>CAOLHI010000148.1:0-600000 GCA_948474755.1 Ctenosaura bakeri
ATCAAGTGCATTTTGGATGCATGCATCCATTGATGAAAGCTTGTGTGTGTGTCTGTGTGTGCGAGCATGTATATGCATACATATACATCCTCTGCTAACAGGTTAAACACTAATTACACACACACACACACACACACACACATTTGCAAAGTTTAGGGTCCTGAAACCTGAATATTAGGAACTTAAGTGTCTCTGTGTAAAATAAAAAGTAGGATTTCTGAGTGTCAGACAGAAAAATATTAAGAGCTCGAGCGTACAAGCTAGTCCTGGGTGTAAAAACATCTAACTTAAAGCAGTAAGGAGAAAACAGTCAGAGAGAGAAAGTGCAAGACAAAACAATATGTTCAGCATATAATGAAAAAGGCATACTACATTTGAATGAAGGGATTGCTAATATCTGATGGCTGATGGAATCACTTTCAAGCAGGATGGTGCAGTCTGTTGGCAGACAGCTAACATAACAATGGCTAGTGACAGTCCCAAGTGATTAGTCTTCAAATGGCTTTATATGAATCTCATTTCACACTGGAGGGGAATATAGCTGTTGACATTAATGGAAACTAATTGGATCTGCTTCTGATTGGATACATAAGAGGCTGGAGATAGCATAAAAACCAGTTTCTGCATCAAGATGGTTACCATAGTCTCCACAAAATGTAGATATTGTTAATAGTTCCTATGATGGTAATTCTGTTCCTGGTTGGGAAATACATTTAAAATGCTGGTAAGAAGGAGGACTAGAGAACCTCTTCTCTAATTATCAATAAAATGGACTAAGGAAACTATGTAATCCTAGATAAATGCCTTATTTGTATATAAAGTGGATTTGCAATGAATTGCAATGCCTGTGTGTTTCCCCTAAAAATGGAATATGGATAATAATGCCCCATTATTTTGTAAAATGTATGATTCCTTATATGTAAACCATTATGAACACATATTATGTAAGATGTATAATGCATTACGTACAGTGTAAAGTAAATGATAAACTATATGCCTGGATGATGAAAGGCCCATGCTATATATATATATATATATAGTATGTTGTCCATTTTAATAAAATAACATAAAATATAATTAATTGCCCTGCTGATTCTTCCATATTAATGATCTTGAGATTCCAGTACTTAAAAGCGCTCAAATGGAGTGTTGATGCTAAATGTGTCTACTTGGACTATAGCATTTTCATGAGTTGGGAACCTAGGCAACCAACTGATGATGAGAGAGATCTCCAAACAAATGCAAATTAGCTGACAAGTGACAAGGAGCCCTCAAGCCCTCATTCCGAAGAGTCAAGAGAAGGAAACCATGTCTGTTTCATTTCTTTTTAGAAATGTACCCATTTTTCTATAAACATGAAAAAAAATGTAAGCATGTTGGTGAGTGTGCATTTTTTATTCCACTGAATGCATGACAACCTTAGAATAATATGAGTTTCTGAATGCAACTTGTGTCTAAGATAGGGTTGTCATTGTTGCTGTTGTTTGCTTTAAGTAATTTCTAACTTATGGCAACCCATAGGTCAATCTATCATGGGTTTTTCTGGGGCTAAGAATTTGTAGTGTGCCCAAGTCACCCTGTGGCTTTCCTTGGCCAAGTGGGGAACTGAACCCTGGTCTCCAACACTAAAACCACTACACCATGCTAACTCCAGGGTTACTATATGTCCTCATTTTCCTTGATGTGTTCTCTTTTTTTCAGAGCTAAAATTTATGTCTGGGAAGATTTTTAAAATGTCTAAAGTTTCTTACAAGTTCTCTTTTAGAAGAAGTAGGCAGTCAGTAGTAGAACTCTGAGGAGGAGGAAGAGCCTGCCCTCATGTACCCTTTGCTGTGGACTTCAAGAAGTCCTAGTCAGTATCAGGAAGCAGAACAAAGTGCATTTGAAGGAGACTGGCCATTGTTTTACAGGAGTTTCATATACCAATGTGTTTCATAATGTATTATTTGTGTTAATGTGAGCACTCTTCATTTTACAATTAGGTAAGTACTGAAAATTCAATTGTAACCGGATCAATTGTTGGTGCTATTAAATGATGCTAAATAATTAATTAAAATTGCTGTTATTTAAATACAGTGGAAGTTCGGAATGGTTCCAGGAGAAACTATCACAGCTTATATAGTAGAGTATTTAAACCTAGAGACATCATAATGAAGGATGATCTGAAATTGTTGGTAAGTAAAGGTGTCTTCCTTTTTGTTTTTCAAAACATGATAACCCTAGTCAAAGGCCATGCTTAATTCTGAAAGGTGCATAATAGGTACATAAATAAAAATAAAGTAAAGCATATATAAGTATAGATATAGATTAAAGACCTTTAGCAGTGCAGTGCAAATTCCACACAGTTCTCCAGTTCCATCTGTATCTTTACAATTAAAAACTAGTGAGACCAAGAAATGTTACATCTTTTATGATTCATTTAATTTAAATCTTTGTGTGCAGAGTCTACTAAGCCTTGATGCATTTCACTGCTTCTTCAAAGGGATCTTTTAAGCCTAAATAGCAACAAAAACTTTGTCTCTTTAAAAGATGATGTAAACTTGGGGAATTTCAATTAGCATTTCCCTTTTGACTTCTAACGGCAATCAACTATAGTGTAACATGGTAGCTCCTAGTACATAAACAGCTCTCAATTGTTTGTACAAAATCCAGTGGCAGAGCTTGGAATGTGTGGAGGAGAGATGGAGGGTGTGGCCAGGGTGGGGGAGGCATGGCTGCAGTGTGCAGGGCATGGCTACAGGCTGGGATGCCCTAAAAACATTGCCACCTGGGGCAAACCACTCCCATCGCTCCCTGTCCCTACATGACTGACAAAATCATTAACAGCTATAAATACTGCAGATTGAAAGACTATTCCTTATTTCTAGATAAATGCAGTCAAATCCATAGCTAGAAACCATTGTTTTCCAATGGACCAACACTTGAGCAACTTTGGACCATACACTTTGCTCTATCCATATTAGGAAAATGAGTTTCCAGATGTACTATATGAGTAGCAAAACTATTAAATCATTTCCAACAATCTGACATAGCTGAACTTTTTGAAGAATATATGTGAAAACACCTGCACATCCATAGAGAGTCTGTGTCTGTCTATCACAAATAACCTGCTCTGAAACTATGCCTATTTTAGAATTAGACCAGGGAGTCGCAGAAAAGAATCTGAGGTTTGTCTTTTTGCATCAAGATCCATCTTACTAGCATGATACTTGAGGATGGACTATTTCTAACTGCAGAACTGGGGTTTTAAATTACTGCAGTGCTAGAAATTTGGATCCTGGAAAATTTCACTGCAGGGAAGAATTCTTACGTGGGGGAAACTGTCTTCATTTTGTTCCCCTTCCCCATAGCTACACCTCAGTCTCCTTGCTCCACACACATACCCCTATAATGTGAGCAGCCCTAGCAAAAGATAAGAACGATGAGAAAAATGAGTCATTTTTGGCCTAGTATACTGTTTGAAATCAGATGTTTTTATGGATTTATGATTTCTGGTCTCTTGTGACATCTGCTTCACCTTGCCCCATACCCTGAGTATGGAGGATGTATCAATATGCTCACCTGGAGTATCCTATGTAAAGAATCGATCACCAGTTAGGAAAGAGGGAAGGGGAAAGCAGGGACCTAGATTTTCTTTACCCTTACACTGATACATTGCTCTGTAAGCTACTTTTTCTCCCACATCAGTACTATCTTTTACCCTTCACCTTCTGCAATCCTTCTAGATCTACTCTGGAGATGCCACCAGCTCTCTAGTTCTTCTCTAATCCTCCAATGTTCTGCCATTCTTGCTGATTTTGGATATCATACATGGGCTTCATGGGGATGGGAATACATTCTGCCAATGATACACTCCTTCTCTTCTTCCATCTATCTATTAGATAACTTTCTCCAGCTGTGAAATTCTGAGAAGTCTCTACTTTACATTTCTATTACATGCAGTTTAAGTGACTTGAATAATTTTTTCTCTATGGGTCAAATGAGATGATATAAATATCATGATTTTAGAAGAGATTTTTTTTACATGGTGAAAGATGTTTGTGAGGGCATTTGATTTTCCCGAACGATGCATGTTACATGTATTGTGCTTTGTTTTATGACTGATCATTGCAAAGTAAATATGGACTTAATTTGCAAATTTGGTTGCTGTGACATGTATCTCTGGGGAAATGCTATTGTGAGAGGGAAAATAATCTAATCATAGGGGATACACATTTCCCTGATTTGTCTCTACACAGACAGCATTGATTGGTTTGTAGCATATATTTGAAGAACCTGTTGGATACCAGACATTTAATTATCAGTGTCCTGAAAAGGAAAATTAGACCCCTCATTTTCACTCTACATTTTTCCAACCTAGAAGGGTTGCGCTCTCTCTCTCTTCCTTCCCTGATTTCTTTCACCATCTTCTAAATAAGTCCTATACAAGAGCACTCATTTAACGCTCCAGATAAGAAACATATTTTCAAACCACAGTGCTTGATGTTTACATTTACTTGAGAACAAAGCTGAATGTTTAATTTCCTATAATCATACTTTCATTTATACTTCAGCAAAGTGTGGATAAACCACTATAACAATTAGATTCATATTGGTGTAATGCATATTTCACTGCTGTAAATTATTGTGGAACCCACACATTGACAACAATCTTTTATGACAAGGATGCTGAAGACTAGATGTATAATTTAAGATAGAAGTAAGATATACTGTACATAGAAAGTTGAATTACATGATTCTTGGACAAATAATCTGCCCCAGCATTGTCCTCTGCTGATTGGTAGCCACTCTGCAACGTCCATTTTTTCCCATTCTACTTGTTAAGTGTTGATGCCAATGATGCAGTCTGAGTGGACAACTGCTGGTGAAATCCACCACAGAATCTGTGAGTATGAGGGGTTTTTTTTCTGTTCTAAAGAGGGCAGATCATGATACTGGACTGAATTGCCTTGTCTCAAGGGGGCTTGTGGCTGGGCAGGAAGGATCTCCTACTCTTAAAAATGACAGAGATATTTACATATTGGTCTGTGGAAAATGGTGCATTATTTTTGAAAGTGAAAGATAATAATAACAAAGATGCATATAGAAGCAAAAGAAGAACAACACAATATTACCTATACAAATGCATATAACTGGCTTAGTATTAGTATACCCTGTGGAAAAATACATACTATTTTGTGTATCGTTTTCTACCCTCAAATCTGCTAGTCTCAAAAATGGATCCATAAAAAGTGCCCTGCAAACAATAGGTGGATGAAAGCACCTGGCGGGCTGAAACATGCAGGCAGATTCATAAGTCACCAGGGCTGAAGAGAACATGAGGGCTGGGTAGAAAATGGTACGAATTACTATGGCCCGGCAGTCTGGAAAGGGTCCTGGTTCCTGATTATGTTATATATCTTTATGCCTTTCTTGCTTATATCATTATTTGTGAATTTTTTAAAAAAATCAATTGAAAAAAATCAGTGAATTTCAAAGAAAATAAGGATAATGTACAAAATTTTGTATTACAGAATACTGAAGATTTTTAGCCAGTTCACCCTTGCTGCAAGAGAGAGCGGGGAAAAAAAGGAAGGAAGGGAAGCTGTGGGTAAGCAAAGGCATACAGCGATGCCAGTAAGTGGAAGGAAGGGAAAGAATGAAGTGGGAAGATAGGATCCTAAGAAGCAATGGGTAAAATGAAGGTTCTCCAACAATTGTGATGGAAGAAGAGACCCATAAGTGATCACCCCACTGTAGCCTCAGCCGGAGGAAGAGATAATGCAGCAGCAATGGCGGCACAACCTCCATGGTCTGAGCAATTAGGTCTCCCAATTCTTCTCTGACTCCAAGAAGAGCTCCCAAACATCTTCTGGATGGCCCAGATTGACTGCCCAAAGAAACATGATGACAGAAAGGAAGTGAGCCTCTGGGTATGGGTCAAACAGTAAAGCCAGGCAGATGTCTGGGGAGTGGTGGTTCTGGATGACAGTGCTAGTGCGTTTTCCCTGTCCACAAAAATTCAAAGAAACTTTAGGGAATGAGAGAACCTCTGCCTTCCCCAGAACTCCCAACTCTTAGTGGCCCTATAAATCACAAGTATAACTATATACAACTTATACAACTATAAGTACCTTGAGCAGGCAAAGCCTATTATCTACTACTGAACTGTGGCTCCTCGCTACACCACTTAATGGACATTTTACCAAATGTATTCCTAATAAATGGTGGGTTTTTTTCACTTCAAATATTTACACCAATGGTTTAAAACTATATTAGACATTTTAGACATTTTCACTGAGGTTTGATACATCCCACTGAACTCAGCTTACTCTCAGGTAAGTTGCAGACTTAAGTGCCCTCTGTGACCAAATACAAATGTGAGGGTATGGCTTATTTTCCTTTGGAAAGAGCAAAAAAAAAAAATCTTCTTGAAATGTGGGGATAAACTCTTACAAGTTCACTTTCACCTTTATTAGTAATAGTCTTATCTAATATCAGAGCAGGTGCTTACTGCTATTTAATACTGTCCTTTCTACATTAGTGCTGGAAAAAATTCCTCCCTTATGTCTTCAGTTTCTCAACTTTCTTACAGCAGAAATAAGTTATAACTGTGAGTGTGGGAGGCATACAAAGACTATCCTACTCAGTGTCAGAAAGATTATTGGGTTATTGATCTGCAGAAACAAGCAAATTAAATATGGGATTCCCTTCTCATTTAAAAGAATGAAATAAAATAACCTCCTTTTCCAGGAACCTAGAAAAGTAAACTAAAGAAGTGGGATTTTGTTATGTGGGTGTTAAGCCAGTTGCCACATCTTACACATCTTTCACAGGAAAACAACATAAATACAAACATCTATCACTAGAGAACACACAGTCTTTTACTTTCTTTGCTGACTTTAACTCCAGCGCCTACACAGTCATGGAAATATTTCATAGTTGTGGCAGTTGGAAATATTGCCTTGTCTTTACCCTGTATAGCTCTGGAAAGATTCTCCCTCTCCTTCTACAATCTGTTCTTTGACAATAGGACATTAATATACAATCGTGCTGGTAGTTTCCTTGTCTCATGATTTGATTTGCAAGTGCCTTCTGTATTTTATCAAAGAACACTCTATCAAACAGGGTGGATGTAGGTAGGAGAATCAATCTTTATTATCCCAGAGATGGCCGTTAAGCTCTTTTCCCAGTTTAATAGGCAAGCAAGAGAAATATGTTAACCCTGTACATTTTATTGCAGGTAGACAGTGAGTGTCAGCAATTTGGTATAAAAGAGTGCTTCTTCCTCCTCCTTCTGGTAATAAAGGAACATGGAAAATAAAGGACTAGCCACCTCGTTCATAGCAGGTACCAGCTTCTCTTGCAGAGGTGTGGCCAGCCAGCTTTATTACCAGCAGAAGACCAAGGCAACAGCCATTGGTAGCACGAAATGGCATCACTCATTTAGTGCTTGTTCAGGGTATATACCTGATTTTAACTGTGTATTTTTATGGAGAAAGCTAGACAGTCTGAACTTGTGTTATAAAAGGCAGGGTACAAAATTGTTGCATAAATAGGCAAGCAGATGATGCTGTCTTTCCAATAACACCCCCCATACAGGCTAAATGGTATAATGGTGCTTTCACTGGTGTAAAGGGAGGCACTCTCCCTTTTTAAACCCCCCTTTTGTAGTAGGTAAATTTGAGGGGGGAAACACAGGTGAGGGAGAGGCTTAAAACTTTCTTGAGGATAAAAAAGCAAGTGGTCTCAAGCTGCATGCTGAGTGTTTAACATAACATATAGTTCAGCCTTCAGTTTCAGAAAGAGCAATTAAAAACAGAACTCAGGTATGCCATTTTCCATTCCTGTGGAAGTTTATACAAACAATTGTGTTAACACTTGTGAGACTCAGAGCCTTTTCACACCTTACCTTTTCGCGGAGGTGGGGGGGCAACGCTTGTGCGAGAAGCCTTCGGAGGAAGGCTTTCGCGTCCCTGCTGCTTGGGCTTCACAGCACCCCGCCCGCACCCCGCCTGCGCCCCACCATAGTGCACCCTGGGAGTTGCAGGCTAGCGCTGAGGCAGGAAGCACGACCGGTGCGGATCAGGAGGCTGCGCACGGCAGGTAAGTGCACTCCATGCCCCTGAGCATTGCGCGACCACGCAGCATTTTCAGCTTGAAGCCAAAAATAAAAAAAATGTGCGTGCGGTTCGCATCACACTCTTGAGCGTTGCATAAATGTGAGTGCATCATGCAGACCACTCCTCACATTTACACGATGCTCAACGGGGCCTTTCGCTTAAGAAACACCGTGTGAAAAGGGCCTCAGTGTTTTGTCAGTTTTCTCAGCAAGTGTGAAAGAAACTCAGACACTCCAGAGTCTGTCAGCTTTGGCTAAATCAGCAATCTCTCTAAAGGAATCTGTAGTATGCTCTCTTTGGCTCATTGGTTTATAACTAGGAAAGGAATCTTTTTTCTGATTGAAAGATAGGGCTGCTTCTGAAGGATTGAAAAACAGGACTATCACATATATTGTACAATGCCACATGAAGCCTGTTAGCCTTTCCTTGTATGTAGCCAAATTTCAGTAGTTTTAATGGCCTTCACCTCTTTTCAGACGTTATCTTATGCACTTTCAACATAAAGTGTGAGAAGGAGAATGTACCAGCCCCCTGATCCCTCTTGTCATTGCTCTCCTTGTGTGGAGAATGATGGTTGGGAAAGGAGAGACTCTGCTATGGGTGGAGGCTATCCACATAACCAGGAACCCTGAAATGGTATTTTGGATGACACCTACCTGCCTCACTCATCCCTATTATCACATTTGCACCACTTCATTATCTGCTTTTTTTCCCTATGCACAAAGGTACATGGCTGTCTTGGTGATCTGAGACATATCTGTAATCTACATAGTAGGATGAGTACATGCACATCAGCTGCACATATGCAGGCTGTCTATGTAGTATGGAGCACTGTGATCTGATAGGTGTCCTCATCAGGATCAGGAAAAATTTTGCACCCCCTCTAAAATATTGCAGCGTTACCTTTGAATAAAGAGATTAGAATTGATGGGGATATGATGGTTTGGGCAGGGGGAATAAATTACTTAATTAGTAATTTATTTTCAGCCATGCTTGACACACACTGTTAATATATATTCTTGTTTCCTGCTACATGTTTTGTCCTTTGTGGTAAGAGATAACTCTTTTAGCCATATAGTAATTTGGTTATCTGCATTGACTCAATTTCTGTAAATATCTTATTTTCAGACAGCCCTTTCCCCCAAAATACATTTGCTTTTCCCTTTAGTATTTTGGCCACTGTTGGACTATTAAGTTGTGAGGGAATTGAGTTCTACTGTAACTTTAAAAAGTGGGGGAAGCATAGCACCATGAGGGAAAAATAGACATATGAAATCACCTTTAACTAGGACAACTACTTGACATCTCATAGACTGTTCTGTCCATAATCTCTCTGCAATCCTTTTGTCTGAAGTCTTGTACAAAGGAAATTCTATTTATTACCCTTCTTGTTCCACTATGGTTCGGGACACTCCAAGCAAAGTGGAGGCTCCAAGAAAAAAAGCTTGAAACCTCTCTTTTTGACTCACTCTTTAATTTCCTGACAACAGAACAAAACCAAGAGGTATAGTCTCTTGAGCTGAATTATGCTTCATCATTAACTACCTTAAACACATAGACAACGTAAGTCAAGGATTGTGAAAGCTATTTTCTTTCCTTCCTGTTCTGCAAATGTGTGTGTGTGTGAGTGTGAGTGTGTTCCACCTGTAAATGTCTTTGTCAGTGAAATTTAGCAGCAGCTTTTCAAATCTTTCTGCCTTGATGTGTCATCTGCCAATGAGTCAAGCCTGTTATGCCATGGAACTCCATACAATAATAGGTGATCATTGTGAAAAGTTTATAAAAAAATGAATGCTTTGTCATTTTTTTTCTTTCAGGAGAAGGAAATAGGTCCTTTTGTGGGTGTCAAGACATATATCATAAAGGGAAATGGCCTTCTTCATACCCATGCATCTCTAGTGCATTCATACTCATGCTATAGTTGTGGGCAATGCTGCCTTGACTTTTCTAAAAAAGAAGGCTTCTTTTATTCATGTGCATTAGGAGCCTACAGTAAAAGAGTTTAAAACCATGCATGCAAATACCCATTTAGGAAGGAAATAATCCTTTCAAATGCTATGCTCATGCTCTGTTGCTTAAAAAAAGAAAAGCACACCATATCTAATTGCTATGCCCATGTGTGACAGATTTCACAATGAGCAATTTCAAACGGAGAGTCAGGGACAGGCCACACAAGTTCCCAGCTTTTGATAGAATAATATGCTTGTCTCTTCTGTACCCCTTCCACCAAAACCACACAGCATGCATGCACATGCACGCGCGCACGCACACACACACCATGTGACAAGTAAACATTCACCAGGCATATTCTCCCACACAGATGCAAATTTCTTGTGGGACCTTCTCCATCTATTGCACTTCTGCACCCTCTGCATGTTTTAAAGTTATGAGAGTCTTGTTGAGGCAGAGAAAGATGGCACCCAGTCAAAATGGTTAATCTATGTTTTTGCTTATGGTTAAAGCTTAATGTTATCAGCAATAGCAGGAAACATGTACATCTACTGTCAGACAGATTACCTATCCATATTATGTGTATTGTTGAGAGGTGTGTTGTGTGACAGAAAAGACAAGAGATTCATAGACTCAGTGTGGTTGCCAGTGGTTTGAGAATACAAATTGAGGGCTATAGACAGAACCGGCTGTGAAGGAAAAATCAATGTCGGAGTATGATAGATGGAATGTGTTTGCATGTATGTGTGTGCATACGTGATGTTAAAAGAAAGAGAGAAACTAACAAGAAATAGAGATTGTTGCAAAATCTTCAAACCCAGGAGATGTACCATTTTATATGGAGGATAAGATAAACTCAGACCAGCACCTTAATCAGGCCTGAGGGATTTGCTCAACATAGTGTCTTATTATTCCTCATCTAAATAAATACCCCCAGTTGATCCTCAACATCCTTCTGAGGGACCAATCAGATGTGTGTGTGTGTGAGAGAGAGAGAGAGAGAGAGAGAGAGAGAGAGACTCCTTATCCTGTCCATCTAAGGGGACAAAGTGAGGAATATTTTTTAGGGGTTGGTTCCAAAATCCTAAACAGGATGTGCCTACTGGCTAATTAATGAACATTACTTTTCTGTCTTTTGTTAAGAATGGCAGTCTAGATTATGTGTTACTGGATTTAGGTATACTGAATACATTACCACCCCTGTCCTCTTATAAAAGTGCCCCAAGTGTTATATTAGAGCCTATGAACAGCTTCAGTGGCTGTTTAAAAGATAAGAGCAACCTGACAGACAGAAATCATTTTTTAAATGATGCATCAGTTTCCTTCCAGAGATTTCAGCATCATGCGGCACTTCACTTGAAGCAAAGTACTCGGGGGGAATCACTTGGATAAGATGCTCAAAGAGTTAAGGACAGTACAATAGGATTTTGTTGCTATGTGCAGCAGGGATAAAAAAGCATCCCCCTTAACAGGTGAAAGGTGGTCTGAGCCGAAACGCACATGCTGACGTCCAAGTATCCCCAGAGAATCAATGATGAGGTGTGTGTGTGTGAGAGAGAGAGTGTGTGTGTGATCAATGTAATATTCCACAGCTAAATTTAGGGACTACATCCTATGAAAATGGCACCTCACCATGACTAATTAGCAACAACAACAACAAAAAAAGAAACCTGCAGTTGTCTACAGGTTTAATTATTTGATCTCCAAGGTTTTGATTAAATTAAATCTCAGTACCAAGGGACAAAAATATATAAAAGAAATATATCTTGGATGCTGTTTATTCACAAAGGATTCTGTTCTGTTCCCCACTAAAGCTGGGAAGATCGTACCATCTTTGCTGTAAAAAGAAATACAATGAGAGACAGCTTGCAAATAAATCTGTTCTGCTGTGTGTGAGTATAGTATTTGGCTATTACAAAGGACTCTCATAACCTTTTTGTATTGGCATATTAAAGACTTTTCACTCCTATAAAGAATAAATGAAATCCATTTTTAATTTGAAAAAAGAACACAAAGTGGCATGTAGGCTTAAAACTGTATAGCGAATTAACTACGTGTTTGCTTGTCGGCTGTGCTCATCAGGTGATCAAATTAACTCTGTCTTTGCTAAAGAGTCAGTGACTTAAGTTATGGCGGCAGTCCAATGCATACCTAGATAGAAACAAGCTCCATGAACACAACAGGTCTCACTTGTACGCAGACATGCTTAGACACATGCTTCCAACCTGTTTTTATGTATAAGCCTGTGAGATTGTAGGAACAGCTAGTTGTAGGGTAGGTAGAAATGGAAATTTCACTATGGTGGTGACTGAAGATAGGGATGGAAAATATTTTGGGAACAAACTATAGCTGTAGGTGACAGGAATAATAGGATGCTAAGTTGCAGAGAAGGAAAGATAGTGATCCTATTTCTTTAATGGTCATCCGGAGAGGGAGATTTTAACAGATGCAGCTTCTTAACCAGTTCAGAAAAAAATATTGACATGCTGGAACGTGCCCAGAGGAGAGTGACCAAAATGATAGAAGGCCTAGAAACCATGTCATATGAAGAAAGGCTTAGGGAGGTGGTTATGTTTAGCCTACGGAAGAGAGGTTAAGAGACGACATGTTTAAATATTTGTTTAATAATATGTTTGTTTGTTAAATAATATGTTTAAATATTTGAAGAGATGTCATATGGAGGATGGAGCAATCCTGTTTTTCTGCTGCAGAGACTAGGACATGGAGCAATGGCTCCAAACTTCAGATTTGGAGATTCCATCAAATCGTTATGAAGAACATCCTGACGGTAAGGCAGTTTGACAGTCAAATGTGCTGCGTTAGAGTGTAATGAAGTCTCCTTCTCTGGAGGATTTTAAACAGAAGCTGAATGGCCATCTGTTGGGAATGCTATGATGGTATATTCCTTCATGGCAGGGAGTTGGACTTGATGGCCCTTGTAGTCTCTTCCAACTCTGTGATTCTATTATTCTCTTGTGCTTGTAAGTCAAGGAGGTTCTGCTAGAATGTCCTGTTCTACATCATTGTCAAATGTACATAAGTCCTCCTTGGCTGGAGATGGGCCAAGACTGGAGAATCTGTGACAATCGAGGGGCTGCTGAACTACAGTTCCCATCCGCCCACCTGTTTTGGCAAGGGATAAGGTATAAAGTAGAAGAAGGAGTATGGCAGTGGATGTAGTACAGTAGAATACGAAGACTTAAAGTTTCCTACCTTTACCCTAAGCCAATGGTTCCCAACCTTTTTTTACTTGCATACCCCAAGACAGCTGATTTCCATAAATTGTACTAGCGCAACAGCATTCAAATATTTGCAAAGCTGGAGAAGAGTGAAAACTGTGCCTGTGAGGGAACACACCACCAAGCATGTGCATTTCAATGACATGCTTCCAATACATTGTTTAGGGAGGGACACCAAAATAACAAAGCAAGGGAATGGGGCTTTTCTCGAGGTCAAATAATGAAGGGAAACCGCTCTACTACTTAATTCAATTAATTTCACAACTTTTGACTTGTCTTTTGTCTTACACTGTTGATGTATGTGCCTTTTTCTACTATTACTGCGGCTACTACTACTGCTACTGCTGCTGCTGCTGTTGTTGTTTTACATATCCCTAAATGTCCCGGTTCATACTTCTGGGGGTATGTGTACCCCAGGTTCAGATTAACTGTCCAAGTCATTTTTATACAGATCAAAAGGCATATTTTTTCCATCATAGTTAAATCTTTTAAAAGGCTTGGCAGTTGTTCTAACTTCATGTGTTTGCCTTTCTTTTTGGCCTAGTGGAGCTTTAGGACACACACTGATACCTTCCTCCATTAAAAATAGGTGGTAATTAAGAGTTCCTCCAGATGCTGTTGGACTGCAACTCCCAAGCCTTTCCTCAACTCACCTTTTTGCGGAGCTGGGGTGCGGGGATCACGTGAGCAGCATCTTGCGAGAGGCTCTCGCATCCCTGTTGCTTCAGCTCTGCAGCTGCTGTGTGCTCATGAGCAGACAGCGCGAGAGCCCCTCCTCTTCCTTCCACAGTGCAGCCTGGGATTTTCCCAGGCTGCGCTGGGGCAGGAAGCACAAGCACCGCAGCTCCAGAGCTCCGCACACACAGCAAGTGCACGCAAGGCCCTGGTGTGATGCGCAATTCTGCACCATTTTCAGCTCAAAGCCGAAAATGAAATAGTGCACAATTGGTGCCTGCCAGGCCCTGGAGTGTTGCGTGATTGTGAGTGCATTGTGTGGACCGCTCCTTGCAGTCACATGACGCTTCAGGGGCCCTTTCGCACAGCAAATGCCATGTGAAAAGGTCTTCTTCATCATTATCTATGCTGCTTAGGGCTATAGTGAGTTGCAGTCTGATAACATATGAAAGGTCACATGATTACTACCCTCGAATTTAAAGAAATATGCAAGCCTAAATTCAAATTTTCATCCTAACTAGAATGGACCCATTAAATGAATAGGACCATGGCAAGTCAACATTTGTGTAAGTTCCATTGATTCAATGAGCCTACTTTACTTAACAATATCAATTGGATTTAAGCCAGTTTACATTTTGAGTGTTCCCCACTTATTTATTTTGACAATTTATAAACATCCTTTCTCCCCAAACTGAGACTTCCTTGAGCAGTGATTTTTTTTCCCCTTAGGAAGGACAGACTGCTGGAGAATGGAAACTGAAGACTGAAGAAAAACTGGAGGATAGTGCATTTCATATAAATATACATAAGCTGACCATGGGCTGAAACAGGGCTGAATGCACCCCTATAGATTATAAATCAACAGCAGCAACACTCCTATCCACAACTGGACCACCACCACATGATGGTATATATTTTTCTTGGCTCAGTTCTGTCCTCTGGCTCTCTCTGTCTAGCTGGAGCTCAGGGGCTACATTCTTTCTTTCCTTTACACAGAGATCTTTCTTGTGTGCTGCCCTAAGATCCCGGAATATTATGTAGGATATAAATATAAATATTTTAATAAATAGGATAAAATTAATAAAATAATACAAGATAACATATCAAATGCTGTTCTTTTCAGATATAATCCAGGCCTATACAAACTGTGATCCACAGTCCTGAAATAGGCCAAGATGAACCCTTGTGGATGGTAATCCTAAGAAACCTGATGTTTTTGACATCCCATTTGTGACTGCAAAACTAAAGTTTTGTGGGTGTGCATATCTACAACCAGCATGTGATTTGTGTGTTGGACTGGAGTATGAATCCCTACTCAGCCACAGAAGCCTGCTGGGTGACCTTGGACAAGTCATACTCTTTTATCTCAGAGGAAGGCAATGGCAATGGTAATTGCCAGGAAGAACCAATGGTAGGTTCCTCTTAGAGTTGCCATAAGTCTGAAGTGATTTAACGGCACACAACAGAAGCAGCAGCAACAAAAATGACATTGCTTCTTTCATCAACTTCATCAAGTGATGAAGCAAACTCTTTTTTTTTTTTCAACCTGAATTTAGTTTTCAGCAATAAGACTAAGCTGAGGACAAAGACAGGGGATAAGAGAGAAACTGGGAAATTTTAAAAGCAGCTGGAACAGTGGAATGACAAAGAATTAACTGGGACTGCCACTGTTGGAGGGCATGCCTCATGTGATACCAGCACAGGCCATAAATAGGCCTTGAAATCTCAGAGTACAAAGACTTCCCGACCTGTAACCTCATTCCTAGTCTGAAGACAAGTAAAGAAAGTTGATTGTATACAATGCAGTACTCTCCCATGACTTTTTCTGTGTATGTATGTGCGTTCCAGTCACCTGTACCAGTGCATTTTTTCACACACTGGCTACAACATGCTGAAAGGAGAATGCGTTCAAGTGTAAGCTGTCCACTCTGTGCATTTTTATCCACTCTTGTCATCCGGGCTGTTTATCATTTTCTGTATTTCTTAGTCATAAAACAAGTATATAGCATATACTTTTGAAAAATGTAAACATTTGAGTTGATCTTTAGCCACATTTATTCAGAGCTGTTACATTTCAGTCACAGATTGGCCATGGAACAAAAAACTCTAATGATTTATGTACCATGGATTCACTGTGTAGCCTTAGGCAGTAGAAATCAGTTAGCCACTAGGAGAGATTAAAAAAAAAATAGTGTCAGTTCTAGTAAAGACTGATAGAAATGACAATGCCCGCATCTCAAAGTGTTTGGCTAAGCATCTGAATAAATCAGAACAGTGTTTCCTACCTGCAGTTAAAATAAACCATTGTAATATTTTATTATTTTTTTTAAAAAAATCAGCTGCAATCACTATGGCAGCAAATCTTGAGACAGCATTACCTATTCACCTGTCAACACATCCACTGTGAGCATAAATGCACTTTAGCTTCTAAATCTGTATTTTTAGCATTTATATTGATAACAAGCAGACAAAACAATCAAAAAGAAAATAAATGAAAAGGAAGGCAAACTAACCACATCCAGTGGGCTAAATCTAATGTTAGTCATAACTAGGGTAGATCCATTGAAATCAATGCCACTTTTGAGTTACCACTTAGTTATGCAAACACTTTTATATAAATTTTATTGATTTCAGTGGGTCTGTTTTTGTTGGGACTAAGCTCTACTGAATTTAGCTCAGTAACAGGATACGACTGGTGGAGTAATACAGCATACGGACAATCTTGTATTATTAGGTACCTATGACCCATCAAAATTGCTGAACACAGCTTAAGAACATTGTTCCAAAACTTCAGTTGCTGGAGTAGTGGGCTGACTGGTTTTTACTGTTATAATGTTTCTCTGAAGGATCCAAGGAATTATAAGCTCACGAAGATGCTGAACATGCATTGATAGCAAGGACAGAGATTGGAAACACTACTTTTAAAAAATTCATTCCCAAGATGGACTAATTCTACAAACCCCTCTCCCTTTGAGATAGAATGTAAAAAAAATGCTGTTGGGTCAGACCAATGATCTATTTACTTAAGAATCTTGTTTCCCACAGAACTTTAATAACTTCATGCAACATGTTCATTGGGTTCCTTGGCTGGTTGAGAACCGTAATTTAAATCAGTAGTGTGGAAGAATGCTATGCATCTCTGAGATATGAAATGCCCATCTTCACAGTACTAAGTTTTGAAAATATCTCAGTGGGGCAAAGAAGGAAGGAACAGTGGCATATGTGTTTATTGAAGACATTACAATATTGTACAATGTCATTACAGTGGTTTTCAAATAGATCCCACAGCAATTTGATTATAACAGTATGAGAAGAACATTTCTCTTTATTGCAATTTCTTCATTTTATAACATTTTATTTATTTTTCTTCCCCAAACCTCTGGGAAGTAAATGATGCATTAGCAAAATCAGTACAAACAGGAAGTGAAAATGAGCAATGCAAGAGTTTATCAGGCTGTTCTCACTTGGAATCCAAACACACATTCAGGGGTAGCTGTGTTGGCCATACCGCAAAACAGAATACAAAATCCACAAAAGAACAATGCCTATATAGGCTGACCAAAATGCACAAAACACATTGGCAGGCTTTTGAAGGTCTACTGGCTTCTTCATCAGGCAAAAAGGTGTTACAAAAATCATTCAGAAGAAGGAAAATGAAAGTGTTAGAATTACAGGCCTACAATTGGTATAAGATGTTGTTTCTGTTGTGATTCAGTTGGTTTGGAGGGATCTCACTGCAGGCTGAGACCACTCCCTCTTCTTAGCCATGTGGGGACTGAGACAAACACTCCTCTATTAGCAGAAAAGTAACTCCCCTTGGGATCCCAAGTGACCTATATACTCAGTAACTATGGACTAAGCACGCACTAGCTTCAAATGGCAGAATTGCCTGTTTTTCCTGTGTATAAACAGCACGAGCATGCATATCCCTCCTTCTCTGCATTGTCTGAAGAACAGAATCTACAATTATGACTTTGTCACAATAGGCTAGCTTATTGTGCATTAAGAAATCAATTATGCTCTTAACATCAGTAATTCCTCATATTTGACTTGCATTGAATTGCTGCTCCTTAACTGCTTTCTATAGTGTTCCTTTGCCCTTATCACTATCCAATTTAAACAGAGTGCTAGGATCCCCACTTCCACAAAGCTGGCCATCTTAGCTGCATGGTTGTTTTTCCCTTTTGAAAAGCATATCACCAAACAGATTGTGATAATAAGATGATTATCATCCCTAGATAGTGATGGCAAGTGATATTATTCATTCGTTCGTTCTTTCGTTCATTTTTGCCCCAGATCAGATTAAGATTGACTTTATGACTTCTGGGACAAATAATCAACATTTTCTGAATCCAAGACCCTGATCAGGGGTCTATAACATCAGCTTCTAGAGTCAGTATTAGCTGGGCATATTCTCAGAAGTTCTACAGACATTTGGGTTGTACCAGTTATGAAGACTGAACAGTATGAGAAGTACTTTGTAGCCAGGTAGTTTGTGAGTAATGCACTTCTGTTACAAACTGGTCTAACAAACAAAATGTCAACATGTGAGAAGGAGTATGGAAAAGTGGAAACCAGTGTATTGATCATGAACCAGAAAGAGGATTTGATTGTTTCTATGACTCTCCAAATGACTTAGTTTTTATTATGGGCACACTTCAAAGACAACTTCTTCCTCCAACTGATGTTCCTAGGGCCATACTGGCATGGATAACATGTTGTATAAACTGACCAATTGTGATGGTGATTTTGGGGGACCATAAAACACTATTATTCAATCACACAGCTACATGAGGAGAAGAAGTGTAGGCCATGTGCCCCTATTACGCCTGATCTTCCTACTGACCACACATTGAGAAATAAGAGACCCAGTGGAAGTGTTTCTGAATCCCAGAGGCTCTTTTGGGGATTCAAAAGGCTAATAATTCAGAATTCCATATCATGGGTAAATCTATTTAACAAAATCTCCATAGTAAGATTTTACCAACATGTATATGTGTGATGGGAATTCAGAGTAAGGAAAGTGGCCCGCTGACCCCTTGTGAACTATTAATCTCATAAAGAAGTATTTCCCAAATAGCTCAAATTATCCCTATTAAAACCAGCTCAAGCAGGAAGTACTGATTCCAAAGTTTGACCAAGACACTATGGGCTCAGCTTTAGGACCACAGGGAACATTTCTGCAGCTAATGAACTCAGGCTTGCCAGAGACACTAAAAACAATAAAAAGGGCTTCTTTAGATATGTCCGCAGCAAAAGGAAAACCAAGGAAATGATAGGGTTGCTGCATAGAGAAGATGGCCAATTAATAACGGAGGGAAGAGGGAAGGCAGGAGTACTCAACACCTTCTTTGCCTCAGTTTTCTCCCAAAAGGATAGAAGTACTCAACCTGGGGAATGGCGAGCAGGTGAGGAAGGAGGGGAAATCAGCATACGATAAGTACAAAAGTAGTACAGGAATATTTGGCTAAACTAGATGAATTCAAGTCCCCAGGGCCAAACAAATTTCATCCAAGGATGTTTAAAAAACTAGCAGAAGTCATTTCTGAACCACTCGCAGTAATCTTTGAGAACTCTTGGAGAACAAGAGAAGTTCCAGCAGACTGGAGAAGGGCCAATGCCATCTCCATCTTCAAGAAGGGGAAAAAAGAGGATCCAAATAATTATCACCTGGTCAGCCTGACATCAATACCAGGAAACATCCTAGACCAGATCATTAAACAGTCAGTTTGTAATTACTTAGAAAGCAATGCTGTAATCACTAAAAGTCAACATGGATTTCTCAAAAATAAGTCATGCCAGACTAATCTTATCTCCTTTTATGATATGGTTACAAGTTTGATAGATGAGAAGAATGCTGTAGATGTGGCATATCCTGACTTCAGTAAGGCCTTTGACAAAGTTCCCGTGACATTCTTGCAAAGAAGCTAGTAAAATGCTGGCTGGGCAGGGCTGCTGTTAGGTGGATTTGTAACTGGTTGACTGACCAAACCCAAAGGTTGCTCACCAATGGCTGCTTTTCATTCTGGAGAGAAGTGACTAGTTGGGTGCCACAGGGTTCTGTCCTAGGCCCAGTGCTATTCAACATCTTCATCAATGATTTAGATGAAGGAGTGGAGGGCATGATGACCAAATTTGCAGATGACACCAAATTGGGACAGGTTGGTATACCTCAGAGGACAGGATCAAATTTCAAAATGACCTTGACAGATTGGAGAGCTGGGCCAAAGCTAACAACATGAATTTCAACAGAGAGAAATCTAAAGTCTTACACTTAAGCAGAAAAAATGGAATGCACAAATATAGGATGGGGGATGTGTGGCTGGATAGTAATACAGGTGAAAGTGATATAGGAGTCTTGGTAGATCACAAGTTGAACATGAGTCAGCAGTGTGATGAGGCAGCCAAGAAAGCCAATACGATTCTTGGTTGTATCAACACAAATATGGTGTCTAGATCGAGGGAGGTAATGGTACCACTCTATTCTTCATTGGTTAGACCTCATTTGGAATACTGTGTCCAGTTCTGGGCACCTCAATTCAAGAAGGATATCGACAAGCTGAAGTGTGTCCAAAGGAGGGTGACCGAAATGGTGAAGGGTCTCGAAACCATGTCCTATGAGGAACAGCTTATGTTTAGTCTGAGCATGTTTAGACTGCAAAAGAGAAGGTTAAGATTTAAATATATGAAGAGATGCCATGTCAAGGAGGGTGCAGGCTTGTTTGCTGCTACTCCAGAGACTAGGACAAGGAGCAATGGATTCAAGCTGCTGGAAAGGAGATTCCACTTGAACCTCAGGAAGAACTTCCTAATGGTCAGAGCTGTTTGGCAGTGGAATATGCTGCCTCGGAGTGTGGTAGGGACTCCTTCTTTGGAGGTTTTTAAGCAGAGGCTGGATGGCCATCTGTTAGGAATGTTTTGATGGGTGTTCCTGCATAGCAGGGGGTTGAACTCGGCGCCTATGATCTCTTCCAATTCTTTGATTCTAAGGTAACCCAGCACTAGAACAACTGACAGGGTTCTATATTCCAGGCCACAGGAATCCTTAGGGAAGCTTCTTCTCTCTAAGAGTTCCATCCAGTTTTACAAGGGCCAGTGCCCTTTCCCATAATCATTGGCTTCTTCTAGAATATGGATGTTGGGTGGATGAAGAATGCTCCTTGGGGCTTCTCTGCTCACTGGAGGAATCCATAGTCTATTGATCAATGGGCCACCTGCTAGTGATCAAATAGAAAACATTTCTGGTCTAAACAGAGAGACTAGAGACTAGTTTAAGAAGAGCTCAGGACTAGTTCTTGTTACCCTGATTACTGGGGGTCCCAGGAGGGACACCTATATGCACTCTCAATTAACTAAGTTGGGGAAATTAGCTAAGAGCACAAGCTAGCAATGCGAGAGGCAGGGCAACACAGCGGAATCTTTTACCCAAAGTCTACGGGGTCAGGCCAAGCCAAGGAGCACACCAAGTTATAAGAATAGTTGAGATTTTTATTAAATACAGACAAACAGTATGCAACACACACACTCAGATAACTATAGAAAATAAAGGTTGGAGTGGACAGAGGGATTTTTCAGAGGGATTGTTGAATTGGGTGATACGACACCTGTCCTGAAACCCAGATAGATCACTGCGAAGGTTTGAAGTTGCGCAGTCTCAGCCAATATGACTGAGGGGAAAGCTCGCCAAGCAGAGCGGCAGCAAGACAGGATGGAACTCAGGAGAGATCTGAGGATAGTCTTGGAATCGGGGGTTTTTATAGGGAGAAATGTAACTGCAGGCTATTCTGTACTTGGGGAAAACAATGAGTTTTGGGCGCGAGAGAAAGCTTTGGAAAGGTCAACATTTAACATGATTGCTTTAGATATGAATTGACAATGGAGTAGCCAGTATGCAAATGCGTGACGCTTGACAGTTGAATGTTCAGCTTGTCAAGTTGGCTGCTCCGGGCAGGGATCTCTTTGTAAGTAGCGTGCATACATAATAGAGTGTTTGCAGGGAGGTCTTCTAAAGCGGTGATCTGGCTATTTCTGGCCTGCCTGTATTTTGTTGGGACATTGCAGCATTTAGTGGCCGAGGCTAGTTCCGTGCTTGTCCGGGGGCCTCACAAACACGTGGAGAGGGATGGTGGAAGAGAGCCAAATTATTGATATCAAAATGATATCTATGTCACCTTAAGTGCGGCACAGACATTTCAGTAACATTCTGTTTCAGACTCCTCCTTGAAATTGCTGGTTGTGGAGATCTCAAGCTCTCTCTCTGAACAGCTGAGATGAATTTCACTTTGGGAACTAGCTCAAAATCTTGCTAAATTCAATAGACCTTGCATTTTTCCCCCTAGACACTAGAGAAGAATTGTAGTAGCAGACCTTGCCTCAGCCCACACAAGTAGAAAGAGAACAAACCTACCTTGTGCATGAAAAGAGTACTAAGATAGCTTACTTGATATGATCTAAAACTCTGGAACTTCCCAGGATTTCCAACAGTGTATGCACAAGTGGTGGCTGATGGTTTCTATACTAGTGAGGCTGTGAATGACCTTTCATTTTAGAACTTACTTAAAGCTGAAGTTTAATTGAGGTACTAAACCCTATACCCAAATAAATTCAGCACCTTGGATAGTTCCTTTTAAGTTAGTTTCAAAACCTTGAGTAGACTCATCATCCCACTGACATGGGAGCCACCATAACTAGTGTACGGACTAGATATTCTTGCCACCTGCCTAATACCATAACTAGTGTACGGACTAGATATTCTTGCCACCTGCCTAATACCAATATGACTAGGACATGCCTGCCACCATGATCCCATGCACACCCCCATCAGAATACGAAGACTGTCTGGATGAGGTGTCTCTTGATTTCTCTATTTTGATCTCCATCCTACAGCTCAGGTGCACACAGGATGATTCTATTGTACACCTTTTTCTGTGTTAACTGAGGCTGGCTGTTTACAATAGTGCTGTATGCAATGGGAATTTTGAAACTTTGGATCACAGCTGAAGTCATTAATTTCTCCTTCAAGGAGAATTCAGCTTGCCAGGTCCACATTTCTAATGCTAATGACAAAGGAATTAAATTTAATGCCCAGAAGAGGTGTTCCATGGATTGAATATTATTTCCCATCTAACATGGCAAAGATTGGCTATGAATTACGTGGCACAGTTCCTTTTCCACCAGTTTCCATTGTGGCAGATGAAAGCATCTCCAGCAGCTTCAGTAAAATTAATTCACTGAGCCTTTTACAGACTGAAATATAAAATGACTAATGCAGTCATCCCAGCATTCCTTCTGCTAACTGCTTTCCCCATTATTTTCATTTAATTTGGCTCTGCCCTTACACTTTTGATTCTATGTGTGCAATTGTGATGTCTTTTTAAGGATGAGATTCCCATCTGATACTGGGTATTGTATCACTCTTTGGAACCTTTTCTTCAAACAGTGAAAAAATCCTGTGTTTCTCAAAAAAAAAAAAAATGAAGCCATGATTTGGACAAATTCAGTTGTAATATGAAACACACCATATTAAAGTTTTCAATTAGTTATTGTAAGAAACTAAGTAATTAATTGAAATAACAAAAGTTGTAATTCATTAGAACCATAAATAAAAAGCAACTGAGGATATTGAACCAGGGTCAGATTGATATCTATCCTTTTAATTTGATACTCATATTTATTAAGAAATCATACATTGAATAAGCCACAATTTACTAATTTGGATGTAATCAGAAACAATGGTCTGTTGCGCTATGAATAGACAATCAACATTTTCTTCCCTTGCATATGCCAAGAGAGAAAGCACACCAGACTTAGGCTCACATCTGTTTGAGTCTGTAACACCAAATCATGGTTTGTCGTTGTGTCTGATTTGGGTCATTGTATGGGAAGAAAATTTATCCCAGTCCATCCAGTCTTGCACTCAGAAGTAACAAGGGAGATGCTCTAAGAACTTAGCACATAATTTCACCATACCCTTATATATTTATCAGAGACCTCAGAGCCCCACCACTGCCTAAGATAAGATGGATAGTTACATAAAACAAGGCCTACTCAGTGGTGATGCCTACACTTTTAGCAGGAACTACAAATGAAGTTTGCTGCCAACATTCAGTTTTCAACAAAACACTCTCCCTAGTTCCTTTTTTCTCTCTTGCTATATCATTGTTCACTAAGAAAGCTGGAAAAAATTCCCAAATATCATGCACTGTCAGAAAATTTCTTACAGAGAGCTGCCGTCTGTATGGCTTAGCAAAAAATCCAATTTATCCTCTATGACGACAGCATAAGAAGAGGCTAAGAAAGAAATATTATTCTTAGCAGAACATGCAGTGTTTCCTCCTACGCCAACAGCTGGTAGGCTTCTGAGGTATATAGGTTAAACAGGTAAGAAAAATGACCTCTTACAGCTAGTATTTGTCTATGTACATCATGGAAATAAAGCAAGAAAGTATTAATTTATAGGGATTTTTATTTTTGACACATGGACAAAAATGCAGAGCTATAGATAGTACAAAAAGTCATGGCTTCTTATTTATAATGTCCTCCCCTGCTGTTTGTTAACCACCTGATCAATTTCTCTCTGTGTAAGGCATTTTTGTGCATTTTAGACTTCCATTCATAGGAAACTCCAGAGGGCTCACAGTCACTAAAGGGAGTTTAGAAGGGAGCATAGGACTTTTGTAATACTGCTCACATTTTCTTATCTTAAATGCACAGTTCTGGAAAGAGGTATAAATATGTTCTGGAAGAGTAATAAAAAGAAGAAACCCTCTGCAAGAATTGTCTATTATTCTGCTCCATTATTCTTTCTATAAAGCTTCAGGGCTCATTGTTGCATTGCTATCAGCAGTTACAATGGCATAAATCTTTCCTTTTTTTCCAATGGGCATCACTTTTTGGCCAGCATTTGTCATTGCTTCATCACAGAGTTTAGCCAAACTGAATGTTCTGCACTGGTACAACTTAAGAAGAGGAAGAGGGAAATGTACCAAGAGAATATAGGCTGGAATCCTGTTGGGAGCTTGCAAGCTTTGTAAATGGACTTCCATTTGTGGGAATTAGACCTGGACAGTTCTGCAGAATTCATATTCAGCAAGGGGCTGCTATGACATTATTGTGTAGTGAAGCTGGTAAAGTGATAGATACATATTGGGACCAATGATCAATTGATCCTGTTGTGCATGAGGGTACCAGCTGGAGAATGAGCACTGCTGGAGCCCATTACACATTGGGACACTCTTGCTGGTGTCCTGTTACCCATCTTAACAATTCATTAATAGAGTTGCTTAGCACTTCTGCTATGTACAAAACATGGACAGAGGATTCTGGCCATTATTTATGAATGCCTACTTCATATTTATCCACGCTCGCTTGATTTCATCTTTGAAATAGAAGATGGAAGAGTCTTCACCACAAGACCATTGGAACATAGCAGAAAGTTTTGCAGTATCAGACTATTGGTCAGCCCACTGCACTGTTATCAAAATGGACAGGAGAATTTCTCCAGGCTTTTAGGAAGGGCTTTCTTCCAGCTCTACCTGGAATCTCCATTGATGAATTTTGGACTTCAGACACACAAAGCATATGCTCTGCTATGGAATCATGGTCCACTTGAATCTGAAAGCTGCTTGGGGAGGTGCAAAAGATGGTGTACAGATATTCTAAAATAAACAAATAAAATTTCTTAGCCTGTAGCATTATTCACTTGCTTGACTTCTCTGTCTTGCTCATTATTGCTCTTCTGACCAGACACCAAGTACCACCTGAAGATTTTATTTCATCAGTTTAATAGTAACATTAGTTGATATCAATAACAATAGTCACTTTCAATTCAAAGCACATGGCAACCACGCCAAAATATGGTGAAATTAGTGATAAACATGATAACCAAACTGAGCTGCAGTAAGATACAGAGTGAAGCAAACAATACTATCAGACTGATCAAACCATGATGAATAAAAGCATTAAAGGTTATTTGATTTTCGCCTAAAAAAAGGTTAATCAGGAAAGGCTAGACAGCTCTCCTCAGACATGGAAAGCTCTTTAATCCCATTTCCACATCTGACGAGACCCACTTGCCTATCAGCTGTCCTCCACACAATGATGTGGAGTAAATGATGGAATATGGGGGACAGTGGCAGCTTCCCCTAAGGGGATGTGTGGGTGGTCATGATCATTTGAAAGTAGGCAGAGCTTTAAACACTGTGGCCCCTTTCTGAGGTAATTGGATTAGGTAAAGATTACTGCCGGCAGAACTAATCATCTGAAGCTGAAGTAAACTTCTTTTCCTCTCCCTGTTAAATTTCAGAACTCATTCATGCTCACTTAAGGGTCAGGGAATCCTGCTGAAGGGAAGTGAACTGTGATAAACAGGACCTGGACATTTGAGCATTATCTAAGTGCAGAAAGTTCTTCTGTTGAATATTCCACAATTTTGCCATCCCTTGTCAACTCCTGTGGTACAGACCACCCCGCTCATTCTGGGCCTGGCTCTCGAAGGAGCATTTTTGAGGGGACTGATGACTGGTATGAGGAGGTGCAGACAGGAAAATAAGTTGTTTCCACCACCTTCTGTGGGTGATAGTCTGTGTCCAATTTGTGTACAACCATTTTTTTCTGCCTTTTCTCTATACTTAGAAGAACTAGTTAGCCAGAAGTCCTTGCCAATTCATAAACACAAGGTGTAAAGGGAAGACTTGGGCCATTCACACAGGAAACTGAGCGTTCACTCCTTGAGAGTCCCATACATGTTACTATCTAGTCACCATCTGGAGGACACAACTCTGCGTCTATCACCAACTTTCATGCCCTGAGCCCAGTTATTGATCTGCAGATAAAGAGATGATACATTTTAGAAGAGGGGACTGGCAACAACACCCTGAGTATTCCTTGCTTAAGAAAACCCTATGAAATTCACAGACTCACCACAGGCAACTTGAAGGCACTTACAGATAAAACCTTTACTAAAGTTGTTGGGCAACTACAATATGTATTCCCAGTAAAATATCTTAGCTCAGTCCATGCCCTAAACAATCATTTAGGATATCTTTTTACACATGAAGCCTAAAAGAGGTTCTTGTTTAGGATGGCCAGACTGCTCATTCACATCACAAATGTCTCTTGTCCACTTTCTGTTCAACATGAAATGTTAGGGGGGGAAAGGAAAAGAAATGTTAAAAATCATGTATTCTATTGATTATGCAGATATGCACAACTATAAAGTTTGGCTCTGCAACCATCCTTTCTTTGCCACTTCCATATCTGGACCATGTACAGTTCTATCAGGTCCCCCCACCCCGCAAAAAAAACTCTATGGAATCTGTGTTCCTTCCTTCTCTCCTTCCTTCCTTCCTTCCTTCCTTCCTTCCTTCCTTCCTTCCTTCCTTCCTTCCTTCCTTCCTTCCTGTAACTCAAACATGCATGTTTTAAATTGTATACATTGCTTGAACACATCTTTGCATTGACTGAAGCACTTTGACCACTGCTTTGCATACATTTGAAGATGTGCATATTTTTCTATGCACATTTTCTGAATGTCCACATTTTTCTCAGACACATCTACAGCACCCTTCATGGTCAGGATTCCACTGCATAGTCCCTGTGCAGAACACTTAGACGATGCAGACTGAAGTGAGCCTGTTAGTCCTTGGGCTGAAAACAGATTCCTCACAGATCCTCAACTGTTAAAGCAAGATGCAGCTTGAATTAAAATATCCTGACATTGCTTTAAATTTTTAAGCAGAAATACAAAGAAAGGGGGAAGGAGGAAGAAAAGGGAGAGGAAGGGCAAAATACATATGATATGAACATGGGCTAGGCACTTACACTTAGGAATAAAAGAAGTGCTAATATTTTGTAATGAATGAATTATATGTAAATACATGTGCTGTTCTGAGAAGATATTAAAATGATCCAGAGTAGATAATCTGAGAGGTTACCAGTGCAGCGTCATATCTGTGAGTATTGAATACAATGCCATGAATGATGGTGACTTCTTAATCTGGATCAAGTATAAGTCCTTTCTCAATCAAGAAAGTGAGGGATAATCTTCACTTTAGATTTTATTCACTCACCCCACTCCAACAGTGGTGCTTACAGTTCTGTCAACAAATGAATCAACATAATTGTAATTCTGACATCTTTGCTAAAAGCATTTTAATACTGAGCTCTTTTCCAGTCTGCAGAACATATATTACGAAGAATGTTCTAGCAAAGAGACTAGGGAGAGGAGGAGGAGTCACTGTGGTTTCCTGCAACTACTGCATCCCCCCTCCCATTTCCCATTTTGCCAAAGGATTTCTGTGCTGGATTGTTCCCACCAAACCCTTCCTCCCCCAACTCTTGGGAGCAGTGGCTGTTCACTGTAGTTGAATGAATGGATAAATAATTCCCACTCATTTAGTCCCAGGATGCACGGTCATGCATTGTTGCTTGCTGTGGCTGCTGTCTGGTAAGTCATGATGGGGGAGGTCAAGCCAGAAGATGCTACTTAGCTAGGTAACTTAGGCCATTTCCGCACGGGCTTAAAGAAACGATGCAGAGCATCCTTCAGGGAGGATGTCTGCACCTGGGACCGGACTGGGTCGGACCTACTTAGTGTAGTTCCACACCTCAGCCCTCTCCAGAATGACCTGAAGTGGTCATCCAGCATGCTTTTGAAAGACCACTTGAAACAGGTCTTTCAAAAACATGGAGCGCACCCTCCATTCCCGTGCTCTGGTGCAGATTTGCAGGCTTGCACCAGTGCAAGTCTGCGATCTGCCGGGGGTGGACTTTAGGCTGGCGAGCTTCAGCAGTTGGTGGAAAGCCTCGACCAACCGGAAACCGCCATTTTCATCCCCAGAGCAGTGCAGAGCAGCAACCACGGACTGCTCTGGACCAGCCTGGACCGAAGCGTGGAGCCAAGAAGTCCGGTAAGTACTGGCACGGGGCGATTCCCTTGCACTGTGCAGAAATGGCCTATGTTACCTTAGTTAGGCACCTGTAGTTACCTAGCTAAGTAGCTGATCTAGAATACTAACTGTTACCTGGACTAGGCATTTTATGCATATTGCATCTTTCAAGGAACATTGCTCATACCAACGAGATACATGGTAGTTGTAATACCTCACAGTGGTAAGGAACATCAACCTCCACCAAATTTAGATTACATGAGCATCACAACATATCCCGTTTCATCAGTTAAGGACATTGCACAATTCATAAAGCCTTTTACATCCACATCCACACATGATAGAATTTCAGCATAAGCATTGTTCATATAATATTATAATTCTCTCTTGTCAGAGAGTATTTTCACTCTGCTAACCAGTATTTCAAACCATGGTAATGTGTCCCCACCCATTCTGAGGACTGTGTATTTCCAGTAGATTTTTCCAGCATGATTGCCCAAAGCCAGTCCCTCTCTGTTGCTTTCTCTCTGATTTTATAGTGGTGGCAAACAGTTGTTTTCGTTTTCCTCCATGAATAGATGAGTTTCATGCCTTTCAAAGTAGCTAAATCCAGGAAGCCCAAAACAGCAAGTCTAGCTTCCTGTCTAGAGTTTCTTATAAGGTAATTCCTTTCAGAGCAGTTAACATTGACTTAGAACCATGCTAGATTTTACTATGCATGCTCAGGTGTGAGGATGGCTGCTTTCTTAACTCTTATTATAAATTAACTGGCACTAAGAACAAAAATAAAGTTCTCTTACTTATGCCAACCCTTTTTATTTATCTGTCTTTATGCAGAGATAGTACCTTTTAGATCCTTGATTTCTAACATACTTTAACTCTTAAGCTCATTAAACGGAGAACAAGATGGCAAAAGTATTGCTGTTATTGACAGAATTCCTATTACGGATAGCCATGGCCATTTATGCCCTTGGTGTATGCTAGATGGTTAAACAAAAAAGTGCCAACAATTTTTTTCTGGGCAGCCTTTAAAAAAAACTTACTATTTAAAAGGAAATACAAAAAGAGAGAATTTGGCATAGGAGGACAGCAGTGAACAGTAAAGCAGATAAAACAACTGAACTTTGGAAATCTGTATCTCAGACTTCAATAATTTGTGTTGCATTGTTGAATGATTCCTTCAAAATTCTAGGCAGCCAGCTATGCTCTTCTCCAGGATACTCCAGTTCATTCTAGGGATCAAAAATATCCAAAGAATTGGAGGAAAAAGAATTAAAAGATATACTTCTAGAGTGCTGGGAAACTCCAATGAGAGAAATCTTGGCCAAACTCTTGACACTAAGATAAAATGCTTTTATCTTTGTATTGTTTGAAATGTTTGTTATTTGGTAATTGCCTTTGGAGCTCTTGCAACTGGGAAGTGATACAAAAGTACTTGAAATGAAATGAAACAATATCTGCACTTGGACAATGAGTTCCTTATTAGGATACAGTACCTGTTTGTTTCTTTGTTTGCTTCCTCATTGCTAGGAAGTTCTCCTAACCTGTTCCTTCTGTTTTTCATGTCAAATTCTCGTTGTATTGTCAGGTTCTACTTGATAAAAGATTAGGCAGCTTCTAGGTAACTTTCCCAAACTTCTTCCATTCATAGATGACACAGCTGGGTAGAAATTAGTCTCTAAAAATACTTTCACACAACCTGCTTGTTTTCTAGTCACTGTCTGCTTATGTTATGCTCATTCCATCTGTCAATAGATATGAGTCACACATTCGACCTTTCAGTTTCACTTGCGCACATAAATTTCTTCCAATTTCCTGTGAAACAAACACTTTTAACTCTTTAGAGCTGTACAGTCCAGCATGCTAAAAATGAACTGGAAGGGGAAAAAAGAGTGGGCTGATGTGTTGGATCTCTAATTTAGATCTGCAACAAATGTAGTATTACATACAACTTGTCTTTTCACCACATATGATTTTAGAGTAGAAATTAAAATGATTTCTTGGGACCTCCATTTTTCTAGCTAGCCTTTCCCCCAAAAAAGTTGACTGCAGACAGAGAGAGAGAAAGTGAACTTAGTTTTTGGTCTTTTTAACCACCCCAAACTTTCTTTATTAAGATCAATAAATGTTTTCCAAACACTGTATACTTGTATGTGTGTGTCCACTCATAACTGCAGAAAAAAACAAACAAATATTCTTAGAACTAAAATCAATCTTCTTCTGAGAAACTGTTGTCTGAGAGATGATCATGAATATTTTCTGAATTGTCTCCACTTGTACAGATGTTTATGGGATGTTTGATACTTGGCATCTGTATTTGCCATGTGATGATTGCACAATAGCCATCAACATTTGAAAGTATCTGCCATCAAACACTCAGTATTTGACACTGACAGTTACCATTGACACTGACACAATCAACATTTGAGAGCTGATATTCAGTGGTCAGTATTCAATGCTCTCTGACATGCTAAGCATATGTGATAACTGACTTCAATAGCACTTATTAACCTTGTAAGAATTTCATTTGCAATGTCTTTCAAATGGATGGTAAATGCCTAAATTGTTGATATCTCCTCAAATTTTTGCTTCTAAAACCCAAATTCAATTTTAAAAAGTAATTCACATTGAATTTAGCAGGAGCTATTCCCAAATAAATGTTCATGGGATCATAAGTTAAATTTTCTTTCTGAATTCCTGTGGCTTTAAAAAGCATCTGCAAATGAGCAAAAGAGCTTCTTTGGGATCATATTTCTGGAGTGTTATCCTACATTTGACTTCATATTATAAGACTATTATAGTTTAAGAGAAATGACAAATCATTCTAGAAATTAAAGTTAGAATATTACTAGCATCTCTGTATATAAAAAAAGGTATTTTGAGGATATTTGCTGGAAAATATTCCAGGCCGAAGAAGTTGGATTAACGTGCTAATATGGGACATTAAAATGGGAAATAATAAGATGTTCTCCTAATGAGTTAAGATGTTTTAGTTTATACTTGGATTGTAGTTGTTCAAAGTATTTGGATGGAATGAACATTTCAGCAACAGTTTTAGAATGAGTAACTTTACCTGTTTTAAAGATATTGGCTGATATTCTATAGTTCATTTACGGATTCATAACCTAACGTTATAGCTTTGTAAATGCTCTGTCTTCACTAACACTATGTGGTTATGATCGTGGCACTTTTGCGGTGATTGTAAATGTCCTCCCAAATCTATTTTCACAGGCAGCAGCCACACTAAAAGAGGGAGTTCTGTTCTGCTGGTGAACAAGGCACACTTCCACAAGTAAGTGAGGTTGCAACAATCAAAAGCAAGAGCTCGATTGCAATTTCTTCTCACAGCCTTGCTCACTTATGGGAGAGAGTGGAAACATCATTCTCCTGATCATCTGCAGAACAGACTTCTTTCTCTGGTAGCTGCCTGGCAAAGCAGGTTTGAGGCCCTGACTTTGATGTTACTTAATTATGCATTTGTAACTAAGTAGGCAAGGCTGATCATGGAAAATTTCACTTAATACAAATGAGAAATCTGTGGGATCACAATTAGTAAAAGAAAATGTCTTACAATAGTTGTATTGAACACCATTTCGGAAAAGGTGCAAGCATATGAATATGCACCAGGAATTGTACTGCTGCATGTGTTTGCCTCATCTAAGCTTCAATAGCACCTTATTTTTTCTGTGCTAGAACAGGTGGGTATGTAACCTAGATTAATATGGACACTTGCACTAATCCTTTCCACTGTCAGCACAGGAAATTTTCCTATCATTTTGTAGCATAATTTATATGAAATGAAGTAATTAACAAAACAATAATTCAAACAGAGCACAATTGTAAACATGTTTATTCATTTACACCTTGTACTTCTATGAAGAGGGCAGCTAAAAGCAAAGGTAAACCTCTTAATCAACTACTTTACAAAAATCCATTTCAAAAATACGAAGTCATTAAAAATGAGGAGGGAGGGAGGGAGAGAAAACCAACAGCCATTTACCAATAATAGCAATAAAAGTTATGTTTAAATAATCAGAGAGAGTGAAAACCAGCATAACCAGCTGCCAAACATCTCTGTGAAAGGCAGGGTTTTCTTAACTCCTGCAAGGCCATTCAAGAGAGTGCAAGACACATGCCTCTCTAAAAGGAGTTCCCAAGCCAGGGAAAAGTCACAGAAAAGGGTGTCTTGCTTATCCTAACCAAATGTATTTCTGGGAATCCTTGATCATGTCAGAAAAGGTCCAGAGAGAAATTTAACAGGTGGGAAGTCTTGTACAGAAGAAGACAATCATTCAAAAATTCAGATTTTTGTTTGATTATTATTTATTTGTATCTTGCCTCTCCATATGGATCGAGGCGGCGAACAACTTACAAATAGCATGTATTTCGATGCATTTCTATACATGCCCCTAACAAGCTGGGTACTCATTTTGCCGACCTGCACAAGGATGGAAGGCTGAGTCAACCTTGGAGCCGGCAGGATCAAACTCACAACCTTCTGGCTTGTGGTACTGGCATTTAACCACTGCGCCACCAGGGCAGATATTGTCATTGTCAAATTACTAAAGAGAAAGTATTTATTTTAGCATCATCTTATCTGGAGCTTTAACCTTTTAGAACTTTCTCTAAACACTTTGATTTTGCTTGCAATTTACTTCTTTTACTCAGCAGTTTGTTACTTTACACAGGACAGCCAAACTCCCTGATTTAAGAAGTATAGCCCATTTCCACATGGGATATTTAAAATAGTGCACTGCGTCCTCCACGGAGGACATCTGCACCTTGGAGCAGACTGGGTTCGGACTACTTACCTTAGATCCGAACCTCAGTCCACTCTGGAATGACCCCAAGTAGTCCTCCAACGCACACTTTTGAAAGACCTGATTTTTCCAGTCTTTCAAAAGCATGGAGTGCACCAATGCGAGCCTGCGATCTGCCGAGGGCGGGCTTTAGGCTGATGAGCTTCACCAGCTGGTCGGGACCCACGACTAACCGGAAGCTACCATTTTGGATGCTGGAGCAGTGCAGAGCGACGACCACACACTGCTCCTCCTCACCCCAGACTGGACCAGACCGCCAGAAGATCCAGTAAGTAGCGGTGTGGGGTGATTCCCTCACCCTGCATGGAAATGGTCATAGTTTCACTACCAATCTGATTCCTAGCTTTCAAATATGTTTCTTGTTCTTATGTGCTTTCAGTTTCATTCTGACTTACAGCAACCCAATCAAAGAGTTTCTTAGCAAGATGTCTTCAGGAGAAGTTTTCCACTGACTTCTTTTGAGACTGAGAATGGGAATTGTCCAAGGTCACTCCGGGGTTTCAATGGCTGAGGAAGGGTTTGAATCCTGATCTCCCAGAATCACAGTTAAACACTCAAGCCACTGTACCATACTGGCTTTTTAATATGTTTAGTATAGAACAATTCGGTAAGTATTGGCTCATGGAAAAGTAATATCTCCTTATTTCTTAAAACTGCTGCTTTCAAACATGTCAGCATATATAGTATGGAATCCAATATTAAGTTGGCTTTTAATTAAAAGGTCACAGGGGTGCATGTTTAGTTAAAGTGAATAGAAGAAAGGGGAAGCAATCCTACCATGGGAAAAAAGAATCCTTCAACAATCCTTTACCTGTAAAAATGACACATGTTAAACTAATAATCTGAAATGTGGCATCCATGATCTAACTGCAACAATCAGCTGGCCTAACTAATATAGGCAGTGTGAGAAATGCTGGGATTTGTAATCCATCAACATCTGGATAGCCACAGGATTCCCTCCCTGTTTTACTTTATCCCCTACACAGGTTCCAGATTTCAAACTGATCTGGTAAGTACGATCAGAGTTGGAAGGGAGCTTTTTTTTTTAATTTGAAAATTTTAAGTTGTTTTTTTTTAATTTGAAAATATGACAATACAAGTATGTAATGTGAATAACAGTTGTTTTAATAAAAATATTATTAAAAAAAATAAAAATAAAATAAAGGGCTGAAAACTGATATGTTGACTTCTTCCTCTAATATTTAGAAAGGCATATTTTTGTAAAATTTTGCAAATTTTGTTGTTAAGACAAGCTTTTATTTAGGAAGACTACTTGTCATGGTTTTGGTAAAATTTTGTATAGTTCAAAATTTATTACGACTTTAGAAAAACTTATGTAACCGTATAAAGAACAGCCACTGCAGCTTGACTGGAAGATAACTTTTTTCTTTCTCTAGGAGCAAAGACAGTGGGAGAGGAGGCATATTCATTCATTCGCTTTTATTTATTAAGCAATTCTGAGGAAGACTGGAAAAGAAAGGGACCTAGTTAATCTGTGGAAAGGAAGCATAGGAGTGCCCTGTATTGCCTGAGAAGCAACTGAGGCTTTGTTGTTAGTGGGAAATAAGCTTAAACAATGCTGTGTTTGATCAAAGGGCAGATTCCAATATCCTTGATTTATGGAACATGAGTCAGCATGAGAAACCCTTAACTCTGGTCTTAGATTGAAAGGCCAATTTTTTTTTTAAAAAAAAATGATATCATCATTTAGAATCCTTTCACTTGCATGACAAAGAAAATGATAATGTCAGATTAACCTTAATAATTTGCCTCCTGGAGACTACTGTGTCACCTTGACATCTCCTTTGGAGGTTTCCCAGGTCTCCAGAGGAGATTATGAGAACCTAGGAGTGAGCTGCAGTGTGGAAGAGAATGGACAGTGTGGAGGACTTCCCAGCTTCCTCAGTTTCTCTGAAAGAACTGTTTCTAACTGTGGCAATCTGTGAATGTAGTATCTTAAACTATCTACATATTTCAGTATGCATGCTGACAGAGTTTTGCAGTAAGAAGCAACATTAAAATTAATGAAGACTATGCAACGGTTAACTGCTTTTAATTCTATTGCCTTGGCTATGTGCATTTTTATTTGTTAGCTATCCGAATTCATCATCATGCAGTGCCTGTGAGGGATAAATTCAGGGAAAACCATTCATACTGGGAAAGGGTAAGGATTTCCAGATGAAGCTGGGAGGAATTACTTAGATACCACACTATGAAAATGTGGGATGAAATAATACCTACATAGTCTTTGCAAGAGGTGTCAGGATAACAGACAAGATTGAATGATGGTTACTGTATGCCATAAAATACAAGCCAAATGAGGCACCAAGAAGCATTGTTTTTCAAATCCTGGATATCAATGCTAGCATGTATTTATCTCTATGAATGTTTAATAAACAATATGCAATGTGCTGGAAAAATATTTAACAATTTTCTTTGTGTTAGTTTGTCCTGATCTCACAAGACTATAAGCAGGAGTTATTTTGCTGTTACTAATTAGCTTGAGGAAATAAGATTGTGAGACAAAGGAAGGCACCATTGATCTGAACAAAGTAAAATTATTTTGTGTTCAAAAATTACATTCAAGATATATCAGATTTAGAAAGAGAGGGAATAATTATATAGATCAATGTATAATTCTAGTATATTACTTAAAAAAATCAAATCTTTTTTGAGCGCTCAGAAGAACACAGCATTATGTTGAAATAAAATAGACTTGTATATGGTTAACTCTAGATGTTAATGGTTAATACAAACCAAACTTATAGCATGGTCTGAAAAATATTTGGCAAACGCTTAGAGGAAAAGTATTCCATAGCCATGTGGCTGGCATTAAAAGTTCTTTCAGGTTCTACATGTCTTTGTGGCCCATTCTTGGTACACAGTTGATTTAATGATGAGGTCTAATCATAGCCTTTGGAACAAAAGGAAAAATGCATACAAATCTGATCTTTTAAGTTGTAGGAATCAGTGAATTTCTTCACTACTGTTAATTAAAATTGTTATTTTATATTTGTGTAAGAACTAAAATCTGCCTTGAATCATTTGCAACAGCTGACAATGTACATGTGAAATATATGGACAACATGTCACTACCGGGAAGGGGGAAGGAATGGGTTGGAGCAATTGCCTACATAGCTGACATGTTGATTCAAAGACAGATATAGTCCACTGTTAGAGTCTCTTTTCGTATCAATGGATGGAAAAGAAGCTAGTTGGATTCAATTTTTTCTATGAAAGTAATCACTTTATAACTGCCTGGACTGGTAGTGGTACTGAACATATTTTGTCTTGGAAATATATATATATATATATCTTAGGATTATTAATGCATATTGAAAGAGAAATACATACACAACCATGTGTGCATTTAGAAAATGTGCACAACTAAAATGTATACATTTTAAAAATATGCACAAACACAGAAACTGGCCTGGGAGGCCTGGACTCTTTCTCCATAAGCCAAAAGTAGTGGGAATTAACAGTGGCCCACCCCTATCCCCCAAACTCACTTACAGTGAATTGGCTATGATACGCTCAGATTGACTATTTGACTATTCTGGCTCAGTGCTAATGCCCTTAGAGACAGAGAAGGTCTATGCCAATAGTTTCATCAAGTTACTGTGTGCCCACATTCTGGTTAAGAAAATAAAGGATTTGTTACTTAGGGATTTTTTGTTATATGTGGCCATTATGTGGCTCCAAATGGACATGACATGAGGAAAGGGAAGAAGCTGTGAGGAAATCCATGCAAGGCTCCACTTCAGAATGGGAACATGGTCAGAGACCCACATGACTGTTTTTCCTTCATTTTTTAAAAATAGCTAGCTTAAGTATACCTCTAAAAAATATGCTTAAGCAATTGCATAGTATTCCCCAATGGCATCTGGGGGCTCCTGTATCTATGGAGTGTTAAACCCACTTTGGGTTTCAGTCTGAACATTAAAGGAGCTGTCCAATGTAGTGAACCTAAAATTGAGGGTAGAATTCAGCACTTTTGATAGATCCTTTAAAAAGTTTTTATTTAAACACTTAGTGAATTTAGTGCTTAACTGACATGGTAACCACCATCTACTGCTGGTTTGTCTTTACAAAATTATTGGTGTCTGAGGCATTCCTCCCATACATGTGAGCAGATAACTATTCTGGATCCCTTTCATACTATGCAGTTATAATTCCACTATTAAGCCACTTTAACTGCCATGGCTGCAATCTATGAAGTCCTGGAGCTTGTGGAGTCTATACAGCTCCCTGGCTGAGAATTCTGAATGCTTCTTCCTAAACTGCAGCTCCCAGGATGGAACCATGGCAGTTAAGGTGGAATCACAGCATTATAATTCTGGAGTGTGAAAGGACTCCTGATCTCCAGAAGAATTCACAAGACAAAACAAACAGACAAAATTAGAGTGTCAGCACTCCAGGTATACAATCATCAGGGTCAAGTTTGGTATTTGGGTTTTCCATTTGACCCTTTATTTGCACAGCACATCCTCTTGTCTTTGAGTCTTAATCATCACTTGAAGCTGACACTAAAAATATACAAATTAGATTAACTAAGACATGGTCTCTTGTTATTCTGTGGTGACCTTGCTGGTCTCATGTGATGTTCCAACTGTTATCAGTGTACTCATGCCTTTTAGAGACTATCATGTTTTCTCACTTTAACACTGATATTTATTCATTCCTTCACACAATGTGTGCATTTGGACTCCACTCCAGCTGCCATTCCACTCTTCCAATTACATTTTTATTAAACTCTGGCTGTGCAATTAACAGGCCTTTTCAAATGTCAGGATTCCCCTTTCCACTATCAGCTCTTTCTTATAATTTAATTTTTCTACTTAAATATTCCATTTGTACCACCCTCCCCTGTCCCCACTGATGCTAATGAAATAATTTATTCTCTGATCAAAGCACTAATTTGTCCCAGAAGACTAAAGAAGCAGCCAATTTTCAACAGATCTCTCCCGCTGCTAACACTGAGCGTAGGAGGATGAACTGAAACCAGCTTGGTTTATAATGGTGGTTTGTGTCAGTTCAGCATACTTTGTTAAAGTCTCCACAATAAGTCATTCTGTTTCCAAATTCTTATTCACTCTTGCAGTCCTTCAAAATCCAAAACGCAATGATATTGAGCAACAATAGGTAAGAAATAGTCATTTGATGCAAGGCTGGGTACATAGCAAAGGAAATGTCCCTTCTTATTGTCCTCTTTTTGTGTCAAACCCCCCATTGAACTTGAAAATGAGTGGCTTAGAAGGCTTCAAGAATCCATACATTCTACAGTACATATCAGGATAAATACTGCAGAATAAACACAAATGGTTCAGATAACCCAGCTAGTTTGGGATAACAGAGTTTATCTTGGAGTCACTTGGTCTTCTACATGGGTTATTGATAATGGAAGACATGGTATCCACTTCTGGGGTAAACTAATAAAACCAATCCACAACAAGTGATACTAATTTAAAGGTGATGGTATAGAGACAATAACAATCAGGAAAGGAGGCATCCTGAGAAAGGGAGTACCATATGAAAAATCCTCAACCAGACAGGTTAAATGTTGCCACAAGATCTTTGAAGTGAGAGCTGTATGTAAGTAAGTAAGTAGGTAGGCAGGTAAATAAATAAATAAATAAATAAATAAATAAATAAATAAATGTCAAAAGATAGGGAAAGTTTTGTTCAGGAACAAAATTAAGAAGGGGAGTCAGGCAATCTTACTAGGCAAATGTTCCATAGCCTTAATGAAGTCCCAAGACATCTCTATCAAGCATTCCTTGGCCACCATTGGAAGATGAAGGAAAGATTCTTCATCAAATCCTAAACAGCCCTTCTGATATACCTACTAATGCTTATGTGTGTGGGGGGGGGAATGGATGAGGGCAGGGGAGAAGAGAGAGCGATTGATCTGGAAATTCTTACTATTGGGTCCAGAATATCTAAAGCAGTATTTGTAACTTGTGGTTAACAAGACATTGTTGGACTACAAGTTCCAGAATCACTACCATTGACCATAATATATGGAAATTATTGATTTGAAGTCCAACAACATTTGGAGAACCCAAGATTGGAAACCTTTGACCTAATGGATTTTTCTCTTCACATACAAGCATTAGTAGGTATATCAGAAGGGCTGTTTTTTCACCTGACAATGAGGCACTAAATCTGTTCCAACTTTCAACTATAAAGTTTTGAGGATAGCTTTCTATTCCAGGCTTAAAATGTCACCAGCCTGGAAGCCACCAGCAACCACTTGCATGAGAAAGGATCCATTCAATATTAAATGTTGTCCAAGGAAGACTATAATACGTAAAGGCAAAGACAGCAATGTTGTCTTGGTGTACATATTTCAACATGACAGTGACATTAATTTTGAAATTCTTCTTATCCTTTACAATGAACTAAATTGAATTGTTCCTCCTATCTAGTGTAGGTAAATCTATTGAATGGGTGGAATTTATATATCCCATTGTTTCAATAGGTTAATTCAAACTGGGACAAACAATTGGATTTAGCTCATTAATTATAAGAGAAGAAGAAAGCTTAGGAATCTTCTAATAAAGTATCAGGTAAAGTATCCAACAGGAAAGAAGAAACTTGGAAAATAAACAAAATTTGGCTACCAGTACTGAAGAACATTAAAATCAAAACTCAAAATATTCCAATGAAAACCACCCAGACTCTAGAGGTCCCCCTACAAGAAACAATACAATAGATGGCTAAGGTACTTCACACACTGTTATGCACATCCCCCGACTAACAACCCAGTCCTGGGGGATATTCCATTTAACAATAGGCTATCACGCAGGCCAACTTAACATATGCAAATTGCTTTCTCCCACCTGGGGACTACACAAGTATATATACTCTGTCTCACTTCCATGCCACCAGATCCTCTGAAGATGCCAACCACAGATGCAGGCGAAACATCAGGAGAAAATACTAATAGAACACAGCCTCAAAGCCTGGGAAACCCACAACAACCTATGGTTTCTGACCATGAAAGCCTTCGACTTTATATCAGGAGTAATCATAACTAATTAATGTTAACTCACAAATCACCAATATTTTTGGCTATCCTCTTCCAGCGGCACAAAAATGTCATCATAAAAACGTGTTCTGTATCATTAGTTTCTTCACATGCAGAAAGTTAATAAATCCTCCTCTCACCCCCACCCCCAAAATGAATGTTTAAGAGTAACACAGGGCTGTAGGGGGGAAGTGAAAAGACATCTCAGGTCTACTGTGTGCCAGTGTGCACTTCTGGAAAGTTTCCACTAAAAAGAACTTTTTAAAAAGTGACAAGCCTTGCTGAAAAACACATCTCTGCAGGGATCATTTTGTATTAAAGCTAGACACTTGCTGAAACATCTAAATTGAACAATGAGTGGGTGGGGGAAAAGACAAAATATTTTCATTGCTGAAATCTCTTTACAGAGCCAATAATTATCTCTAGGGTGCTGCCACCTACAGATTGGGATGGCAAGCTCTTGCTGTGTGCAGGCTGTGCCCCCTGCTGGGGAAGAAACATGGGAGTTGAAAAAAATACTTTTCTGCCTTCTCTCTTGCTCTGCCTGCCAGTAGAAAAAACACTGCAGCAGGATTCCTGTGTGGGAGCATTTCACACCCAAAGTAAGATGCTGTCAGAATTATATTAAGTGAGCAATTAATTTCTCACGCAAGGCTAACATATTAAAGGAAGGGGCAAAGCATGAAATGTTTAAAGTGCTCATCTCCTTTTAAGGAATAAGCAGGTGCTTTAAGCTCTAGAATGCCACCTTGGTGCCAATTTCTTTTGAGTTCCTAAGGATGTGAATTGGTACACGCATACCACATTGTGGCCCTGGGCAGACAACTTCAGAACAAAGACACAATGTAAACAGTTGGCTCTAATTCCTGCTCCCCCTCCCCTTTTTGGCTGCAAATAGGAAGCTTTGCAGTAATATATTTCCACTGTTGAATCACATTGGTTTTGACATCAGTTCTATGATATCATAAATTGTACACTTTATAGATTCCTATAAAACAAGACACTCACTCCACACATGCATACACGTACACACACCTTGAGCCCTGTGAGGAGAGCATCTCCCACCAGGTGCAACCAGATAACCTTGAGCCATGGGAGAAGGAAGGCACTGTTACTCTGTTATCACCTGGGAAAATCATAGCAGGTAGAGTAGCATCATAGTGCTATCACCCATCATCTATATCCATTAACTAGCCTTATCATCCGTAAAATCTTCATTTACACTGGTGACATATGCTAGCCCATGTTGGATGTCCCTGAGTGGATCTATTCCCAAATTAAGATATATATATACATATATATTTTATATGCTGCTCCTTTCTCAGAGTGTGACCCTAAGGCAACTTCCAAAAATGTTAAAAACATTACTAAAACATTTAAAATAATTAAAACAGAAAAAAAACATGTAAACTTATAAAAAACCTACAAAAATTTTAAAAACATCTTTGATGAATTAAAAGCCCCCCCCGCTTACATATTAATAGCCTGCTTAAGACTGTTTTTGCCTGCCAGCACTAGCATAAATATATGGGACATTTAGAACCAGCTCTGCAAGTGTCTTGACATGTTACACTGGCTTTGTGAGCACGTGCCTTCAAGCCACCTGTCAACTTATGGTGACCCCGTGAATTTCATAGGGTTTTCTTAAGCAAGGAACTCTCAGAGGTGGCTTTGTCAGTTCCTTTCTTTGAAATATCAGCACCCAATATTTCTTGGCGCTCTCCCATCCAAGTACCAGCCAGGGCTGACCCTGCTTAGCTTCTATGATCAGATGGGATATGGTGCTGTACATGCACATAATTTAACACAATGGAGATTCATATCTCAAAGTTATAATAGGAGAATTGACTATGGTGAAGTACTTTTTCTGATACACCCAGGTACAGAGTATATAGCTTCCTACCTGCAATATTTGTAATGAATGTCTTATTAATACAAAATGCTACATGTAATCAGATATCCTATTTACTTCAAAGTCTTTCCCTTCTCCCCACCTTTTAAAACATCTCTAAAGTATCCAGCTATAAAGCATGACATAAGTGCAAGGGGTGTTCTTTTTTAAAAAATTGTTAGCAATGATCCTGCTCTGCTTTCATAAGTAGCACTTTCAAACACATATTTTATTTGAGCAGCTGTATTAGATGACAGAATTACTATGGCAAAAGGAGTATTTTTTTGTTTGTTTGAATATCATACCTACGTGGAAAAATTATGGACTTTAATAAATACATTTCATGTTTGAGAGATGTCATGTTGATTGACTTTGAGATGTGGTTCAACAAAGCAGTCACTATCCTGCCCACTAAAAAAAACACATGATATCACTATGCAATGCCTCCAGATTAACACATTTCCTCACCATTCCACAGTCAAGAAGGATATTTGAATGTTTGTTCTCTGTGAGAAGTGAAGGAAAACAAATTGTTGGTGCCACAATTATGGTGTGTATACAAAGCTGCAGATATTAACAGTAGAAGTAGGAGGAGTAGCAGCAGGAGGAATAGGAAAAATTAGAAGAAACTGAAGCTTTCCATAGAGTGTTGTTTGAGTGTTGGACTAGAAATTCAGGAGAGCAGACCTCAAGTTCCTGTTCAGCCATGGAAACTTACTGCATGTCACATTCACTCAGTCTAAGAGGAAGAAGTTCACAATCCACCTCTGAATAAAGCTGGCCAAGAGAACTCTAGAATAGGATTACCATCAGCCAGAGTCGAAACAAAAAAATTTTTTTATCCATGGGAATGTCCAATGTTCTTCAAAGAAATTGGTTCAAGTTTCTTTCCAATGTTATCTTTGTGGCCCCAGAACAACTTCAGAATAGCTCAATTCTGGGCTGCTCATACAACATCAGAAGTCTTTGATTTTTTGTAGAAGAGTTCCTCCCATAGCATGGGTCCCTCCTAACCAACTGTTGGATCTCTAGTGTGGAAAGAACCGAGTTTATTCTAAGAGGTCCTCTCAGATGATTCAGAGCTTTTGATGTTATCAAATTAGTGTGAGGAGAGTCAAGGTTGATATTACCGTTACCATTTTGGATGTCATAAGGAGCCAGCAGTTGCCCAAGTTAGGCAACTGAGGAGCACAATTTCCTTCTCCAGACAACAAGATATCTTGATCAGTCTCCAATATCTTCTGTGATTTTAAGGTCATGGCAGAAAGGTCTGTCTGGTAAGTTTTGAAAAGACTATGTATGGTGACATTCTTATATTCTCCTAGAGCTAAGATAGCAGTTGAAACTCCCAGCATTCCTCACGATTGGCTATGATGGCCAGGGCTGCTGGTGATTCTAGTCTAGCAGCATCTTGAGACCATGTAATTTCCACCCTTCTCCTAGAGAAATTGGGAGGCTGAAATTGAGGTGCAGGTGACTTTCTGAAGACCACCCAGCAAGTCTGTGAAAGGGTGAAGATTTAAGGAAGCTCCTGGTTAGAAAAGTAGTGGGGGGGGGCTGTTTAAAAAATGATTTTGATAACTTTTGAGCTGTGGATTTACCCGTATTTCTCATTCAAAGATTTCATGTGTTATATGGCTTAGCAACAAGACACTAAAAGCCTTCCTTTCTTTGGGAGAGTTCCTTTTCAATTTAACAAAATTGTATTAAACAACACCGGGTGTTTACAATTGATTTTTCCACCCACCAGGAACAATAGTGAAACACCAAAATCAATGCCAGCCTCTGTAAACACCTACTTACTCTTGTCTGATTGTTTTATAGTGTCACATTATGGGAGGGGAGGGGAAGGTCATTTTAACCTTCCCCCTTTCCCCAAGCGATTAATGAAAGTCAGCAAATGAAACAGATGATTGTGGTTTGGACCAGCTCCCCTATGAAGACAGGCTCCTCAGGCAACCGGATATTATGACTTGCATAAATTGTACAGCACAGAACTATTCATTGCTTAGTACTTCAGAACATTCACAAACTAGCTCTGCTTTTAGTCTTATCTGCAAGAGTCAAATCGCGTCAGTAAAGCAAATTATAGAATCATAAGGCTTCTGTAAATGGTATCAGAACTACAATTACTAAAGAGAGGAACTGCTCTAGTCTACTCCAAAAGGAGTACTTGAAGAAGTAAAATTGAATTTTGGGGAGCCAATAAACATTTATCACAAGTGGAACACAGAGAACCAGGTTGGTGCAGCAATTTGTCTGTTGGACTATGACTTTTGCAGATCAGGGTTCAAGGCCATGGAAACCCACTGGGTGGTCTTGCACAAGTTATATTCACTCAGCCTCATAGAAAAGCAATGACCATATTTATTTATCTGTTTATTGGATTTATATCCCACCTTTCTCCTGAGATGAGATTCAAGGCAGCTTACAATAAGCTTAAAGGTAAATAAATAAATAAAAATTAAATCACAGTATTATGTTAAGAACATGATTTAAAAGAGTTAAAAAATTAAAATGTAACTACGAGAAAAACATCAAAAGATTTAAGAATTTTCACTAGTTGAAAACTTGTTTGAAGGTACACTACAACACAAAAAATGCCCCATGTCTATTATCTGTTCAATGAATAAACTGCTACATTTTGTCCAAAGCAAGGAGGTTATTTATTGACTTTTTTCCTCAAAGAAAGCAATGTGTGATTTTAACAATTTTCATCCTGCTACAAGGAAGTCTTTTAAAGCCACGCAGTTGTGCTGCGCTAAATTCCATGCAGAAATCCATTTTCCCATGCAGAACACATAATTTCTATTTATAAACATTATTTCCTACCCAGAAAATGCTGTTCCCTGTATAGAAATGTTGCTTTTTGTGCAAAACGAGCATAAGCAAATTTTGTGCAGAATAATCCCCCAATTGTAGCACTTCTTTTTTTGCAGAGCAAGCAGCATTTTCTGCCCAGGAAATAATATTTCTTCTTAGAAATGCTGTTTCCTGCACAGAAAAAGCTTTCTGCACAAAGCAATAAGGTGCAAATTTCTTTGCCCTGAGGTTCCTCAACTCTCAAAAACTGTATATTTCAACCATTTTCTGAATATTTTCAAATGTTCATAGCATTCCTAGTCCAGAATGGACTGGATTCATTGGCAGGCAGGCATGATAGTGATATAGATGGTGTGCTTTAAGGCCTATATAGGATACACGGAAGTTAGTACTAGGAAGCCCTCTCACTTCTCTCCTTGCTTTCCTTTTCACAAAAGTGGAAGGCACAGTGGAGAGGATGCTTGGGAAAGTTCTTTGAGTGGCTCTTGGATTCTAGATACTGCTAAATATACTCACCAGTTTCCAGATTTGCAAGAAACTATATTCTTGTGGTTCCTACCATCTCTCAACATCACTTTGAGCATGTGTAACAAGACCTAAGGCCTTCATCTGAGGGTAGCCAGGCTATAAAGCTTACACTATAGGCCTGATGCTGGTAGAAACTGATTTCAGAGGGTCTGGGGTTCAATCTAAATTGGATTCTGGAGGAGGAGATGACTCAAAAAACCATATGCCTGGCCTTCCAATGTCAGAATATTCCCATTGCTAATTAAATCTCACAGGAAGCTTTTCTTGTTTACTGCTGACTAACTCATACACCATTTATGAGTTTGGACTCAGCACTAGAAGAAGAAAGCTGTGTCAGGGCCATCTACAACATCTGCAGCATATTTATTGTATTTTTTCAAAAAAAGTATATACTTTCTATCCATAATGCCTGATGACATGGAATAGCTACAAAATAAGATTCATCTCAGGACTTTAGGCTCAGAAAAAGGAGGTAAGCCTTTGTCATTTTCAGTGCCTGCTCCACCTGTGATATGTGCTTATAGTTTCCCCATAACTTAGCACACAATAATATCCTTGTTCAGTCAGAGTATGATCAATCTATACAGCATTATTTTTCCCCCTGAAAAGGTGCCATGCAGATGTGTCTAGAAGTTACACAAATTATGAATACCTGCTGCTGCAGAGATCAGCAACCTTTTTCTCCCTATTTCACATTAGTGGGTAATGAGTCAAAGAATACTGGAGGGTCTGGACTCAAACACCATCCAGGTTTTCTTGGCATCATCCTCAGTCTATCCCTTTAGCTAGTTGTTTCTGTGTAACTAAGGCCATTTCTGCACTAGCCTGTTATAGCGCAATGATTCCACTTTCAACATCCTTTGGAATCCTGGAGTTTGCAGTTTTGGGAGGGGCCGTTTGGCCCCTCCCAAAACTGCAAACCCCAGGATTCCAGAGGATGTTGAAAATGGAATCATCACACTATAACAGACTAGTGCAGAAATGGCCTAAGTGCTTTCTCTCTCACACACATATCCAGTCATACTCCTGTCAATACATTTGCTAATCCTTTTCCATATCCTTCCATTAATTTAGATTTTCTTCTTCTTTTCTCTGTTACCTCTTCTCTCTTTTGCAAACTAGCCTGACAGCTACTTATTTGAACTTCTCTCACTCTCTCCTTCTCTCTCTCACACACACATCATTAGTTTATACAGATGCCCCATCCATTTCTCCAGCAATATTTCTATGCAACATTCTTTCTCACCCCATGACATACTGAACCATAGAAGAATTGTGCTTTTTACCCGCCTGCCCCCAAACAGAACAGCTCCACCAAGATCTGAAGTCCCAGAAAGAGGTTTTGACAGGGCCATTAGAGGAGAGATCTTTCCAACCTTTTAACAGAGCTTTTTTCCCTTCTTCTTCCTCCTCCTAGTCATCAGTTAGGGCAAAGTGTACACATTCTTGAATCCTCAGTGGGCAAAAGGAATAATCTGGAATCTGAGGAGCTGTGCCTCCAAGTCATTTCTCAGTTGTGCTGACCCTAAGACATGAGATTTTCTTGGCAAAATTTATTCAGATGGGGTTTCCCTTTCCCTTCCTCTGTGCCTGTCACTTACCCGAGGTCACCCGGTGGGTTTCCATGACTGAGCAGGGATTTTAATCCTTTTCTCCAGAACCATAGTCCAATGCTCAACCACTATATCACACTGGCTCTCTGAAATCGTAGGGATGAGCTAACCAATGTATTTCTGGCCCATGTCAGTTTTGTATGTGTTCAGTGAGACAGCCATTCACCTACTTTCCACATCAGTCAGTCTGCACTTAAAAAAAATAATAAAAAATCTGCATTTATTTTTCCCTAAAAGTTTTCACCCAATTTCCCTCAAATACACACATTTTTTCACATCAGGCCACTTTAAAATGCTTTGCTTTAAAATGTAGTTCAAATAAAGTCCTATCCTTAAGTGAAAGTGTTCAAATCTATTATAGTCCTTGTCTCCCCTCCCTCCCATCCTGGGATGTTTTCAAGGAGACTTCGAATAAGCAGAGTGGATGGCAGAAATGGAATGGATGCTTCCCAAGTGAAGCTTTGGGGATTTTACAAGTATTCACTTTGAGTACTTGCAAAGCTTCACCTGGATACATTTTGCAGTAAGTTCAGGCATGCTCATATATCCTTATTTCCTTCTTCAAGGGCTAAACATTCAGGAGTTGCTGAAATTGCATCTTCTAGCTTTAGTGACACATATCTTGGTTTCTTGCACATCTATTTTTTCTTATACCACCAGTTTATTTTCTACAACAGAAGCCAAGGTAGGTTATAAAAATAGGTACCCTATTGTGGGTATTAACAGTTTTCCATAAATAAATGTCTCTCTATAGTTACATTATGAGGTTTTCTTTTTTTAAAAAAAGTTTGAATAATATTCTGCAGTTTGAATCTTCATTAAACCATTCTAGTTATAGTATCTTCTTCTTCTTCTTTAAAAGAAGTTCTGTGTTCAGCCTGGGGAAAAAAGTAAAATAAGACAAGACCCTAAATTCTAGATCATTTTTGGGACTGAAAGACTCGGTCAGATGTGAACCAAAAGTAGAGTGGCACAATTCTGGTGACTAGGTAACAATTCAAACTGAACAATCTCACTGGACATGAGGCTTTAAGTGCTAAATAAATACTGTGCTTAGGATAGGACTCTTTCATACTTAGGGATGACATGAATATTTTTTTAAAAATTGAAACATGGCCAGAAAATGTGTTTTTCAACTGTTGAGGAACACTGACATGAAGAAGCCTGGACTGACAAGAATCTTTGTAGTTTGGGACTTATTGTGTGCAAAATTTGCATGTGGTTGTTTTGTATAGGAAACACCATTTTCAATGTGGAAAACAATACTGCAATGCAGAAATGTCAATGTCTCTGAAGAAATTGCAGTTTTCTGAACAACAACAACAAAATGCTTCAATTGGAGATTTATTCTGCATAAACTTTGCACATGAGTTTATTTGTGCAAAAAACAGCATTTTATGCATAGAAAACTGCATGTTCTGTGTGGGTATTAATACTTCTGCATTGTAATGTTATTTTCCATGCAGGAAAAGTGTTTTTCTGCACCAAACAACCACATGTGAATTTTGCAGAGGCTTCAAAAACTGTTTTTGAAGAATTTCTCACAGTGAGAAGAAAATTTACTGAAAATTACTGATTGCCACTCTTGAAAAGAAATGTAATGAGACATAACATTCCCATCAATGCTACACATTTAGAGTAATTTGTTACAACTTTAATTCCATAATCATTTGAAATTCTGGGATTTGTTGTTTGGCAAGACAGTAGAGCTCTCTGACAGAGTATTGTAAATAACTCATGAAACTAAATATGCCAGGATTCCATATAATGCAGCTATTGCAATTAGACTGCTATAAAAGAGTCCTGTTGTATTGTAGACAAGAAGCTACACTTATACAGTGCATGGCTCTTGATATAATGCCATTCTTTTTGGAATAATCCTGATTTTTGCTATGGATATTTAAGTTGAGGAAGCCAAGGCTTCACGCCTCTTTTCCACATTATAGGGAGGGCTAGCACAAATTATTTCAACATCTTAGGTAAGGGGCTTGGAAAAACCTCTCCTTTATCTGCTTTGTGTTCTTGTGGTAAACTGGACAACAAAAAACAACCAATGTATGATAGGACAGAATGTTACATCTTGTGCATTAGAACGGATCTTTCCCTCCCATTTTTGTAAAATATCATATTAATTTGTAGCCATTTTCCTCCTACAAAGGCTGCATTTCAACAGTAAATTGGATGTTCTGGAGAAAAATTTTAATTCACTCAGTAAAGGGCAACATTATTTCTGATCATAAAGTGTGAATAGCAACCTGATAGATCTACAAAAATGTATTAAGTGAACTTATTTTCATGTCAAGGTAAGCTTCACAAATATCGGAAGCAAAATTATTATTATTATTATTTTTAAAAAAATAGCAGCTCAAGAAAGATTTCTGTGTAACTGAGAAGCTGACAAAGCTGCATTGTCAGATGAAACCAGATGAAACAAAGCTCCTTTCTGGCACATCATTAGAAAGATAGGAAGTGCCTTGCTTCCACCATCCTCCCCATTTAGGGTGATTTGAAAACTTCATTCAGTTCTTGATAAAAACTTTATTATGTCACCATCAAAATTCCCTAACAAATGTGACAGAAAAAAAATTCTTTTTTTTTAAAGACAAATATGAGAGGAATGGAAGATAACAGCTTTGACTGGTCACCTCTTAAAATGTATATTGGAATCCTTTTCATATTCAGCCATGGACTCCTCCGGATGGTTGATGAATGTTAGGAAGTTGCTGGAGGTTGTGGTCTTTGTTGCTGCAGTTCTCAGAGTTTCTTAAAACCCCAAGAATTGCTTTGCTTTCTTATGATAATGTGGACATCAAAAAAACAAGCAACATACAACAGAACAGAATGTTAAATCTTGCACAAATACATAATTCCCTCTTATTTTCTAGCAATGCCTAGCTGCAACATTTTATTTTCACTCATGAGCAGATTAATTTTTAAATTCTGAAGTATATTAGCACAAAAAAGTATCCTTCTCTTTTCCTTCTTTCCCTCTTTTAATTCTTAAAGAGTTAATAGTGTGACATGCACTTTTGTACTATGTACCATGACATTGTAATTCTATAAGATTTTTTAAAAATCAAGAGAATAAAAAAATTGCCTGTCAACCCATGGGACCACCAAAGCAAATTGTGACTATATTTCAGAACACCTTGGGATGAGCCTTAGTTGAAGCTCCAAGAAATCACTACAAACATCCCCCCTAGAGAACAAGTGGATGTGGAGACACCAGCTACTGCCAAAACATGGGAAAACTTAAGCACCTATATCACAAGAACTCAGACTTCTTTGGATTAATCTGGAACAGCCCTATGACTGCAGTACTGATTTATCTCTCTCTTTCTCTCTCTTTACTTACAGTCTCTTTATCTTTGACAACTCCATGGTTGGTAGGTATGGCATCATTCTTTCTGGGCTATGAATACCTCCACCAATTGAATTTGGCCATTGCATTTAGTATTTGTTTGGTTCTTTTTTGCTGTATATAAAAAAAATCTTACTGAAAGCACAAGCATTGAAAAGAAATTACACTTTTCTTCAATAAATGGGTGGAAGAAATCATGATTTTTTTTTTAAAAAAAAAATTCAAATGTGGAGAAAGGAACCAGTGGTACAGCACACACTTTTTTCTCCCAAACTCACAGGTTCAGTTCTGTAGTACTTCTGGCAGATCTGGAAAAACCTTCCCTCTGAAATTTATACACTTTTTTTCCAGTCAGGGTGGCTATACTTAGCTTAATAGACCAATTTACTGACTTACTACAGAGTGGCTACCTATGTTCATAAGAATTCAGGTTGTTATGTCACCTGTCATTAAAGCTACTGCTCAGTACAAAGGCTTTGCAGTAATGTTGTTGCTGTTATGGGTCTTCAGGTCAACTCTGACATACCCTGCAGTTGTCCCAATTTGACGTGGACAGTCCTGATTAATCCTTTGTCATCCCAGTGTTTCAGCTGCTTTTAAAATTCCCCCTTCTCTCTCTTCCTCCCCCTTTTCCCCCTTTGTCCTGAGCTCAATTCTGTTGCTACAAACTGAGTTCAATGTACAAGAGTATTTTGTACTTAGCTGGAGGGAAAGGAGAGGAATAGATGGAATCTTGCCCTTTCCAGTTGGTCAGGCGAAAGCAAACTGCTGCAACCTCTCTTAGCTTCTGTGCTTAATATTTGTCAGCTTGATCTCACTCTGATATTCTTTGGCCACATATCCCTGTTTTCATCTGTGAAATCTTGAAAGAATTGCTCTGACATATGACATCCTATCTTACGGCTTTATTCACAAGCTTTCCTCAGAGAAGGTTTGCCATTGCCTTCTTCTTAGTTTTGGAGTATGCAATTCGTGTGGGTTTCCACGGTTGAGTGGAGATTCAAATCCTTGTCTCCTAGCATCTTAATCCAACACTCAAACCACTATATCACACTGGGGGTTTTTTGGGTTCTTTTTTTGCTGTCCTTTAACTATTCTTGCTATCATTTATCACTGTTGAAATAAGGCTACTGAACTGACATATCTAATAATACTGAGTGTGACAGAATGTTCTTTTAATGGGGCATGCTATACCTTTGTCTTATGTTTTATATATTTTGAACTGTTTAAAGCATATTAATATGATTGTCTATTCAATGATTTTTATAAAAACTTTTTTCCATAAATTGTTTTAGCTGTATTTAGCTTCAGCCTTACACTGTTTTAGCTATATTTTGTTTTAATCTTTTATTGTAAGCTGCCTTAGGTCCAATACTGGAGAAAGGCAACATATAAATTAAGTAAAACAATACCTGGATGCCTTTCTAAGTCTCCAAACTAAGGCCAAAGGTTCAGTTGGAGCACATGGTGTGTTTTTGTACAAAGTCCCAGATTCAATTTCCAGCATTTTCAGGCAGGTCTAGGGAAGACCTGTCCCAACCCTAGAGACTTGGTGCCAATCAGTGTCAACAATGTTTGATTATGTTTACCTATTGTTGTCTCACTAGAACTGTGAAATTAACAATAGTAAACTGCTTGTGTAGAGCACAATGTACACTGGTAGTGCTATATAAATTAATCAAACAACAGCAATAGGTGACTTTCAACGATCCTCACGTCGACCTTTGGTTTAACAGTTGCTTAGACTTGCAGCGTTTACACTATAGATGAAACAATTAACTTGCACTTGCTCATTAGAGCTTTAAAAGCTTCTTTTGGATCCCACTTACATTCTCTGCCAGAGAATGTAATTATTATTCAGTGACTCCATTGGCTTAAAATGGTTAAGCCAGTAAAGACCTGCAAAGATTTTCTTAACCACTGGCATTTATGACTTGGCTGCATTTCAAACTGAATAAGTCTGTTATATGTGGTTTACTTTTATGAACAAGTCTTTTATTTGTCCATTAGTTTCACAGAGGTTTGTAACAAAGAACCAAGAGATGCCACTGTTGTCCAGTCAATTCAAAATATTCATGGGGAGGGGCATCATCTTTTTCTATGTTTGCAAATGCTCTCGTGCCTGTGTTCTTACAGATAGACAGTAAACTTCCGTAATGACAAAACTCAACTTTTGAGAAAGGCGGGATTCCTCCCTTCACTGTTATATTGATACATTGCTGTATACTGCCATCATGTGGTGTAAAAAGTCAGAGGAAGAATATCTAAGCAAAGTTTTCATATGTCATTTTGTTCTCAGGTTTTTAATTTTGGGCTTCTAAGGGAAGAAATAAGAAAGGGGGGAAGTAGCAAAATCTGAGGAATAATGCAATCATTGTGACATATCTAGACTGAAGTATATTTATTTTTTGGTTGGCATTTGTTTGTGACAAAGCTCTTTTGCTTTTAAATGTGGTTTGATGGACAAAAATCCAACAAATGAAGTTTCATTGATCTGACATCTCTGTAACTGAAGAAACACAGGGCTAGTAAGATATCTGGATCAGGGCTGGCACCATGCAACTTTCTGCATGTTGTAGGTTGCACTTCACCACATTTAATTGACAACATTGCATCTGGAGAGTGGCTGGGGAATCCTTCTTGTACAGGCCACATACATTTACATGTAACATATTTAAACTTTGAGATTAAGGAAATAGTAGTATACATTTGAGAAAGTAAGGATCAAATCTGACAACCCCTGAATATGTGGATGCTTACTAGTGCTCACTGTCTCTTGGGACCTTTCTGCACTACACTGTTGTAATGCTATTATTCCACTTTCAACATCTTTGCAGTTTGCAGTTTAGGGAGGGGCATTTAGAATTCTCAGTCAGAGAGCTCTTTGGCTTAAGTAAACTACAAACCCCAGAATTCCACAGGATATTGAAAGTGGAATAATAGCACTATAACAGCATAGTGCATAAAGGCCCTTGGTCAGACCTGCAGTGATAGACTGCTTTAAAAGGAGAGTGGATCAGTTCATGAAGATTTTTCAATGGCTACTATTCAGAATGTCTATAGATCACTTCCTGTACCAAGGATAGCATGACTTTATATATAAGTTGCCAGCAAGGGTGAGATGGAAGGTGAAGACTTCCCTTCTGAGTAATTGGTCAGAGAGCTCTAGATCCTCTTCAGACTACAAACCTCAGCATCCCATTTGATACCACCATGACAGTTAAAGTTATACCATAGAGCTACCATTGCGTAAAGTGAAATGAAACATGGGCACAATTTTCATTCCCAGGTATATGCAGCACAATTGTTAGTAATTCTGGACAGATGCCCCTCAGTAGAAAACTTAGCAAAATGGTTACTCATTTCAGACATGATGAAAAAGCATTTTCATCATGTCTGAAATAAGTAACCATTTTGAAATGAGGAAGCATTCCTCATTTGAAATAAGGAAGCAAAAAGAAACAAATGACAAAATAAACAAACTGACACAAAGGACACCCCCTAATTACCATGAGGAAAAATAAAAACCCTCCTCAGACCTGTCTGTCAGCGGCCAGTGCTGGTCCATAGAAAAGACAGGTAAAACTTTTAGTTTAGTTCTTTTTTTTAGAAATCAGAATTAATCAGAATTATAGAATCATAGGCCCTTTCCACACGGGGGTAATAAAACGGTGTAGCGCAACCTCTGACGGAGGTCGTCTACACCGTAAAGTGGATTGGGGCGGACTACTTTAGTGTAGCTCCACACCCCAATCCGCGTTAGAGTGACTGGAAGTGGTGGCACCATGTGCTTTTTAAAAACCACTTTCCAGGAGATTTTTAAAAAGCACAAGGCGTGCAGCCATGTGCAGCCCCATCGCAGCGCCCAGTGTAGATTTGCAGGCGCGCACAAGTGCGTGCCTGCAGATCTGCCGGGGGTGGGCTTTCCGGCTGGCAAGCTTCTCCAGTTGGTGGAGAGCCTCCGCCAGTCGTAAGCCACCATTTTGGATGCCGCAGGACGCCGAGGAGTGTGGAGCAGTGAACTCGCACTGCTCCACGTGGCAACGGACTTACCCGGTTTCAGGTAAACTCCGTTTCAGCGCATTTCTCCCCATTTCTTCCTGCTCATGTGAAAAGGGCCATAGAGTTGGAAGAGATCACAGGGGCCATCCAACCCAACCCCCTGCTATGCAGGAACCCACATCAAAGCACTCCCAACAGATGGCCATCCAGCCTCTGCTTAAAAACCTCCAAAGAAGGAGACTCCACCACATTCTGGTAGCATATCCCACTGCTGGACAGCTCTGACTGTCAGGAAGTTCTTCCTGAGGTTCAGGTGGAATCTTCTTCAGTTGCGTAGGGACAGGGGTGCCCTCAAGCACGGTGACCACACCCCTCATTTCATAGCCTCACCCGCTCCCCCTCCCCACACTCCAAGCTCCGCCACTGATCTCTTTTCCCGCAACTTGAATCCACTGCTCCTTGTCCTAGTCTCTGGAGCAGTGGAAAACAAGCCCCTTGACATGACATCCCTTCAAATATTTAAACATGGCTATCATGTCCCCTCTTAACCTTCTCTTCTGCAGACTAAACATACTCAGCTCCCTAAGCCACTCCTCATAGGGCATGGCTTCCAGACCCTTCACAAGATTTGAATAGGGAGAAAGCATAAATGTCAAATTTGTCCCTTTCACAGGAATTATTGACAATTTCACTCCAGTTGCTTTTTTAAAAAAATCAGAATCTACAAGCATTCATAAAATGCAAACATGGAAGAAAGTAAAATTGATAAAATTTGCCCATCCTTAATTTGTAGGAACTTGCTTGTCACTGTGTGGTATTTCTATTCTTTGACTAGCAGAGTACAAATCATCACTCATGAGTTTGCAGTTCTGTAAACAACAGGGGTTCGTAACCTTCTACCATGTCTGAGCATCTCTAGTTCAACCAGTGAGAAGGGGAAACCACACTTGTCATTGGCCAAGCCACAGTCTCTTGGATGCCCCCCATTCCTCCTACGACAAAAAATAAAAATAAAAACCTGAAGGATAAACAGCTTGCTTTATAAAACTGCTGCACTGAGGACAAATTCAGTGTCTGTTGTGAAGTTCTGTGCCAGTTATTAAAAATACTATAAAAATGAGTAGGAGTACAAATAGAATGGTTCAGATAGTGAAGGTAGAAATTGGATATTTCCCCAATGGTCAGAATGACTCTTTTTATCTGGTCTGCAACATTTCAAGAAAGACTGCTACTGGAGTGACTAGACAATTGGAGGTGGCAAGCTAGTCACAAAGCATCTCATGGGAAACTTTATTGAAAGGGGTCTAAGCCTAGGCAACCAGAGGCAGAAAGTGTTGCTGAGCAGTAGGTATCTTCTCTGGGTGAGGATCACAGTGCTGTATTTCTTTGTCCCTCAACAGAGGTACAATAAAAGCTAAATGAATGTTATTCTTTCAGTTTGGCCGAGAGTGAAACCCATAAAATGACAAGTTAGTTACTGGAACAGCAGTATATGACAACTTGTGATAAATCCTCAGGGAAACAGAAAACATTAAATTTAGATGGTGGACAGCCAAGTCAATTCTTAACAATAAAAGAGATCAATTGAAACAACATCTCCTTCCTTGACTCATAGGTTTCATTGCAGCCTACAGAACAATTACTATTATGTCACTTTGGAGATTACGATGAGACTATTTCAGACCACTGTGTGTCTAAAGGAGCCGGAGAAGGTAAGTTCTTTCTAAAGAAAGCAATGTAATTCATCTTCTTGACAGTATTTACCAGGAAAAATATTTGTAAACGTCTGAGAAGTACTTTTCATACTTTCGCCTTTTGAAAACAAAGAATATGAATGAATATATTGTTACAAAAGAAAGCACACTTAAGGAAAAAAAGATTTCATAAAGAGCTAGATTTCACCCCATTTATTCTTTGTTGCTTGATCTTAATCCAAATGTTCTTTAAGTTTGAATAAAACATTTTCAAGTTAATAAAAATAAAAAAGTTAAAAAATTAAAATTAAAAGTTAACAAAACATTTTTAAGTTCAAACGCAATACAACAAAAAAGATGAGATGATAGATAGATGATAGATAGATAGATGACAGATAGATAGATAGATGAGAGAGAGAGAGATGGTAGATCTATTCCTGTGAAAGTGAGAGAGAGAGGGGTAACATTCAAATTTAGTGTTGTTCTTTGAAAATCAGTAGGTCTAAGTGATCTTAGAAATACTACTAAAAATGGTATTAGGACAATTATGTGTATTTTGTTTTCTCTCTGTTTCTTTGTTTCACCTTAAGTTTTTTCTATATATTTTAGTGAGCCTAGCTGAGCACATTTTCCCAATATTTATTTTTAAAATATGTATAGTTCATTCTTAATTATATATTATATAAGATCTCAGGGTGATATATATTGCAAACAAGTTAAAATGTTAAACTGTTCAATAAAAAACTGAACAGTCTAAAAACATATTAAACAATAAACTAATTTAAAATAAGTTAAAGCAGTTTAAACTATGTACGTGCACATATTAGGATAATAACATTGGATCCCAAAGGAATAAATCTAGCTTCAGTATCTGATGGACTGACAACAGGGAGACATTCCACAACATTCCATAGCAGAGAAGGTCCTCTCTCTTGTCTCCATGCAGTATATTTCTCTCCCATAAAATATACATAATTGTATGCAACTTCATATAATTTATGGGTTTTTGCAAATAGTTTTCCTTAAAATGAGACTTTTAGTACTGGTTCTCCCCTTTACTGTGTGAATGTTTTCATGTATGCTCTTTCCTCAGTGTATAATTTTTTGTTAGACTTTTTCTTATTGTTCAGGGAGCTGCATCACAAAATTCTAAGAAGTGTGAATATCAAGGGCTAACCAGTTTAGCTTATATATTGATTTGGGGCATGTAGAGTCGGTAAGCTCATATCAAAATTCAACTGAATGAAATTCTGCCTCATTTCTGTGATCATGGGAGAACATGACTGCCCTTCTTAAAACCCATTCACTCCATTTATTGTCTCTACATTGCTCAGTGGCGTAGCTAGAGCTTTTGCCACCTGGGAACTATCCCTGACTTTGCTGCGCCTCTCAGGGAGGAAGGACCTATGCAAAATACCAAATAAAAACTGCTCGATTGACATTGAATGATGCACACTCAGAGGGGGCGCTCTGCACATGCTCAGAGGCACAGCAGCATTCCTGTGCCTGTGAGCCCCCCTTTCTCTCTCCTCTCTCTCTCCTTGAAGGCTCAGCTGCCTGGGCTCATCCCTGGTCTTGGAGGTGGGGTGGTGGGGAAGGCAGGTGCCTCTCCCTGCCTTCTCAGGACTCCTCTCTCCCCTTCTCCTTCGCTCCTTCTCTGCCTGACTCAGAGGTTTGCCACAATTGGAACTGCTGCTTTGGCTGGAAACAGGTTTGTCTCTGGATTGGGAGGGAGGGGACAGGAGCAGGAAATAGACAGCCTTCTTTCCTGGGGTGGCACACCCTCTCCAGCAGACCACTCTGGGAGGCTCCAGTGCCCATCTAGCCACTGGGCATCTACCAGTGTGCGGAGGGTGGCCTGGCACTGTCCACAAAAACATGCTGCCCAGCGCACACTGCCTCCTGCCCTGCCTCAGTATGCCACTGACATCACACACTGTTCATGTACAGCATTTCATCCTAAAGATAGGATTTTGCCATTGCATCTATATTCAGCACCAGGGACTTCCAAACCACAGACATAATCTGATATAATCTATTCGTTTTCGTGTGGTCCTATCAAAATGGATTTACCTCAGCCAAATATGTATTGCACCAGGCATATACTTTGAGCTTAAAGATGGGCCTTTTCCTTCTTCTCCAACATCTAGCTCACTCAGTTCCTGAAGTAGTAGGTTTTTAATCTGGGAGTGGCAATGCCAATATATTATATTTCTTTGGCAATATACAGTAGTGCTTAGCATTTCCAGCCTTCCTGATTGGTTATTGGGCTTTATAAATGTTTTTAATTTCCCCTTCTTTCCAAGATTGTTAGGGCTTACCAGAAATTCCTATTCATAGCAACATTTTCTCAATATAGTCTACTTAAGCTGCCTCCCTTTTCCATGTGAAAGTAGAATGTTAGTTTAACAGGATACTTAGCAGCCGCCTTCTTAACTGTTGAGTACTAAAAAGAACAGAGTTAGCAATAAAAATAATGTGTATGATTAAAAGAACAGGTCTGTAAAGAAAGGAGTTACAAGGTGATAAAGGACTTTGAAGTCTGTACTCCAGATACATACAGAATAGAAATATAAAAACAAGAGAAACAGTAAAACTAAAATGTCTGACAATATGGGAAAGCATGTATATATGCAGCACATGTCCATCAAATCTATACCTATATCTATCTACATTTGTATCTATTGGATGAAATCCTGTTGATTAAGAACAATTAACTCAATTGTTGATTGGCAAGCTGCCTTGGGTTCTGTGAAGGAAAAAAGGCACAATGAAAACAAAATCAAATAAAATCACACCATAGGTTAAATCCAATTGAATAAAGGGCTGTACTCTAGTTGGGATTAACAATAGAATTTGGGGCATTGTACGCAGGTTTTGACTGCCTATTTGGGCTGTGATTTTTTTTTCTCTGCAAATACCTTAAGAAATATCATTTCCTCCACTGATTTTGAAGGAGGGACAGTAAAATTTGTTACTGTGACGATGGCAAAAAACAACATTTTCCTTTAGGTAATTTCAAAGCTTAATCACAGTTTCTGAATCCTCTCGGAATCACAATTGCACTTTAAAGCAAGGTATGCACCCCCATTTCTCTTTTTCTTAAATGGAAACATGGCTGGTTTTACCACTACCACATTGCTGAATTTGAGGAGCAAATTCAATGGTGTAATGAAACTTGACTCCCAAACCTAGAAGAAGTTGAAGGTTCCTGGACTAACCTATGGAACAGTATCAGTCAATTGGTTGCGCGCTCTCTCTCAATCTGTCTCTTTCTCTCTCTCTCTCACACACACACATGCATGCATATGTGTGTATAAATTGCCTGACATTTGGCCTAGCTGGCTTAGAGAACTTCCATAAGCTAGCCAGCCAGCCTGTCTGCCTGCCTGCTTTGATATTATGTCTCAATTTTCTCCCAAATGGGCTGGTTTGAGCCACTTTGAAAATACCTCACTGAGGTCTCTGAAATTTTCCTGCACAAGCTTCTTTGTCTGAGATTTGGATGAAAAAATGGAAGAAGAATTTCAGTGTTTATACAGCTTTCATAACTGCTGGATGAAAAGTTTTTCCTTGTACTTGGTATTGCATGTGGACCTCAGTTTGGTTTCTGCAGTCTTCCAGACTCTGGGCCTTTCCACGCTACAATTTTATACTGCTATTATTTCACTTTCAACGTCCTATGGAATCCTGGAGCTTGCAGTTTAGGGAGGGGCATTTAGAATTCTCAGCCAGAGAGCTCTTTGGCCTCAGTAAACTACAAACCCCAGAATTCCACAGGATGTTGAAAATGGAATAATAGCACTGTAACAGTGTAATGCAGAAATGGCCTCTCTGGGCTACCTCATTCTGTCCAGCAAAGAAGGTGAATCTCCATTTCTGGAAGCCTTCAGCATCAGTGATTCCTTCTTTTAAATGTGTTGCTTACTGACTTTTAAATTTTTTTTTCAAAGTCAGAAACTTCCACTCAGTTCCTTTTCTTTTTTTCTTTTTTCATGTTTGTGTTAGTGGCCGTACATCTCCGTGCTTTGATATGGTCTAACTGGCAAAATATATCAATTGGCAGATATGTGTAATTGACATAAAATATAAATTATACACACTTATGCCTGAAAGGCCATGTGGAAAAGGGAAACTGGCTGGATAGCAGGCCAAGAGGTAACCTCAGCATTGCCAGGTCATAGGCTCACTGAAAATTAGCCAAGAAAGCCTGACTTAATGGCTGCCAACTGCCTAACCTCAGAAAACAATAAGCTGCCCAGGTGCAGAGGGAAGCATCTCTGCTGTGTGTGTTTCCTACCAAAGTCTGGCCCAGTCACTTTACCTAACCAAGACATTGAAACAATCAGTCTGTACCAGATCCCTTTTGTTTGCTCTACCAGAAAGCAATTAATTCACACCCCTTCAGGGAGGAAAAGAGTATGAAAATCCCCAGTATTTGAGCAACTAACTTTGCAGTTCATCAGTTGCTGAATGTCTCCCTGACACTTTGATTCTGGGCTGTGTACTTCCCTTAGACACACAAGTCTAAGCCACATTGCTCCATCTTCACTACTCTTCTGAAATCGTAATTTTAACCGAAAACCTCAGCCTCACTATCCATATTTTTTCCTTCTTTATCCTTCAGTTAGCTCTTCTGTGAATGTGTGAATTCCCCTCAACACACACAGGTTTAGTTTACTTTTGAAATCTGGCTAGTTCTTTCCTGTGTGATCCCATAAACATAGGTGGAAAGATCTCATTAAGTTACTGTCCTCTTGCAGACCTCCTAATTTTGAGCTAATTAATTTCCCTCTGTCATTTGGAGATACTGGCACCACAGTTCAGCCCCTGGGTCACGCTCATTTTGACGTAACAGTTGGAATCCCTTTAGTGACTTATGATGGTAGACGTCCAACTTACACCATCATAACACACTTTTTTTTGTCATTGAGGAGGTCAGAATTTTGTTCCAACCATCAATGATCAAAAGGCTGACTCTAAACCCACTTTTTCACTGTGGCAGCTACCCTCTGCCAAGGTGGCCATTTCTGTATTGGCGGACAGTCATGTGAACAGCAGAGATTCATCCAGCTATTTTCCTTTTGCCGGACACACTAGACCCTGCAGAGGGCCTTAGGATTCCTGTTGCAGTGCATTTCACTAAAAGAAGATAGCTGTATTCATTTCTGTTGCTCCTCCCACTCTCCACTCACATAGGAATAGCCATATAGGTTGTTGAAGTGCCACACTGAAAAGCTGGATTGAGGGTTGCACGAGGAAGCCCATAACATCACAAGTTGAAATTTTCTGACTGCTACAGTCCAAGAGTGCCCTAGAACTGCAGTAGGCAATCATCAGAATTTCTGAGAATCTATTTGTGTCCTTCGTGGCTTAGATTTCTTTCTTTTTCTTTTTTTTTTAAAGGATTGGTTAAAAGAAGTATGACATAAAAAGAGATGAAACAGAAAGTGGCTGCATCCCTCATTGCATTTTAGGGGAGATCCTCTGGGATTAGCTTCCAGCCTTTTGTTAAAAATAGTAAACATTAACATTAACATGCTTTTAATGCACTGTGAAACATGTTACATTGGTCTGGGCAGTGGTAATGACAACCACCTGCCTCACTGCCCACATAATTAGCAGTGAAACACATAATGTTCAGGGTGTAATGCTCCAAGCTCTGAACTGCAGATAGCTGTGAAATCTCTGTATAATTAAGTCTTTTACTTTTGGTTGGAAATAGTGAGATATTAGCATTTTACATGGCAGTTGGCCTTTTCCATTATTAAGAGAACTAGCATATGAAAGTTAAAGGGAAAATAGGGAAAATTGTGCTTTGCTACTGTGTGTTTTGTTGCTGTCTAAAATTAGCATCATCACTTAGGTGTTTGAAAGAGTTGATTCTGTCTTTGGTTGGCTTAAACTAAAGGCCCTTTCTGCAGCACCCTCCCACCCTGCCATGGGGACAGGAGAAGGACAGGACTGTGACAACACTTTTGCATGATGTTGTTGTGGTCCTGTCCTTCTCCCATCTCTAGGCAGCATGATTGCAGGTTAAATCATTGATGGGTTTTTTCCCCATCAATGGCCCACAATTGTGCCACCATCCTGCACTTACCTGTCTGGTGGAAGCCCTGGAAGCACAGTGGCTGCTCTTCCTGCCCCAATGCAGCTTGGGAAAGTATCTGGCTATGCTGTGGAAGGAAGGAAGCGGTGCGTCCATCATGCTCCTTTCCACGGGGAGTGCTGCCATCATGGTCCCTTCTGGGCAGAGCCACTGCCAGGATAACCACCAGATGCCACCACAAGAAGGTAAGCTGCGGAAAGGGCCAAAGTGTTGAGTGTGTAGCAATAGCATGAGTGAACTAGTGGAGAATTTCAATTATGAAAGTAGGAGGGGAAGAATCCAGCTGAGCCAGAATTCATTGGACAGTGCTAGAAAAGTTATCATTTTTCAGCTTCAAAGAAATTAACACTCATTCATCATTTTCATGCCTCTGACACGCCTCACCCTTTTACTCTGTGCTGTTGATATTCCATAGTTAGGGAACTACTAACTGAGAAAAATTCTGGACCCTTATGAAGGAAACTTGGGAAGTGAATTGTCCCTCTCTTCTGGTAGACCTTTCTCTGCTTCTTAAAGAGGGAATCTAAAATGCCCCACTGTGCCCTGCAATGTGCTTCCAGGAACCATAGGACTGCAGCCTTAGGCTTCACTCTGAGAGAAGTGAAATCTATTCTAGCTTCTGCACTGGGTATACAGTATAAATAACATGTATTAGAAGCATATATATATATATATTAGCTTATATGTATAACACATATTTTAGATATATTTACACATATATTTCAGTATATTTTATATTTGAACTTCTGTAATACACTAAGAAAACAGCTTCCTAAAATTGGCAGCTGAACAAAAAAGGGCCTCCAAGACCTTGGATCTTTAGGGCGGCTGGTGTGTTTCAGATAACACACCAGACAGGACAAGGCCGTCTGTAAGGAGTAAACTGGTTGATAAAGAATATAAGGAAAAAGGTTGGCATTGTTTAGAAGTAGGGGTGGTTAGAAACTGTTAGGGTGATTACACCAAGGGGCATTTTGAAACTGCTAAGGAGAATTAAGGATACATGAGGGAAATGCATGATTAGTGCATGATCACTCATACTGTAAATATGGGGAAGGAGAAATGTAACTTCTTAGGCAATCCTGATAGGCTGTAACCATTGGGGTCCTATCCAATGGGATACCAGGGGAGGGAAAACCTGTGACGGGGACAGAGGATAAAATATGAGGTATTCAATACTGGGGTGTGTCCTTCTCTCTGGGGAGCACTCGCTTCTGCAGAAACATACTTTTAATAAACATTAATGCTTCAGCCAATCCAGTGCTAGATTGTTTTATGAGTCTTTTCAGCTATTTGTCACAAATCCAAAAGGGCAGTGTTGAAAATCAGCTCCACAAGGGATGAAAGTTGGTAAGGAGACATCACTTCCTACCTTCATACCCCTGCAGATTCTACTCTTATGCAAGCCGAAGCATAGCACTGAATAGAGCCCTTAAAATTCTGGCCCCTATTTCCCAAGACTATTCTGGTCAAGACATTTGGTTATATATTACTGTAAATGAACACAGCTTAAACATTTTTATTCTAGTCATGGTTTCTGGCACCCACCAGGGATACAGAACCAGAAAGTTTTTTTTTTTAATAGACAGCAAAAACAAAAACAAAATAAAGGAATTCTTTTCAAGACAAGATTATCAACAGTTACATCAACTGTTTCTAGCTTCATTTTCCCTGTATGGCAACTACTTGCAATGCTGTTTAGCTCAGACTAGTGACAACTGGAAGACATAGAAAGAAGAAGCTTATGAACGTAAAGGTCATCCGTCACTCCAACAACAACACCGATATGTAAGGAAATAAAGACAAAGTAATCTTGGCATACAACTGATGAGCTATTTGGATGATGTCTTTTTAAAAGAACAAGAAGATGTTTCTTTAAAATTCAATGCAAATGGAGTCTTAGTCCTAAAACAGAGTCTAAGTTCCTGCATGGGACATGTGTGAAGTTTATCTGTTTCATCCATGTAGGCCCATGCTTTACCTCCCCTCCCTCCTTAACCACAGCCAAGTCACACGGAGTATATCTTGCTGCTGTTAAAAGTCCATGGAGGAGGAAGAAAGTAGTGGAATGGGTGATATAGGAACTTCCTTTTTCTGACCCTGCAATTTGCTGTGGAGATAGGCAGAGGAATATCAATACCTTTGTTCATCTGTCTCCCTTGTATGCACACTCCATGGGGGCATGGAGAGGCAGCCCCCAAATACTGACTCACCTCCTTCCACCCCACCTTCAACTTCACCTTCACCTGTGTTTCCACAGGCTTTCCATCCTCTTCCAAAAAGATATACGTGTCACTAGCAGGATTCTAGCCACAGCAAGGCAGGAATAATTAAAGAACCAAAGAAGCCTTCCCTTCACTCCTAGTTGGATGAGATTCAACTGTGAAGATATTGACTTCTTTCAAGATTCATTAGTGCTGATGGGTGGTGAACAGTGAAGGTCAGTAAAAAAAAATCTTATTGAATATGAAGCTAAAAATATATTAGCTTAATTCATTTTTTCTAGAGGTACCTAGACTCTACCACAGAAACCAATGACCAATTTGGAAGAAAAAAAACTCATTGGAAGGAAAGATTTTTTGCTAGAACTAAATAGGTAGAGGGAGAAAGCCTGACCCTAAAGAAGAATCAAAGATTTTTGGGGATGGGGTGCTTCTAAAAATAGAAATTGTCATTGTGAGCAAAATAATATATTGGAGGTTGGAGTTGGGATGCCCATGAGGGTGTGATAAAATGGCCTTCATAAGCTTCATAAATCCTGCAGATAGCCTGCTTCTTACCACCCACTTGAAGGGATGGTTATAATACTGGAACTAGAGAGTAGCATGTACTCGTCAGATACAGAAAATAGGTTCTCAAATTCCAAGTCTCACTTTTGCAAAACAAGGATGCAAAGGGGAAAAAGGGGGGACAATTGAAAAGAGGATATGGTTAGATGTTTACTTCTGGTGTTGCTGTTGGCACTGGGCCAAAAAAACGGGGCGTGCAGAGGGTCTTTCTCAGTTCCTGAAAGTCTGCAGGAGTGGCAATTGTTGTTTTCTTGATTCTTTTCTCCAGCCCTCTCCCTTTAAATTTATTTTATATTATAATTTGTCCCAAAAGACAGTGGTATACAAATTTACAGCGTACATTAAAATACATGGCCATAATACATGCCTTACAGGCATTAAAATGTTTCTTCCCAAGCCAACCAAAAAGATATTGAATACTTTTGGAAGTTCAACATTATCTGTTTTTTTTTAATCTCTCCATACATTCAATCAAACAGTTCCAAATCATGGTAAAATGTTTGTGGATATCTTGCATCATCTGATATAACTATGTTAGAGCTCAATCAATGTTGTTACATTGGACACTGCCACCCACCGTAAACCTACCTTTTCAGCCAGGCAGCACCTCAACCAAAGGATTTCTGAAGCACTGCAGATCAGGGTGCTAGGAAATGATGTCTGCAGGGTCCTCCTGGTCACTGGGTTTGTCGAGAACAGACAGAGACCTTAGGGGTCTTGCCACAACTGCTTCTCTGAAGGCAGGCCAAAATCCCCCAAAACTACCCATAAATGTGACAGTTTGCACACCCAACATTTCAGAGCTCTCCAAAACCCCAATGGGCAAAAACTGGTCAAAAAGGCACCTAAGAGAGACATTCTGACACTTCCTGTGCACCTGAAATGTGTCAGTGCTGCTTGCATGGTGCCTCTACCCCTTCCACAGTTGCCCCCTACTGTTCTAGACAGGGATGTAATTCTTCACTAATATTCTTCTTAAAGGTAGCAATGAGTAATTTCAGCTATTTTCTTCCCTCTGTGAGAAAGTCTTTGAAAACCATGTAGGCCCTTTCCACACCTTACCTGCATCCCTCAATGTCCCGGTGTCATTCTGGCAGTGCCTTTGCCAGGATGGGAGTGTGTCCCAAATGTTCCCATCTGCATCTGTCCAGCTGCTGGTGGATGGTAGTGGTGAGGGCAAGCTCCTTCCTTCAGCGGTGCAGCTGGCCTCTTCCTGTGCAGCACTGTGGAAGAGCCTCGATAGTGTTTCCACTCTTCCACACTGCCCCAGCCAACACGATCATCACATGAAAGGGGCCTATTACCCAATCTTTTTTCTGGTAATAGTATAATGCATGATCGTGACAGGTGGGGACACAACACGAGTGGGACTGTGATGACATCATGGAGTAGCATCCATTACAGTCTGGCTTCAGTGTGTCCCCATGCTGGAATGGGGCCATAATGCAGAAATTACCATAATTTTTAAAGGCTATTCACAATTCAGGATTTATTCTGCACACAATTTGCATATGGTTGTTTTGCATAGAAAGCAGCATTTTGTGTACATGACACATTTTTGTGGTAAATAACTCAGAGGAAAAGAAAACTCACAAAGAAATTAGGCATAGGATCAAATGAATCACATTTATTATAAGTTCTTCTGCAGAAGAGGGTGCCCATAAAAGAGGACCCCCCCTACGTTGAATACCTTACGTTTTATTCCCTATCCCGACGCAAGTTTTCCCTCCCCTGTGACCCCATTGGTTAGGGTGACAGAGGTTACAACCCTATCAGAATCGCCTAAGAAGTGACATGCCCCCTTCCCCATATTTACAGCATATATGATCATGCACATAATCACGCTTTAACCTCGTGCTTTCTTAATTCTCATTTGCAATTTCAAAATGCCCATCAAACAGATTCTAACCTCCCATTTTGCTAAACAATGCCAAATCCTTGTCTTGTTTTTCTTTATCAACTTTGTTACCCCTTTCAGCTTTTGCTGACCTTCAGTCTGCCTAAGCAGGTGCCTTCAAACAAAAGTACATACATCCCACTGTTGAATCCTTATCTCTATCTGTCTGGTTCTTTTTGCTCAAGGCCTCCTTCAGCTGCCAGTTTCTAAAATTATGCTTCTTTAGACTTCATTGTATTTCAAAAGCTCACATACTACAGTATATGTGTGTAAATATATTTAAAATGTGTTATAATCTATAAGCTAATACATATGTTAGTAATACTTGTTAATAATACTGCAAAAACTAAAATGTAGCTTATTTCTCTCATTTTCTACATGGAAAAAAAAATTCAGTGCAGAACTATTATTTCCTGTGCAGAAAATGCTGTTTTCTATGCAAATCACCTGAGCAAATTTTATTCAGAATGAATGCCCAATTACAACATTTCCTGCATTAAAAATAGTACTTTCTGTGTAGGAATTAATAGTTCTGCATTGAAATGTTATTCTCTGCATTGAAAATACTGTTTTCTATGCAGAAAATACTGGGGTTTTGTACCAAACAACCATGTTTGAATTTTGCACAGAATAAGTCCTAAGCTGCGAAGATCCTCATTAGTCCTGGATTCTTCTTGTGGTTTCACAACACTAAAATATATTTGTTTTGACCATTTATTGGATATTTTTGAATGTTCTTTCCATCCCTAGTCCAGCTGATCTGGAAACACTATTGGCAAACCATTCCCAAACCTTGTTCTCTTCTTGGTTGCCTTCCTCCTTGGTTGTCACTCACTGCTGGCAATCATCTGTAAATAACAGAAAAACAGTCAGACTAGAGTGTTTGCTCTCACTTTTGATATCTTAATAAAATACTGGATTCATACCATGACAGTTTGTGCAACTAATGCTAACTATCTAGAGCTCACTTTATTTGAGCAAGTCAAACTGTACGCTCCAACTATTCTAGTCTGCCAGGGACAGTCCTGATTAATCTCTGTTATCCTAGTTTTTCATCTGCTGTTAAAATGCTCTAGTTTTCATCTTTTCCTCTCATTTTCCTCCTTTGTCCTCAGCTTACTTCAGTTGCTGCAAATTGAATTCAAAGTTCAAAAGCATTTTGCACTCAATAAACTCAGTGGCAGAGAAGAAGAGAGTGCAGAATCTTGCCCTCACCATTAATGTCAGGCAAAAGTAAAGTGTTTCAGCCTCTTCTATCTTGTCTGTTTGTTCTCGCTAATAACTTTTCCCCTCTTGACCATTCTCTGAAGATTCTTGGCCACACATGTCTATGTTTTCAACTCTAAAATGCTGGAGACTATGGTCAAACCCTGCTAAAGTAAAGAGGCAGGAGTGGGCCCTTCACTCCTTCTGATACCAAGTTATGCATGTGTGTGAGGGCTGATTGCCTAAACCAGTGCTTCACAGTTCTGGACAGGTAAAAGAAGTTAGCCATAAAAAACAGCAATTAGTCTGTCTATGGGTCCTATGGTCTTGCCTGGCAAGAGTCAGGAATAGGCAACCGAAGGTTCTGAGCATTTTTCAAAGGCAATCTCACGTAGATCCTTTCCGCATGGCATTTTCCATGCAAAAGGGCACCTGGAGCATCGTGCAATTGTGAGGAGCAATCTGCACAACGCATTCACAATTGCATGATGCTCCAGGGGCCGGCAGGTGCCGATCACGCACCTTTTCATTTTCGGCTAGAAGCCAAAAATGGTGTGCGATCATGCATTGTTCCTGGGCCCCATGCGCACTTACCTGGTGTGCGGAGCCTCCAGAGCCACGCCGGTCATGCTTTCTGCCCCAGCACAGCCTGCGCTGCAGAAGGAAGAGGCGGGGCTCTTGGTGAGCAGGCAGCTTGTGCAGAGCTAAAGGATCTCAGACACAAGAGCCTCTCACTAGAGGCTGCTCACACAATCCCCACACCCCACCGCCGGAAGAAGGTAAGATGTGGAAAGGGCCATGGAGTGCATTACAGTAATCAAGACTGGATGTAACCAAGCCATGTATTGCCATGGCTTGAAAAACAACAACAACCCTCAAATTGTGCTTTGAACCACTTTTTGTGGAGAGGTGAAAAATTCAGTCAGTCCTGAAGAGGGACCTGCCAAACCCTGCATTAAACCCACGGTGGGTGGGTTGTCACTAAACGATAAAAACCCCAAGGAGCTTTCCACAACACCTCACTGGCTGCTGCTAGATAGATATGCAACACACCGGTACAAAAGTACTCACATTACAAATTTAGTATTTCATATAATTGGAAATTTTATTAATTTTTACTCATTGAAACTTGTATTTATTGCAGAGAACAAACACAACACAACCATGTCAAACTGGGCCTGAGGTGAGCCAAGGAGTATGGGTGACAGCTACTGGAGGCTCATGAGTCAAGCACAGAGGAATATCATCCCTTCACCTGAAGAAGAGAGCACCTCGCCTTCTTGGACACAGGTGAAGTCACATATCTTGAAAAGTGAGGAATGGGGCTTAGAGAAACCAAGCATTCTGTGACCAGTGCTCATTCTGGAAATTTCACTTTGTTGCGCTGAGAAAAGAGTTATAAGTAAGCATGGGAAAATCTGTTCAAGTCCACTCAGTTTTCCTAATATTTATATTAAGTTCATTCCATCCTATTTCTGCATCAACTTATTTTTTTTATGAAGGCTGAACAAAAGATTTGACGTATTTATATGTCCATTTGGCCTTATATACTTGTTTTTGTACATCCTTTCCCTAACGTTTATATATTTTGGAAGTAATTTCCCCTGCTATAATTGGATTTGTGTTCGTTTTCCCCTAACATGGACATTTTTTGTGCACATTCCTCCAAATTACACACATCTGGAGATTTTGTTTTTGTTTTTGTTTGTTTGTTTGTGGTATGAGCATTGGATTGCAACATTTGGAAGAGTATGCAAATTGCCATATAACTATGGCCATTTCCACATGGTGTCACAGTCCCACTATGGGAATAGAATGACAGCAGTGTGTGGGTCATGCTTTCGCACAATATTGTTATGGTTCCACAGCCAACCTGCCCTGTCTGTTGTGATCACAGCCTATTTGCTTAATGGAATATATCTGTTAAGTGCCCACAATTGTGTAACGCTCCCGTTCTTCCTGGTTGTACAGAAGGGCAGGAAGCACAATGGAGGTGCTTCCTTCCCCAGTGCAGCATGGGAAAGGGCCCAGCACTGCTGCAGAAGGCAGACACGTGCTGCTTGTGCTCCCTTTCTCAGGGAACCAATTGGGGACAGAGTGGTGTGTCCCTGTCATGCTCTCTTCTCAGCAAAGGCACTACTGGGATCTCAATGGGAAGACAATCGGAGTAGGTAAGGTGCGGAAATGGCCTCCATTAAAGTCCATATGCAGATTTATTGAAATGCAAAAAAGGGGGATTGTGCTCACTTTTACCCAATAAATACATTTTTAGTATCCTTTTGCCTATTTTCCCAATTTTTGTATACATTTTTGTTCTGGAAACTTCATTAACATAATTGGAAAGATTTAATTTAAATAAAATGTATTCTGATTTATATGTATGGTCAAGAATTTGGTAAATCTGCATAAAAATGTAAACCAAACAACTTTCTCAGTTGTTCCTACTTGCCACACATCATTCTAAGAGCCTTTTGTTTACGTAAAATGTTTGGATCATCTGTTTCTCATGCTAGAGCACTATTTTTTGTTCTTCTTGCCATGCCTTCAAGTCGTTTCCAACTTATAGTGACCCTGAAAGAGCTCTATCATGGGATTTTCTTGGCAGTATTTGTTCAGAGGGAGTTTATTGTTGCATTCCTCTGAGGCTGAGAGGGAGCGCTGGTGGCACAGTGGTTAAATGTCGGTACTGCAGCCACAAGGTTGTGAGTTTGATCCTGCTGGGCTCCAGGTTTACTCAGCCTTCCATCCTTCTGCAGGTTGGTAAAATGAGTACCCACCTTGTTGGGGGCAATTAGCTAACACATTGTAAATCACTTCAAAAGCACTTAGCTGATAAGCAATATAGAAAAACACATGCTATTGCTATTGCTGAGAGTGTGTGACTTGCCCAAGGTCCCCCAGTGAGTTTCCAAGTCTGAGTAGGGATTCAAACCTTGGTCTTCCAGAGTCCTAGCTCAAAAGTCAAACCATTATACCACATTGGCTCTAGAATACTATTAGGCAACGATTAAAAAAAAAAGTAGAAACAAGCTTTAGGACTTAATCAACTGATTGGCTGTACACTCCTCCCTCCACATTAGCAGGTTTGACCTTCATTAAATTGATTATGCACAAGGCACCCTCTTGCCTCCCTTCCCCATTCTCCTTCTCCCATTCCCTTGCCTTTTGCCTGGGTGTGTTGTGCCTTCTTTGCACTCAGACAAAAAGAAAGTGAATGGGAGAGGGGAGGCCCATGCACTGAGGAGGAAGGAAGGTGTATGCATGCCCCGCCTTCTCAGTTTAATTTTACATGTATGTATGACTTAGAATTGGCATATCTTTCAGTGCACAGAAAGGGTAGTGGAGAGAGTTTTAGCTCAACCTAATCACCTAAAGAGCAGTGAAATCCCAAAAGAGAACAGTCTCATGATTTTCCATTGCAATATTCCAAATTGTCACAAGAGGGTGGAAGATACAAACAATTTATTTGAATAGCAGGAATAAAAGGGGAACATTCCCCAAGATTTAATGCAGAAAGAGATGTGTACTGAATATGCTTTTTGACACTAAGGTTAAAGTAAGTAATGTATATTGTCATTTACTGTAAGCATCATAAAAATAAATACATATCCAAAAAGACAATGGTTCAATCAAAAATTTAGAATCATCTTGGTAAAGAAAAGAAAGGAGAGGAATGAAGTTCAGTAGATTGTAGAGGAAATGCTGCATATTATTACTGCAGCTAAAAATGATGGACAATGCAATTCCCAAACCATTTAAACATATCTAAGCCAACAGGACTAGGCTGTCTTAGGTATGCTGTTTTAGTCATTTGTGGATAGCAGCCCGAGGCTTCCTGTGGATGGATGGTTAGGAAGCATCATGTAATTTGATGGCATCTGCAGTTGTGCATGCTAAATTAAGAGTGTCATCCTGTTCCTAACTGCAGGGCATTAAAAATGCACATGCATAGGCAAAAATTTGTCATCCACATAGTGCAATGCAATTGGGTAGGCACATAATGGGATAGAGTTTAATATTTTCTGAAACATCAGTTGCTGACAATGGCATTAGCACCTCTTAATTTTTTTTTTTATTTTTATTTTTTTTTGCCCATAAGGACAAGGAGACTTTTTTTAAAAAAATAAATCATGCATTTGTTATAGGGTTTTTTTTTCCGTTTAAAAACATATGGCTTAATATGAATTTCACTGTCTAGCTCTTCAACAGCTTATCTATTGACTAGTTATTGGAATTAAAGCAAAATTCAGTTGCTGGTTTTTTTCCCTAAGGGGATGAATTTTGCTTTAATTCCAATAACCAGACAATAGATAAGCTGTTGAAGATCTGGACAGTGACATTCATAGTTGACTGGACAGTGAAATTCCAAACCTTGAAATTTGAAAATTCATCCCTCTCAGCCTGCATCTCACCTACTTCCTAAAAACATCTCACTCATGAATGACTACCTTTCCTGGAAAGGTCAACTGCTACAATCTTGTCCTTTTTTTCTTTATATCAAGGAGACCAATTGCAGTGGTGGGCAGGTGGTGATTTTTTTGCATTTGCAATTTCTGTTTGGTCATGTATGTTTGGTCATATTTGGTCACTGTGTGACCTTGTGCAAGGCATACTTTCTCAGCCTTGCAGGAAGATAATGGCAAACCATTGAATAAATCTTGCCAAAAAAAAAAAAACTTCTATGGTAGCATTATCATAAGTCAGAGTCAATTTGCAGGCAAATAACTGACTAACTGGAACCCTGAGATGGAGCGGTCTACACTGCCTCATTTTATTCTAGCTCTTGCTTTTCTTTAGATATCCACATTGGTTTTATCAACAACATAGGGTGCATTCCAGAAATTGAGATATACACCTAAAATATTAAAATAAAAAGTGTTTATCCCAGAAGCCTACACACATAAGGAGTACTTGAGGAATGTGATCTCTGCAAACTGGAAGACAAACTGATTTGACTTATATCTTCTGAACAAATGTGGACATCAGAATGCAATTATCCATCAAGTTGTTAGGACATCATTTCCCCCTCACCCCACCCCACCCCACCCCCACAGATAAACATGTCTTTAAAATCATAGAATCATAGAATCTTAGAGTTGGAAGAGACCACAGGGGCCATCGAGTCCAACCCCCTGCTATGCAGGAACACCCATCAAAGCATTCCCAACAGATGGCCATCCAGCCTCTGCTTAAAAACCTCCAAAGAAGGAGACTCTACCACACTCCCAGACAGCATATTCCACTGCCAGACATCTCTGACTGTCAGGAAGTTCTTCCTGAGCTTCAAGTGGAATCTCCTTTCCTGCAGCTTGAATCCATTGCTTCTTGTCCTAGTCTCTGGAGTGGTAGAGAACAAGCCTGCTCCCTCCTCAACATGACATCCTTTCAAATATTTAAACATGGCTATCATGTCCCCTCTTAACCTTCTCTTCTGCAGACTAAACATACCCAGCTCCCTAAGCCATTCCTCATAGGGCATGGCTTCCAGACCCTTCACCATTTTGGTTGCCCTCCTCTGGACACGTTCTAGCTTGTCGACATCCTTCTTGAATTGAGGTGCCCAGAACTGGACAAAGTATTCCAAATGAGGCCTAACCAATACAGAATAGAGTGGTACCATTACCTCCCTTGATCTAGACACCATACTCCTATTGATGCAACCAAGAATTGCGTTGGCTTTCTTGACTGCCACGTCACACTGCTGACTCATGTTCAGCTTGTGATCTACCAAGACTCCTAGATCCTTTTCACACGTACTGCTATCCAGCCACCCGTCCCCCATCCTATACTTGTGACTTCCATTTTTTCTGCCCAAGTGCAGGACCTTACATTTCTCTCTGTTGAAATTCATTTTGTTAGCTTTGTCTATTGTGAGTCAAAATACATGTAGAATTGGACCAATGGAACAAAATACTAAAAAAGAAAAAGAAAAGAGTAGAATAGAATGGAACAGAACAGAAGAAATTCCACATCTGCATGCAAATCTGCCTTCAGTGTTTGTGATAGGATACTTCTCTATTATGCCTGAAGGCAGCAAGATGGCTTGGAACACATGGCAGACACATGGCTCATATAGTTGTATCTTCCAACTCCCTGTAACCACTTTGTACCTTATGCATCAACAAGCTGAGGTAGCTGATTCACCTTGCCAAAATGGTAGAGCTGGCCATAATTTAGACAGAAATATTGGGGAAATATGTTCAAGATATGCTTTTAATTGTGCATTTTAAATGGAAAAATATGCAAATTTTTTTTTCATATAAAATAACATGGAAATTTGAATGGATAGAACATATGCAAAAGTTTCATGGACTTGACAGTATAGTATGATAGGTCAGTCCTTAACTTGAAAACAGGGTCCCATTGAATTCAGTAGGACCTTTTGCCAAATGAACTTGGAGACAGGTGTAAGCTGAGCCACAGAGCACACGTATGCAGAAGGCCTCAGTGTCAGTTTCTGCCATCTCCAGGCAAAGAACCTCATATAGCATGCCAGGAAAAAAAAAATCAAAACCTTGGCTGAGACTGTGGAAAGTTGCTGCCAGTGAGAAAAGACTATACTGGATTAAATGACTTAACTAACTATCAAGCAGCTAAATATCCAACTAACCAATGGGTTTTACCTATATGTGACTTTTTATTAAGTTCACAGTTTGGAGGAACTTCTCAAGAATTGCACACATAAACACATGCACACACGCACCTCAATGCAAAATTTTCTGCTGTGGTGATACTAACAAAGGATGTTTTTCCCCTTCTGCAGTACCCTGTTATAGTGCTATTATTCCACTTTCAACATCCTGTGGAATCCTGGAGTTTGCAGTTTAGCCAGAGAGCTCTTTGGCCTCAGTAAACTACAAACCCCAGAATTCCACAGGATGTTGAAAGTAGAAGAATAACACTATTACAATGTAGTGCAGAAATGGCTTGATGTTCTTGTAAACATGACTTGACCTAGAAACAAGGTGCCTACAAATGTCTAGATGTTGGGAATATAGAAGGGCTGGTGTCTGTTGCTGCTGTCCTGACTCCACATGAATATCTTCACAGAATATCTGAAGAAGTCATTCAGACAGAAAAAGTACCGTCCATAGGGCCACATACAGCCCCAGTCCCTCACACTTGCTCCAACCCTGCACTTTGATTTTGGATCCCCCTTCACACTGCACATTAAAAGCATCCCCTCAAACTAGGTCCTGGCATTCTGGAGCAGCTAAATTGCATGTACAATTGGTTAATGTACAACCTGGAGGTGAATGCCAGGAGGCAGCATGAAGGGGGTGGAGCCAGAGTTTTTAAGAGCTTGCACCACCACGCACTCTGCCTCTATTTTGCTTCTGAACTCATTTAATGTGGTTGCAAAGTAACTTGCTCCTTCATCCTCCAATTTCACCACCAGCATCACCAGTGGATCTCTTCAGCAGGACTCTTCTTCAGCATTGACACCAGCATCAACATGGCTTCAAGAATTCACCTTTCATCAATAACCTAAGTCTTGTTTGGTTTCCTTTTAGGCTGCTGAGTCTGGTGGCCTGGCGACTCATGTGAGTGGTGGTGTCACGTTATCTGGTACACCACTTAGGGTTTTGTGCATTTTGGGCCCAGTCTTGGACTGTGGGTGGTAGGTTAGAGAAGGGCAACAATAACCTCAAGCTTTTTTTTTTTACTGATTTTCTCTTGTTTTTATAATTAATTATCAGCTAAGCGAGGCAAGGATTTATATTTTGGAAGGAGTTAGGCTGACCGGCTGCATGGGAAATGGCTTTTTTGGGGGGGCATAGGGCTTCCCTTGGAGACTGCATCATGGATGTGGGATAGACGTTCAATTTTTCCAGGAGGCCTGTAGCTGTGGCTGTCAGCCTCTCACTTTTCTACATAGACTGGCCTTTGTCCATGGGTTGCACAATATCATGTGTGGCATTTGAGAGGTTCAGTACCTTTTTAAAGTAGGCAACTAAATTCAAGATGGGTGTCAGTGGAGTCATCCATTATCTGGATGATTTTCTCTTCATAGGCAGGTTTGGAACTGGCCAGTGTGCCTCCTTGATGGAGCAGTTCACCTCACTGATGCAGGATTTAGGGGTCCCCCAAGCACAAGAGAAGACTGAGGGTCCTGCACAGCAGTTGGGTTTCCTAGGCATTGAAATCAATATCCTAAATCAATTATGTAGGGTCCCTGTGAAGAAGGTTAGGGACATAAAGGACAGGGTGAAAGAATTCCTGGGATATAAGAAATCCCCACTCAAGGGATTCTAGGAGCTTGCCTGTAGGGACCTTCCTTAGGTGACTTACATGATGCCACCTGTGTGATTAACAGGAATCAGGATAATCCAGAAGGTGTGACAGGACTTTCTCATGTGGAAGCAGTTCCTGACTGTTTTCAATGATGTTTCATTTTGGAGGGAAGAGTTATTGCTTAGCAATATACTGCAGGTCTCTTCTCATGCTGCAGTATCCCTTTGGTTTGGTGTCTACCTCAGAGGCTGCGGATGTGCCCAGAAATGGCTTTGGGACTGGTTGTTCATAGAATTCTTCTCCATTCTAGTTTCTATTATCATTTGAGCTTCAGAATTAACTAAACTAGTGGTCTACTTCCAATGTGCCAACATTTTGTCCGCTGTGCAGGTCATTAATTCATTAACCTCACATTCTGACTGGGTTATGAGGTTAGTTAGGGAATTTATGCTGTACTGTCAGCATTATAATATTTTGTTCACAGTGCTCCATGGAGGAGTGGACAACAGCTTAGCTGATACTCTCTCCTGCATGCAAATGGAGTGTTTCACACAGCTGGTGCAAGATACAGCTGCCATGCCAGACCCAATGTTAGCTGACCTGTGAATACTTGGATGGGCAAGGTAGTCAAGGTTATTAGTATGTCCCTGGCTACCAGCACTAAGAAAAGCTGTATTAGAGTGGTTCAGAAATTTGCTAAATTTAGGAGGCATACTCACCTAGAGGAGAAATGGCCTGTCTCTGTTAATCATTTATTTCAATTTTGCCTGTTCCTAAGGGGCAAAGAGCATTCACCACTCTCCATAACAGCCAGGCTTACTGTCCTGACATTTTGGCTAAAGCACAAGCTCTCCTTAACTCTACCTGAGATTACCATATTAGGAAGGCTTTGAAAGGGTGGATAAGGGAATGAGGTAGGGTTCATGATGATAGGCAGCCCCATTATGTGGAAAGCTTAAAGGTTTATTAGGGATTTGGGGCAGCATTTGCACTTATACCTCTGAATGTCTTTTGTTTTATGCTACCTCTGTAATTGCTTTCTTTGGGGCTCTTGTCAGTGAGCTGGTAGTCATGTCAAAGGGCAACATGTCTGGTATAGCTTTAAATGTTTCCCTTGAAACTAGGTTTGTCACTATTAAAATTTGGTCTTCAAAAATGGAGCAGTCATGCAAGGGGCCAATTGTTCACTTACAAATTTTTAGCAACCCAGCTCTATGTCCAGTTAAGGCTTTGGGGAACTATCTACAGGGCAGGGAATGCCTTCTCATCCCACTATTTTCCATGCAGACTCATCACCCCTGAGGAAAATACCAATTCTGAACAGTCACCGCCAGAGCCCTAACATTGTCAGTATTAAAAGGTGTCAAATACACCACTCATTCATTCAGAACTGAGGCAGCATTTATAGCAGCTGCAATAAGAATTGATGCTAAACTTACACAGAATGTAGGGCACTGGAGATCTACTGCATATTGCAGATACATTAGGCCATTACGGAACTAAAATGTTCTCTGGTTGCTTGTTGTCTTATAGGTTTTTGGTTAAAGCTAGTGAGGCAGCAAGTCCTGATTTGTGGTCATAGCTTTGTCTATTACACAGAACACCAGGTTCATAATGGCCATTTTGCATCCCATCTTGGATCGGGCAATTTGGCCGTGATTAAATGGCTAGACAGGAGGGGCCTCTGATGGCACATCCTCCTGCCCCTACTTTTCGGAGAATGCTGTAGCCCTCCACTGCATGTGCTTGTCATCCACCCTGATCTGGGATTATTAAAGGGCAAAGCCCTCATTACTTAAGCCATTTGTGAGTTAAAAGTTATTAAATATTTCTTTGGAGCTGCTTCACCTCCACAGCTGTTGCCTGCTAGCAAGCAGGCAGTGTAAGGGCCCCTCCTTTTCCTTCTGCAGCACAGCCTGGGATTTTCCCAGGCTGCACTGAGGCAGGAAGTACGAGTGCCGTGGCTCCAGAGGCTCCATGTGCACCAAATAGTGCGTGATCAGCACCTGCTGGACCCAGCAGTGTTGTGCAATTGCAAGGACATCATGTGGACGGTTCCTTGCAATTGCGCAATGCTCCAGAGGCCTTTTTGCATGGCGGTTGCCATGTGAAAAGGGCCTATGACTCTGAAGACTTGGGTTTCAGTCTCTGTTTGGCCATGGAAACCCAATGAGTAACCTTAGACAAGTCACACTCTCACAGCCTCAGAGGGAGGCAAAGACAACTACCCTCTGATTGTCTTAAGTCAGAAACAACTTGAAGGCATACAACAACAAGAATGACAAGGGAATTTGGCCACCAGTGTTTGGATATGGCACCTTAGTGCTACTCCTTGGAATAAGTCTGTTGTCACTCCAAAAGGCAAAGTTTTAAAACATAGAGGGTGGGTAGGCTCACAATGCAAAACAAGAATCAACCCAAATGTATCCCTGTTTCATTATTTTAGTTCTACCCTCTTAAAATACTTATTCTGTAGTTTTGTTAGTCATTGCGGTTGGATGACTAATAACAGTGACTAAGAGAAGCTAGATTAGGCTAAAAATAATAAAATACAACAGATACTTGAGATGTAATTAACTTGAAGACAGATTTTCCTACTCTTCTCTTCATTGTGGCCTATAATTTTCTTATACTTACTAAATCCTAACTATTACATTCACTTAAGAGTTTTTTTTCCTCCTAGAAATGACCTTGCACAGTCAAGAGGAAGCTCAGTACAAAGCCCAAACTCTTTAACTCCATAAAACTTTTATTTTTAATATTGAAAGAAAACCCACATAAAGCAACACTGCAAGATGACAAAATTCAACATGGTAAAAACAATTTAATCACTGTTGACTATTTATAGGAAGAAAAGAGTGAAGGAGGGGAAAGGAATTTTTCCCATGGATTACCTAATAAGTGTGTGAATATCTAAACTTCACCCACCAGAAAACTTCTTTTTTGTTGTTCTGTTCTCCCTTACTCTACCACAACTATTTTAGAATGTTATCCTCTGTCTTCTGCAAATGTCATCACCTTCATTTTCTATTTTATTTATTTATTTGTATCCTACCCTATATCATGAGATCTCAGGGTAGCATACATTTTAATCTATTATATGAATAGTCCCACTGTGATTTTGCATGTAGGCACAATGTAGAAGCAGACATATATTTTGGAAAGACAGATGGTTAAATGAAAACTGCCAAGGATCCATAGTATGCTATGTCTCTGACAAGCAATGTTAAAGACATTGGTTTTGGGTAAATCTGTGAGGAGATAGTAAGTCTGAGAGAAAGGGAAAAAATTTATATGGTAATGTTAAAAAAAAAAATGTTGTGTGCCTTCAAGTTGTTTCTGACTTACAGAACCCTTAGACAAACCTATCACAGAGGCCATTTCCGCACTAAACAGTTATAGCGCTATGATTCCACTTTCAACATCCTATGGAACCCTGGGTTTTGCAGTTTCGGTAGGGACCAGCCAGTCCCTCCTGAAACTGCAAACCCCAGGATTCCATAGGATGTTGAAAGTGGAATCATAGCGCTATAACACTCTAGTGTGGAAATGGCCAGGGTTTTCTGGGACTAAAAGTATATGATGCACCCAAAGTCACCCAATGTGTTTCCATGGCCAAGCGAGGAACTCAACCCTCATCTTCAGGGTCTCAGTCCAACACTTATTCAAAGGCCAGATGTGATGTTTGGGTATCATAACATAAATAATAATACCTTTCCCCTTATATAGTGGCCATAGAAAGTGCAGCTTATTTACTCTTGCAGCAGCTTTGTATATTTGAGTAATATTTGTGATGAGGTAGATTCGGTTCTTATGCTATAGATTGCCCATTTTACAATTGTATTATGAGGTAATTTTGCAAGTTGTGCCTCCTCTCCACCCAATCACATTATTACATCAAGAGAAAATTCCTGTTTGTTATAAATTTCTTTGTTATGGCAGCTTTCTAGTTTTTCAAACTGTCAATAGCATCAGCCAAAATGTGAAGGAGGACCAAAGCTCATTTGGAGAGCACGGGCAAAGTGCCCTTCCTTGAGGAAAGCTTGCCCCAACCTAAAGGTTACATGGGGGTGAGCAATGGAGATACAAGGGGGGAACTCTTGTTAAGAAAAATTTTGGTTTTCAGTGAACTACCAACAAAGTTAAGCAGCACATTTTCTGATGAATTTTGGAGTTATGCAGGAGCCTGGTGATCTGGAAGCCATATAAATGGCTTTTGAATGCTGTATGTAGCTCACCCATGATACACAGCATGCCACCTTAGCTGCTAAGTGTGAGAGTCTTGTTTGTACTGTATGTCCTAACCTGTGGTGTGTGTGTGTATCTCTTCAGACATTTGTTAGAAACTCCCACCAGACCTAGCAGCATAGGCAATGATGAGAGATCATGGGAGCTTTAATCCAGTGACATCTGGACTGGCAAATATTCCCCATCTCTATCCTAAACCATTATGTTGCTCTAAGTCATATAAAAGTTCTACATTTTATCACTTTCCCCCCACTATATACAACAAAAGCAAAATAACCCAAACTCACTGCCTTCCTCCCCATTCTCCTCCTCCTTCTCCTCCTCCTCTCCTTCTCCTTCCTCCTCCTTGACTAGTCGTTTCTTTACTAAGCACAGTGCAGAATCCCAAAGCTAGGGGTTGCAAAAGTGAAGAATATGTTATGGGTTTTCAGATAAAAAAGAAGAATTAAAAACCAGTTCTATTGTGTTGTTTCATAAGATGTTAATGCATCAGGTTGGTACCAGTAACTACTGATTGATTTAGAAAGAAACGAGTTAGGAGGAATGAGAGAGTAAAATCTTATAATATAAAGGAGGGTGTGACACATTGAGAGGATCAACTGCTGGTTAATTTCAGGAACTAACAGATATGAACTCTATATTGAAAACTTAAGTATGTCGGGTGGGAAAGGGCCTATTAGAAAGTGTGAAATTTTGAATTCCTCTTCATAGAATATGTGTGATGTTACTTTGGCCCAGGCCTAACCAGTGATAGCACTAGATATCTCTTTTTGATATCAAATCATTCAGCCTTCCTCTGCCACCCCGCTCCATGTGTTTGCGAGGCCTCCGGACAAGCACGTAAACAGGCGCAGCCGGTAATTGTTAGACATTCCATTCTCCACCTAGGCAGGCAGAACAGAGCCACTCCATTGCTTCAGGGACTTCCCTGCAAACACCTCTAGCTTAAGCGCGACTCTAAACAAAGACGTTCAGCCTCGAGCCAATAGTCTTACAAAGCCAAGCTAAGCACCTTGTATTTGCATACTGGCTATACTATTGTTACATCTGCGCTAAGCCGATCATGTTAAACTTGGCCTTTTCCAAAGCTTTTGTCCCGCTCCAAACTTGCATTGTTCTCACCGAGTATGGCATGGCCTGTAGGCACAATTCACCCTATAAAAACTCCTCAATTCCGAGACCACCTTGGATTGCTCCAGACTTCTATACCGCCTTGCTGCCGCTTTGTCTGACAAGCTCCCCTCAGCGAACCACACTGAGCTTTCTTCCCCACCGTCTTCCAGCTTCTTCAGGACTACGAGAAAAGGTGTCATATCACCCATTTTCCCTGAAACTCCCATTTCTGATTCCTTAAGTTAGCTGTGTGTGTTTGTGGTGTCTTTCCTGTTTGTTTGTCCTTTAATAAAGATATCATTTTTGCTATTTGAACCCTGTCTGACTGCTTGACTGACCTGACCCTGTAGACATTGGGTTACAAGATCTCTGCTAAGTTACCCTGCTTCTCGCTAGCTTAAGAGAGTGCTCCAGTTAATTTCCCCAACTTTGTGTTTGTGTTTGGTTATATGGGCATCCCTCCCGGGACCTCCCAGAGAACAGGGTAACAGAGAGACCAAAAATAATTAGAAACACTGAGATCTTGAGATTTCTGTTCTAATAATTACTGTACATCCTCTAAGCCCTTTGTCATGCATTCTTGGTCCTCCATTTCATTCACATGCCTGTGGGGTAGAAGGAGGGAGGGAAGGACGGAGAAAGAGAGCTTAAGGAGGAAGGAGTTATTATGAAGCATAAAATCTTCCTGGTTTCCATATAAAGGAGGGTGAGAAAAAATCCAAATTTATACTGGACCATTCATCTTTCAACAAACTATGTGATTTTTCTGCATGGGCTTGAATGTTATATCCCAGTGTTTCCAAGTACATTTCTGTGTTGTCTCTTTCTACTTGTGCTAGACTGTGGTCTGCATTGCACTGGTTTTGTTGTCTCTTCTCTATAACATGATTAAACATGGCTGATGGGTCTACCTCTATTCTCTACACCACCAGGGAAGATGAAAGTTTACCACCATAATAGATCATTGCATGAACCCAGCCTTGAAAGCACAACTGAAAGCAACCACAATGCAGTTATTTTGTTATTCCTCCTTCCAGATTACGGCTTGAATCCTACTGGTTAATTCCAAACCAAGATATATGTAGATCCCATTGATTCAATGGATCTACTGTAATTGGGATTACCAAGAGATTCAAGGACAGATGCATAATAAAATAGCCCTACTAAAGCATAGATCGAGAGCTTGGTGATTATGCCATAAATCTAGCACATTCCAGGAACTGTCTGTTCAGTCCCATTTTTGTTAAACTAAATAAAACTGAAGATGTGATAGGAATGATAATTGTGGTAACACTTTTTCCCTAGAAGGCTACTTTAGATTGATGGCCTTTTGGATTTTCTTCCTCTATCTTTTCTTCTGTTATACAGACAGAATACAAGGAAGGTATGCCATAGGAAACTGTTCTCATGTTCTCTTTCTCTTTCTCTCTCTCTCTCTCTTTTATAATGATGAGAATCAGAAGCACTTGCTGCAGGCTGAGTCAGTTAAACAACCCTAGCACAGGATGATAACGTCATGTGTTTTAAATATCCTGGTTCCGAAACATATAGGGCTCTAAAGGTAATACTCAACCACATTGAACAAGCAAACCTGGAAACAGACTGACAGCCAGTGATGCTAGAAAAACTAAATGTTGTGCTGTGTTTAACTGTCTTATCCTGGTAGCTTAGAAAATTATTGAGCAGCTGCCTTTGGTATTCTAGCAGCACCAGCGAAAAAGACAAAAAAGACAGGAATAATTGGTAAATACAGTGCTGGGGTGGTTAGTGACTTCTATAGCAGTGGGGTGCTGTACCCACCCTCAGTTTTACTGTGAACTTTAAAAGAGCTATCTGTGATACTGAGTTTATCCGGGGGACAGAATTAGGCTAAAACTTGGAACAGATTCATTGTCCAAATGATGTGTAATCCACCATCCACTGCTGGCATTATGCCTGGCACCTGCCCACCATCTTGAGTGGATGTTACTCTTTTTCCTCATTTTAAAAAAGACTTAGCAGAAAATGTCCATCAATAGGAAACTTTACCATGCCATGTTGAATAAGTAAGCTGAGAAGTGCAATTAAGGCCCTTTTCACACGGCATTTGCCATGCAAAAAGGCCTCTGGAGCGTAGCACGATTGCAAGGAGCCATCCGCATGACATCCTTGCAATCGCGCGATGCTGCTGGGGCCAGCAGGTGCCAATCACGCAGTATGTCATTTTCGGCCTGAAGCTGAAAATGTGTGCAATCACGTATTGCTCCAGGGCCCTGCGCACACTTACTGTGCATGTGGAACCTCCAGAGCCACAGCGCTCATGCTTCCTGCCCCAGCGCAGCCTGTGCTGCAGAAGGAAGAGGCAGAGCCCTCATGCTGCCTCCCGCCCGGCAGGCAGCAGCTACAGAGCCAAAGCAAGGGGATGCGAGAGCCTCTCACAAGAGGCTGCTTGTGCAATCCCCGTGCCCCAGTGTCAAGAAAAGGTAAGTTGTGGAAAGGGCCTAAGACAGCAATTCTTTACACATTTAGTTTTTACCTATTTATTGTTAGTCCGAAACAAAGTAGATTTATTGAATCAATAAATAATTGATTTATAGTGACCTATCAAATTTCCATTGATTTATTGGTTCTATTCTAGTTGGGACTAACTATAGGTTTTGGGCAGGACTGCCTTAACTGTTTATTCCTGAATGGCAGAGGATTAGACTGGGTGGCCTTTGTAGTCCCTTCTGACTTTATGATTCTGTGACCAAAGGTCAAGAACTGCAGGTCTAAAAGACCTTGTGAACTCCAAACTGGTGTCTGTCCATAGCATCAATAAAATGTAAGATGCACTCCAGTAAACAGAGACTATGGCAAAATATTACAGCTTAAAATGTTTCAGGTTTTAAGCCGACTCATCCTTTCCTTTTGTCCCTGTTTACTGTCTCCTGAAACAGGCCATTTCTGCACTAGACTGTTATAGTGCTATTATTCCACTTTCAACATCCTATGGAATCCTGGGATTTGCAGTTTAGGGAGGGGCCTCAGCCAGCATTCTGTGCCCACTCAGCATTCACTGTCCTCCTTGGGCTATTCAAGTCTCTTCCTCTCACTTAAGATTTTTCCTTAAGAGTTGTTTTCTTCCCAGAACTTGCTTCTACTTCCCTTTTATGACTGGGTGGTGCTGAGCTCAAGAGAGGGATGAGAACAATGGAGTTCTTGATTGTATATCTGATAGTTTAAGTTGCCTGTATCTTAAATAAAATGCAAATATCTGGGGATATTTGATGAAAGGAGGAGAGGAAATGGAAGCAGAAAAGACTAACAAAAACGGCCAGAACCCCCAGGATTTTTTTGTACTTGCTATAAAATGAACGCCAAGGGCACAGGATGGAATGTGTTGCCCCTTGTGCTCCCTCTCCTGCAGTCTGTTAAAGCAGACAGAAGCCTCCCAGCTGACCTTCCAAAACCAGAGCTTGCTCGGATACTGTGAAGAAAAGAAAAAAAGCTCTAATTCTTTTGTACCGCCTTTGGCAATTGTCTGCCCAAGATCATGACAGAGGTGTTTGGGGGAAGGTCACTGCTCATTTGTTGAAAGTCAGAAGGCACATAGCCATGCCAATGCTGCTTTTTGCTCCTAACAAGCTCCACACCACAAGCAGCACAAAACCCGACCTTCATAAAGTTGTTTTATTTAAAAAGGGACTAATTTTAGTACCACATCCATGTTATTGACCTTTATCATAAGGGTTTATTTCCCTCAACTTGCATGAAAAAATGCTTGCCTCTGTCTGGTCAGTTGGAGACACAGATATATTTGGACTGCTGTGATTCTGACTTATAAGCCTCTCTTACCAGGAACAACTGGACATACCAGAACCAAGAATTCCTGCATTTGCTGTCACAGTATATGCATTGCTCTTTCTAAAAAGAAAAAAAGTCCATTTTCACAGCTAAATTAGACAGCCTATATCAAGTATCATCACAAAGATCCCTTCTGTTTTTTGTTTATTATTCCATTTCTCAACCCACATTACCACCTATGGAGTAAGGATCTTATAAGAGAAGGCCTTTCAATAAAACCAATCATATTAGGAACACTTTGAGCATTGTACTGTGAGCTAGTATTGCTTCACTAGCTTTTTACAAGGCAAATACATGTATAACATCTAGTATGGTTTACAATACAGTCTGCTGCTGTTTAGCCACCACATATAACCACCTGCTACAATCCAACATGCTCCAGATGTGCTGTACTACAACTCCCATAATCCCCACTATGGCAATTGGGCCTCTTTGAGGAGTTTGATTTGTTTATTTTTTATTTTATTTTATTTTATTTATATCCTCCATTTTCCCCTAGATTAAAAGACCTAAACCCTATTTAAATAAATGAGTACCATCTTGAAAAATGGAGCGTGCTTGTTCTTCATTACTCAGACTTTTTTTTTTAAAAAAAAATTGAATGGTATATTCTGTGTTATTATGATTGATTGAGAAAATACAATAGGCAGAAAATATGAGTTGTAAAGAAGGTTCAAAAATAAAATAAAATATATGTCAGAGAGAGAAAGAGAAATATTTTCTTCCTTTTTCTTTCTTTCTTTGTCTTTCTTCTGAAAAGTCTCAGAACATCAGAACTCTTTGAAATTTTATGTCAACACACACTGGAATCTGGTAGTTTCTTTACAGATAATCCTTTACCTGTACTTTTTTAAAAGATCAGTTGATATCAAATGAAGAGTTGTGAGAAGATATTTAAGCTGACAGCTATAAAAGATGGGGTAGCCACTTTTTGACCAGTCAGCTGTGTGGAAATGTGGAAATGTGACTACGTTGTCTCTTTTCACAGTTTTTGCATATTAGATCAGGAATAGATTGTTGACTAGTCCTCTTCTTACCCGGATATATTTAGAAATCTGAGGAACTTTTTCAAAACCTGGGGTGACCTTGTGTTTTTCTGCACAGAAAACAATTTCCTGTGGAGGAAACAGCATTTTTTCCCCCTTAGCAGATAACACTTTAGTACAGAAAATGCTGTTTTCTGTGCAGGAACTTTGTAGTTTTGTTTTGCTTTGTTTGGGAAAGAAACTTTACTTTCACATTTTTTGCACAGAATAGTTCTTGAACAGCAAATTGTCTTCAGAAACCACAGAGTTTTCAACAGCTTTCCCACAGCAAAGGGAGTAATGGGGGGAAAAAAGTTGTTCTTGACTGCAAAAATGAAATTTAGGAAGATTTACATCCATTGAACAAACAAGCATTCAGAAGCAATGTCAATGCTCATTTGCACATCCCCGTCCCAGGCATGATGAATCCATTGTCACAGGGAGGCTACCTCTACTGTGTCTTTAAATTCTCTCCACTGCCACTAAGACTAATGCCATTTTGCACTACACTGTTATAGCACTATAATGCCATTATTACACTTTCAACCTCAGTTCTGAGGTTTGTAGTTTACTGAGGCCAAAGAGCTCTCTGGCTAAATGCCCTTCCCAAAGCCCTTTTTGCATAGGATTTGCCATGCGAAAGGGCCTCTGGAGCATCGTGCAATTGTGAGGAGCGGCCCACATGACGCACTTGCAATCACACAACACTCCAGGGGCTGGCAGGCACTGATCGCACACTATTTCATTTTTGGTTTTGAGCCGAAAATGGTGCGCAATCATGCATCGCTCTGGGGTCCCGTGCACATTTACCATGTGTACGGAGCTCCAGAGCTGCAGTGCTCATGCTTCCTGCCCCAGCACAGCCTGGGAAAATCCCAGGCTGTACTGTGGAAGGAAGAGGAAGGGCTCTCACGCTACCTGCTCATGAGCAGGCAGCAGCTGCGGAGCTGAAGCAACAGGGATGTGAGAGCCTCTCGCAAGAGGCTGCTTGCGTGATCCCCACCCAGCTCCGCAAAAAGGTAAGCTGCAGAAAGGGCACCTAAACTGCAAACCCCATAATTCCTTAGAATGTTGAAAGTAGAATAATAGCACTATAGTTATTGAACTGCACATACACAGCTTTTAGAACAAGATCACAGGTGTGTCCTTCAGCTCACCATAGTCTTTTTCCTCTACAGGGAAGTGCTGCGAACACAGATGCGTCAGAGCAGCTCCCAAATACAAGGAGGTAAGTGGGCGGCATCAAACTGACTGAATATAGTCTAACACTGTTGGAGTACACACTTGAATGGAGTGCATCCCTGTTGGAGTAATTAGACAATGGCATGCATTACAACCCATCTTATTTCTCCTTAGCCATTGTGTTAATTGATAACTCAGAGGCTTTCTGAATACTGCAACCATCCTTCTATGGTAACTATAAAGAAGTCATCAATGTCTTGTCCTAGCCTTGGATTCAGAAAGCCCACCCTGCACAGATATTACTATGCAAAGAGAGAGGGTGAAGGCAGTTTTCATGGAGGAGGAACCTTTTAAGGCCCTTTCATACTACACAGTTTTAGGACTACAATTCCACTTTAATTACCATAGCAACATCAAGTGGAATGCTGGCCTTTGCTGTTAACGAAGAGTTATTTATAAATCACAGCCAGTGAGCTTTAGTTCATCACCAAACTACAAAGTCCCGGATTCCACAGGAGGCAGCCAAGACAGTTAAAATGGAATCTAAAATGGAATGTGTTGATTCAACACTAAGGCCATTTCCACCCAACACCATTATAGTGCTTTTATTCTACTTTCAACATCCTATGGAATATTGGGATTTGCAGTTTAGGGAGGGGCATTTAGAATTCTCAGCCAGAGAGCTCTTTGGTCTCAGTAAACTACAAACCCCAAAATTCCACAGGATGTTGAAAGTAGAATAATAGCATTATAATAATGTACTGCAGGAAGATCCATAGTGCTATAATTGTGTAGTGTGAAAGGGCCCACTTAATTATGTCAATATGCATGGTCCAGTTTTCCTGTTCTGTGTAAAGGACTGTGACCTCTGCAGAGATGTGAAAAGCATTGTTGTATGTGTTTCTTTAATGTGTCTTGCTGACTTCCCAAGACTGTAGTTGGCTCTTCCACTTGTAGCCCCTGGCTCCACCTCTTGTAACTGCAGGCCACTCCAGCAGCACAAGTGGGCACTAGCACCCTTACAGCTCTCGCATTCAAAATGCAACAAATTGGATGCCTTGGTTTCTGCTTAAAAGTCTTAAGCACAAGCTCTTGTTTTGTTTTCATAGAAAGCCATGGAGTTCATTGAATCTACGACACAGAATTCTAATTATTTGGGAGACCTTTTGTGTTGGCTTTCCATTTTCTGTTTGATTAAGTCTTGCATTGATACCAGATGTGGTTTTCCAGTGTATAAAACAAACATGTGATGAACTGCCAGCCATGGAAATCAAATACTTTTCTGTTACACAACATTAGCAGCTGTCTTCAAGTAGTGATTATTTTCCCAAGGACAGACGTAGCATGCAGATACTTTTAAAAGTATGTCTGGAAGGAAAGAGACGCCTTATTCAAATTAGCTCAGTCTAGGTGGTAAGCAATTAATAATCTTCTAGACTGGGATTCTTACTTGATAATTTGTTTTGCCTCGGCGTTATTAAATACCCTCTTTCTCTGAAGAAACATGAATTATGTAGCTCTATAGCAAACTCATACCCAGCTGGCTGGATTATCTTTTAAATGCAATTATGATCCATCAAGGATGAGAGAAAATGTACAGATTTGATGAGTAGGGAATGGAGAAGAAGGCGTTAGTTGTTTGGTTACAGTAATGCACTCACATTCCTCAGCCTTTTCTCATTGTGGCCATTTCCGCACTACACAGTGATAGTGTTCTTATCCCACTTTCAACATCCTATGGAATCTTGGGGTTTGCAGTTTAGGGAAGATAGTCTTTTGGCCTCAGTAAACTACAAATCCTGGCATTCCACAGGATGTTGAAAGTGGAATAAGAGCACTATAACAGTGTAGTGCAGCTTGTGAGGCTGGGGGCTTCTCCTTCTTTGCTAGTTCATTACCTACAAGGCATATCTCATTGCTTTCCTCTCTTGCTTGTACTTTTGAGTACCCTGAAGTATCTTCTAGAACATAGGCAAAGATTTGCACAAATATACAAACTGAAAAGTCACAGATCTTGGGCAAGATCTGTGCAAGCTGAAAAACTGACATGGATTTTAAAATATCCATTGAAGATTTTTTGAAAGACTGGAAGCTATTATTTTTTGAGCAATAAAAATTTAATTATATAATATTCTATGGTTATAATTATTGGTAATTCTATTAGGTGGAACACACTTAGAGCTGTAATGATATAATAAGATATGGGACATTAATCTATTTTTCTTTTTCATTATAGACAGAATGGCAGGGGTCAGAGTCTTTTTGTATGTTTGTTAGTGGATGCCTTTACTGCTACAAATAAGTCTTTTAGTAATGAGTTGTGTCATTATGTTTTAGTTAGTTTGAATTAGTTTAGTTCTGGTTCTAATTATACATGTGTAATGTTTGTGTGTGGTTTGTTTCTTTTCTCTCTCTCTCTCTCTCTCTCTCTCTTTTTTTTTTTTTGCTTTTTCTCTGCTTATGGATTGATTTGTTTGTATTTTCTGTTAAAACTAATAAATATTAAATTAAAGGAGGAGGAGGGGGAGAGGGACAGGATTTTTGGACTCTGCTCCAAAGCAGGAGGTATACAGATATGCCCAGGAACAGGACTTAACTACTTTTGTGACATTTCTTGTGGAGTCTGGCTACAGAGGTATGAAGGACGGTTTTTTGTCTGATGTAAATATCTGTGGCATTCATACATTATCAATAAACCTGAATTTGCACCTATGGCTTTGCTTCATCGTGATCACCTTGTAATAGACTGGCTAATATATTTTGCCAATTTCAGGCCCTGCAATGTTAGGAATAATGAATAACATTTTTTTTAAAGCAATGTGGCATCTCTGTATTTCTTATCTCAACTCAAAGAGAAACATATTTGTTCCCCCAGCTACTCATATTGGGTTTATGGGATGATCTGTTGTCACATTATACTGATTTCAATATATAGTTAATTCAACTAACTGTATGGTTGATTTTGATCTTCAAATGACTTGGATAATACTGTTCATATTTTTTCCTGTACAAGTTAAAATCAATAATTTGATCTGAAGTGACAAGTTATCAGCATCTGAAAATCTAATGTTTATTCTAAGTTAAATGGTAGTAATATTAAATCAAGTGCATTATCAACAGCCTATTTCTTCACTAGTGGAACCTTTAGAGTGAATGTTAGAAAAGTGGATAATAGCTTTTTCTCTTTCCATTTCCCTTCTCTTTTTTCCCCTTTCCTTTCCTTTCTTTTTTGTTTTTTCTGTCATGCAGTCACTGTGTTTTCTTTGAAAAACAAGGAGGCTCAAATAGAAGAAAACTTTCCTGCCCTTCTGAAACTAATAAAAAGATATTTACAAGATACAGCAGTTTTTGGTAGATATAGTATTGACTGGTATTTGGGGGGAGGCATCCTCTCAAAAAACCAGATACACAAGATTGTCAAAGGTTTCCAAGTACCCTGTACTTTTTTATCATTGGTGGCAGCTGATGTCTCCAGTGTTAGTCGGCCATAAATTTGCTCTGCATTCTAATCTGAATTTTAAATCCAGACTATACAAAAAGGAGGACATGGAAGCCTGTGTGTTGCTTCAGAATATTTTCAAACAGCCAATGGCCTACACATCTTCTCTTCTATTGCAGATCATATCTTCTTATTCCTTCAAATGGCTTCATACAAAGACAGGAGAGGGCAGCAATAGCTGAAACCACGGCCCTTTCTGCAACTTGCCTTTTCTTGGCACTGAGGCACGGGGATCGCTTGAGCAGCCTCTCACGTCCCCGCTGCTTCAGCTCCATAGCTGTTGCCTACTGGCTGGCTGCTGGCTGGCAGGCAAAATGAGGGCTCTGGCTCTTCCTTCCGCAGCGCAGCCTGGGATTTTCCCAGGTTGCGCTGGGGCAGGAAGCATGAGCGCCGTGGCTCCAGAGGCTCCGCATGCACTGGAAGTGCGCACAGGGCCCAGGAGTGGTGTGCGATCGTGCACCATTTTCGGCTACAAGCCGAAAATGAAATAGTGCATGATCAGAACCTGCCATGTCGACGGCTCCTCACAATCGTGCGATGTTCCAGAGGCCCTTTCTCATGGCAAATGCTGTGCAAAAAAGACCCATGTCAAGAGGGTCACAATAAATGCTGAAGGTGATTTTCAATAGTTTTAAAAACTTGGAAACATTTAAAATATATTTCCGCCTGGTACTTTTCAGTAGCACAGCATGATTCTGGTAGCAAGAAGCAATTCTGAATACGAAACGTCCAAATACATGTTTAGGGAATGACAGAGTTAATTGGTATTTCATTGCGAGTACTATCTCCAGCAATGAATGCATTTGACAGGTACATCTGGATCGTGTCTTGAAAATGATGGATGGCTTAGCAACACAACCAAGACCTTCTATTTAATGCTGTTACAAAGCAGAGGCACTTGAATTTTTGGCACATATCCCATCAGAAATCAAGTCAAGAATTAGAGCTTCATCCATTGGCAACAGGAAATAACAGCATGGCACGTCATTCGTAATGGACGTCACTTGGCAAAATAATTGCTGTAGACCTGAATCAAATTTCCATGGCAATCTCAAGTACACTTAATTGGGAGTAAGTCCTCTTGGACACTGTTAATCTAGTCCAGCTAGTGCATATGTATGCAGAAGGAGACTCTCATGCTTGTATGCCTAACTAAATGGAGAACAAGACTTGAGAAAGTTACATTGGGGGAATGACAGTTCCCTGTGTTGGTTTGGGGATCCTGTCATTTGTAATCTGAAAAGTAACTTTTCCAAGCTCTGATGGAGAACAGTACGTGCAAATAGGTGTTGTGCATATGGTGGATATCCTTACACACACACTTAACAAAGAACATCTGTCTTGATCTGCTCTAATAGCTGGCAATATTGCTGATATGTCTCTTTGAAAACAGAAGGAGCAGAAGAAATATGACTTCATTCCCCTTACCGCATCCCTCCCACCCACTGTTGTTCATTATTTAACCAGGAATGCACGCAGCATCTTACAGTGTATCTTTTCCCCTGATCTGACACACGCTCAGTTTTTTGGACTAGAATTCCCACAAGCTCTGACCATTGCACATGCTGGCTGATGGGAATTTCAGTACAAAACATCTGGAGAGCACCAGCTTGGGGAAAGATGCCAAAATATATACAAGATTACCTAAACTCATTTCTTCCTAGCTTTGAATTTTGAAGCACAGGATTGGACAGCAGAGGCCCACCAAAGCTCTAAGATGTGGAGAAGACTTCTCTCTGTCCCACCCCCTTCTCAGGCTCATTTGGTGGGAGTAAAGGAGCGGGACTTTTCAGTGGCTGCTCCCAGATTTTGGAACTCCCTCTCTAGGGAGCCCAGAATAGCAAGTTAAAACATTTTATGCCACCAGGCTTTTAGAAACTGAGTGGGAGTGGGCTTTTAATGTTGTGTGCCACTGTTTTTTAAGATTTGCATGTGTATGCTGTAAGAAAGCCACCATGGTTTAGTGCTTTGAGTGTTGGACTCTGACCCTGGAGATTAGGGTTCATCTCTGTCTGGCCATAGAAAACCACTAAGTGACCTTGGATGTGTGTGACACTCACACCCCAGAAAATCCTGTGATAGGGTCACCTTCAGGTCTCCATACGTCAGAAATGATTTGAAGGAACACACAACAACAATGACAATGTCATGTGATATATTTCAATGTTCTGAATATTTAATTTTTTTTGACTTTGTAAATGGTTTGTTTCTTAAATTTTATATTTATATTTTTATTAATGCTCTCATATAGTTTTTAATTTTTATTGTTTTAAAATACTTTGTTAGACACCTTGAGTCCCATTAGTGGGAGAAAGGCAGGATATAAATGAATCATCATCATCTTAAGGTACTGTGCAGCCTTATTCAAATTGGAATTATGGCCTTTCCCTGGCAAAAATGAACTCCAAGTGGCTACTAAAGAAGGTAAAGTAGTGCTTGACAGCAGGGAAACGAGAAAGGTTGAATGGAGTGCTGCCTAACCTACATTGCAAAGGCTTCATGTGCCCTGATGTGTTCTTACGAACATTCAGCTATGGACATCTCATTTGATTCAGAGTGAAACTTTCAAAAGCTTTCCCCTAAACCTGATCCTATCCATTCTCTTGAAGAGTGAAATTACTAGTGGTGCAGAAGTAAGGCACTAGGGACTGGTTTTCAAAGGTCTCCATTCAAGAACACCTCTGGCACCTGGCAGTCATAATTAAAACATTTATTGCAGACTCCAAGATTCTGTTAGAATCAGGAAAGCATGGGTAACCTATAACACATTGAGACATAATGACTGATCAGTGAGCTTTCTGCAGACCTCCCTTCACAAGAATTCTATCCTGTAGACTTGTACTGGACTGATATATTTCAATAATTCTCAAGATGTCTAACAGATTGCATTCAGTGCAATTTAAATTAAAATGCATTGATCTTCCCCTTTACTTGAAAGGCTTAGCAGATAGCAACATTGATCAAAAACAATTGAACTGTAGCCAAATAATTTAAAAATGGAGGAAGTTTAATCCATAAAGGTTCTCCTTTTTGCATGTAATATCCATTTGCAATTTAACCAATATATTCCTTACCTAAGATATCTATGGCTAGTTGACATTCAAATGAAAGGAATTAATATAGTTGATCAATTACTTTTAGGTGAAATGATGGAGTATGCTGTAAGATACTGGTTATAGGCAAGCTAACTTGTTTGTGTTTGTATGTGTGCGTGTGTATGCTTAAATGTGTGTGTACATGTTCAAATGCAAATGTTGTTGTGTTTGTGCGTCTGTGTCTTTGTGCATGTTTGTGTAACCTTGGCTTAGGAAAGAGTCCAAAAATTGCTTCTTGGTCTTTTGGCTAAGATCAAGTGTGGAAAGAGTCTAAAAAAAAGGGGTCTGAAAAATCAAGAAGGTGTTGGGGTTTTTTACAAAATTGATTAAAGTAAGGTTGAAAGAAATACGGAGCAAATATCGTTTGGATCATTTTTGCTGCAGTTTATGTTTGAGGATGATTCCTGGAACTCTCTTCTCCTACTGGTTGAAAAGAATACTTCATGCTAGAATTTGTATGTGCCCATGTGTGTGTTGATACACAGCTTAACATCATCTAAGCTTGGAAATTAGATATTAAATCTGTCTCTGTACAGGAGAACTCATGTAGAAATGAAAAGGAAGCAGCAGTTTCCTTTCCTAATAGATTAAAGATTATTAAAGGTTAATTCATGATTAAATGGCTTTTAAGTGATAGGTTCAGATATGATATAACAATAATAGAACTTTATGCACTTTCTTTGCCTGCCTAGCCCTGATGCAGGGCATTTCTTAGCAAAGATCTTCCATTATCATGATATTTCTCACTATTCCCTGGAAATCCAACCTCTCCCTCTCCATCCTTAATGTATTCTTGATAGATTTGAAAGTTGTCTTCTGTCACACCCTTCTCCATAACTAATTGAAATGCAAATAAGAAGTTTTTTGAGCCCTCTTACTGGTTCTCCTCCTTTCTGATATCATCTGATTTTGTTTTTGTTCATCACCAAGACCAATACTTACCAAGGAATTATATTTACAAAAAAAAAAAAAAAAAACCAAAAAATGCAGCTTAAAAATAGCCAAGAGAACATATCCTTATGATCAAACATTGATTATATTGAGGTAATTTGATCTCAATATACATTTGGTTTTGTTTTTATATCCCCATAACCTATATAGTAAACTAGTAAAAAATACTAGTAGAAATATACAAGAAAAAGTAAAGAAAAAAATGAAATAATAAGACTTAGTAAGTGATATAAGTATTTGAATTTTTACCTATATTATTTCAAACCATTTAAGCTGTTAGAGCAAAAGAGGCAATGAAAAAAAAAAGAGTGGAAAAGCAACAATTTTAAGAATAAATGTATGAGCAGAGGGAAAAGGAACATTTTTTATCATAATTTAGACAATAAATTATGAGAATAAACTGCAACATTGTTTTTTTCATCCTAGTAATTTGAGAGCAGTGCCTGTTGTTCTGTAAACCTGTTCTCCTCTCAAAAAAACATTCTCTCTACATCTGTGTAAACTTGATCCACTACACCACATACCATATATTCTGCAACCAATCTTTGAACAAAGGTGCTTCTTTACTTTTCCATGACAAAGCAATACAAGTTTTTGTAGCAGTCCAAAGATTTGTAACAGTTTCCAAATCTGTTGCTTGAATTTCAAAAGATTTAGAAGAACTATCTTAAGATGGCATGTTAAATTATACAAAGTACTATCCAACAGCTCACTCCAAATTGTGAAGGTTGTCCCTACGCATGGATCTTATCTTACAATGCCATTGATTCAGTTAGCCAGTCATCTGCGTCTCTCTTTTCTCTCCACCCCCACCAACACATACATATCTTTCAGTCTTCGGGAGCCTTGTTTATTAATAAAGAATGGCTTGTTCAAGAGGGCAATGATCCACACCAAATATAGCAGTAACTGGATAACTACAAAGACTGGTCAGTGTTTCAAGAGTGGAACATTTTTAATCTGAATTTTTGAGAATCTCATCTTAAATATCTTTTAGGTACCAGATCCACTCTGATCTTGGAAGCTAAGCAAGGTTGGCCCTTGCTGGTACTTGAACAGGAGACTACCAATGAACACCAGGTGCTGTTGGCTATATTTCAGGGGAAAGAGATGGCAAAACCACTTCTGTGTATTCCTTACCTAAGAAAAACATATGAAATTCATGAGATTGCCATGAGCTAACAAGTGACTTGAAGGCCCATGCACATGTGCATATGCAAATTATTTTTCTGCACTATTAAATCACTGTATTCTTTCTGCCTCCCAACTCACAGTCAAGAATTCCTTGCAAAGATTAGTGGTAAAGCACAGGCACTGCCTGCAGGAAGGTACTGGGGATCTGAAATATAATATGTGGTGTCTGGAGTTTTAATAAGCAGGCATCTAACAAGCCCGCTCTTCTCTGGACCATTTTTATGTTAACTGCATAACTATAAGGAGACAGTAAGAAGGAGGAGAAGAAGCTGGTAGTGGTGGTAAAAAAGCAGAACTGAAAGGCAGTGAGACAGAGAGAGAAGCAAGAAGGAAAGAAATGGGCAATGAGTTTGAGTAAAACTTTCCATTTGTTGTCCAACAGCCTTGCAACTCACCTCAAATAATATTATATGTATTTTATGAGGTATACAATAATACACAAAATATATCAAGCCAAAATATAATTTGTGAAGGCAGATAAGGTACTGAACAGAATGTACTCTCCCCACCACCCGAAAAAATTTCAAACACTTTGCTTTCATATCGACTCACGTTGGAGGAGTGCCTCGACTTTCAAGCCTCAAAAGTCCAGACAATATTATATAATAATTGTATGTTGTACCAGAACATACAATTAAAAACAATCTAGGACATAATTATAATACAGGGGTCACAACAAACAATTACAATGTACCTCTACTACTCCAGAAAGACTCAAAAGACTTCTATACAGGCATATGGAGGTGGGGGGGGGTATCTGAAAAAAACCTGGATGGTTGAGGGCCTTAGTCTCCTTATAAACTAATCCCTCCCACTTCCCTTCTTTGCCAAGACTCATTTTTTTTCTTTTCCTTTCTTTTTCTTTCTTTCTCCCAAACTCAGCTACTCTACAGACTCAGCTATTTGACCAGAATAGCTGGTCCCTCCCTGTTGTTTTCTTAAAAGAAATCACACAAATAAGTCTCCCTAACCATGTGACACATTCCTCCAATTCTAGTATTTCTTCTCCTGAGTCAGCAGGACTTCTTGTTTTACCTAATGTGCCAGAGGTGTAATTCACTAAAACATATTTTTAATTTCAACAATTTCAACTTCTCATTTGGAGAATCTAGAAAGTAAGGTGAAATTACTAGAAAGCAATTAATGACTTGATAACTTAAGTTAATAGATGAGTTAATTCAAAACTCATGCTATCTTCAAAATCCCAGTGGAGTTTGTCATAAAACATATACAGGTGGTTTTAGGTTAGGTATATATGACTTCTTTAGATCTAGATATATATTAATTGACTGGCCAGTCCAACAAGATCTTAGTGTTCAGTCAACACAGTCCCCCAATAGCTTATGTTTTCTTTGTGCATTTTGGTCATGCTGAGACACAGGAGATTTTTATAGCATTGTGTGTATTTGTTCAGTTATGTCCATTCTACCAACTTAACAGTATCAATTAACAGAATGGGTACCCCCTTACCCCTGCAGCCTGTAATCACCCAGAATCTGCAATGGAAAATTAAGGAACTCTCCAAAGCAGATTTTAGGGTGGGACATATATAGAGCTAAAAGGGAAAGGAGGAGAATTGGGTAAGCAGCACTCTATTTGTGTAATGTTGAATGTAGTTATGTCCAATGGTCATAACTTACTGTCCAGTCTTCTGAGCAGGTGTGAGACTAGCTGCAAAAAAAAAAAAAAAGTAGAGCTCCTCCATATTGCAAGAAACTCCCTCTCCTTTCTGCTGCTCTTCCATTGTAGGAGGTATTAACTACATGTAGTTGATTTTCTTTTTAAGAATAACCTCTGCACAGGTCTCTTGCCTTTATTTTAACCTCATTCAAAGCTTGTGCATTTTGGCTTCAATGGTGCTTCACTCAGCATAGCACTTTTGAAGCAGCCTTTTCCAATTCTCAAGCCACTTTTTGCTGAGTGGTTTCTGGAGCTGCAATTACCTTGAAGTAAGTGCAATCAGGCTTTCATTTTGAGTATCCACTCCCCAGTAATGGAGAAACTTATTGCAGTAGGTATGTCTTAAATTTCAGCAGGACCACTTTACACTTCAGTTGTGGACCAGATGGATTCAGCAGAATAGTTTAATTGCTCAGATCTTTATGCCCACAAAGCTTAATTTATATCCAGGAACTATAAAAGTTTCTATAAGGCTATAAGCCAGTAAAAAGGACTCTGTGAAATGTTGGCTATTTTAAACTTCTGAATGTGTTATACATAAAGTCATAGACTCAGATTCAAATCATGCACACATTAGATCTCCTACGGCTATACAGCTTTGCATGTCCTATAACTTTTTTCTAAAAATAAAAAACTGATAAGGTGATTTATAAGATGTCAACATAACTCAAAATTTCCTAATATTGCAGGTCATAACAAGCATAACATGGACAACAAAACTTGATATGCTAATTTTAGGCTCAGATATTCTCATTGAGGCCATTTCCATCCTACACTGTTATAGTGCTATTATTCCACTTTCAGCATCCTATGGAATCCTGGGGTCTGAAGTTTAGGGAGGAGCATTTAGAATTCTCAGCCAGAGAGCTCTTTGGCCTCAGGAAACTACAAACCTCAGAATTCCATAGGATGTTGAAAATGGAATAGTAGCACTATAACAGTGTAGGGCAGAAATGGCCTTAGAGTAGATAACACATATGTTTCCCACTGATAGAAAGGACTCATTTGTTTCTGATAATAATTCACCCTTTCAAACTTTTTCATATACCAGACAGGGGAAAAAATGAGCACAGGAGAGTTCTCAGAAATTGACAGAGTTCTCTATTCAAGATCAGGACTTACCATAATTAACTTTAAAAGTCTGGGTTTTATCAATACATATTCAATTTTCTTAACGCTAAATTGGGCTTTCCATCTCTTCCACCTTCCCTGAGACTCCTCTTTAAATAGGTACAACATAATTCTCTCCATGACAGGAATAACTAGAGATAACTATTGTGAAGATTGCTGAAAGCTTGCAAGCAATGCTAAGGAAGAGGTATAAACAGATTATAACCTTTGTGTCATAATTTTTATGGTTATGTGAACTGGAAACACTGTAGCTACAGAAGAATTAACAGGTATCATATGTCAGGAACATTTCGATGTTATGATGTCACATTGCACTCTTGATTATACTTATAATCACTGTCATCAGTGTTAAAGTTCCCACTGATGGGAAGAACTCCTGAAGTCTTCTGGGTTGTTTTAGGAAACAAAAGCTGAAGTTTTTGACATATTTCTGGCAGGGGAGGTGCTATTGGCTTCCTGGGAAATTAATTCTTGTACTTTCTAATCCTTTTTTTAAAAAATGGCATTGCTTGAACTTCTGACAAATACAAAGCAAATTTGTGACAAATAAAGGGAGAATTTTTTTTAATAAAATGTGTTGTAATCTCATATAGACATGATCCACAAAGCTAAAGGCGTCCCATGATCAAAAATATTCCAGTTAATTTCTGTTGATTTTTTATTGTCTTATCTCAAGTACCCTGAATGCAGCTTTATTTGGAAACTTGTCACTGTAGATTAAAAACATGTATCTTCCAGTGCCTTAATGCTGTTGTTGTTGTTGTTTGCCTCTGATCCATAAAACAGATTTAGAAACAATCAAGTTGGACGAACTGTCCAAAGTGCTCAAGTCTTACATTTACGCAATGGCATTTGGCAAGGCAAAATTACTTTCTCTTTATTGACATGGTGCTATTATCCACAGTGACACAGCCACTTTATGCGATGCTGTCATTCTCATTAGTTTGCCACAGGAGGAGAAAAAGGTTTTCTTCTCCATGTTACCTTCAAATGGAGAATCCTTGGGTTGTCACACATATCTTTGTGATGCAGCACTGAGCCTGGGTCTCTCTTTCCTTATATTCTCTCACAAAATGTGGGGAAACCTAAATTGGTGTGCATTCAGTGCTGACAAAAAGATTCTTGCCCAAATTTCTGCAACTTGTTCAGAAGTTTCTGGGTGTCTTCCCATGTCATGAGCACTAAGAATCTTGACTTAGACAACTAATCTTATGCAGCAGGACAGCATTTGACTCTGCCATTATAATTGTACACTTACAACTAGCGATGTGTTAATAATGCTAAGGTTTAGTGAAGCAGTGGCTGGTGGAGTGGGTTGTCAGGGAGAAACAGCAGCCCTGCTTAGAAGGTGGTCAAGGCCTGCCCTTACCTGCAACAATTTAGGAGGGAGTGGCAGCTGATGTTCACTGGACTGATGAGACAGATGGCAAAGTCTCCAGAGGCAAAGCCAAGGAGTTTCCAGAGGTAGAGCCAGCTAGATCTGGTTTGCCATCCATTGCAAGTTCTGTTTCATACCATGCTGCTGGTGGGGAAGGGTGTTTCAAAGTTCAGTGGGCCATGCCCCATCTATGAATCAAATGGGTGACACCAACCTGCTAAGGAGGCAGAAGACAGTGATGGGGACACCTTGATTGGCACTAGTGAAGGGTAAGAAATTCATTAGGTTCATATCTTAAGATGTCCCTAGTTCACACATCTGATTGTCAATGAAACAAAATTAATCTTGCTTTGGGAATTTACATCTGGACTGTATCTGCATCTTATTATTCCATTTAATCTTTTGGTTATTTCAAACTCTGCTAGTCTTTCTGATCTTATTTGCAAGTGTGCAATGGAGGATATAACATACACGTATATTCTCAACCCACTTATCTTCCAAAAAGCAGCAAGAGAATCACCATCCTTGGACTTCAGTAACCACAAAGAACAACTTGTATTTATTGAGTGGGCAGTATTATCCATGCTTTGTGGAACAACTTTGTACTGCTTTTACTGAAAGAAAAAAATCCACTGACTCAGGGTTCCTTTTTGATTGTACCTCTTTAGGTATGATGACATGCAAGGGCACTTAAATCTTCTGAAGCTCCTCAGCTGCTGTCTCCAGCTTGCTCACTAGTTTGAATTGCTTTCCTGTGGAGCATCATGGATCAGCTCATGACCTTGAAAACTGACACCACTGTGACAGTTCACCACCATACCTCACAAGATATACAACAATAATCCTTGATTAACCAGATATAAAGGTAGCTACTGTTCCTAATTCTCTGGCAATTTAGTTGTGGAACTGTCCTTTGTTAGGTAAAGTAACTGTTTTACAGTGTTTATTATAAGTTGACCATAATTTCTATAGACCATGAAAGGAACATCTGTGAAGCAATTTGGGGCAGTCATTAGTGTACTTGATTTAGACATAAGGAACTCAAGTTCAAATTTCTATTTACCCATGAAACTCCCTGGGTGTATTCAGCTCTGTATGGCAAATAGACTGAAAGGGATGTGATTGGGATCACTTATGTTTCCTGTATTCCATTCCTCTGTGTGCTTATCAAAATGTCTGGATAGCATTTACACATGTACTACTATGGACATGTGAGCAGGTTCCCTGATCTGACATACTGATCTGAAGCAAAGACAACGGATTCATGAAGATATAGTTTAGACCTACCATTTTCAATGGGGGCCATATGGGGCTCCCAAGGGGACCCTGACACATGTGAAGAAGGTCACAGACTGAAAAGTGTGAGAAGGGGACCCCCAAAGGTTTATTGGGGATCTTATAATTGAACTGATGAAATACCCAAGTGGCAACCGTAATTGGTGTCAATAGTTTCCTTCCTATTTATAATATCTTTGCAACACACCATTTGAATTCATTGCTTGAGTTCCTCCTACATCTTGATTTAGGAGTTAAATTCCACAAAAATTGTTTCTTTTGTGATATAATTTCATACAGCCTTTCTAAAAGTTTTGTCCAGTATGTTGGAATGTCCAATTTTCTTGGTTTTCAGTAATAAATGATTTTCTATCTGTTCATGTTGCATCTCTGTTTCATTGTGGGGGCAGAACCTCAAAAGATTTCCCAAGGGGGGCATGGCCAAGAAACTCCCTGGGTGTATTCAGCTCTGTATGGCAAATAGACTGAAAGGGATGTAATTGAGATCACTTATGTTTCATCTATTCCATTCCTCTGTCTGGAATATCTGGTTTAAGCCTTCAGATGCATGATGATGAAAGCCAAGGACTAAAGCCTGGTAAATTTTATTCTTGTAGTCAAGAATTAATAATTGTACTATTTTCCTTCTTGCAGCAGTTACTTATTGAAAAGTGCAGTTTTCAGACTATTCATAGTTCAGGACTTATTCTTTGCAAAATAAATAAATAAATAAAGTGTGCAGAGAAATGTTATTTTGGTGTCAAAAATCTAGTTTTCCTGTACATAAAACTGTCATCTATGCAAAGTGATGTTTTCTGTGCAGAAAATGCCATTTTTGCACAAACGCACAAAAAAATCCATGTGTATTTTATTTTATTTTCCACAGAATAAGTCCTGAAATGAGAAGATTCCAGCCTTAACTTTTTGAAAGCTGTCTTGGGTCCCAATCTGGGAGAAAACGCAGCCTATAAATACAATAAGTACAATAAATAATAAATATAAATACTATCTACCTATCTATCTATCTTCTCTAGGATTTTGCTCATCAGAGTTTCTCTGCATTTAAGAAATGTGTTTTTGATCATTTTCAAATATTTTAAAATATTCTTCCATTCCTAGTCTGATGTGCAAATGCAATTCTGATTTTCCCCTTCCACATGCTCAGTCAATGTGCATGAGATTTCTCTTTTTCCGCTTAATCAATTTTACAGCTCTGATCTGAAGACACATACAACAGACCCTGTAAAGCTGCAACATCCTCCAGTAATTAATAAAATTAATATATTACTATTTCAGTTTCTATACTGAGCTTGTTAACAATTCTGTGAGTTCCCACAGATGCCAAAGAACTGGATGCTTTTTAACACAATGATCACTAGGGTAATTTCATAACATCATAAAGCAGTCTAATTATTCAGGCATTCTTTTAATATCTCATGGAAATGTTCTTCTGAGAAGTGCTAATAAAAATATGATCCTTTGTTCTTAACAAGGTTTTAATTAAGATGAGGAAAACATATGCAAAACTGCATGCTTAATATCTGCTTTTTTATAGGTTGCTGTTACAAGAAGCTATGTTTGCTCCCTGGAGTGCTACATAAGTAATAGCTATCAATTAAGTTTTAAGCACTTTACTAAAAACTTCAATATTCCTCAGAAATGTTGTTTGGTATGTTAGGCAGAACAGAGATGAAGGTGAAAAAAGACCGAGGGGAGACAAATCACAAACAGATGGAAATAAATAAAATATAGGGATGGAACATTCTAATTTCATTTTCAAAGGGAGTATTGAATAATTTTAGCTACTTTCCCCCTCTATTTAAAAATCTTCAAAAACTGCACAGTTTTTGAAGACTATTTGCAGTGCAGGACTTTATCTGTGCAAAATATACAAGTAGGGTTTTTTTAAAAAAAAAGAGTAGAAAAAAGCCATTTCTGTACAGAAAAAAAAATCTTTTTGCATAGAAAATATTGTTATGCAGAAATATTATTTTCTATGGAGAAAGTGCTTTTCTTTCCTACACAGAAAATGTTGTAGATGGGGAATTATTCTGCAGAAAATTCTCACATGGTGATTTGCACAAAATATAGCAGGAAAGAAGCATTTTCTGTGTAGGAAACAATGTTTCCAAATGACATTTGAGAAACACACTTTTGAGCATTTTCCAGATGTTTTAAAATATTCTTTGCCATTCTAGGAGAACAGAACCACCATGATATGGGCCATTTCTGCATGAGATGGTTATAGCACTATTATTCCCCTTGCAACATTGTATGGAATCCTGGGGTTTGCAGTTTCAGGAGACGCCGACAGGCCCCTCCCTAAACTGTAAACCCCAGGATTCCATAGGATGTTGCAAGGGGAATAATAGCGCTATAACAGTCTAGTGCAGAAAGACACATAGTGGTTTGAGTGTTGGATTACCACTCTGGAGAGCAGGGTTCAAATCTCCACTTGGCCATGTAAACTCACAGTGTAACCATGGGCAAGACATGTTCTCAGTCACAGAGGGAACAAAGACAAACTCCATCTAAACAAATCTTGTGAAAAACAAACAAACTGTGATAGGTGCACTTTAGGGTTGCCACAAGTTGGAAATGACTTGAAAGCACACAACATCAACATATAAGACAGGGAAAAAAATGCTGGAGGTTTTGTTTCCTGTCTTGTTGCTCATGGAGGAGCTTAGCGTTGAGAATCACAGATGAAAAAAAGAGGGAAGGATAGATCTGACAGGAGGCTAACATCCCAGATAAATTCTCCAGGGACTAATGTGAATGTTGTATCAAAATATTCAACATCCTTGTAAAGGGGAGAGCTACTAGAAAATAGTAGTAGAGCCTTTTGTTGTAGTTAATCTAAACTTTTCTCCTGGGATAAATATATTAGAAAAGACCTTTGTAAAAAATGCATACTAACTCAGGGATTTGGCAAGCTCTTGTTATCATATACTAATAAAATTCAGCCATCACACCTGAGATAGACTTGTCTGGGAGGAATTACAATTCATGCATTGGTCTGCCATACAGTAATATTGATGAGGATGTAGACAGATGTGTTTCCCCCCATCCCCGAATATGAATGCACATCTACCAATCACACCATTTAATCTGGTACTATTGTGGAATGCTAAAGAAGCTAACTATGCGTGTTACAAGAGGCAATGTCCACCTATTGGGCTAATAGAAGCCTTTTGTAAATCTATTTCTTCAGAAGAAGGCCTGAATCAAAACAACTCTCCCTTTATTTCAATTTTTCCCCTGGAATAGGTCCACTATATTTGTATGCAGCATATTTAGTATTAGCTGTTTTACTTTATCTGATACAGAGATCCAGAAAGCTATGAAGGAAATAACTGTGTGGTTGCTACTGCTGTTGCTGTTGTTTCCCTCATGTGTGCCGCAGTCCAGAGCTTTGGGGATTTCCTGTGCTATAGACAATGGCATGAGAATTTACATCCCTTGAGATCTGACAGCAGTTGTCAACACAGGGCCCTTGACTTGTCAGTGATGACTGATAAAGGCTGCCCAAGAGTTAAGATTAATGTTAATGATATGAAACATGAATGAAAAAATGTAAAAAATACTATTAAGAATGTTCCTGTGCTTCAGAAACTGACTCCCCATTGACAACATTTATATTTAGTGCTATTCTCTGTTGGGATGAGTCCCATTATTTATTTTGCAAAGAACAAAGCTATAAAGGCTTTATTTAAATAAAAGATAACAATCATTAAAGAATAACCTATATATGTCATACCAAAAATCATAAAAAATACACTGACACAGATCCAGTTTTGAATGAGTCATCATTTTCATGAGATTATTTCTCATGAAATATATGTATATAACCAAACATGACAAAACCATGACTTGCATTTTCTTCTGTCCTCTGGTGTTTTTTCGTGTTTGCTACAATGATGGTTCAAGTCTACATTCCTTAAGGATTGGGACAGCTTTATGCTTCCTTGAAGAAATGACTTTGCATACTTAACAAACTAAAAAATTAGATCTTAAGAAAGTCTAGTCTAACTATCTAGTAGAAAAGAAAAGAGGAGAGGGGAAACAAAAGGAAAATGCTGCATATTTATCAATTAACATGTTAGCATATGCATTCCTTTGCTTGCTGTTGAGTTGTCACTGAACACAGAAGAACCAGAAGAAATCAGGTTCAAAATTACATGTGCTATTTGGAGAAAGTTCAAAAATCTTAGCCTTATTTAAAACTGTATCAGCCTATTCATAGGGATGCCCCTGCACCCTCCCTCCCAACCTCCCCATGGTTCAAGGTAGGTTCAAAAGCGGGCTGGAATTACAACTGGGTTGACCATGACTCCCCTGACTGATTAGCATGGTCAGAAACCCTGACAAGGAACTCCATCATAATGCTTGCCAGGGACAGGCTAGGAACATGAGTCCTGCTTTCATTTCATTTCTCCAAATCTCATGCAAATTTTCTTCCTGTCCTTGCTTCCAATTGGGTTGTTAGACTTTGTGTTTTTTGAAGTATTATCATCATGACATGCCCTATATCAACATTCCAAGGAGAAACCAAAAATGCAAATAACTGTTCACCAGGAACAATTCTTTTGGACAGCTAATATGTAAAATGGAGCTATCCCCAAATACGTGGGATTACAACAGTGAGGATAACACAGAAAAGTACTTTGTTTCTGGAAAAATCAACTCTTTTTTTTTCCAGTTCTTTCATATTTAGCAGTTGCATTTTGAATTTTTGTGTATACTTCATTTTTTCAAAGTACCTTGTAAGTCCCATATATGTGCAGCTTTTCAAGGTGAGGCATGTTTCTTCTCACAATGAGTCTGAAAATTTGATCAAAATTGTCACATCCCAATTCTCTTTCCTTCCTTGAGCAAGATGAGGAGACTCAAAGTTGGATCTTCTCTTCTAAAATCATAGCTCATTCCCCAACCTAAGAGGTAAAAACCTGATCTTACCTATTGTTCCAGATCACTGTCTCAGGATTTATAAAATTGCATTGTTATTCTGTTTCTTTTAAAGACCTCTGCTACATCTTTTAATATATCCACTTCCAGGTGGTTGAAGCTGAAATCAAAATTTAAAGTAATGAGAAATGAAAGTGAATAGAAACAAAACAGGAATAAAACCAACAGACACATAAAATAAAAATAAAAATGAGAAACCACTGTTTTCTGGAAAAGTCTCTTTTATTTCAACAGTGGGGAGTTAATATTGAAATGTAGATTAACTGCCTTTGCCTTTCTTTCAAACAATCCAGATGCAATAGAAGAATAAATAAAGACATGAACGTAAATGAAATTTGATAAAATAATATTAAGAAACATTTAAATATTATCAAAATGGATGCAAAACAACATGAAATTTATGCAAAATAACGCCACAAAGCTAGCAGGACTTTAAAAAGATACAGTGGAAATTTACACAGGAGAGAGGTTGTAGGAATGGAAAGAATATTCAGAAGTTGCCCCCAAATAGTTTCTTGAGTCCTGGGAAATGCTAACCAGAAGAATCCTAGATGAGTGAGAATCTCCACTGTTCATTACCTCTTTTCCATGAGAAATGTATGTGGGCGATCTTTTTCACACAGAAAATAAAATTTCTCTACAGAAGATGTTTTCTGTGCAAAAAAAATCCACTTGCATTTTGTTTTTCCTGGAATAAGTCCCAAACTGAAAATAGTCTTTGAAAACACTGCAGTTTTTGACAACTTTCGTGCAGTGAGGAGGAAAATGGTAAAATGTTTCGTTCTTGCCAGTAAGAACAAAATTTACAAAGCTTTTCATGAGTAATTTGATCATACAGTAGGTGTGAAAGTCATGGAAAAAGTGGACATATCACTTTTACAGCAATGACCCTCATCTTTAACAAGAATAAAACTATGAGTCCACGTAGCAAGGCTCAGAAGTACTCACCTTCCCAAACACTTCACTTTTCGTTCTTAATTTCTCTCCTTCAACAGACCTTCCTCCACTACAGTGAAAGCATCTTGGCAACTCTCTTTTAACATTAGAACACAGTTTTACTTCTGAATGTAGGACTTAGACTATTTTCTGAAATCAGTCCTTTGAAGTTTAGGTTTTTATATTTGAACTTCAGAATTGTTCCAAAATATTGTATTGCTTTTGGCCAGTGCCATCACTACTGCTGCTGTTGTTGTGTGCCTTCCAGTCAATTTGGTGATAATAAGGCAAATTTATCATGGGGTTTTCTGGGGCTGAGTGTATGTTCTGTGCTCAAGGTCACCCAGTGGATTTCTATAGCCAAGAGGGAATTGAACTCTGTTTTCCAGGGTTGTAGTCCAGTGCTCAAACTACTATACCATGCTGTCTCTATCCTTTAGTGATAAATCATTACTAATATGCATTGGTTTATATTACAGGTTTTGGTAAAGAAACTTTCTATGCTCTGTCCATTTACTTTTAAATGTTTAACCACAAAATCCTATGCATGTCTATTCAGAAGGACATCCTACTGAGTTCAGTATGAATTACTGAGGTAGGTGGATATAGATTGATAGCTTTCTGTATCAACCCGGATTTTAATAGAGTAGATCAACTGAATCAATGAAAGTTACATAAATGCTCCTGTACCAAGGTCCACTTGATTGAATAGGTATACTCTGATTAGGATGAACAATGGATTTAAGTTATAGTATTTTATTTGATCTTTTAACAGCATCCAGAATCTTAGAATATAACTTCCATGGTTCTCCAGACAACATGACTATCCTGTGGATTATGATAGCTGTAGTCCTGCTCATATGAAGAGAACTAGTTTGGGAACGCTGTCCAGAGACCTTGATAATGTTTTAGCTTTGCCTTTGAAATGTAAGTAATGGGCAGTAAACAAATATGTGGAAATTATAATAATTCTTGAATATGATTTAGTTTTTAGTACTTGAAATCTAAAAAACTGCAGAAGAGGGTGTTGAGTCTCATTCTTCAGCTTTGTAGGAAAAGCTATCCATACAGCATACTTCTCTTTTTCGTTATCTATGTAATCTTACAGACTTTCAGAAATTAATGTCAAGCTTTTGTATGTCAAATTGATCGTACATATATACCCACTTATTGCTAAAATGACCACCTCATACAACACTGGAATTATATTATTATGCATTCCAGGTATATTTTGATATGATGGTGATGTTCTTGTCCCTGACTGGTATGACTTGGTTATCATCTGGGGTGTTTCAAACACAAATGCAGGCCCTTTCCACACAATGATGGCATCCCGTCAGGGGAATGTAAGAGGAGCAGGACCATGATGACACTTCCGCAAAATGTTCTCACGGTCCATCCTTCTTGCATCAACAGCTGGTGTAATTGTGGGGTAAAACATTGACAGATTTTCTCTATCAATGACCCCTGATCACATAGTGCTCCCATACTTACCTGCCATGTGGAAAGACTAGAAGTGCAATGGAGGTGATTCCTGCCCCACAGCAGCATGGGAAAAGAGCCCAGCTGTGCTGTGGAAGGAAAAGGCATGTCCCTCACACTCCTTTCTGTAAGGAGCTAGTCTGGTGTGGGATCATGACCAGAGGATGACAGGGTAAGGTAAGGTGTAGAAAAGGCCACAATTTAGAAAAGAATAAACTTTATCATCAAAATGATTTTCATCCTCATATTTACATAGAGAACTAGTGAAGCAGGCATGTATTTTCAACCTGTGTTCTCAGAACTTGTCTGTTGTCCAAATCATCTAAGCCTTTAGAGTAACTGCAAAGCTATACACTTCACCAGTAAGCCAGATCTATTACTGATGTTTAATTTCCACTGGAAGGACTGACGGAAATAATACAATCATTCAGTTTTGCTCTTAGAGCCTCATAGTCACTTGCATGTATTCTGTATATTTTTTTTCTCCTTACAATATATTTGGTACTCTAACAGATGAGAAAAAGGGACCAGCAGTAAGTGGATTTTAGGATTATTGTGATCATTTCTATGATGTTTCTGATGCAGGCTCCAGGCAAATAGGACTAACTGTCAGATGTCAAATAGCTCATAAGTTTCTCCTGGGTCCAAATCACTACAACTGTTCCATGTCTCCCAAGAGTGGCGATGAGATGCTTCAGCAGAGGGAAGATGGGGGGGGGTGTCAAAAAGTACTAGCTCTATTTTTATCTTAGCATTGGTCCTTATTCCTGCTGCAATGGTTTTTTGTTTGTTTGTTTTTTTTAGGATCGTTCATTTCTGTCTAATACTTCATTTTTAAATGGAATACAGATAAGTTTTTATTCAGCTTATCTTTTACAATCACAGTCCCCTATCTGTCTATCTATCTGTCCATCTATCTATGTATCTGTCTATTCATCCATCCGTCCGTCCATCCATCCATCCATCCAATATCTAAGTTAGTTTTCCTCAGTTAAATTTAACAACATCAAACAAACAAACAACAATATAGTAACACCTCATATTGGAATTTCCTCTTCAATAAGACTTATCAGACACTTATCTTGGTTCCATGTTAGCATTAGACTATTTTTGTTTTACCTGCCTTGGAATCTATATTCACTCGAGGCCCTTTACCATCCTGAACTTTTGTTTCTGGGCTACGTTATAATTCACACTCTCATTTATTTTTAAATTCTTTACTTCTACCTGTGAACTGAATGAGCTTTTTTGCAGGTTCTCATAGAGAGCCAGCATGGTGTAGTGGTTTGGATGTTAGACTAGAACCCCAGAGACCACAGTTTAAATCGCTGCTTGGCCATGGAAATCCACTGGGTGACTTTGTGCAAGTCACACTCTTTCAGACTCACAAGGAGGCAAAAGAAAAATCCTCTGAACAAATCTTGCCAAGAAAACTCTGTGATAGGTTTACCTGTTGTTGTTGTATGCCTTCAAGTTGTTTCTGACTTATGGCAATCTTAAGACAAAGCTATTATGGGTTTTTCTGTGGCTGTGTATATATGATGCGCCCAAGGTGATCCTGTGAGGAAAACAGGCTAGTTTTTTATGCAGAGACTTCTTACACAAATTGCTCACACATTGATGTGGGAAAATGTGCTTATCTCTCACTATTTTGGCACCAATGAGAACTCTGCGTGGAGGGCATTCAAAAAATGAGGCACTCCAGCAAAGAAAGCTTACTCCCATGTTCCCCTGAAAAATATTGCTCCCACTGATAGGACAAAGAGAAAGGCCCCTTCAGCATATCTCAGTCCTCAGGGAGGCATATATAAGGAGAGATGTTCCTTCAGTTATTGAGGTGCCAAGCTATTTAGGTATTTAAATGCCATCACTAGCTCCTTGAATTCCGATTGGAATCGAATTGGGTTCCAATGAAGTTTTTTAAAAGACCATTTTTATATGTTGTCTGGATAGTATAGTCAGTAATTCTGCTACTATATTTTGCACTAGTTGTAGTTTCTGAGTTATCTTCAAGGGCAGCCCCATACAGAACACAGTACAGTAGTCTATTCAGAAAATTACCAATGCATGGATGACTGTGGCCATGTTATTCTTGTCCAGGAAAGTCTGCAGCCAGTCAAAGCTGGCACCAAGTGCTATAAGCCACAGAGTCCACCTGGACCTCCACTGACAAAGATGGATTTAGGACTGCTCCCAAGCTACACACCTACTGTCTGAGGGTGGGGGTGCAACCCCATGTACCCAATTCCTGGACCCACAGAGCTTCCATTTTATCAGGATTCAGCTTCAGTTTATTGGCCCTCATCCAGCCCATTACAGAAGCAGATATTGTTAACAATGATTTCTCTTAGTATTTTCCCCATCCTTTGATAACTATTTTCCAGGGCATCTCAAGTTCCAAAGATGACTTTGCACCTACCAACAAAGGGTACTCCCTCATCTATCTCCCTCTTTATTTCATGTACACACAGATTAATTAATGTTCTTTAACTTCTACCAATACCTGTATTGTTTTCTTTTTTCTTCAGTATTATTGCAGCTGCCTCGTTTTCCCCCTTTCCATTCCAGTTGTGTGGGAAGGTGGATGAATGGGCAAGGAAGGAAAACTAAGAACCACAGACCAAAAATATCTCTCTTGTCCCCCTCATAGGCAATCTTTAAAGGTAAAATAGCTTGTCATCTAGCTGCCTTTGTCACTCCAGCCATGTGCCTATCATGTCCAGTGGACCATTTTAATGTTAGGGTCAGATCTCCCTAGGCTATAAATCTGTGCCATTCAGCAGCCTTTGGCAAAACTGTCTGGATGCCACTGAGAATCATTTGCTTGTGAGAATCGACTTGTCCCTTTAACACGAACAAAGACAAACACTAAGGTATGGCATTGATTCTTTTCTGCCTTGCAATATGACAATATGAACTAACAGGGCTATTCTACCACATGTCCATGTGGGATCTGCATTTAGCAAGAGGAAATCTGCAAATCCCTAGTATTGTTAAAAGCTGATCATTAGTCACATGTTGTACAATTCCTGCTCCCTCCTCCCTCAGAAAGAGCCAGTGAAGGTGGTGCATGAATCTACTGAGGCTTTGTGAGCTGAAAATAAATAAGTGCTGCTTTAATCTTCAGCTGTGGGATGAAGCATTTCATCATGTAATCAAGTTGTGTCATTAAGCTGCAAATGTAGGGGAAAGGTAATAATGGTTTACATGTTTGCTAGCATTTTCATTTCGAGAGGCTGATAGATTCATCACTGACAGCACAGGCAATCAGCTGCTACAATGGGCAAGAAATACAATGATATCTCCAGAGCAGAGTGGAGGTTGTTTCTCCCAAAGACTTTGCCTTTCTGTTAGAAACTTCCCAAGTGGGAGAATTTCTAAGCAGGAGATTCTATCATGAAATGATATGTCAGACAGGACTTTCATTAGCTGTAGTAATAATATTCCTACCTTTAATCTACAAAAGTCAGTTTGCAACTGATAGACAGAAAAGCAAGCTTCCATTGCTATTAAATATGTGCATAATGAGGAGATACAGGCAGTTCTGTCTCTTAGTGGTGGTTGATGCCCTCCAAGGAACACTGAATCTACTCCAAAAACTTCAAATGAGCTATCTAAAGTGCTGAACACTGTCCCCGAAACTTACATGGGAGTATCTCTATACTAGATAAGACTGTTAACTTTAACTAGCATCATTTTGACATAGCAGTAAGAACAAATGCATTTTTTCCTCTTGGGATGAGGCACCATTATTGTTTTTAATGTGCCTTCAAGTTGACTTCAGCCTATGGCAATCTTTTCATAAGCATTCTTGGCAAGGTCCCAGGCTGCACTGCAAAGGGAAGAGGTGGGGCTCTCATGCGAGCAGGAAGCTCGTGTGAAGCTGAAGAAACCTGGAACACAAGGGCCTCTCACAAGAGGCTGCTTGCATGAGCACCACACCCCAGCGCCGAGAAAAGGTAGGATGTGGAAAGGGCCAGAGTCTCTCATCCATAGAGGAAGGCAATGGCAAACCTCCTCTGAATGAATCTTACCAAGAATGCTTATAAAAAGGTTGCCATAGGCTGAAATCAACTTGAAGGCACATAAAAACAATAATGGTGCCTCATCCCAAGAGGAAAAAAATGCATTTGTTCTTACTACGTCAAAATGACGCTAGTTAAAGTTAATGAGGAAGGCAGCAGAGACAGGAAGTGCAACCGGCTCGGCTCCCGAGGCTCCGCAAGCAAGGTAAGTGTGCGCAGGGCCTGGGAGCAATGCGCGACCGCACACCATTTTCGTCTTAAGGCCAAAAATGAAAAAGTGCGCAAGCAATGCCTGCCAGGCCCTGGAGCATTGCACAAATTTGAGTGGGTCGTGTGGACCGTTCCTCACATTTGCACGACACTCGAGGGGCCCTTTCTCATGGAAAATGTCATGTGAAAAGGGCCTATGATTTGCCCAAAGTCACCCAGTGGGTTTCCATGGCTTAGCAGGGATTTGAATCTGGGTCTCCTAAAGTCCTAATCCAGTAGTCGAGTCACACTTATACATATATACACCAGTGTTGGTAGTGTTTTGAATATGAACTACAACTCTAGAGATCAGGGTTCAAATTCCACTCAGCCATGGAAACCCACTGGGTGACCTTAGGCAAGTCACACACTCTCAGTCTCAGAAGGAGGCAAAGGCAACACCCCACCCCCTGAACAAATCTTGCTAAGAAAACCCTGTGACAGGTCCGCCTTAGGGTCACCATAAGCTGGAAAAAGCTTGAAGGTAACAACAATGGCCATTTCCGCACTAGGCTGTTATAGCACGATGATTCCAGCCCCTCCCAAAACTGCAAACCCCAGGATTCCATAGGAGGTTGAAAGTGGAATCATTGCGCTATAACTGCCTAGTGCGGAAATGGTGGATGGTTGTGCGTGTGTGTATCTTAGAGATAACTGCTCCTTTTGCAATATCAATTTTCTGAAAGTTTTGGAAATTTAGAATGACAATAACTGTTGCCTTGTGGCATGAGTTACTAAAAAGAAAAAAAGTCAAATAAAAAAAAACAGAAGCACTGGGAAGGATTGTTTGGGTCTATGTTCAGCCTGTTGATCTTTATTTGCTGTGTGAGTTTGTGTGCTTAGCTTCACAAAGGCAAAAGACACTAGAGATATTTTTGCACAAATTGTACAAAGCAGAACAGGAAAAAGGCCTCTGGTGCTCCTCTCTCACAATGTAGTCAAGAACTCTCACGGCAGCTGAGGGAGTTCACAGCAAACTGGTTTGTTGTGCCAAAACAGTTTATCTTGACAGTAAATGAGACACTTGAAAAATTTCTTCACATCCTCAAGTTGACAGAAGCACTTGCTTGTCTCACTTGTTTGTTGATTGTGTTTAAATCTTCTTTTTTTCCTCCAAAGAGCATGAGGTAGCATGTATTACTTTCTCTGTCTGTCCCTCCACCAACCAACCCTCAACCAACCAGCCTTCTCAACTCTGTCTCTCACTTCAGCAACCAATCCTCCAAAGACATTGAAGTGTCACACATTATTTTCTCTGTCCCTAACACCAGCAATATCCCAACATCACTGTGTTATCTTCACAAGGATTTTATGAAGTAAATTAAGCTAGGCTGGAGGTAGTGACTGGCAGGGTCAGCCTTATGATGAAGGCAAAGTAAGGCAAGCACCAGTGTGGAACTGCTAGGCAAGTTGACCTCTGTGCACAGGATGTGAAGAGGAAGTTGTCTTGGACTAGCTCTGGTAATTGATCACAGGCCCCTTACTTAGTTTCTTCATTGAATGGGGATTTGGACATTTTATAAAGGTACAAATATACATGCTTTGTTAAACAGCTATTAGAGAAGACAGCAGTGAAACCTTATTGCACCCTGTGTTAATGACTTTGGTTACTAAGATGAACCTCAATATATGGGCAACTCAGGGTTCCCAGAAGTGCTGATCAGAGCCTACCATGGTTTCTGTTTAAACAATGTCAGTCCAGATACATTACTCTCAATCACATATCTGACCCTTGACCTGGAAAGAATAAGGGATGTGGTCGTGCTTTGACACAAATGGAACCAGGCAAAAAACTCTGGAAGGTAGGAAACAATGGCATTGGCATCTTTAGGGATTTCAGTGTATGAGAGGGGTGAAAATAGTATGGAGATATGGAACAAGAAGAGGTTTGCTATCATACCAGGGTGGCACTGCGAGTAGCTTTCTACTATGAAAATGACTCTGATTTTATCTTTAACCTTTTAAAGAAAACTATAGAGTGTAATGCAGTTTTCCTCCCACACTTCATAGTCTGATACACAAGTTAGCTCAGGTGGGAAGTGAGGAAGCTCTCTCAGCAGGTAGAAAGGAACTATCACTACAGCTAAGTGTGATTTTTGGGGGGGGGGTCCCTGTTTCCATAAACCTTGGCAGTCAGACCAGAGAGAAGGGAGTGTAAAACACTGTCAGTCTGATGAGAGGCTACAAACATGGACCACAAGGTGCTGGATAATGAAGAACCAAGCACTGATGAACTGAAAGGTGAATTACTGCCATTCTTTTTTCATTTTGTCTCATAAAGTATCCTCTACATTATTATGTTTAGTAGTTGATTTGGAAACCATTTAACAAATCCCAACAAATATGTTCTGAAACCATTTGTTAGTCCAAAGTAAACCAGACTCATCAAATCAAAAGTGGTTACATAAGTGTTAACTGCCCAAGCTCAAATTGATACCATGAGTCTACTCTGATTGGAAATTAGATTAGATTTAGGCCTAAATCTAGATGACAACGCAACCCAGCAGTTCAAAGTCTACTTATTTTTTTAAAAAAACTCACTCACTCCCCCTCTCTCTTTTTTTTACATGAAATAGCTGTGAACTGTATTGTCTCATCAGATTCCTTCAAAGAAGAGGCATCTTAAGATGAACCCACAATTGTAGCAAGTAAAGTGGAAAAACTTCTCAAAAGGCTTGGGAGAAATAAATCACCTGCAATGGACAGTGTACCAATCGAGCTATTTCAGGCTAAAGAGACAAAATCCATTCCAGCTCTAACAAAAAATTGCCAACAAATATGGAAAACAAAACAATAGCCCACAAACTGGAAATGCTCATAATATATATTCTAGTCCACAAGAAAGGGGAAACCCGGGACTGCAGTAACCGTCAGACTATTGCCCTAATCTCCCATGCATGCAAAGTGATGCTCTAAATTTTATGGAGTAACAAATATATAGGACAACAATTAATAAAATAAAAAAGTAACAATAGTGAACATTGCTGAGATCTACATGGGAGCCAGTGAACTAAAGAAGTTGGCAGTGGGGGGGAGCATAGGAATAAATTGATGGGATTAAAAGGGAAGTAGAAAGGGAAAGCAAGACAAAAGCGTTGGTAGGGTGGATGACAGCTGGGGTTTTACAAAATCATTATCTATTTGCTTCCCTCCAAAACTCAAAAGGAGGACAAGGAGGAGTATGTCCATTCACCTTCAAGTCAACTGTTGACTTATGGCTACCCTGGGAATATCATAGGATTTTCTTAGGCAAGGAATACTCAGAGGTGTTTTTGCCAGTCCCTTCCTCTGAAATATAGCTGCAGCACCTGGTATTCTTTATGGTCTCCCATCCAAGTACTAACCAGGGTTGATTCTGCTTGGATTCCAAGATCAGTCAGGAACAGGTGCCTTTAGGGTATTTAGGGCCTTCACTAGGAGGGGTAGGGGAAGTAAAATCATGGTGAGTATTTCTCAGCTTCATTCTTAGGAGTAAGTAAGGCTCTTAGTGTAGGCTTTTAATTTAAAGGTAATTTAACATACATTTAATAGTTAATTTTCCCTCTTCTAATATAAATGCAATTGATTTAGATTTTTCAGCTGATTAACCACTTACTAAATGTGTTAGCTATTTTCTATCTCTGGTGAAACTACTGCTCTGTGGTATTTTTTCAGTTCAAAGATCTGTGCCTGGTATTTCCAGTTAGCAGTTGATGAGAAGGTCTGTTTTATGCTTGAGACCCAGAGAGTTTTCAAGTAGGGAGAACTGGGCTCTATGAACTCATGGTATGACCTACTATATGGCATCTTTGCCTGTTTATATGAATATACTGTTCACGTCAGACTGCAGCTACAGGAAGACTTTTAAATTTTCACCTGAGATCAATGACAGTCATTGGAGGGATGGTGAATACATTCTGGACTTTCTCAGATTTGCAGCCTTGGTGTTCTCCTGGATTCAACTCTAAGCCTGGATGTGCAGGTTTCAGCAGTGATCAGGAGTGTATTTGCATAATTAAAATTTGTGTGCCGACTGTGCCCATTCCTTGAGATGTCAGATCTGGCAACAGTGACACACAACCTTGATTATATCTTGGTAGGAGTACTGTAACACACTATATATAGGGCTGTCTTTGGAAATGTATTGGAAACTTCAGCGGGTTCAAAACATAGCATCAGAATGCTGACTGGGGCTAGTTACAGGAAGAACATAACTCCCTTTTCAAAACAGCTTCACTGGCTAACTCTTCATTTCTGGGCACAATTCAAAGTGGTGGCCATGACTGATAAAGCCTTATATGGCTTAAATGCACAGTATTTGAAAGACTGTGTCTCCCTATACCAACTTGCTAGAGCCCTAAGATCTGCTGGAGAAGGCTTTCTCTTGGTCCCACCACTGTCCCAGGCTCACCTGGTGAGGCCACAGGAGACAGCCTTCTCAGTGGCTGTTCCCACCCGGTGGAACACTCTTCCATGGGAGGCTAGGCTGGCCCTCTTCCTGCTCTCCTTTTGCCAACAGGCAAACACTTTTCTCTTTAAGCAGACTTTTATGTGAGCTGGGGAACTTTTAATTTATTTATTAGCCTGTTTTTAAAATTTCACATTATCATCAGTTTTTAAAATGTTATACCTTTTTAATATTTTTAATTGTTTTTAATGTTTTTAATTTACTTTTGGAAGCTGCCTTGGGTCCCATTCTGTGAGAAAAGGTGGCATACAATTGATAGATAGACAGACAGACAATCCTGAGTAGCTTCTTTAAAGTTCAAACTAAAACTGAAGGTGATTTCACCACCCTACTGACATGGAAACTAAACGCTGTCATTGCCTGAGATGTTTTCTAACCAAGAAAAATGTTTAATGGTATTATTTACTGCGATGTTGTTAATTACTCTCAAGTCAACATAAACTTATGGCAACTGTATGAAAGACCATCAACTTATCTAAAGCTGTATGCAGTTATTACAAACTCAGGGCCATAGCTTCTTTGATTGACTCTATCTACCTATAATATGGTCTTATTTTCTTACTGGCTTTATTTCACTCTTTATTAAACTTTATTTACTTTATTGCTACAAGAGTTTGCTGTATCTCCAGCAATGGCTTGATTATACTTTAGAAGAAGTTTAGTTGTTTTTGTTTTGTTCAAATAACAGTTACTTTATTCTCAGGAATGGCTTGAATGTATGAAATCCCCTCTATTCTCCCTAGACATTCACAAACTCTACTTTCTATTGGGACTTTCTCAGTTTTAGCAGTTCAAACTACCGGTACCAAATAATGATTTAGCAACTAGGAAGAGGTATAGCTATGCATATCTCTTGATCTCCATACCTGTGCTTCTTTCACAGACTTCTTGGAAACAAGCTGATTTACAGCTTGCAGAGACTATAAAAATCCAACAAGGACAAACAAAAGAGTGAGCCAACATGACTGGTATATAAAATTAGCTACAGAACAAGTACATGAATAGCATTATAGAGTTTTGTTTGGACTTTTCTTTCTTCTTCGTTTTGTTTTCTTGGAGAGGCTTCTTCAGACTATGAGAAGGATAAAAATTCTACTTCCTCTTTATTTTGGTGGCAGCTATAATGTGTGCAGAAAAAAATTCAAATGATGAAATCATGCCCTTGCTATACTGTTGCCTAGTTTTGGTAACTGTGGTTTAGTAGATTTGCTAAGGATAGTGATCTTAAAACACCTGAAGGGATGTAATATAGAAGATGGAGTGAGCCACTCCACAGACTAAAATACAAATCAATTGGATAAAAGTTACAAGAAAAGACATTCCAGCTGAATATTAGCAAGAACTTCAGGCTGCCTTGGAGAATGGTGGACTCTCCTTGTTTGGAGGTTTTTAAGTTGAACTTGAATGGCTGTTTTTATATTAACATTCTCCTTCCCTATGTAGTGGGAAGTTTAAAGAAGGCTTCAGAGAACAAGCTTTGTTCAATGGACAGTGAATGGCACCGTGGAAAACTTTCTGGCAGGAAGGTAGAATCTTAAATAAGTAAGTAAAGAAATAGTTAAATTTATTCTAGTTTTTTCTTTAATTCCCAGTTTTAGGGTGCAAATCTAGTTTGCAAAGACTATTAGTTATTACCAACTTTACTAATATCGTTGCCTGCATGCTAAATGATGTTACTACCCCTCCGCTTTGACAGAAATGGTGCTCAGTTTGTATATATTACTTTGGATCCAAATAGTCACACTTACAGCAAACCTACTAAAATAAGGGAGACTTAAACCTCATGGATTTCACTGGGCTGGTACAGTTAAGTTCCATTCTAACCCAGAATGGTCAAGGTGTGGCCCACCTCATGTTGCAGAACTGGAATTCCCAGCATCCTTCACCTCAGGCCATGCTGGCTAGGACAATCATGAAATGCAGCTGATAAAAGTCTTATTCCTCATCTAATGTATAGTTTTGCTGGCAGAGAGTATGATACAATTTTATAATAGTCCTGTTCAGGGCTCTCCTACTCAACATGCAAACTCTCAAGTAAGCTAGCCCTGCCTCCTACTCTCTTGTAATCATGACTTGTATGGAAAGGGATGGGTCCAAGGAGGAAATGCTTCTTTACCTGTGAAACCTCTCCATATTCCCCAGCTCTGATTTCCTCATGTTTTTGCTCATGTGGAGAGCCTTCATGGATAGAAATACTTGCCTCTTCAGACTTGTTGTTTTCATAGCAGCAAAGTTGTGACAGAAGGGATGGGGTTAGCTGTTCCCAGCCTCATATGTTGAGTAAGCACACTTACGAATGTCTGGAATGGCCAGGATTTAAGTATGACTGAAGTGCTGCTGCAATTCCAGAATTGGAGTGAATGTCAAGGAAGATATATTAGTACTGCAACCACAAGGTTGTGAGTTCAATCCTGCCGGGCTCCAAGGTTGACTCAGCCTTCCATCCTTCTGCAGGTCGGTAAAATGAGTACCCAGCTTGTTGGGGGCAATTAGCTAAAACACATTGTAAACCGCTTAGATAACACTCAGTTGATAAGCGGTATAGAAATAAATGCTATTACTAGTGCCCACATTTTTCAGAATCTTTTCAGCACAAGGTAGTTTGAGCTCACAGTCCTTTTATAAATCAAATTGGTACTTAAGATGAGTAGGGCCCTCATACAGAATTAAATGAATACAACAATTATAACAGCATCAGCTAAATGCACTAGGGATTGATAGTAAAAGAAAAACCTGCTCCAGAATGATAAATCAACAATGTAGGACAGCCACGTAGATCCAATGATGGGTCGCTGTGGCTGTGACTTCTAGGAGCTTGCCCTTCAATGAATAAAGCCATTGCTATTCACACGCAATTGAAAGGAACCTGTCAAATATTTGTTTTGACTACATAGCCATGAGATCTGCTTTCCACAGAAGCCCTGCATAGTTTCCTGGAGGGCTGCAAATAGAACAAACTTCATAAAGTACAGCTTTCCCCTAAGCCTTCCCGTACTTAACACCAGCAATTGGGTTGAAAGGAGTATGTCTTTGGGGACAGCTAGTCCTTCAGGGACAAAGATAATAACATTCTTTAGCTCACTTGCTCACAGAGAGAACACAGTAGGTGCTTTGTATCATAATCTATTCTGCCTAGTTTTCTTTTATATATTTGTTATTTTATATGTATATTTTATAAAAAGACTTCCTGACAGCTGGGTAAGATTAACAGCTCATAGCTCTCTTGCAGAATTAGAAACAATGCTGAGATTTCTGTGAGCTGGAATCAGTCTAAGATGTGACAATCTATGAAAATTCACTTTACACATTTTCCACATTTCCATGTGTTGGTAACAGTGATCAGGAACCTTTGTAGATATGCAGTCGAATATTATGCCCCCAAGTTCTTCTGAGGCCACAAAACTGAAAGAAAATGGGGTGGGGGAGAATGCAATATGATCAGAATACTACTCTGGTTTTGAAAAAAAATGGGACTTTGTATGTTAAATGGAGCAGAGGAGTTCTGTGACCTACTTAAAAAATGAGTTGCCTCTCTTGATGGTTTCCCAGAGTAGGCAGTGTACCCCATTTTTCTATTAGAAGTGTGTTCTGAGGAAGTCTGGAGGAAGCTGAAGGTCTCAAAATCAGTCTAGGGAGGATCATGTATGCTCAGAGCCACATTTTGTTCACTCCTGACCTGAAAAAAATATCAGTGTGACATACAGTTCCTATTTAATGGTTTGTTTCCTCTAGAGATGAGGGAATCTGTCAACTGAAGGGAAACTTTATTCTATTTACGTTGACCAAATTCAGTAAATACAAACATTGCTAGCGTGGAGAGGACCATGCTGAACCTGCGTACCTCTCAGGAAAAAAAAAAAAGAGAGAGAGATGTAAATCTTAATTCCATGCATTTAATACAGAGATTCAAACATAGATCTTTAACAGTTAGGGACTTAGGCCTGGATCTTCAATTTTAATTTCTCTCACATTTGACTTTTTTTTAAAAAAAAAAAATCCTGTCCAGCTCTTTCCATTTCAGTTATAAAGACATTTGTGAGCTTTGGTAAATTCTTATCAAAAACACACTGAAACAAAAGATTCATACATTCTTATCTTACTCTAAGTGATAAGGAAACTTTCCAGTTTTCTTCCTCCTCTCTTCAGATTTTTTAAAAATCAAGTTCTGTGTGCCTATGCAAACAAAAACAAACAAAACACAACCCCTACAATCCTGTTTAAATTTTTAAAAGACAAACTGAAACAGAATTTTCCTCATTTGCACCAGATGAATTCATGGGAAACTTTTTTTAAAACAACCAAACAGTCCCACTCCCAGCTAGCCCCAGGTACAACCACACGGACAAACAAGATGCGTGAAGTATCAAGCTTAGGATGGCAGCAGTAATCTCTTATTGTTCCAAATGCTATAATTACAGGAATTCATGAAAGTTTTAGGTTTTGGGTTTGTTGAGTTTGTGTCTATTGACTACTATGGATCTTTATCATAGTCAACTTAAATGTGAAGTTTAGTAAGGCTTACGTTGGACAGTCCAGAAAAATTGTCTTAATTCCCCTCTGAATTCAGAAGATTCAGACACAGAATGCCAGGAATGTTGGAGGTCACCCTGAATCAGAGATGCTGGGTGCTGCGGCAGATGAGGGGTACTTCCCAGCAGGAGGTTGAAGATGTGGTCCATCCATTTGCCAAATATAGGTTATGTGGGTTCCAGAAGCTTTTAAACAGGAGATGGTGATTAATTAAGCACCTTGAAACACCTGGCTATAAATATTCTAGCAGTTCACTGGGAGTTTTGTTGCTTACAACCACCTTGGTGGTGGCAGCACTCATTAGCATTTAGTATTCTCTGATCCTTGGACTGGCTACTGTTTACAACTCTGTTTTACTCCTTGCTTGGCTTTGTTTATTTGGACTACTCACTTGTTGTGCAATTTCTAGACTGGCCAAAAACCAGACCACTTTCTTGTTTCTCCCTGCACCCTGATACCTGTGACTGACCTGAACTGTCTTAACTACTCAACAGCTCTTGCATTCCAACTACCTGCTTCCTGGGACACTTGCTGACTGGATCATTGGAGTCAAATTCCTGAAGGGATTGTGCGGAATATACTTTTAAAAGGTGTTTTTTTTTTAAGAACAAAACAAAAGGAAAGTATCAATAACTTTTAAAAAAAATCGTGGCAGCATTGGTAGAAATTTGCAGGCTTAGTATTCATTTTGAAGGGGATTATGCCTGCCAAATTAGAGACAAATGAATGGTGAATGTTATGTGCAAGAAGAGCCTTCTTTCTATTTAGAGGGGATTGGAAAAGGGAAGCTGAGCTTAACTTCCATCTGTTACTTATAGTCCACTGTGACATTTTTAATTGTGTTTATTTAGGCATATAAACTGTAAAGAAAGAAAAAGAACCTGATATTCAGCAGTTCCTCCTGATGACAGGAAACCAAAGGATATATTCCCATTTTCATTAGTAGTTTTGCAAACCGGCTTGGCTGGAATGCTGTTGACATGCTACATTAGCAGTTGCACTTTTCCCAGGTTCATGGTGAGCGAAGAAGCTGGCATTGTGTTAGTGGTTTAGTGTCATTGATATATACAGACATTGTATTTCCTTCCTTTCTTTGCAATGACCAACTTCCCAGACCTGCTTACCTACCATAGAGCCCCTACCCTGCAACCATTCCATGTCTGGAGGAGAGTCTGGATGGGGGAAAGACACAGAAGCTTCTGGCTATGTCCCTGTAAATAGACATGAAATGATTACTTCGGGCATTGAAATCTCCAGAGAACAGTGGCCAACTTCAGTATAAGGTGTAATTGTTTCATGCCAGGTTGAAGGAACATAGCCAAACACTTCTGATATAGACTTTCTCGATCTCCCCCAGGCATGGAATAATCTGAGGGAGGGTACTGCAGCTGCAGCAGCAGAGTATGTCCAGGGGGCAGGGTAAATGGCTCAATATATTATAGTTCTACATGCAGCACTACTATGCTGTGCTGAGACATACTGGATTGCAGATCTGCTGGCTCTGAGCTTATTTTCTTTTGGTCACTATGCCTTCAGTCTTGTCCTTCTGGTGCCATTGCCTAAACTGGCATAGCTGTCTGGCAGGATGTCATCCCATTAATTGATTAATTAATAAGTATTTTCCATACTTGTATTTTAAATAGAATTGACTTCTCTTATAACATATGTATAGGGCTTTCTGTGGAGAGTTTACAAGTCCCACCAGAATGGTTGCCATGGATGATTATGCTTGTAGCTGCCACTTGTGTTATCAATCTCCTATAAAGGACAAAACGAGTTCACATCAACTGCATAGGATGCATTTGTAGCTTTCAAAGTCAATAAAAGCCTACTGCAAACAGAGAAGCTGTGCAGAAAAATAATCCCCTACCTCTTAATTGCTAATGTTGCCATTTGCCAGGTTGTTGGGCCTCATGCTATGCCGCCTACACCCTTATGGTTCCTTCTCAATTATATTTATTATTATCTTCATCAGGTTCTGAAAATGTCTCCTTAAAGATTCACATGATAGCAAATGCTAAACAAGGGTCTTTTTCCCCCCTCTGCCTTTTATTGAATAAAATAAAGAGGAAAGATAAACCTTTCTCAGCACAGCACCCCTTCTTCTACTTTCCGCCTTAAAATTCACCTCAAGCATATTCAGACTTCCTCTCTTCCTCCAAACCCCATAGATATAAAAAGAGCAAAGCATATTATGCTGTTTTTGTGTCCAAATCTTAAATGCCAAATACTTAATTTCTTGCATATGGCACATAACATATATCTACAAGCCACTACCCAGTGCAGTTAAGCAAGCATAAATCCCACTGAAATCATCTGGTCAAATTTGGGCTAGATTATGGTAGCGATTTGCAGAATTACTGTACTGTCTCAAGGGAATTGCATAGGATTTCAATTTGCTTCCAGTCTGAATTCAACGTGCTGGCACAGATGTTCAGACCCCTCAATGGCTTAGGAACTCAACACTTGAGGAGTGCCTCTTTACATACATTTCTTCCTAAGGCTTGAGATCTGCTGGAAGACACCTCCCCTTTCTTGCCCCAGTGTGGACAATATGCCTGGCAGGGCATTCTCAGCTGTGACACCCTACTTCTGAAATGCCCACCAAGGCCTGAAAGGTGCCAACACTGGTGTCTTTTCAGTTCCAGGTAAAACATGGCTTTTAATTAAAGCTTTTAGGGCATAATTTACTTTTAAGACTGTCTATGTTTTTAAAAAATAAATTAGTATTTTTAAGCTGTTAACTTGTTGACCACTTTGGTATATTTTTTTAACCTTGTTTAAAGCATTCATCTATTTTAATATGGGATTCTTTATATTTTATCTGTTTGCTGCTGTGAGATCCCATGATAAAAAACTAGGATAAAAATATTTTAATAAATAAATAAAAATATTTCCACAAGGTTACACAGCACAGCATTTAGTGAAGAGAATATAAGGATCTTAGTTGGAAGTCTTCCAGAGCACATCTTCATCTTTCTTGGTAACAAAATGAACATGAATAGTTGTCACTGTGCATGTAGTGGACAAGATAGAATTTAACATTATTTGTTTATTTACTTAAATATTTATACTCTTGACTTTATCGTGGGAATCTAAAAAGAGCATGCAAGTAAAATCAGTTTAAGCCATCTAAGCAATTTACAATTTAGAATAAAAAAAGTAATTTAAACAGACTACAAAGTATTAAGCAATTTAATAAGACAAAACAGGTTAACAAGGTTAAACAGTTTAAAACAATGCACAGATATGTTCTTGGAATAAATCGCTTAGAATCTAAAGGCATTAATTTTTTTCCCTCAGGGAAAGGGCATTCCACAACCAAGGTGGCTTATTTGCAAAGGCTCACTCTCACATCCTCCCACAGCATACTGCTCCTGCTAGTGGGACACAAAGAAGGGCCTTCCAGCATACCTCAGTAGTTGGGCAGAAGAATATAGGGAAAGATGCATCTTCAAGTATTGAGATTCTGTGCCATTTAGGGCTCTGAATGTAATCACAAGCATCCTGAATTCAAACTGGAAATATATGCTATATTATATATAATATATAAAGAAATTTATGCAATTTCTTTAAGATCAATGTCTATGGGGTATCCAAGCAGCTCTGTAGCCACTGTGTTTTGCAACAGCTGTGGATTTAAAAGGCAGCCTTACATCCAGCATATTACAGTGATTTAATCAGGGGGCCTACCAGTGCATGAACTGGTTATCTTTCTCCAGGAAAAGCTGTAGCTGGTGGACCAGTCAAAGCTGACCACAAGCAACAGATTCCACCTGGCCACTGGTGACAAAGACAACTCCAGGAGTACTCCCAGGCTATGCAGCTACTCCCTCAATCCTGGAAAGACCATTTATTCAATTCCCAGACACAGGCACTGATGTGGAATTGCTTCTCCCAGCCACACCAGGAAAGATTAGCAGGCCATTCTGGTGAATCAAGGATCCAACTTTATTTAGAGAAAGAAATACATTTCTGCTCCCCATCCTGACAGACCAGTATCCAAAAAGAATCGGAGACCTGAACCAGGAAGTCTTACATCCTAATATAGGCCCTTTCCACACCTTACCTTCTTCCAGTGCTGGGGTGCGGGGATCACGCGAGCAGCCTCTGGTGAGAGGCTGTCACGTCCAGGGTCCTTCAGCTCTGCACGAGCTGTCTGCTTGTGTGAGAGCCCTGCCTCTTCCTTCTGCAGCACAGCCTGGGAGTTTCCCAGGCTGCACTGGGGCAGGAAACGTGACCGGCATGGCTCCAGAGGCTCCGCACGCCAGGTAAGTGCATGTGGGGCCCAGGAGCAATGCACAATCGTGCACCATTTTTGGCTTCTAGCCGAAAATGAAAAGGTGTGCGATTGGTGCCTGCCGGCCCCTGGAGTGTCGCACAATTGTGAGTGCATCATGCAGATCGCTCCTCACAATCGCATGATGCTCCATGGCCTCTTTCACATGGAAAATGCTGTGTGAAAAGGGCCATAGTTTTCCAAGGTTACCAAGCCACTATTGCAAAGTGTGTGTGCTGAGGCACCATCACTTGTATAGCCCCTGCTAACTCTGACAACAAGAAGTAGAGCTGAATGTCATCAATATGCACACCTTCTTTCAAGAAGAAAAGTGCTGAAGAATTATATTCTTAGCTGGAATACACAGTGGTGTGCCTCGTCTCCACACCTGTACGTTGTGTTACTTGGCATCATGACAACATTTCCTTCTTGTTCCTCTCCTTTAGTGTAGCAAATAACAGCCCTGTTCTGCAGCCAGCTAGTCAGGCTACACAATCACATGGGTAAAACATCTTGGTTTTCTGTTTTGTATACCTTAATGCTCTCCAGCATTTAAATATCCTTTTTTTAAAAAAGGAAATGCCTCCTATAGAAGGAAACCAAAACACTATAATTTTTCCAACAGTTTTCTTTGTTGAGGAGACCTGTATTTCTGTAAATTGATTGCTATGAGACTTTTTAAATTAAGGTGAAGTCAGCCTTTTTCCTCTTTTTCGTAGAAATCTCTGTGAAACTTTTATTTCCAAAGTGATATTTTTCCAGTTGTGATGACTAGAAATGCCAAGTATGGGGTGGGGGGGACCCTATCAGTTCAAAGTTAACGTCTCTCGTTTATGGTCATCTTTGGCCCTACATTTCTGGTGATACAGCTAAGAATAAGATCAATGGTTCCCATTTTTAGGACATATGCTAATCCATATGGATTCTTTGCTTTTAAGAATGTTAATAGCAAGGTAGCATCCTAGTGGTTTATTTTTAACTTATTCCCATAAATTAATCACACGGTTATCATTAACATTGTACTTTGTTTTTAAAAAGTGACAGCATAATTGGGCACATGATCAGAATTCAAGAATAAGAGCACTTGATATGCTGGTATTGTACAAGCCGTCTGAAAGGCCCTATGAGTGAAAATTTGGCAATACCTATTTGATAATTCTTTATCTTAAACACCAGCTCAGAAACAACTGTTCAGTTGAGCAACAACTGAACAATTCATCTCCAGAAATATATAGTTATAAAACCCTCACAGTGTACACATACATCAGATATCTTATTAAAATCACTAGAACTCTGGCATTTTCCTTCTTATTTCAGATGGGTGGATCACAACAACAAAAGTGGAAAGTTTGTGGTGACCTGTTAGGAGAAGTAGGGAATTCTTATAGTGCTGCACTTCAGTTTTGTTTTAGTTTGTTTGCTTGCTTGTGCATATACTATCCTTCATGACTAGAGTATCTGTCAAGGCATTTGGCAATTAAAAAAAAAAAGTTTTACATTTCAATTCACAAAATGATGTCTATATTAGATCATAAATAACATAGGCTGGCACTCTGTATTGCACTTATGAATTTGTATCCGGGAGGTACAGATCTGTAACTGCTCTGTGTTCCGTAAAACTACCTAAATGTTCCCCAAGTCCACCTTAGCCAGCAGCATTAGGCAAGGTTCATGTTCTGAGCCCTTTCTCATCAGTAAATGAGGCTGCGATGATCAGAAGCAGGACCCCTATCACATTCCCTCATGTCAGCCTTGCTTGCTGGTGAAAGGGAGCCTCCTTGTACCTCAGTCAGCAGTTGAACAGGCCTCTGTCACCCTATGTGACTGCTGGCTATTAAAATTGGCTTGGGGGTGGCAAACCAAGGGCCTTTCTGCCCTAAACTGTTATGGTGCTATTATCACACTTTCAATATCCTGTGGAATCCTGGGGTTTGCAGTTTAGGGAGGGGCATTTAGAATTCTCAGCCAGAGAGCTCTTTTGTCAAGGTCAGAGACCTGGGTGGCAAGCCAGCCCAGAGAAGAGAGTGGGAGAGCCAGCAAAGTCCAGCCAGGAGGAAACAAGCAAGCACTTTTACTCAAGGAAGTTCATTTACCAGAGCACCAAGCAAAGCCATAGTCAGAGTTCCAAAGCCAAGGGTCAAGAGTCCAGAGATCAATTCAAGGTATCAGGAACCAGGTGCTGGAAGCAAAGTACAGGCAAGAGGACAGCTTGTAAGAAGTTTGCCACAAGCAAAGGGGAACTTCCAGGTAGGCAGTTATATAGCCCCTGGCACAGGTGTGTCCGGTCACCACTTCTTAAACTTAGCCAAGGAAGCCTCCCTTTGCACAGCCCTCTTGAGTCTCTGCCTTGATTGGGGGCTTATTGAACCAGGCTCCAGAGCCTCTTCAGAATTGGATCCCTGTTGCTCCAAAGGAGCAGGCACAGAATCGGATCCCTGTTGCTCTAAAGGAGAAGGCAGAGGAACATCCACGCCTGCTTGGTCCATGGCAGCAGGGGGAGCTCTTGAGCTGCAGGACTCATCTCCAGCCAGAGCAACAGGGACTAACAGCTGATGGCGGTGGTGGTCATCTCCACCCTGAGCAACAGGGACCACCTCAGCAGCAGCTCTGACAGGGGCTTCAGTTATCACATCTTTGGCCTCAGTAAACTACAAACTCCAGAATTCTACAGGATGTTGAAAGTGGAGTAATAGCACTGTAACATATAGTGCAGAAAGGCTCCAAGAGACATTACTTTGTTACATATACACAAGTAGCTGATGTAGGATATTGGTGACAGTTTCCCAAGGAAAAGCAAGAGAAGGTAGAAAATATGAACCAACATACTTATTGAATTCAAAGGAGCCTATAAAAGCCAAATCTGAGTTAAAACAGCCAAATAAGGAGCCAAGCCCAGATCTTGTGATAGACAACTCCACTAGGACAAAGCCAGTATTGAAAAGCTGGACATTCTGCTGTAATGTCCACTGAAGTCTTTGAGGTATTAAAAAATATGTTGGTTTTCGAGCAGATCTGATATCCTTCCAAACAAACAGAGCTGTTAACTGTCTGACACCTAGTTAGCTCTGTCTCTTATTTGTGAGGAAGAAATTTTCTCTTCATTAATAAATAAAAAGGGCAAAAATTGAACTCTGCAAGGCTTGTCAATTGCCATAGGTACATTTTATTTTGTATTGGTTTTTTGCCACATAGCACTTTCATTATGGCACTCCAATAAATAGCTGCAGAGTGATCCAGAAATGTAATTTGTATTCCCTCTTCCATTAATATATATGGGAAAGAAAAGAATAGCTAGACTGGATGGAACTTTTTGTATCTGAACCCAGATCGTCTCTGGAGAACCAACTCCATTAATGTCTAGGGGTGGGATAAACCTTGAGGCGCTATCTCCTTCTCTGTGAGCAGGCATCCTTTATAAGCCAAAAGGAGCATCTATCATCTATATTTGGTGAATGCGCCAGCAAAGAGGAATTTTTTTCCCCTGAGGAGTTGCAGAGAATATTTTACCTTACCTATCCTTTCAAAGTACCATTTTAAATCTCCAATACATTGTATTGGACCGATTAGGCCTAGTTGTATAATTTCAAGCCAATGGAAGGTATTTCTCTTAAGGAAGTTTTTGAAGTTAGGAATTCTGTCATTTATTTGCTGTGTCTTTATTTCACCATTCTGGCATGTATTACCTTTCAAAGTGACTCATATATATATATATTTCAGAAGAGAGGGAAAAGAGATGGCATCTGGGTTACAAACTAAAAAAGGAAAAGAAGAGGAGAAGACTCCAGCTGCTTATATTTATTTCAACTCTAATCTGTATGTTTTCTTCAGGGCAGTTGATGCAGGCAGGATTCCTATAGCTTCCTTACCTTTGTGTGTATGAATGTGGTACCAAAGAGGCAACAAAAACAGGAGGTTTATTAGTAGGTTTCTTGTGAGGGGCCAATATGCATAAGCCACATGCATTATGGTGTGATAGAAGTTGCACCCCACCTCCCCACCACCACTTTGTTGTCATCAATTGTTCTCCTGGCTACTTTCTCTACATCATTTGACTGAGTCCCTCCTGAGAAAATATGACATCATGGGCGGCATCTGGGATTAGTTAGAAAGTACACCAAAACAATTAATTTCACTACTCTTGATCTTGTAGCTACATCTCAGCATTCTTTCACCGCAGGGAATGTGGGGGATCAGCCGTTACACTGCTAAAACAGCAAGAGCAGGGAGGCAGGGGGTCCTCAGTGTGAATGAAAGATAGAATACTTTCTTCTGGGAAGCAGCAAGGAAGCTAAAATTACTTGTTTGCTGAAGGGGGGGTGGCATGTCCTTTTCAATGACAGGTACCAGGACATAACCCTTCCGCAAGAAGAATCACCATTAACAAAAGAGGAGATAACATTTGAAAGGAGACCCCATCTTCAACCTCTGTCATTAATATATTGCAAATCTACGCAAACCAAGTGTTTTAACATGATCATGTGAACAGTGTATGGCTGTATGCACACAACAGAAAGCTGTATGTACATCAGAATGTGCAAATATTAGGGAGTGCTATGACCAGTTAGTTGGTGATGCCCCACTTAGTCCACTTAGTTAACTTGCAAGCAGTTCTAGAAGCAATCGCAGCTGGTGATTTTAGTGTGGCAGTGAATTCACCTCAGGTTTTAGTCTAAAATCTGAAGGAACTATACAAGGAACTGAACTTATTTTGTGGATAGAATTTAATATTTTGGAGATCTTTAAAGTTTGAACTAAAACCTACAGTGGAATCACTGTCTCCCTGACATGTGCCCACTAGCCCCCAATCATATGAAAAAGTTCATGAAGACTAGAGTTTCTGTTAACTGTGACAGTTAGTCTCAGATTGAGACTTATTCATGAGGTTGAGTTTTCATGTGTACTGATTGCCTATAGCCATATAATGGGAAGGAAGGAAGGAAGGATGTTTTCCATTGTGAAATGATTGTAGCATTAAAAACTTGAGATAAATACAAACAGGTTGTGTCTGTAGTTCAGGCATGCAAGCATCTTCCTGATCACACTGAAATCTCCTGCCCAGACAAGGAACTGTATGCCTAAGCCTACAGATAAGATGCTTACTTGCATGTCAAGCCAGAAGAATCTACCCTATGACTGCATAACCACGACTGTGGAGACTAATGCCAAATAATTGCTCTCTTAGGGCAAATGGACATAAACTAGGATTATTTAGAGCTCATTTTCTCTCAGCAATCATACATTTGCACAATCTCTGGAAATTTTCTGATAAGCAATTCATCTATTTCTTTCTTAATTTCTTCTAAGCTTTTACTGATAACACAGGAGAATATCCACACATGGTCTAAAAAAATAGCACTTGGGGCATATGGTGAAGCAGTCATATAACTGTTTCACTAAGAATGAAAACAGCTCACACATCTTCAACCTCCATTTTTCGGTCTGTTTTCAGAGTCATGAGAATTGACCTTCAATATCCAGCACAACCAATGTGTTAAGAGATGTGCTCTTGTTTGAGAGAGAGAGAGAGAGAAAGAGACCATTGACAGGCTCTGAAAGATGTAAGTTTGTTGTTTCATCTGCTGTGAAAATGGATTTTCAGCTACAGTAAGTATGATGTTATACAAAATGATAAATTGCATACATTTTATAGCAGAAAAAAAATCAAGGGCATCTGTCTTTGATATTTATCACTTCTACAGCAGGGAGCAGACTTTTTTGGTTAGGAATCAGCACCCACTAACAAAAATTTACATCAGTATGAAGTAGAATAACAGAATAATTTTTCTTAAGTATGTATAAAGAAATAACAACAGTGTTGAAGTGGGATACACATCACAATTTATCACATTTTTAAAAAATCTTTGTTGTACAACATGTGCTTCTCTATTAAGATCACCACTCGGGAAGAAGTGAAAAATACTTGGCAACCTACTCACAAAGAACATCTGAAAGCATACCCTTAATGGTAAGACATTTTAAAATGACTGTTGTAGCTCTGCTCAATCTGCTTTATAATTTTAATGTCATGTATCTTTCCAACAAGTCTGTGATGTAAGCTATTCTGGAAACACTAATTTGCCCAATAAACTTCATAACACAGTGAGAATTTGCCTTCCATTTTTCCATGTTATGTGGAGAATGTGGCCCTCTTCATGCAGACAGTTTGACAATGACAATCAGAATTACCAGGGTTCATGGATGCTGAAAGTTATAAACCAACAATTTCTGCATGGCCTTGTGTTCCCTGCCCCGATTCTATTTAATCAAGCCCTGATAAGAACTGTGGGTCAGAATACTTTTGGTGTCATAAGTATAATTATGCCTATAATAGCTATAACTTTTTGGTAGATGGAATACGAGGATGGATTCAGATCACATATATGTAACAGAAGTTCTGCAAAGATAATCATTTCATATGCAGTTGTGTATTCTTGGATGGTACATAAGTATTTGTCAATGCCTGTAATGTCCTGATTCATCGTGACTGGTGAAACAGCCACTCTGCATTACCAATTGCATGAAAGGAACAATAATCACATACAGTGACACACAATGACACTCAGGAGATTGTATAATGTCATTATTTAGCAGAAGAACAGTGTAGCACAATCATCATGTAGCTATGTGAATGTAGATTTATACTTTGTAAACACATTGATCACAGAGTCAGGGATACTAAGTTTCTCAGGAGCCCAATGTCTCTCCAAAATCTGGTCTCAAAAGTTGGAGGCCCCTCAGTGTGGTAGGTGGCACTGGAGACTATCAAGAAACTCTACCATTCTACTGATGGTACCTTTTAGCCAATGGAAGGAGCTGTTCTATTGACAGGTGCAGGACAATGTGAGAGATGTGTTATGTGATTATTTGTGGTTTCCAAAATGTGGGCATCATTTGCACTTCTGTGAGAGGTTTGACATTTTGTTCTTCTATGGACCCTAGCATAGGCGCTTTCCACATAACAGGGCACAGCAAAATCCTTTTGCTGCAGCCCTGGTGGAAGGGAAAGCATGCCAGGAACACACCCCTCCGCACCTTGCCTGGTTGCTGTGGAGAGGAGCACTCTGGGCCTGCCTCTTCCCTTCTAAAGCGCAGCCAGGCATTTGCCATGGCTGCATTTGGGGAGGGAGGCATTGCCAGTATGCTTCCGCCCTTCTTCATGGCTGGAAAAGGTGGCAGCACAACGCGACAGTAAGTGTAAAACTTTTTTTTCATTTTACAAATACTGCACTCACGCAATGCACAGGGACAAGATGGCGGCAGGACAGCAACAACACTGTGTGGAAGCATGACCGGCGGAGCACCGTGATCATGTCCCCACGGTGGGACAGCCATGTGGTGCAGAAAGGGCCATAGTCTATTCTTCTTCTGAGAAATCTAACACAATCTCTTGTTCCTCTGGGAAATTTGGCACTGTTCTTCTCTTATCAGTTCTGATTCATTCATCAAAGTGAACCACATGTCTAATTATAACTTCAGTATTCTTTAAGTTCAAAACTGTACATCCTTTGCTTGCAGAAGCTAAATTTATTCTGTTCTGACAGCTAGCCTCTTGTCATTTTCTTTTGGTATGTATGCATATGGAATTCTGCCAAAAGTTCTAATGTGTTTCATGTCTGGCAATCTGCCATTTCTTAACTGAAATGGTGTTTGTGTGGTGCTTTTGTTGGCAATCTATTCTGGAGATACATTACAATCATGATGGTGTCACCTCAGAGTCTGCTGCGAAAATAAACTTCTGTGAGTATACACTTTGTCATATCCAGGAGAGTTCTTGTTTCCTTTCAGGAATCCATTCTGTCCAGGAGTGCAGCTCATACTTCTTCTGTCCAGAATACCAAATCCTTCCAGAAAAGCTTGTGATGCCAGAATTATTCACCACTGCAGTGTGTCTGTATTGTTGTTGGTCTCCTATCAAATTTGGTGCAGTGTTCTTCTGTAGCATCTATTGGGCTAGAGTTTTCTCTTTCAGCAGGTAGGTGACATAATGCCTTGAAACATCATACACAAAAATTAAAGCATATTTCTGCCAAATGAAAACACATTAAAGGTACCACTGAAGTCAGTGTGTATGAGATCTAGCACTTTGGTTCTTCTCCTTTTAGTCCTGGGATAAAATGGGAGCATAACTGTCTTTTCTTCAACAAAAATTATGTACTGGCTAGGATGTACTGGCTAGGATTATTATTATCTTCTGGATTTATCTTGATAACTGTGGCCAGTTTCTGGCTCTGTAATAGAAGAATAGCTTTTGGATCATGAGTTCCAAGATGCCTGTGCCACAGATAAAGGGTGTTGTCATTCTTCTGTGATTGAGACACATTTGTTTGTTGAGAAAAAGATTTTAACTCATATACATCATTATTTGAGCAAACACCATTTTTCATTTTTCTTCTTCAAAAACTATTTCAGATCTTTTTTTTAATATAGAGCAGACATACTGAGCATAATACAGTGCAAGTCAGAAATAAACATTATCTACTATGTTTTGCACAAATTTATCACATAGTTTGCAATTTAAAGTACCATATCCAGACCCCTCAATCTACATAAAATGTATGTTGATTAGCGACCTGAATTTTTCCATAAATGTTCCCAGCAAAAGTATCAAACAAAGCATCATAGAACATACTATGACTGGTATAGCCAGAATCAATAATCAAGGAAACTATATTTTATTATATTTAGCTGCTAGGGCTCCTTCCTTTAAAAGAAAATGTGAATCTGTTGCTAAAGATTGAACCATGTTGGTTTTGTCTTGAAGATCAGGTGTCTGGACAGCTACCATTGGCCAAAGTCCTTTTTGACAGGATACAATCTCTGTCAAAAGACCTTTTCTATCATGGTTATACCAGTGTACTTCTGACTGGCTCTCAGGTGGAGCTTTGTGCCTGTCATGCCCACTTCTGAGCTTGAGAGGGCACCGTCAAGTTTCAAAGAATTTATCCTATCCAGTAGAGAGACAAAAGAATCAAACTGTTCTCCCAAAGTTGCAGTAAGGAATCTTACTTTCTATTCACCATTAAGATTATATGCATTTAATCTCTGTGTGGCAAAAACACAGTTATATATGCCTCCCAGTTCTTCATGATCCAAATTTCAGTTTCTACAACTCTCTGATCCAAATTGTCTGGGATTTAGAACACATATAGCAAACTGATTTTTGAAGATTCTCCAACATTTTATGACAGTGTTACATTCTGTCACCAAGATAAATTTATTATGTTCCATATAATTATATGTTTATCTTGTGCTATAGCATCCTTTTTTTCTCAAGAAACAGGCATTTCTCTTCCTCATTTGTCTGATTCAAGGAACTTATAAACATTTTGGGCTTTTAATGCAATTTTGAATCCTGTGTCTCCATTGCTCATAATTATGACTAATAAATCTCAAAGAAGCATAGAATTATTATTCTAGGTTGGAAGAGACCACAGGGGCAATCTAGTACAACCCCCTGCCATGTAGGAACCCAAATCAAAGCACTCCCAACAGATGACCACCAGCCTCTGTTTAAAAACCTTCAAAGAAGAAGACTCTAAGGTTTCCTAACAATAATCTGTCACTTGGTGAGGACACTTTGCATTGTTAGAAATTCATGAAAAAATCAATATTCCAAAAGTGGGGATTTTTAACTAGAGTATGTGCAGAGGGGATGCTATCAAAAGTACAAAAAAGGAAATAAAGCCTGAATGATCTGGTATACCACTCATGGTTGGACCCCAATAACGTGTTGATGAATGTGGCAGATAAGAGTGAATCTGTTAAGCAGGATATGCAGACTGTTAAGTTAGAAGATTGACGTTAACCTGTCTCACACCCACATATACAACTCATCTGATCCAGCAGAGAACGAAAATAAGCGCAGTCTTTTTGCAAACCATGTAAAAGTAGATTAACTTACCTGTTACTTGTACAGTCAGCTCCCCACATTCACTAGTGTTAGGGCTGGAGAACTCCAGCAAAAGTGGACAAATGCAAATATTAAAATGTGTGTGTGTTTGTGTCTGTGGGAAGTGGAGGGCAAGGGCATGGTGGGGAGAACTGACACCCACGATCCAAACCAGATCAGGAAAAAGAAAGGGAAAATGGTGGGTTAGGATGGTGACTCCATGCTTCCTCTCTCTTCCTTGGGTGTGTGTGTGGGGGGGTGGCTCAGGAAAGGGTTTGAGGTGCTGAAAAATCAGGCTGTCCTTAACTGGCCAGGCAGCTGCTGGTGATGGAAGAGGAGCAGAGACATGATTTTAAAAGGCTACAAGGCCTGATCACAGCCACAGAGAGGGAAAGTTCCCTACCCCCCCCTCTAAAAAAGTGCCTGAGGTGTCAGGGGGCAGGAGTTGGAGAAACTCACAAATAATCCAATCTGTGAAAGTCAAACCCACAAATGTGAAGGCCAACATAATCAAGCGAAGTCTAATAGAGATGAGAAGGGGAAGAGGAAGATGGCTCCTTCTGAGGCAGGAAGAGAGAAAGTGTGGTAAAAGAAACAAGCAGGATGTCTGCAAACATGCAAACTTGCAATTAGTGACTATAGGTATGCCTAGATTGCTAACTCTAATATTATGGGCAACTTTGGCAACAAGTCATCACATGGAGTGCTTCTGAAAGCCCATATTTGCTGAGAGAGAGAAAGAATGAACTGTCTAATTTCCATCCCACTCCCTGGGGATCATTCTCAGGAAGAAATAACAAGACTAGCAAATCATTTCTGAAACAATAGGAATTTCTGTGGCCAGGAGTGCCACGGTGAATGAACACACATTTTAAGTTATTACGCAAAGCACCTTGCCAGCTTATTAGTGTATAGCAGAGGAACTGGAAGACTGCTGCTCACATTAGCACAAGATGGTGCCCAGTTCAGTGGAGGAATCTGTATTTATGCAACCAACAGATACTGATGTCGTTATTCTGTTTTTCCCTATAAGGTGCTCTTTTTGCAGGAAAGATACATTGCACATTTACACAAATATGTTGGAAGAGCTTCTTCTACAGTGTATCTCCAAAGGTGGGAAATACTCTATATTCTTTTTAATGAAGACACTGCTGCTTTTGTTGCTTCCATAAAGAAGAAAGCAGAAAACAAGATGGCTTGTTTTAATTGCTTTATCATAGGAGGATGTAAACTTTTAAAAAATCTCACATTATTTTCAAATGGAGTACCCTAACATGCAAAAATTGACCCTTTTTCTCTGAAGAACTTTACATGAGATGGCATTCTTCATGGAATGTCATAAGCTTTTGCTGCGATGAAGGAAGGGAACAGCAGCAGGAAGAAGTCAAGGTTCATTTAAATGCTGTTGTTTACTATTATAATCAATCAGTCTTCTATTAACATCTATTACTAATCAAACCTTAGTTTTTTTGTGTGGAGCAAAACATCCCCTGCTGTCAAATCAAACATGGAGTAGTGATGGAGGAGTGTTTCAGATATCAAGCTGAAAACAGAAAAGGCTTTAGCAGAAGGACATGAGCTTCAGGAAAGTCCAGAGGCAGTCTCTTCTTTTCATCCAAAGTTAGCAGAGCAATCTTTGCATGTTTACTCAGATATAAGTCCCTTTGCTTTTAGTGGAGTTTATGCTTGAGTTAACGTTTATAGCATTGCAACTCAAATCTGCCCCCCCCGTGCAAGAATGTATTGTAAAGTTGTTTGTTGCTTTTTTTTTTTTGCATACCTCACAATATGTATAATAATGTACAGTGATAGTGTGTATATTAGTATGCTTATAGATAATAGCTGAAATAGTTTTGGCTAGTCCTGACTGCAGTAGACCTACTGACTCAATTGTTGAATGATGAAACATCACGTAGGTAAATCCCATTGACGTAACATATGCAAATAGTCATTATTGTTATCACCACTACCACCATTCACTTGATCTTAGTGCAACACTGGTTAGACTGTGCAACTTCATCCAATAATGTCTCACTGATTCCTAGGTTCTTGGATAGAATCCAAGTCACTGATAGTCCAAAAACCTTAGTCAGTAACATGTGGTACACCATGACCGCTGTCTACTACTATTAGTAATAGACCATCCATTGGTACTATCTTTCCATAGTGGTGTTGTTATTTCTTCCTGTGAAGCAAGGGGCTACACTACTGGTAGCATTACTACTGGTAGGGTCTTTCAAGTCAGACAGGCTGAGTGGTGAGACTAACAGATACAAACACCCATTAAATATGGTGCAGAAACAAAAACAAAAAAAACCAAATCCCATAGTGGGTTGGTTTTTGCCCTGGTGAACAAGGGCTGCATCAGACATCAGAATTCGTAGACATTAGATAAAAATGCGCTACAGGACTCAGCAGCTTTTGCTAGGCAAGCAGGTCAAGATAGTGTGACAATACTGGAAGGCAAACCACAGCAGAAGAAACAGACAGAGGGAGAAACACTTTAATAATGGAATGCTATCATAAAGCAATTATATCAACCCAAAGTCTCCAAAGTCCATCTGGAAATAAATGTTCCCAAGCTTTAGTGCAGAATTGGGTAGCTGGACAGACCCACAGGAAAAAGAAATCCAAATTTGTTTGTCCCCAAATATCCTCTAGGAGGTATGGTAGAATTTTCATCATATGTTATGTTAGCCCCCCACTAGCATTTTTTAACAGCAGGCAGTGAATAGACATTGTTCCCTGTCCACTTTCTGTTTCTAAAAATTTTGATATTTTTGACAACTGGGAATGAGTGTAGGAAGTCCAGGGCCCATAAAAACAGCAAGTTCTAGGAGGCAAGGAGCTAATTTTATCCCCCAAGGAACTCCTCTGGGTCACATCACATTTAAAAAGGCATTTTTCATGTTTTCTTTAAAATTGAAAATGACTGGAAGTTTACTTTACATTTTGGACCACTCACCCCAAGCGCGCACGTGCACACACACACGCACGCACGCACTAAAGTACTTTCACATCAATCTAGATCAGAATTGTCATGCTTAGGGGATTCCAGGGACGCTGATTGACAATATTTAGCCATTTTTCCAAGCTAAGGTTGAAGCAGGGAAAATCTGGAGGCCATAGAAACAGTTGGAGGCCCATGATTCCCACCACCATGCTAACATGCAAGCCCATGTTCATTTCTGCTAAATTTCTTTTTGTGATTGCTAAATATTCTGTTCTTATTTTCTAAGTATTCTGAATGATGTGGAGAGAAGTTATGACAGAGAGATGTCATAACCATATATTTACATATAATCCAGTTTTGATATTGGAGCATGCTATGCAATCTCTCTCTCTCTCTTTTACACACACACACACACACACACACACACAGATCCCAGTGTTTTATAATCCAAGACAATTTGTTCAGAGTGGAGATTTGCTTTCTGGCCACACCCCAAATATGTTAATACTGTCTTTCATGCTTCAGTACATCTATATGTTATTTCTGCAGTTCATTCTGATTTCCAAAGCCATCTGATGAATTAGCTCATCTGAGGTGCCTGAACTATAAATAATCACAGCAACATCTGTTGGAGTGAGAAGCTTGAATGACTGGCTGTAAAAAAGAACGGCCGGAAATTCTCAGATCTAGTCAGACTGTTTCTCCTGTTATAAACAAACTGTATGTGTGCATTTTAGGGGGATGTACATAAAAACAGGCTTCTTTCTGTAGAAGTAGGCTTCTGTTTTTGTCACTGTTGGTTGGACAAATGATGCTACACAAACAGCATCAAGAGTAATTAATGAAGTGAAGAGGCTGTAAGACCTCACATAGTTTGTCTGTAGGACATATAAAACTCTATAAAACTCACTGAGCAAAGCTATTAGCACTTTGGGGGTGTTCTTGTCATTGTTATACTACATATAACATATACTACATATACTACATTTTTGCATATGATCAAAAGGATCATTAAGTATAACCCAAAATATGAATATGTCCACATGACCCTTCCCAGAAGATTTGGCTGGTTAGACCAAATGAATCTATGAAACTGCTCACTCACTGCTTTTTTGGCTTGGCATCCTTACCTGTCATTGTGTTAATACACAGAGAAAAAGCTGAAATTGTCCTTTAAAATAACATTTGAGCAAAGAGTCATTCTTGAGTCTGAAATTAGCAGCCTTGCAACACTTTAGGTGCTTAATCTATTATTTTTTAGCTGCTAAACTGACAATCTGCATCCATCCCTAAAGTAGCTCACTGCTTTGTCCTTAGTTTTTCTTCTTGAGAATTTCCTTACTGTCACCTTTATATTAGCCTCTTCTTCAACTCTATGGCTTCATGACTCACTATTCCCAAAGCTCCTGCTTTTCATTCTTGCTTGCCTTTTCATGGTTGTTGTTGTGTGTCTTTGAGTTATATCCCACTTATGGTGACCCTAAGGTAAACCTATCCCAGGATTTTCTGGGGCTGAGTGTGTGTGAGATGTGCCCAAGGTCATTCAGTGGGTTTCCATGGCCAAGCAGGGAATCAGGAAGCACTCTGGCCTCCAAGGTTGTAGACCAGCGCTCAAGCCACTATACCACACTAGCTCCCTTGGCTTTTCATAATCCCTCCCTTTCCTCGCTGCTGTCCCTTACTGCTATTCTCCTTAGACCTCCTCCAGCCCCTTTGATGGATTTATCCTAAGCTGTTGCCCTATTCTGGATCTTCCATCAGCCTTTCTGCCTCTAGTGTGCCTGCTGCTCCCTGCTCTTTTTACTTCCTATAGATATTTTGATCGGGTCTTACTATCCCTGTCAATACAATTCCTTGCATGATTTGAACCTTCCTGATCCCAGCCTAAATGACAACCTGTTTCTCTCACAGAAAGGGATTGCAAACTTTCTCTCGCCAACAGTTTTATTCTCTGAGAACTTGTGTCTCTCTGTGCATCTGAAGCTATGATACCACTTGCTGCTAGAGGCTTTACCACAAAATCCTTTAGTGTTATCCATATGCACATTTGTATTAATCATGAAGAAGATAAATGCAAATAAACTGAAAGCAGCAACAAACTATGTATGGTCTATACTAGGAATTAATTCTGGAATACCATCGGGTTAAATAAAAATTAAAAAAAAAAGTAAACTGTAGAGTACAGTGATTAATGGAACAATATTGCAATGGAATTGAGAAAATCTTATTTGCAGATGCAAGAACTCTCCACTCAGCTTTTCTACCTTAGCAAGTAGTAATGTATCTTTCCTGCCTTTAGTCATTTGGACTTTCTGATATAGCTAGATTCCAGGATGTTCTTTATGAATAAAATGAAAATATATTATCTAGAAATGTTTTAAAGAGAAGTGTCCATCTAGGCACAAACCTTAGTATCTATTATTGTGGTGTTGGTGTTGGTACTACATAATAGATACAAAATGTTTTAAAAGTAATTTACCTTACCAAAATTGTTGCTGCAGAAATTCTTGTGAAAGTTATTAAACAAGTCACTACTATAAATTTAGGCCTGGGGTTAGCACAGCTTTGTGCTATTAAAGCAGCTTTAAATCTCAAAGCTCTCTTGTTAAGGTTTCCCATGAATTTGCTTTTCTTAGGAGTTAGTGTCTTACTACCATGAAAAAGGATTCAATATAATGTAATTCTACCTATGTGTGAAATGGTCTCTCTATGAACCTTCACATTTTCTCCCACTGCAGAAAATATTGTTCTTTAGTTTGCTGGCGGCTGCATTTCTCAAACATTGATTCTTTTTTGTTTGAATCTTAAGTGTAAGTAGAAATCCATGAGCTAGGTAAAAAACAACATCCACATGGTCTCCAGTTGAAGAATGCAGCCTGTACAACTCATAAATGCTCTCACTAGAAACAGCAATATTTACAAGTTGCTGCCCTTGGCTGGACCTTACACTCAGAGGCATTTGGGAGCTTTCTTCCTGCCTGTGTTGTTTTTGTTTTATATGAATTTTTACTGTAGCTTTGGCCGAACTTCAAATGTTCCAAGTTTGTTTAATCTCTCTGACAGCAAACTTGCCATGTTTTAAAGAATCAACATGAGGCAGCTGTAGCTGGCATCTTCCTCTGCTAACTTATCTTTGTACAACCCTGGATTACTCTTCTAAACCTCATAATCTTGTTCTTGTTTTCATTTTTGGGTTGCTTCCTATGTACTCTAAGTCTTTTGCCAGCTTCTCCTCAAAGCAAATAATTGCATTACATATTTAGGCAGCCAATCAAAGGTAATATTTATTGCTAGCAGAATAATAAAATATTTGCTGTTAGTATCCTGACCTCCTGAAGGAGTACATTATAAATAATTGTTGTTACCATAATCAAAATGGCAGGAAGGTTCACATAGAGGTTGAATATGATAAATGTAAATTCTCTGCCTTGGTAAGGAAAGCTAAAATAAGCTGAAGAATTGTGACTTGTAAATGAATGAGCACAGTATAACATCCCTTTATAAACAGTTGGAAAACCAATGAAATGGATTAATAGATATTAGGGGCATCAGATATTGGTGGTGCAGTGGTTAAATGCCAGTACTGTAGCCACAAGGTTGTGAGTTTGATCCTACTGGGCTCCAGGTTGACTTACCTTTCCATCTTTCTGCAGATCAGTAAAATGAGTACCCAGCTTGTTTGGGAGAATGAGCTAACACATTGTAAATCACTTAGAGAGCATTTAGTATGCTGTTAAAGAGAATGGCAAACAGGGACATTTATATCAGTAAAGCTTGAACTCATGGACCCATTTCAATACTCATTTTGATTCAGGCTTATAGTGGATTGTAAGCTATAGTTTTTCATTTTCAAATAGAAATATTTTGTATGCATTTTTTAAAAACATTAAGTGTGCTTTTTAAAAAAAGAATTTGTAGATTTTTAAAAAATGTATATATTTTTTTAACTCTATACATTTTTGGAACACATTTTTATTTTAGAGATCACATTGAAGCTGTGCAAACATGAAGGTTTCTGCTCACCAACTGTGTTCAGTTTGTTGGGGCTGTGAGTTTACTATGGGCTTTTTCGCACTTTGGGGGAAAACGGGACATTCTGATACTTACTGGGCTGGCGTGCTCCCTCCACTGATCCACACTGATCCAGAGCAGTGCGTGCCCGCGCTACACACTTCTCCGGGGATGAAAATGGCGCTTTCCGGTTGGTGGAGGCTCTCCACCAACTGGAGAAGCTCACCAGCCTAAAGCCTGCTCCCAGAAGATTTGCAGCCTCACACTGGTGCGAGCCTGCAAATCTACACATTAGCACAGCGACGGAGTGGGGCACGCTGTGCTATTTAAAGACCTCTTTTAAGCGGTCTTTCAATAGCATGGCAAACCACCAGTTCTGGTCGTTCTGGAGCGGGCTGAAGTCCGGACATACATAAAGTAGTCTGGACCCAGTCTGCCCCTAAGTGCAAATGTCCTCGCCGGAGGACGCTCTGCCCCGTCGCTAAATCAAAGTGCAGGAAAGGCCTATGTTTGCTTCCTTTTGCAAAGCCAAGGTATTTCTCACTCATAGAAATACATTGCAGTCCATGTAAAAAAATAATCATCTGGCGATCAAGTACTGATAGCTCTGGAAAGTACACAATATCTTCTTCTCTTCCCTCCAGAGGAGGAAGAACTCCAGAGGTCCCAGGTTCTGGAATTTCCTTCTTATGAGAAGATAGACTAGTGCCCTCTTCATTATACTTTCATAGGCAGGTGAACACGTTTTTGTTTAAGCTGGCCTTTGAAGGCTGACATCTCAGGGTGGAAAGCCTTTTTATATGCTATGTTGTTTACATTTATTGCTTTTTTTGACAGTTTTCCAAAATTTAATCACACTTTAACTTTTGTATAATGTAAACTTCTTGTTGTATCTGATTGTAAGCTGCCTCACATCCAAGATTGAGGGAAAGGCAGAATACAGATGGCCCTCCATATATGTGGATTCTATATCCATGGATTCAACCAACCTCAGCTTGAAAATATTTTTAAAAAATCCAAAAAGCAAATTTGGTTTTGATAGATCTATATCTATATCTATGTCATCTATATCTGGGCTACCATTTTACTATACCATTATATATGATGGGACTTGAGCATCCATGAATGTTGGTATATGTAGGAGGTCCTGGAACCCAACCGTAATAGATACTGAGGGCCCACTGTAATACTAATACAAATATAGTCAGCCTTCCATATTCACTAGGGTTCAGGGCACAGGACCCCTACAAAAGAAGAAAAATCAAAAATATCCAAATGTGTGAGTAGGGAAGGGGGCTGAGGCATGGTGGGGAGAGTGGACATCCGGGATCCAAACCAAGAGAGGGAAAAGAGAGGGAAGGGGGGCTTGGATCAGCATGTTGCCTATGGACATCCTCTCTCTTGCCCATCTCCTTCCTTGGGTATGAGAAGGCATTGGGAGAGACTTTGTCGTGCAGAGAAATCAGGCTGCAACCTGTCCTTAATTGGCCAGGCAGCTGCTGACTGGGGGAGAGGAGGACTAGAGGTCGGTTTTTAAAGGGCTGTGTAGTCTGATCAGAGCCACCGAGAGGGAAAGTTCACCAGAAAAAGTAGTTGGAGAAACCCGCAGATAATCAAATCTGTGAAAGTCAAACCCAAAAATGGGGAGGGCCAACTGTAATAATGCGTGGGGATAGTGATGACCCTGGAGAGAAAACTTTCTAAAAAATCAGGAAAAAAAAAACCTGTCCCCCTTTTTTTTTACTGAAATCTCTTTTGTCTAGATATTTTTTAAAAAAATAATGATTGGGGAATATTTTATTTTAGCATGATAAATAAATATTTAGAACAGTGTTTATATACCCCCTCCCTCTCCCCAGTGTTTCTAAGAACTTGTAGCAGGTCATATCAATGTAGTTCTTCCTCTTGGTTTCTTTTATTCAGTTTTCTCAATTCTTTTTAGTGGAACGAGTGCACAGAGTTTGCCTGGTACTGTACAAGACAAGGACAGACAAAATAATGTCTATGTTTTACTAAGATTGATCGATTCTTCTATTATTTATTTTTGTATATGAGTTTCTCATTGTTTTTCTGCTCCTCATAAACTTGAAAAAGCAAATAGTTTCCTTATAGCTCAGGTGTTCCTTACCTTGTAGCTCCATCGGCAACAACAGCAACAACAGCAATTAAAAAGTCAATCGGTAATAATTTTGACAATCGACTATAATTTAAATCAAGCATAATAATTTTATGCCAAACTACACCATGCATTTTATGTCCCAAAAGTAACTTTTAATCAGTTAAAGATGATAAGGTTGCATTTTTTCATTCTTTTGGAAATTACCCTTTTTTTTTTTCCAGGGGAGAAAGGGGGGATTTTTAACCCATGGCTTCAAAATTTTCAGAGATTTTACATCTGTACCTCAAAATAATTTCCACTGAAATCAAAGCAACTTACTTCTGAATAGCAATGTGCTGTTAAAAACCTATAAACCCTATCATTGATTCAGATGTGCATTTCTCCAATTCATCCTTTTGATTTCATTATTTGTTAGTCAGCTGAATTAAAGGACTTCTTCTTATCAAGTGATATTTTCACATGGAAATATACCTACAGAGACACCTAATTGCATATTAACCTTTTCTCTGTTGAAGTGACCTGCTTTGGCTTTTGAGTTGGCATCATTTACAGTTTTCACTTCTAATAAAACCTTGGCCAATTGTGTGGTTCTTGTTTGTCTTGTATTTTCTCATTCGTATTCAGATATTGGCTCTGTAAAGTAGAATATCACCTAACTGGCAGAAGACTGTAATAACATTTCTGTTATCATGTTCACCACAAAAATAATTATTACACACATTTCTAAGCACTATCATGTACTAAAATGTACTAGATGAAACAAAACAGAGAAGGGGAAAGAAATGCAACAATTCAGGTGCCCATTTGAGGCAGCACCATGACAGCAGTGGGGGGTGGAATAAAATTAAAAGAACCCATCCACATTACACAGATTAGATCCTTCAGTCAGAAAGCTTTAGTGACTCACCAGACTACAAACTCCAGGATTCCATAAGATGTTGCCATGACAGTTAAAGTAGGATTGTAGCACTACAACTGCATAGTGTGAAGGGGTCCAAAGACCAAAACTGGGGTTTGATTTTAAAAAATGCTGACCAAATAATAATTCTTTGGACTCTGCTTCAGGCCAGCCAGGTGTTTTGCAAAAGCACTGCCAAATGTTAAATAATTGACACTATAGTTTCTCAAATGGCCTTTGAGGAGACTATTTTAGGAAGAAGGGCCAAGGGACAGTTGGTTCCAGCAATGGATGGAGTGGCCTTTGCTGTCTGCTTCATCCTCTGCTGTAGCCAGCTGGGAATGGTTGTTGACATTATAGGGAGAGGTTGACCCCAATGGTCCAAGATTGATCTTGTGGTCTTAGTGGACCCCAACCTGTACATGAGTCAACAGTGTGATGCAGCAGCTAAAAAAAGCCAATGTGATTCTAGGCTGCATCAATAGGAGTATAGTGTCAAGATCAAAGGATATAATACCACTCTATTCTGCTTTGGTTAGACCTCCTTTGGAATGGTGTCCAGTTCTGGGCACCACAATTCAAGAAGGCTATTGACAAGCTGGAACAAATCCAGAAGAGGGTGACTGAAATGGCGAAGGATCTGGAAACCATACCCTATGAGAAGCGGCTTAGGGAACTGGATATGTTTAGCCTGATGACAAGAAGGTTAAGAGGTGACATGATAGCCATGTTTAAATATTTGAAGGGATATTATATTGAAGCTGGAACAAACATGTTTTCTGCTGCTCCAGAGACTAGGACATGGAACAATGGAGTCAAACTACAAGAAAAGAGATTCCACCTAACATCAGGAAAAACCTCCTGATGGTAAGAGCTGTTCAACAGTGGAATATGCTGCCTTGGAGTGTGGTTGAGTCACCTTTTTTGGAGGTTTTTAAACAGAGTCTGGATGGTCATTTGCTGGGGGTGCTTTGTGTGTGGCGTTCCTGCACGGCAGGAGGTTGGACTCGATGACCATTGTGGTTTCTTCCAAGTCTATGATTTTACAGTTCTATGCTGTATAGGTGTCAGTATCTTACATCTCAGATATATCTAGCTAGAACAGAATGTCTGTGTAATGGAAGAAACAGGGCAAGGGAAGTGAGCATGCATGGGCATGCATGGAAGCTGAAGACAATGAATGGAAAACTGGACTTAATAAAGGGCATATGTGCATTTTGTGCGTAATGTATAATCTCAGAAGGCCTGTCCTGTATTATCAGTGTTAATGAATCCCTGGTGAGAGTACAGGATTTTTTAAAATGAATTTATTATTTTAAATCACTTCAAAACTTACCATAGAATACCAGAGCCAGGGATTGTTGGGTCAAAGTCCTAGTGCCCTTTAACTAACAGGGTTCATGACATTATATGCCATCACACTCAGGCTTTCCTTTTCCTTCTGAGCATATCTGCAATCTTCATTGTCGGCATACAGATTTTCCCAGTAATAATATATTGCTGTGAGATATCCCTGTTGTAATATAAAGTGTTTGGGGAGTGGCCCTGACTGAATAGGCAATTAAAATGCATTAGCTTTACAAAAGATTGACCCCTGATGCAGATGAAACCCCTGGAAATGGTTTGCTGTTAGAGATAAACATAAGCACTGACATTTTAGAGCATGGTTATAGGGCTTGTCAAAAGGTCTGCCTGCACTTCAAAAGAAAGAAAAGGAAAGGGGAAAAAATAAAAGAGAAAGAAAGAAAGAAAGAAAGAAAGAAAGAAAGAAAGAAAGAAAGAAAGAAAGAAAGGAAAGAAAGAAAGGAAAGAGCCAATGTCTTTTCCAGTCTCGTTGTGTATAGTTGATTCTTAAATGGAAGGCAGGGCTCAACAGGATTTCAGTCTTTTACTTTGATATTTTATTGAGGGAAAAGTCAATCAAGCCAAGTTTCCCTGAGATGTCATAGCTCCCTGTTTCCTAATGATGTGGGAATTAATTAATTTGTCAATATGGCATTAATGTTTAACATTAACTCTCAGAATCTTGCACTTAGATTATTTATAGAATGCAACAGAATCAGAAGAGAATGGCATGTAACATAATGAGTGTTATTTTTTGAACTATACCTCCCTGTGCTTGTGTTCATCTAGCTTCTGAAAAGATCCAAAAGTAGCTCTACAGATTCAGCCATCACTCTGTTCACTCATACCAGTTCTGTGAGGAAAAATAGGTCAAGGGAATGTTCAGTTCTGAAAGTTAACATTTCCTTCTGAAAATGCCATCATGAAGTCATACCTGCATCTGTCAGAGCTCAACAACAGGCAGACTAGCCTTTTCTGCTCAAAATGGACTCAGGATGGCTCACAGTAAGATCATTTTTTTCTTAAAAAAATATAACAAAACCACAATATATTTGTATATTAAGATACAAAGCACAGCAATAAAAAAAGAAGGGGAAAACTTTTTAAATGCTGCACCTACCCCAGAGCAATTAACCCCAGAGCATTCCTGAATAAATATTTCTGCTGGCTGTCAGAAGGACAAGAAGTTATTGGTTTCCCTCAGCAGGGAGTTGTGCCAGACAGCCAGTCAGAGCAGGAGATCAAGCTGGGAGGTCAAGCCAGGAGCTAAAAACAAAGAACAAAGCAACAAATGACAGAGCCAGGTGAACCATTGTTTACTGTGCGATGTCGAAGCCTACTGTCAAAGCCCATAGAAGTTTCTTTTCCCCTGTCTAGGAGGTCCCAATGATAAGGACTGTGAATTAACTATATAAACAGCCCTCTTTAGATAAAACAGAGGTTACAGCACTGGACTTCTGTTAGTGAGACACTGCTATGCAGCAGAAGCAAAAGAGGGGTGATCTTCTCTGTTCCTTACAGTCTGCTATGTAGCCCAAAGGCCTCAAATGGATCCCAAGGTCTTCATAGGAGGTCAATACATCCCCTAGCTACTGGCAGTTACCCACTACTGATGAATATTCATCTTTTTAACCTTCATGCCCCCTTCCCTATGTTCAACTGCAGTCAAAGCAAGAGGAGGACTAATTTCCAAATCACTAAGGTATGTCTCCAGACACTCAGCATGGTATAATGGTTTGAGAGTTGGACTACAGTTGGGCCTGGAGACCAGAGTTCAATTTTCTGATCAACTGTGAAAACCCACTGGGGGACCTTGACATATCACACCTTGACACATGACACACTCTCAGCCCAAGAAAATCCTATGATAAGTTCACAATGGGGCCGTCATATGTTGGAAATGACTTGAAGGCACACAACAATGAGTCGGGTCTCCACACAAACTTTATTGGTTGCATATTACTTAAACTGCCATTGCTTCAGCCTAAAGATCACAAGAATTGTAGCTAGGTGAGGATGATGAAAATTCTTAGACAATTTTCTCTATTTGTCCCCTCGGAACTACAGTTTTTAACACTTCCTGAGATGATGCTGTGAATAGTAAATGATTTTAACCCTGGAAGTTCTACATGCCATTTTTGGAAGGGAGATCAGCTTGGTGAGATTTGAGAGGAGTACTGCCACCACAGGTGATATTTCTCTGTCAGAGGACTTTGTTTGCTTCCTTATCCTCTTTAGAAGAAACAAGCTTCAGGTGCTATAATTCAGAGCTTTAAAATATTACTTTTGGACTACGATTCTCAGAATCCCCCCAAAAAGTATGGCTGGTGGTCATAGTAGCTAAGGGATTCAGAGAGCTGTGGTCCAAGAAAGTAGTTTTTCCAATCTCTGTTCCTATGTTGTACAAAATTTACTTGTAGGTTTACTGCTTACAGTTACAGGCAGAGGGACAGGAGTTAATTGTACTCAGCCTTTGCAGAGCATACAGCTCAGTGTCATGGTTCAGAATTTTAAAATCTCTTCAGATCTGACCTGAATGATTCCCTATGCCTCACCACTGGGCTCTTCTCCTGGCTTTAGGGCTGGATTATAATTGTTTCAGCCGGAGCAATTGCTATAGTGCCCTCACTGGCTAGGAGCCCAGTGCTAAAGTGGAAAGGTGTCATCCTTTTCTTCCTCAGTCATTTCTATTTGAGGCGGGGGTGATGTCAATGGAGCTACTCCAGACAGAAGAGGCTCTTTTCTGTCCCTCACTGCTGGCTGTTTTCAGTCTTCTTGTGGGATGGTTTGAGCATTATTGCTCTGGCCACTTCCTAGTTCTTCCCACAACCTGGTGTTGATTTTGGGGTCACTTCCTCTGTCAGATTCCTCTCTTTCTTCTTCAGCACAATTATCATGTCTATCTTTTGCCTTTTTTTCTCCTCTGCTGGCCAACAGCCTTCTCTCATCTTCCCACTTCACATGTCTCTCACACATTGCACCCAAGATTTCTTTGCTTTCTCTCTGTTCTTCCTGCTTTTGATTCATCCTCTTTGATTTCTCCTTCCATTACCTCATCCTCTTCTCTGCTATCTCTCCTCTCCATTTTCTCACAAGAGTGAGACTTAACATGACTTACAGAATAAAAAAGAGATACAAGTAAAAACATATAAAAAGGAGGAGGGAAAAGGAATGTGGCAGCACACTCCATCAACGGCCTCTGATAACACGAGACTTCCATTGCCACTGGCTGCACAGAAGAACCAGAAGTGCAATCACATGCTTCCTTCTCCACCATAGCATGGGAAGAAGGCTGCCTGCAGTATGGAAGGAAGGAGTGTGTCCAATGCGCTCCCTTCTGCAGACAGACAGCCAGGTGTGGAGAGGAGTGTTGGGGACACGCTCCCATCCTGGCAGAGGCACTGCCAAGATTGCAATGGGATGCACGGGAGAGCATCATCAGGTGGAAATGGTCAGAGAGTGTGTGTGTGTGTGTGAGTGAGTGAGTGAGTGAAAGAGAGAGAGGAGAAAGTGAGTCACAACCTACCTTAGGCAGCTATTTCAAACTTCCACCATCTTTTTGGCTTCATTTGTTTAACAAAAAAAGAGGAAAATACAAAAATAAAGTACTTTTGGAGGATTTTTTGTCTCGATAATTCAGATCACAGAATTTCTACTTCAGGGCTGTGTGAATTTTAAATTGTAAAGGATGTAAAAATAGAGAAAATATTTACAGTTTTGCCTATAGCATCATCAGTTCCAGAAAATGTTGGGATGAAGCCTTGAAACTTTGAAAGTTTGAAAACTCAGTAAACCCTGCAGTCAGATGTAGAAAGCAAAGATCATTCTGTAATCTTTTATTAAAGTTTAGGCCTTTTTTTTCTGCTCATTGTTGTATTGCTTATTTACTCAGCTTCCATGAAAGAACCGATAAAATCTCACCAAAGTAAAACAAGAGAATGATATTTCAGAAACTGCAGATTGGTTTTTACTCTACAAAATGCAAGAAAGTGCACAAACTCCACAACACATAGCTTTTTATTTTTCCTAGTAATATTTGTAGATAAATCAAACATTTCAAAATTTTGGAAAGTCACTAAAGTGTAGTTCTTAACATATTAGATTTAAAGAAAGGTGACTTCAGTTCCCATCTCTCTGCTTAATTAACCTCACAGCTTGCAAAAGTAGAAGGGAAGGAACTGTATATATTTTGGGGGGGGAGGGAAGTGTGATAATACATTTTATTTTCCTCTGAGGTAAAAGGGAAAAAATATTTCTGATAAGTGTCTCAAACAAACATCCCAACCACTTTTTTTTTGGGGGGGGTCTTTATTCCAAGAAATTTTGTTTTTTATTTTTTTGGGCAGAGTAATAGTGAAGCTGCACAAGATTATGATTTGGTTTCCTTAACTGCATTATTTGTAGGCTGCTTCTAAGGGCAAACAATCTCAACAATAAGAGGATAAAACAGATTAGAGTTAAAGTCTTAATCACAATTAAGCATGATGCAGCATCATAACTAAGGAAGGCTACACAGATATAACAAGTTTTTAAAAGCTGAGACCTGAGTTTTTAAAAGTTAAAACAGATTTTAAATGGTCTGATTAAAAAATGTAGTTGATACAGGAATGATAGAACAGTTCAGTCTCTTAGAGGAAGGAATTTTACAGTGGGTGCCACCACTGAAAAGACCCTCTTCTGAGTAGGGGCTGCTCACAGAATGAGAGAGTGATGCAGAATAAATTGCCAGCATCTCTTATCAGAATAATGTGATGTGAAGGATAGCTCTGAGTTCAAAGAACTGAGGTTAGAGTTTCAAGGTATTCAGGAACATTGAAGAAACAACAGCACACATTGGCATTGCCAAGGCTAATGAAATATTGGATTTGCAGTGCTATATAAACCATCACAATTTCAAAATTAGTGCCTGTTAATATCCCATGTGATGGTTTACCCAAACAACACATTTCCCAGGTTTTATGTTCCCCTCCCATTTTCCCACTCACCTTGCCAGCCTTGCAGTTCTGCCTGCTTACTATATTATAACAGATTGTTAAAATAACATTTCCATGTTCCCAGCTTACCCAGTTATCAATTGATCCCATCATCATCACCTACATAGCAAAACATGCAAGCACTAAAAAAAAAGTTATCTACCTAAAAACATGGCAGGGAAAGCTCAGCTGACCTGATATTCTGCCTCCCCATAACTACCCCTCATTTATCAAGGCTTATGTGGATATGCGGTATGAAACTTGCAAATTCAATGGAGGGACATTCATGTGATGCATGTTGACACACTCATGTTCACTGGTAGGCAAGTGTTTCTAGTTGACAGAATATTGTAGTCACCTTTTTTGCCTCCAATAATCCAGAACCTCAGAAATCTCAAAATGCTGGTCCTATCTCACCACAATGGAGGGAAGAGGAGTTGGCTATTCAGGATGCCATTCATTGGGAGCCACTGTCGGTTTGAGTAGGCTGGAATGAAAAACAGGATGGACTTGTTTGTGGGATTTGGGCAACTGCAGTTCAGCCACCACATCATTCACCAAGCATTTAATCTGAAATCGTCCAATGAATTTAGAATCCAATTTCTTGGAAAGCTGTGGGCACTTCAAAAATTTTGCGGACAAATGCACCAAATTGCACTTCTTAAAGTGCCAGTTCTTAGCTCATTTATGGTTGGCATACCTTTTTATAAGTGTCTTTAGCATAGTCTTAAACACATGTTATTGTTGGCCACACAGTCCAATCAATCAATGGGAGTGGATGAGTCTAGATGATCTTGACGATCATCAAATACTTTACCGTCTACCTATACACAATTTCAAAAGGGGGATATCCTCTATTTTTGATGGACAGCATTGTTGTAAGCTATTTCAGCAAAGACTAGGAGGACCACCCAGTTATCTTGCTAGAAATCATTGCAGCATCACAGGTATTTTCCCAAGATTTGGTTGACCCTTTCCATCTGTTTCCTGCAACTCCCCCCAACTCCCAATCCTGACAAGAGGCTGTGAAAAGACATTTCAGTTTCTCACTCCTGCAGCTGGTTTGACAGGTGAATTGTCTTTTCAAAGTCTCCAGTGAGGATTTCTGTGAAGAATTCGGGAGGAAGAATTGTGGATGCTTGGGAGTTGATAATCTAGTTTCTGTTTTCCCCACAGCTTCCCTCCCCTCAAACTCCTGTCTTTCATAGAAATCCTGACTAGCCCTTGCCCCCATTTGACAGCTGAAACATCTTTTCAAAGCCTCTAGTCAGGATTTGATGATCAACCATGAATCAAATACATAAATTGGGTAATAAGGTCTATTTTATTTAAGCTGACCTATTTAAAATTGCATTGGCCTGTAAAGGAGCAACTAGGGGAAAGCAACCAGATGGGGGTCCAACTGAAGCCAGACGTCATCATGTTACAATCCCTTCAGCCTTCCCTCAGCCCTAAGAGCAATTCAAATTGCTTTGGTTGCTCCCCAGTCTGGCATAACTGGAAGGTAACCTAAGGGACCACCACCCTAGCCACAGGGCCCTAATCCCTAAAGCCCTACAAGAGAGAGCCCTAATCTCTAAACTCCCTAAAGAGGGAGTTACAGAGCCCTACCCTACACCAAAGGGCTGCCACCAAAGTCTTATTTTCCCCCACTACCTTCCAAAGGAATATCTATTTAATGCACCCCCCCAGCAAATTGTCCCAGTGCCATCAACTACAGTATGGGATAGGCAAAATGGGGAAAAATTCCTATCAATCCCTAAAGTGACCAGATAAACTCATACAACAATGAGGGTGAGAGGGTAGATCAATTGTCACAGCCAAGTGGACAACAGCAGAGGTGAGCTAGCTTCAAATAGCACAAGCCCTGCTCCTGGCTCATGTTGTAATCTGACATTGCATGCCAATCATCACAGTCACATCCACGGAGACCATCAAAGTTTTATCCTCCTGAGCAGCAACTATTGTCACTCAGGTCCAGGTAAGTATTCTCTAAAAGATGTGGGGGTGGGGAGATTCCCTTCCCCCACAATTTCCCTCTTCAACTCCCTCCACCCAAGCCTTTCACAGAAATCCACGCTAGAGGCTGCAGCATTCAAAGGAGAGCTGTCAACTTTCCAGCAACTCCCCTCCTAAAATATGCATACATCATCAGTTGGAAAGATATAAAAAGAAGAGAGAGTCTTCAATTATTCTCATTGAAGGAAAATGAACAGTATACCTGTGTATATCCTCAGGGTTTCACTGATGTTTCTACAAAACTATTTGTCCCAAAGGATCCATGTCCTCTCTTTATGAATGAATAAATCTCAAAGAAATCAATGGAACACAAACATGAGCAAATGCATTTAGGGCAGCAATTAGAGATGTCAAAAAAGCAGATTATTTCAGAAGTTTACAGTCTACTTGGGCTTCTTACACATCAAGTCATATGAAAAGAAGCTAAACTGTGGATCTGCTCTGCCTTATTGAAACTAAGAAGTGAAAGTTGACTACAAAATGTTGCTTGTGGTGTGCAGGAAGAAAGGGTTTTTCCCACTAGCTTTCCCTCACCAGCTTGGAGCCTTTAAAGGCATGTATTGTTCTAGCTTTCACTTGATCCTATCTGTCTTTGAGGGGTCTCTATATACTATAGGCTGCCCCTTATGGAAATATATCCTAAGGAAGAACACTTGATCCTTTCTGCTTCCCTTTTTTCCAAATGACAGCATACACAGAAAGCCCTTTTTGTTGTACCTTGAAGATTTTTCCTCCAAAATGTTATTTTTACTTTGATGCAGCCATATTCTGTTGCTGTGAAAACAAGAGAACATTCTTGCAGCATCATTAAAGGCTAACAGGCATAAAGTTTTGTGGCTTTACGCCATTTAGAAAACATTCAGTACACCTATTAGAGTGGGCTCATGAAGTCATTGTTCTAGTATGTGACTGGATGCATTTTGTGCAGTAGGAAATAGCTTTGTGAACAGTTGACAGTATGTAGTTTGGAACAAGGTTATAACTTCAGACAAACAGATGAAAAAAAATAAAGAAATGGAAGATTATAATGACTGCTATTATTTTTCATCTTCACAACCACAAATTAATAGTATGCTGTTGGGAGCAACACCTGCTCCATCTGGAACCAATGGAAGATACATGCTGCTTCGGATTGAGCTTGGTTGCTGCAGGCATCAGCAAATGTATTCAGAATTCCTTTTGCATCACATTTGCAGGATTCACTATCACCTGGAAAATATCATTTTTCATCACCAGATTTTGCAATCACTTACCCCATTATATACCTTTTATTGTTTCTGGTTTAGTTCACAGTGTGTCAAGGAAAGTGCTGATAAATTCTCACAGCTCTGGGAAAGCTGTGATGTAATTTCAGTCAATGCCTCAAGGATGCTGTCTTTTGATGAGGCATTGCATGGTCATGCAAAATAGCATGTGGTTCTGGGTGAATGAGAGAGAGGTGCCTCTTTAGTTTCTTGTGCAGTGAGGGTGGAGGGAGCTTAGAATAAATCCCAGGCTGGACTCCATGAAGCCTTATGCTATAAAAAACTTGTTAATCACTGAGGGTGCCAGAAAATACTTTAATATTTTTCATGGACATCTGCAAATCTAGAAGCTTTCTGGAATACCCTCGTTTGTGTGTTTGTGTGCATGTACACACAGAGATTTGGCTAAATAAGCTTTGGAAATAGAAGGAATTATTATGTCTCCAATATCCCCTGCTTTACAGTATAAGGAAATGATAGTTTAATAGATAATGGAAAGAGAACCAGTGTGACGTAGTGGTTATTGTACTGCAGATAGACTTGGGAAAGTCAGGTTCAAGTAGCACTGAGCCACAAAATTCCATGGATAACATGGAACATAACATTATTCTCTCCTTCTGTCATTGTGACATATTTCACAAGGTCCAGCTATGTTCTTCCAGACTGATTTGCTTCATAAGATTCTTATGAGGGTAAAATGGAGAGAAGAAAAGCCATACACATTTGCACTGAGCTCATTGAAGAAAAAATGTTCGTAAATGAAACCAATATGTCAAATAATTTTAAAACTTTCCAATTTGTTCTCATAAAATTATAGAATTATACACTTGGAAGAAACTCTAATGGCCATCTAATCCAACCTCCTACCAAACAGGAATCTGTTAACTAAAGTATCTCAGAAACATGGCCTTCCAAACTTTATTTAAAAACTTCCAATGAAGAAAAGTCTGGTACCTTCTGAGGCATTCTGTTCCACTATAGAGCAGCAATTTCCATCAGGAAGTTCTTCTCACTATTTAAACGGAATGTCATTTCTTGTCATTTGAATCTGTTGGCTTACATTCTAGTCACTGAAACAGCAGGAAACAAGCTTGCTCCATGCTCTACGTGATAACTGAAGCCCCTGTCAGAGCTGCTGCTGACGAGCAGCAGCTGTTGGTCCCTGTGGCTCTGGCTGGAGATGAGTCCTGCAGCTCAAGAGCTCCCCCTGCTGCCAGGGACCAAGCAGGCTCGGACGTTCCTCTGCCTGCTCCTTTAGGGCGACAGGGACTCGATTCTGAAGATGGTTTGGAGCCTGTGCCAATCAGTCCACAGACAAGGCAGAGACTCAAGAGAGCTGAGCAAAGGGAGGCTTCCTTGATTAAGTTCAAGAAGTAGTGAATAGCCACACCTGTGTCCTGGGCTATATAACTGCCTGCCTGGAAGCTTTCCTTTGCTTGTGGCAAACTTCTTTTTAGCCCTTGTCTTGCCTGTTCCTTGTGCCCAGCACCTGGGTCCTGCTATCTTGAATTGATCTCTTGACCCTCGACTTTTGGAACTCTGACTATGGCTTTTGCTTGATGCTCTGGTAAATGAACTCCCTCGTGTAAAGTGCTTGCTAGTCTCCTCCTGGCTGGACTTTGCTGGCTCTCACACTCGCTTCTCTGGGCTGGCTCACCACCCAGGTCTCTAACCTTGACACTCTACATGGTATTTAAAGAAGACTGACTATCACCGCTCTGTCTTTTCTTCTCCAAAATGAACATGCCCAGCTCCCTTAACTATCCCTCACAGGGCTTTCTAGAACTTACCATCTTGTACAATCATCCTACAGTTGTTTTATTCCTAGAATCATAGAATCATAGAAATGTAGAGTTGGAAGAGACCCCAGGGGCCATCCAGTCCAACCCCCTGCCATGCAGGAACACCCTCAAAGCACTCCCGACAGATGACCATCAAGCCTCTGCTTAAAAACCTCCAAGGAAGGAGACTCTACTACACTCCGAGGCAGCATATTCCACTGCCGGACAGCCCTGACTGTCAGGAAGTTCTTCCTGAGGTTCAGGTGGAATCTCCTTTCCTAAAACAAATAATTTTTTTTCTTGATGGTTGAAAACAAATAAAATATTCTGAATATGTGTTGGGACTATTTTTGATGTGTTACTCACTATTCTACTTGGACACATAAATAACTGAAGGATCCAATATATTATAAGACTGCATATGCACTTTGAAATGCCTGCAGAAATATAGCTGTGTTTACAGATGGGAGCTTACAGTACAGAATGCTGTTACATTGCAGTACAGTACACTGCTGAACACCCTTGATACATTTAGTTTCAAGGGGATCCATTAATGATGCTTTTCATTCAGTAACATAAAAAAAACAATACTACCAAAGAGATTATATTAGTGCTGGTGGTAATCTCAGTCAAACCAACTTCTAAAATAGCACAGATCATGCAATTTAGACCGGACTGACTTAACCTGTACTGGGGATAATGCATTAGATTTAACATCATACAGTTCTCCAAAGTGGGTAGGTGGGGGAATACAACCAAATCATTAAGGGTAATTCCAACTTTACTTTTATTAGGCCAATATGAGTGGGAATGCACAATTTAGGGATGATATCTTTTTTTTAAAAAAAAGTCATAAAGTATTTGTGCTATTAAAGAGAGCGCCAAATGGCACTGTAGTAAAGACACCAAGGGGCAACCTAATAGATCTGGCTAAGCTAAGAAAGGTCATCACAATTTATATGCATGATCTACCAGATTGAAATCTGCCATCAAACTTATATAGCTTCCAGCAGAGGCCTGTTGCTTTGCTAATTTTTCCTGGCTACATTGGCTTGAGTCCTGTTGGTACACTACACCTGCACTGTTACGTCTGTGTAGCTTCTGGCAACAGGAGGAAAAGAGCAATACTAGATCACAAAAGGTTGAAGGAAGGAAGACACTGGAGAAATAAATTGCTCTGAAATGGCAGATTGTGTCTGCCTTCCTTGGCCAATACTAGGTGACTCTGGAAAAAGCACAACTATAGTATACTGGCGGGACTCTCATCTAAATCTGCAAAACCAGGGGGATGTGAGACACAAGACAGGCCCTAGGCCATAATGTTAGTCTATGTTTGGCTGTTTAGTCACAAAAGATCAGGCCTGATTTGAGAAGGGTCAGGAAAAGGGCAACAGGATGAAAACCTTGGATTAAACTCAGATTATCATTTGCAGCTACTGTTAATGGTGAATAGGAAACCTGTCCCAAAAGAAGGGGATAGGAAATAAGTCGATGCTTCTTAAGCTATTTCATGTGGCAGATGGGCAGGTTTTTTTCCCTCACTGTGCCAAGGGACTTGAACCATGCCGATGCCCATTGGTTACAACTATATCTTTCCAGGGGACTTGTCACAGCCTGGCAACCAGTGGCTCACAGGCTGGTACTAGTCCATGTATTTCCACTTTCAGTAGCACGGTGTTAAACAGTAAAAAAGTAAAATAACACTTTTCAAAAATCATGCCAATTCACAGCTTTAACTCTCCATTGATAAGAAAAAAGAGATCCTCTGATTGGGGAAAATATTTCTAACAGTAGTATAGAAAAGATTGAAACAAACAAACAAACAAACCAGACTGGATGGCTTGGAACCTACACACAAAAAATGAAGAAATGAAAAAAAAAAAGAAAAAAAAAGAATGTCCAGTACAAAACAATGAAAACCAAAGAAGAGGCAAACCACAAGACATTAGACAAGACAAAAAAAGACTGCACATGCATACAGTACAGGTGCTTCAATGAAGCATTTGCATTATTTCTGAGAAGAGTAAGAACTATATGGCCCTCCAGAGATTTTGTTCAGCCACAACTCCCAGCAGCTCTTTAAAAACCTAGCCAATGGGAAAATAGTCTCACAATATTTGGAGGCCATATGATTCCCACCCCATGCAAAAATGATAAAGAATGGATATTAGTTGATTTATCCACTCCTATCTGTAAGACTTACAAGAAGATTATTCTTCCTTTCAGGTGAGGATACCAAAATCAGATCATCACAGAGCTTTAATATAACATACTTTATATCACTATGAATTTTTTGTATCTATATGAGTCAAGAGAGCAGGATAGATGATCTCTATTCTTTGGATTTATTGAAGAATACTCCTAAATTACAAGTTCAGTAAACCAAACTTCATGAAGTATGTTGACCTTTGTAATATTGGTTATATATTGGTTACCATGGTTATATCATTGTTTGAGGCCCCTCCCTAAACTGCAAATTCCAGGCTTCCATAAGATGTTGAAAGTGGAATCATAGCACTATAACAGTCTAGTGCAGAAATGACCTGGGTTTTTTGATAATTTACAAAGAGCCATTGAATTTTCTAGACATCTCTACTGCTGGCTAAACAGAAGAGATATGCTAGAACTATAGGGCTATTTCACATGATGCAGTTATAGCATTATGACTCCACTTTAACTGCCATGGAAACCTCCTATGGGGTGCTTGGATTTATAGTTTGGTGGGGCATTAAAGTGTTCTATCTGGGAATTCTAAATGCCCTTCCTAAACCACAAATCCCAAGATTTCATAGGATGTTGTCAAGGCAATTAAAGTGGAATTATAGTGCTGTAACTGTAGTGTGAAAGAGTGTCTCCAAAGGATGGTTCAAATACAAAGTTCATCTTATTTAGTACCCTGTATTTATACTTATCTCATGTTTGAAAGAAAGTGCTTGGCAACTTTTGGAACAACTGGATTGGTTTAATCTGTAGTGTCAGCTGCCTAACTATATATGTAGTTTCACAATATATAGAAACATTACCAAAACTAGTTAAGATGGAATAGAATTACATGTAAATACAGAAAGAGAAGAAGAAAGAAGCAAAGGAATTTGCCACTTGAGATTGTTAAAAGAAATACTGGCTTTCCTTCTGTTTGAGGACTGTAAGAACAGACACCATGTGGTCCTTGAAAAGGAAATTTGCTCACTTGCTTCCATTTCTAGGTACATGAAAAGAAGTGAGCAAATGAAGTGGCAATCGCTGCCTTGAAAAGATTTGGAAGTATAAAACTATTTCCTAGCTAAGAAATTAAATTAAATAAATCTAACCTGCATGTTGTTGAGCTGTAATCAATCTACAGACAATCGAAAAGAGGATGCAGAATAAATTGCTTTCAGACTCTTTGCTTACACAGGAGATTATCACTGAAAACAGGGGTGAGATTAAATTGACAAATGCTACTGTTATTATGAATGATGGAAGGAACTTCCTGTGCTTGCTAGATGAAACAACAGGGCCAGGATTATTGTAGCGATTACCTGGGAAACAGAAAAGCATACTATAATCAGGCCTGTACTCTCCAACGTCTGGAGGATTTCTTGAAAAAAAATAATGAAAGACATCATGTCACTTTACAGTTTTTAACTGACTGATTTAGTCATTTTAGCATCATATCTTCATAAATAGTTAGTACTGTGTTCTTCAAGGTCTTGTGAACAACATATGATTTTTGGGGAGAACAACTGCTGTCACAGATAAGCATGGTTTTGAAGTGGCTAATTTCATACCCTCCAATATTTCACAGATGAATATTGGGAGATGGGTGGCTGAATAACATGAAAGTGTAGTTAAGATGGCAAAAGGTATTAGCAAGGAAGAACAGACAGGCTAGGAGAAGCTACAGCAGTTTGCTCTCTCTTGAGCCTCTTGGAGAAGGGCAAGATTCTTCCCCTTCTCTTGTCTCCTTAGTCCTGAGTTGAGTGCAAACTATCTCTGCATTATGAAATTAGTCTGCAGCAACTGAAGTAAGGTGTTGGCAAAGGAGGAAAGTGGGAGTAGAATAAAGAAACTCAGATATCTTAAAAGCGACTGAAAAGTGGGATGACTGAGAATTAGCTGGAACTGTCCCTCTAAAATCATGACAGTTGGAGGGCATGTGATTCTGGGTTAGTTCTGGTGGAAATTCATATGTCTTCAGGGAAGAGTGATGATAGGTTCACTGTGCTTTGCAACGAGACCATGGTTTGAGGTCCACAAGGGAACAAGAACAATGCGTTACTCTGGTGGCACATGAGGTAGCTCTAATCTAGCAATTTTGTTGAACTCCAACTTCTGTCAGTTCTGATTATTGTCCATTTTGCCTGAGGGGCTGATGGGAATTCATTAAGCACTTATCTGCTACCTTCCAAGCCAAGCCTTACCAAGTTAGCTGGAAAAAAATAAGCCAAGTTCCTGTATTACAGACATAGTGATGAAGGTGATAACTATATATCATCTTCTGACACAACTCCTCAAACCTACCTTAACAGCCAGTTAAGTGATGCAGGTCTGTTCTACTGGTGATCTGGGTATTGCAGCACAACATTGGCTGCCTTCTCCTGCCACTGAACTGTGGTGCATCAAGGAGTTGTGACAGGGATCCAGCTTCTGATTGTTGCATTGCAGCTCATTTATGGGAGAGAGGTGGAAACATCATCCTTCAGCATTCCAATTACCAAAGAGACCTCTATTGTTTGGTTCAGCTGCTGATTGTTAAGGAAGATAGGGGGAAATTGTGATTGTGCCACTGTTGCCATGATCACAAACATGAATTCCAATAGCAAGTGTGTAAGTCTAGCTTATTCATTTGTAATTGCTCAACAGGATACCAGTCATAGTTAGCTTCATGCATACAGCAAAAATGTTAGCATTATCTTCAAGCATTCTACATTCAAAACAGTGTAAATCTGTACGGGGGGGCATGCTATCCTCATATGCCCCTTTCATTTCCATCTGCCTAAAACTTTCTGGATATCAGGGTTTCTTTTATGCATGGAGGCTATCTGCTAGAGATGGGCCAAATGAATCCTCGAATCCTCAGCAAGAATTCGAGATTCGCCAATCTGAATCCCTGTGCAAAATTAGGCAAACCGAATCTTTCAAATCCACCAACAAAAAAAATAGTTTTTTTAAAGAAGTTCTGTCTAAAAAAAGTTTTTAAAAGTTTTTAAAAATTGTAAAAAGTTGCTTTTTAAACACTTTTTTAAAAAGGGATTTGAAAGATTTGAGATTCATGAGATTCGTGGATTCCCAAAACCTTCTAGAGATTTGGATCCAGATCCAGATTCGGAAAATTCTGGATTCGTCCCATCCCTACTATCCACCGAATTCAGTATGGTGGAAAATTAGCATTCTGAATTGCACTGAGCCTCCATGCATAATAGGAGCTTTCAAGGCAATTCACCAGGACCTTCTTCTGGTAAACTCAACAAGTACAGATGGTACCTCAAGAGTGGGAGGGCACTCAGCTGGAGCTGGATCCAAGCATGATGGTGGGATGTCCAATTATTATTTTGCCTCTTGCTACAACATTTGTAGAGACATATCAAAGGTGACATGCAGAATCGACAGGCCATGAATAGAGATATCATCCTCCAATCCAGCTGTTCAGATACTAGACCATCTTTCCATATAAACTATTTTATTGGATGCCACATGCAACCCTACTTGCCCTGGCAAGACGTTATTAATTATTTATGGTGATGATATCATGTATTCATGCAAATATTTTGTGCCAATTATTCTCTTTTCCTAAGCTCTTGCTGGTAGGCCAGAGCTGTAAACAATGTTCTTGGTATACCATTTGACAGTAATAACTCTGGAAAATATTATGGTGAACATACTATTTTGACATTTATATCATGAAATGTCTGATGCCCTCCCCTACATGTCTGCAATGATCCAAGCCTCTACTTGTTTGCTCAGAAGAACAAGCTGGATTTATGTGACAACTGTGCATAGGATCACAGGTGAGTATGTACAGAACTGTAGCTTAAGTACCTTAGATTCACATAAACATTTCATGATCATCCTGAGTATCCATCATCTCCCAGAATGTAACAATTATTCTGATACTCACTGAGAAATATGAAGAAATTGCATATGAAAAGCAAGAGTCTTCACCTAGAAAAGAATATAGTTTGTAATGTGAGCACCTGGACATACTCACCTGTACAGTTTATTGGTGGACAAGTACTGTCTGAAACCCCTTAATGGGCATTTAATTGTTGGTATCAAATGTGCTGAAACATCAGAAGTGATCCCCCGAATGAGGATAAGACCTTTGTTTTCTCCTGAGCTTGCAGTTACATCATTGAAGATGCTTTTAGAAACTATTTCTCCTTATGTTCTTGGCAGATTTCAACATCAGAGGGTGAGACTGCACTTTGAAACTATTTAAATAATGCTGTGAAGAAATATGGCTAGATCAGGAGGCAAGTTATATGGGTACCTTTGGGGACTATAAATGGCAGTACCAATACAGATAGAGATATCACTTAAAAGCTTTTTAAAATTGCACTCTATGTACCTGTGTGAGCTCATGGGAAATAACATTTACTTGCATTTCGTATCTCTTTACAGAGGCATATTTTATCTACCTCAAATAAGCAATAATCAATTACCTCTTGCATAACCATTCCCTGTGCTCCCGTGAAGAGCTGTCCCGCAGCATTTCAACAGTATGAAGTTTATCAACAAATATAAAAGAACACAGATTTTGAGTATCTGATAAATTAATATACACATTTCCTATCATGTTGTAAAAGATAATCAACAGATAAGGAAATGCTTTACCTTTATAAATCACAATGGGAGGCTGAGAACAGAGGCAAACCAAATGTTAAAACTCACATTTTTCCCCTCAAAGTTGTCTTCCTCACATTATTATTAGTAGTAGTATTAGTATTAATATTAGTATTATTACGACCATCAACAACAACTTTATTTATACCCCGTTTTTTCCCCAGGTTGGGTTTCAAAGCAGCTTACAATGATTAAAACTGAACAGAAATAATCTTATATTGTTTTATTAATATGGTAGCTTATTATATTTTTAAAACCTTTTATTTTTTGGTTTTTATTCATGTATTTTGTTTTAGTTCATGTTGTGAGTTATCTTCAGTCCATTTCAGGACTCATGGTGGTATGCAACTAACTTGCCATGGAGTAGTGTGGAGGTTGATTGTCTTCCTATCGTGCAGCCCCCTGCCACTATGGTAACAGCTACAAGAGAAGAAAGTAAAGTTCTGCCATATACATGGAGGTCTGTTCACACAACACTGGATTGTACTTTCATTTCTGGAACCCTGGCAGACAATGGGCAAACAGTGTAGAGCATACTGAGCTAGAAAGATCTGTGGTCAGGCTTGGTATACAGCAGCTTCCTATGTTTTCTCCACATGAAGGAAATGTGTCACACCCTGAAATAATGTCTCACACCACTCTGGAATGCTTTTATGCTAGGCTTTCTCTTATGAATGACAGGAGAGATATGAATTCAATCTGACAGGTAGGAAAGGCAATCCATTTTTTAGGAAAAGAAGGCATTTATCTGGATAATGCTCTCCAAATGCTGTCTCATAAACCTGGAGGTGGGATTGGGACAACATAGCTTTCCTCTGATGCGTGGACTGATGTTAGCCTACTGGTTATCTCTGAATAATGGACAGTACAAGCAGTCACTAGAGGGAAATTCCATATCAACACTCTGCTAACTGTGAGGTGATAACTTCTGTGGCACAGCAGAAATAGTACTTCCAATTATCAGAAAAAAATATCCATTAAGGAGTTGGCTTAGCAACTGCTGAACTATCATTTTACCAGTGACAGCTGGTGGCTTCCAAGTCAACCGGACAGTGAATCTACCTTGGGTTTTAGTATAAACTTTAAAGGAGTTATCCAAGGTGCTGAACCTACTGTAGGGATAGGAATCAATGCCTTGGACAGATGATTTAAAGTTAAAATCTAGAATGGCCTTACCACCTTGATGACATGGAAAGCAAGAAATGAATCTGGCTTTTATGTTATCTAGGAAGTGGGTGATATCCTTCTGTCTCTGAAACAACAGCTAGAAAGGTAAGGATCGAGTCTTCTAAAAGGATTTGGCTTATAAAAGCGACAAACTGGAGGAAAGTAGAGAGATAAGAGAGAGATGAGTTTTGATTCTCACTTTGCTGCTTTCACCAAGCTTTCTTTTCCACATGTGTTGTTTACACAAAGAAACCAAATAACTACAATTTCTGACTTTGAGCTAAATCAAACATTAATCCTACCTAATGTAGACCCATTTAAATCAATGGGATTTTGACCAACCAGACCTGTTCATTTTAAGAAGCCTTCTTGAAGTAGGACTAATTATCATTTTACCGCTTTGTGATCATTTTAGCTTTTTGTGATTTTACCCTGATTTTCAAACCAGCATAATTGCAGTTTATCCATCATAATTCAATGTGTGTGGTGGGTTCCTAGTTACTCAAATGTATAATGCGGCCTGTTTAATATTCTGAGGGGTTAAGCAACTAGTACTTCAAATTTCGTATAAATCATCAATGTTAAAACCTGAAAAAGTTGACACAGCTAAACAGATTTCCAAACCATGATCAGCAGAATGTGTCACCCTTCTTGATCAGACCACAGTCCTAGCTCTTCTATACCTACAGTAGCCAACTGGGTGTTTATGGAACAATTATGGGCAGGGCATGAGTGCAACTGCACTCTCCCATTCATATTCTACAATCTGAATAGAGAAGCATCTCCGTTCTACTCCAGGAGGTAACATAAAGCCATCCCTTAGTAGCCTTATTATCTATGGTTGCCCACCCTGATGAGCACTGGTGTATTTGGCACCCTTTTATTGACTGATTGTTGAATCATTGTCAGGGGTGTAGCTATGGATAGAACTAAATAAAGGCATTGCCTCTTTCAAATAAGGATTCTGAGCCCTGCAAAGATTTTTCACTTCAGGCCCCAAATTTCTAGCATTGCAGGGAGTGAGACCTTGAACATCATTTCCACATAGAACTCTTCTGTTTGCTGCATTTATGTTCCCTTGGTCACTTTGACAGCCCTTTTTCTCTAGATGCCTAAATAATATCTCTAAATGGTCAAGCTACTGCAGTGCTACAAATTTGGCAGTTGAAGAAAATTTTCATGAGGCAGCTGAATTCTTATTTGGAGGGAGGGTCATTGCCATCACCCCCCCCCAACACACACAGAGAGCTATACCCCTTAACACTATCGTCATTATCCTGTTTAACATCTCCCCTGGATGTGTGTTCATGGATGACTAAGACATTTTTATATCACATAAAGCAAATGTTTCTGTCAACAAAATTACATGTCTCACCAGAGCTAGCTGGGTTAAATGGCAGTGTTGGATGAATTTGATGAATGTCAGTAATGGCAAAGCAGAAAGGGGGAAAAAGTGCTGAAAAGACCATAAGAGCACAGATGTGTTGACACCCCAAAAACAAATGGAAAGTAAAATGAGTATCTTTAGCTCATCCCTAGTTAAAATAAAAAGACAACCAGCCTTCATCTAGATTTAGTTTTAGCAGAACTAAATTAAAACCACTCAGTATGAAGTCATTCTCCTTATCATTTTACTGATAGGGAAATAAAAGGATGATTCCATCAAGGTTAAAAAAGTTTTAAAATGTAATACTGAACTCCATGTTCAATGCACTTAATGATTTTGTGTTGATGCAGGTGTATGTATAGAGGGAGGGAGGGAAGGAGTAATATTATGTAGAATGCCTTGTGTTGAACATTTTGAGGTATTCTATCAAATCACCAAAGTTCACAGCAAAAAAAACATGTGAACAGAGAGGTGCAAGTATGAATTTTTTGTTCTACAATTTTATAACAGGTAGTGAAATTATTTCACAATCCTAGGTGTAGGACATTTTTATTATGCAAAGAAAAATATCCTATACTTCTTCAAAATGGCAGTTATTCAGGAGAAACCATGGAGCTTCATTTCAGAAGTGACATAGTCCATTGTTGGTATAAACAGACAATAACAATTTCATAAATACTGATATTGGATTAAATGTGGACTTCCTGATTAGCTAGGTACAGTGAAACTCTGTTATGACTCCTTTGGAGGGCCAAAATACTGGACTAAAAGTTCCATTCACCTGGCACAACATAGGTGTTGTTTTATAATGACTGAACTCATTAATATCTAAGGTATAAGATGGGAATAGTAGACAGATTGCCCTGGAAAATATCTGTATAACAGTATGAGGTGAATCTGGTGGTTGAGTGGCCAATATGTTTCTCTGCATTGACTCAAATGCTATAAGGAACTCATTATACAGATCTTTTCCTATCAACTGTCAGACACACCAAGCAAAAATTGAATTTTTATAAACCTTTCCAATTTGTTTTTCATTCCATGACAGAAAGGAATATAAATTGCTTTTTCTTCAGTTTCTATTTTTAGAAGAAATCAAATGGCTCAAAAGTTCATCCTGAACAGAGTTGACAGACTGTTGGAGAGCCTAGGCCACAGATACAAATTCTAATTATCCTCCCTGCAGAACTGCCATTGTTTCAGTTGCCCTGACTAATCAGCTTCTTGCATCTTGGAGCTTTGTGTTCTACAAATGGGGCAATATGCTCTTTTCTTATAACAAGTGTTCCAAAGTGATTATAACAGAATCATTGTGAAATCAGATATATGCATTAACATCATTATGAGTTAGTGTGTGTGCATGTTTTTTTGTTTTAAAAATAATGTTTTCAATTTAGCGTATCAGCACACCAGGCATATGATCAATATTCCAGAGGTGGGGAGGCTGTGCCCTTTAGGTTTTGTCAAACTCTAGTTCTCACTAGCCCCAGACAGCATGGCAAATGATCAAAGATGATAGTAGACACAGTCTGCAGGCACCCCCACCTCTGCTATTAATCAAAAATACATCAAAGTTTCCTCATTTTATGTTTGCCCATGGATGGAAGAAAGGGTTTTACTAGAAAGCTACAAATCTGTATTTTAGACTTTTATAGTTTTTCTATTGTATTTTACTGCACCAAAGGAGGATTGATTATTATATATGACTTTCGTTATCAGCAAAAATGTCAAAACACAACTGAATCGCAAACTATTTTTGCATGGCTGCCTGAAAAATCTAATTCTTAGAAAAAATGGTGATAATTTCCTAGAATCTTCCTTTGCTTTAGAAACTTGCTAATGGAACACAAGACTGGTAACAGGAGTCCAGTCCTAAATGCACCCCCATATCATGATGACACAAAAAAGAGTCATGTTGCTTCCGCCTCCTTGAATTAGAAATGATACTACTGACTTTCCTAGTCCATCTGACATTCAGAAGTCAGCTCAAAACTAAGTCAGAGAAGATTCCAGGGATTCACAAACTGCACTTCTTCCTTGAATCTCTAAAGTTTGTATCTAAACCCAGATTTGGTGAGCTTCTGTAATCCAGACCACTGCTCATGTGACTCAAGCCTCTGATGTAGGTGACATGGTAAGTTCTGCCACTGGACCTACATATTCTTCAAGACTAAGAAAAGATACTGAGAGACATTGTATAGGAAGAGCAGGAACAGATGGTTATGTCCCTATTCAGAACCAACACTTTACAAGCATCATTAAATTGATACATATCAGCACAATAACAGGTTTTACACTTCCTTTACACTTCGCCATTCCCTTCTCACATTTGTATATATCAATGATTCTTGACCTGGGCTATGTGAATTTCCAAGGGGCCATGATGTCCTCACAGGGGGTCAGCAAAGGGTGGAAGAAATGTTATGAGCTTGAACAGTTAAAATACAAAGAAAGGAAAGAAGGAAGAATGAATAAATGAATTGAAGTAAGAAAGACAGACAGATGGATGGTCATACATTGATCTCAAATGGCAGGAGTCTTTTGCCTGTGATAGACATCATATACAAAGTTTATTTCAATATCTTAAACTGTTCAAAAGTTGTGGAAATAACTCTTTGATAGCAAAGAATGTACTTGGCACTTGCTACTTCTGTGTGCAATGAAAATATGTAAGGGAATGACACTGAGTGTCCCCAAATTTGATGAATTGAGCAATTTTAAATAAATATTTGATACACTTTATAGTTTTAGAGCTTACGTTAAGTCTTAGTGGTCCATGGCAACAAAAGCTATTTAAAGGTAGTGGTGAGCCTTGTAAAGAAAAAGTTAAAAACTGCTCATATATATGTCTGTTCACATAGGCTCCACTCCACGCATCTGTCATCCATGAAAGCTTTATGCTAGAAATTTATTTTTTCCAGTTTTTCTGAAAAGTGCTATTGGAGTCCTTTATGTTTTTTTATAGTAAAATAGACTGATACAGCTCTCTTTTTGAATACTTGCCATTTTGAACATGGGAAACTGTCTTTTAGCAGGACTGTCTATCAGTTTAGCCCAGTGGTTCTCAACCTTCCTAGTGCCGTGACCCTTTAATACAGTTCATCATGTCGTGGTGACCCCCAACCATAAAATTATTTATTATTTACAATGCCCCCCCGGGCAAAGGCCACCTCGCTGGACAGGAACAGGGGGGCGGGCAGGGAGGGAAAGGGAGCCATGCGTCTCCCCCGGGAAAAAACTCGGAGAACCCTCCCAGGCTCTGCTTCTGCTTCGCTCTTGTTTCTGCTGTGGGGGGGGCAGTGTGGGAAAAGTTTCCAGAGTGTCGACCTTGGCCAGGGGGGAGGAATCCCAGCGCCTTTGTCTTTTGCACCGGGTACAGCTGGCCCCCCAGAAAAGCGCCTCCTTGCGGCCCCCTGGCCCTTCTGCAGTGCCCCCCTCTGTGGCAAGTGGGGCAGGGACTGTGGCGAGGAGGGGGCCTGCCCCCCGTGCTGCCGCCGCCCCCCCAAGCTGGCCTTTCAAACAGGAGGTTCTCCTGGTAGCAGAGAAGGGGAGCGATTTCAGTCCCTTCTGAACAGGGGGCAGAAGGACGCGAGCGTGTGGCTCATGCTTGCGCACCACCACTCCTGCTGTGGTGACACTGTGGCCGCATGCGCTCCAGCCAAAGGGGGCAGGAGGACGCGATCGCGTGGCTCGTGCTTGCGCACCACCACCGAGGAGGGAATGGAGCCTAAGACCATCAGAAATACATATTTTCCTATGGTCTTAGGTGACCCCTGTGAAAGGGTCGTTCGACCCCCAAAGGGGTCACGACCCACAGGTTGAGAACCGCTGGTTTAGCCCATCTACTCTGACACAGGAGTTTCCCATTTCTCTTCTAATTGGCGATGCTAAGAATCAAACCTGAGATTTTCTACATGAAAACCAATTGTATTCCCAGTACACTATGTGCTGGGGGTGGAGTCCAACAATGCTGGATTAAAGACTGTGTTCTTACAGGCAACAACAGTGGGAGAGACAAGTAGTTACTGTCGGCAGGGTGGTGGTGGTGGTGGTGACTTCTTTGTCTAGTCACATCTGTCTCTCTTTTTATGTAAATTCTATTCTTAGGGTGACTTCATTCTACCTGACCTCCTATTTTTTCCTTTATCCCAGCATGTTTGCTGATAAAACATTCGACACTCATCTTCTTGGCCTTAGATGTTAAAAGAAAGCTTCTTTTTTCTGTTCATTCTGAAAAGTTCTCTGCCTATGCCAAATGGCAACCTCCCACACATTTCCAACATTATGGTCTTTCCCTTGTATTTTGAGAACTGAAAACTACTCATGTGTTGTCTGTATAGAAAAAGAAACACTATTTTGCTCAGTTCCAAATATAGTTAACTTTGGGTTGAAAGAAAGGAAAAAGTGCAATGCAGTACTTCAATCCAGCTTCAATTTTCCTCTCCTTTTTTTTTTAAGTCACTTTGTTCCATGTGTTGCTATATTGAGACATTCAGTAGTTCTTAAAGACAAGTATGTCAATATCCCTTATAGCACAAGGGGCCAAAATGGCATATTGGTGCTGGTACTGCCTAACGACAGCAGAACACAGATTCAGGAACACAGATCAGGTTTGCTTTTACCAGTACCATTCTTGTCCTTTGTGTGGCAGTGCTGTGTCATACAAAGGTCTGGTTTCACAATGAACCAGAGATTATTCCACATTCAAAGAGCTATTTGCGGTTCCCTGATAGTAAGACTGAAAGGCAAGTGGAACAGAGCACAGGAATTCTGTCTTAGATTGTCAGGATTAGGCTGCAATTTTGACTAGTGCAATGCAAATAATATTTTGTGTGACTGGATCTAATACTGCCACATAAATGAACTGTGCTGTTATAGAATGTCTATTAGTATTTTTGATGGTGGAGATGAATGGATAAAGCCAACGGTGGACAACTGTGGCAGAACTGGGGACCAATGTGTCATCACCAGCACCAATCACAGGCTGTACCAGGCCCAGAAATACAAAATGAGCTGAGCACTTAGAAAAAAGAAGAAGAAGAAGAAGAAGAAGAAGAAGAAGAAGAAGAAGCAAAACAAAACACTAGAATTAGCTGATCCCATTTCTGGGTTTTCAGGGATGTATTGAATGTGGGCCCACAATGTACAATCTGCTGCTCCTGAGGGTTTCTGGGACTGGGTGACATGTGTATGTGTGGGTATAAAAAATGGTGCGTAGGATTTTGGAGGAAAGGTAGCAGGGTTCAGGGGAGAGGGGGACTGGTACTGCAAACTTGCCCTGGGAGCACATGTGGCTTACAGGCTGTGCTTTGGACATCTCATTGCCTGGCTTGAACACTGCATCCTGGGAAGTGCCACTCCAGGCAGCTCCCTGTCTCAAGCTATTCATTTTCCCCCTTTTCATTCAGACTCTGACTTATCTACTGTTCTTTCTCTATGTCCTTCATATCCTGGACTTGTAGGAAAAGGGAGGAAAAGAATTGGGACTTGTCTCAGTCCAGTCTGAGCCAAACAAAAAAACAAAAACAAAAAACTCACCAACATTTCCCAGTCACAGCATTTGGGAATGGAGGGGTATATGTATTCATTTCTCTCCTGCAGGCTTGTGTTCTGTTCCTAGATTTACATCTCTGCTTGCTAGACACACCATCCAGTGCCCCAAAATTTCCAGGGCCCTCAGGTCAAAAATTACCCCAAAATGCCATCTGTGTAATAATGCCATATCTGGACGGGGGGGGGCATTTGCCATGCTTTAGGGTGGCTTGGACCATTTTAGTCCCAAAGGAAGACTTTTAAAAATCTGGAAGTGTCTTCCACTCACTTCCTTTTTTTTTCTTTAACAGCTTCTCATGAGTCAAAAATGACCTCAGTGGGATAAAAATCTGGGAAAATCCCCCACCCTAGAGGGTATCAGGAGCATTTGAGGACTTTTTTTAAAAAATGGTGGGGCGTGTGCAGTGTGAAGTGGTCCTCCAAGGTCTCCTGCAGCCACGTACCCTTCCCTCAATTGCCCACTCCTGTTGCAAAGTGAACTGTAGTACTTGTATTTCTCCTGCTGCTTCAATTCATGGTAGTTTGGTTTGGATTTATGCTGACATATGTATAATTATTTTTATTCTTTGTTGATATACAAATATTTGGTGTTGTAGCCTATATGCTGGTTTTCTGATTGTTTGTGGGTTGGTTATTCCATTCAGAGTTGGATTTTATTCCTGTTCTGTTCTCCCGGAGTATCTTGCAAGAAAGCGTGGTTGGTTGACCTGAATGCTGAACAGAAGCACTCCACACTATAATGTATGCTGCAGTCCACACTCTTTTTGGTCTAATCTGAGTTATAGATTTCTAGCTGTTCATTTTTTATTATATTGCATTGCATATAGATTATCCATGCCTGGGCTGGGCTGGCAACCAGGAGAAGCTGATAATATTGCTCAAGAAGCTCAGGTAGTTAAGCAATTAGTCAGTTTACTTTAGGAAGAAAACAGCCTTACAAATGAGAAGCAAATAATGATCCCAGCAATGTCCCTAAATCAATGGCAGGCAATATAAACACAGGTCAAACAGCAGAATAACGGGCAAAGGAAGCAAACAGAAGCATGCATGGGAGAAATGGTCAGTTGATTGCTGACAAAGGCTAGAGGGGAAAGGCTCAGTTCGTATATGTTCCAAGGTCAGCACAGCTGGTGTCTAATTAATTGGTCCTTGGCATAAATTTGCTGGAAGCGATGCAGGAGACCGTTTTGGTGTCTATGCTGGGTGAAGGTAGGTATGGATAGATCAGTTTCCATGTCAGAATGAACAGGGCTTCCTGCTGGGGCTGACACTTCTGTCCCTGAGGTGGGTGGTAGTACTGTCTGCTCTGCAGGTTCTGCTTTAGCAGTCTCTGTGTTAGGGCTCAGAGCAGGTTCTGCTGCCTCCAACTTTGAGCCAGGCTCTTTCTGCATAGCATTTGCCATGCGAAAGGGCGCCTGCAGCATCGTACGATTATGAGGAGCGATTTGCACGACGCACTCACAATTGTGCAACGCTCCGGGGGCTGGCAGGCGCCAATCATGCACCTTTTCATTTTCAGCTGGAAGCCAAAAATAGTGCATGATAGCGCATTGCTTCCGGGCCCCGCACATACTAACCTGGCGTGTGGAGCCTCTGGAGCCACGCTGGTCGCGCTTCCTGCCCCAGTGCAGCCTGGGAAAGTCCCAGGCTACACTGCGGAAGGAAGGGTCAGGGTTCTCGCGTGAGCAGGCAGCTTGTGCGGAGCTGAAGCAGCAGGGACACAAGAGCCTCTCACCAGAGGCTGCTCATGCGATCCCCACATCCCAGTGCCGGAAAAAGGTAAGGTGTGGAAAGGGCCACAGTCTAGGTCCTGGAAGCCCAAGACACCGATAATGGTTACTCAATCTTCTGTTGGTGGCTTGTGCTTTCTCCACTTATGAGCTACCCTTCATAAAGTCTATTCATTTTTGCAGCTGCTAAACTAGTAGTTTCATATGAGAAATGTTTGCCCTGAATTCAGTTTTCAACTCTACAATAATGATTAGGGTTGCCAACATTTAGGGCCTGACCCTGAATCCTTATTTCTGGTCCTCAGCTTAGAGCACATGTTTGAAAAGTGTGTGTGTGTGTGTGTTATTATACTTGGTGTAGTTTATTTGAATGACACACTACATGCAAATGTGGTCAATGCTTAATAATGCTAACTGGTGTCATCAGGACCCTGTTACATCATGGATAGAGCATACTTGGATCTCAGATTTGGCCCTGAAATTTCAGGACTTGAGAGAGTCCTGACCTAAGTAGTACAATCCTTCCCTCATTCCTCCCTTCTTTTATTTTTTATTTTTTTTTATTATTTATTCATTTATTTATTTATTTGTATCCCGCCTCTCCATATAGATCGAGGCGGTGAACAATTTAGCATGTATTTTGAAACATTTTTCTATACATGCCCCCAACAAGCTGGGTACTCATTTTACCGACCTGCGAAAGGATGGAAGGCTGAGTCAACCTTGGGGCCCAGCAGAATCAAACTCACAACCTTGTGGTTTGTGGCTTGCAGTACTGGCATTTAACCACTGCGCCACCAGGGCTCCCTTTCCTTCCTTCCTCATTTTATATAAGAACATTTGTTAAACATAAGTAAGAAAAAGAGTTGACAAAAAGGGTTTTTTCCTCCCCTTTTGTATTAATATGGTCTAAGCAATTGGTAAAGATTATGAGTAACATTTGCAAACCAGAAAGTTTTTAGTGAGAAAATTTTCATAAAGAAATAAGCCACATATCCTTGGCTCAAATTTGTAATTATGAGGCATAGAACCACATCCTTCCTAATTAAACTTCAGTCTTGAATTTGTTCATCTGATCCTGCTAACCAAGAAGGGTAATGCACCATATTAAGCTCATTTGCTTGCATGTGGCATTCCTGAGAACTCCACTTTCAAAACACTTGATTTAGAAGTAGCATTCCACGGTTAATTAAACTGATTCAACAAAACTGTTAGGCATAAATACTTTACAAACTCTTAGCAGCAAGCATGTCAAACAGTGTCATAGGTTAGAGAATGAGCCAGGAATCTTTAAGAAGAGGCCTCTCTCTTAATATGATAGTCAAACACATTAAAAACCATGGAGGAATCTAGCATAATGAACCTCTCCTGTTTTAATTAGTCCATATTACTTTCTTAACATTTTACGTCAATTTCTCTGTTGCCTAAGCAACAGGTTTGCTCATGCCCTGTACAAATAGAAGGGAGGGCAGTGTTTGTCTTTTCAGATGTGTCGTTCAATGTATGATTACTCATTTGACTAACTACACTGTAGATATTAAATTCACTCTGAACAATTCAAGTCTTTGAATGTTTCTGAGTTTGCCAGCAGCACACCTGCTTTCTTCTCTATTTACATAAAAACATATGTTTCCTTCTATCTATAGCTATTTATTTAGTGTTTATATCCTTACTTTTCCCCCTCTGGCATTCATTTTTTTTCCAAATTTAGTTTACGTATAGAAAATTAAGATAGTAGCATGCATAAAAATTTCAAGTATCATAATTACGCAAATATAAATCAGAAAACATAGCAGCATTAATCTGAGAAAGAAAATATTTCAGATCCATAATGCATACATAAAAATATATTTTTATTCTAGATAACAACAGCTGCAACACTTGTTCTCTCTAGCATCAATGTGCTTGCATTTATTATACCAATATGAAATGAAGAGTTTCCAATAATTAACAAATGCATATTTATAATACTAAATAAATGTGTTTGTGTCTGTAGGTGTGTCCAGGATACCTCCAAGATTGTTGCCATTTCCTCACTACACTATTATAGTGCTGTTATTCTATATTCAACATCCTGTGGAATCCTGGGGTTTGCAGTTTGGGGAGGGGCATTTAGAATTCTCAGCCAGAGAGCTCTTTGGCCTCAGTAAACTACAAACCTCAGAATTCCACAGGATGTTGAAAGTGGAATAATGGCACTATAACAGTGTAGTGCAGAAATGGCCTATAAATCTAGCCATCTGAAATTTGCATGGGTACTAATAGATACTAGGGCTGTTCATCTCAGAGTTATATTATAAACAGATTGATGGATTTTAGTTAATTAAAATCTGCCTGTAGCCTGCAGTACCATCTTTAGGCACTAGACATCATTAGAGTTATGGTTCTTTGTGGCCCTGGGAGCTTCATTTCTCCACTGCGCTTCTAGACAATTCAATTTTCTGCTTCTCACGGTAGGCCCCAAATTCTTCATGCAAATAGATCAAGACTGAGAGAAAGAGAGAGAGCAAGAGAAATAATTCCTGTGATGGAAAGAGAAATATGAAAGGGAAAAAGTGAGTGAAGGGTGGAGGGAAAGCAGGGAAGATGAAGGGACAAAAGAGGAGGAGGAGGAGGAAGAGGGAGAGACTTTGATGTCTGCTAAGTGTTTCTGAAAGAGACAATAAGGACAGGAAAAAGCTGAATAAGCACCAGGGAAAGGTGGTAGAAATGAAAAAAAAAACTATGTGAATGAATAAAGTGGTAAGTAATAAATAAAGTGACTAACTGAGAAAGCAAAACAGTGAGAGAAACTGGCAAGAATGTTCAAGGCATTTGTCATCCTAAATGAGAAGCCAGGGTCTTGCCATTCTTCAGTCACATGTTCTTTTTATAACAGCATCAGGCCTCTATTATAGCAAACATTCACCTATAACTTATAATTGTATAGAAATTAGAAAATAATGTTTACAGCAGGAAGGAGGAAAGTACATCACATGGACTACATGCAGCCCCAAGAAAATTCAGGAGTCCACCCACCAACTCAAAAAGGTTTTTAAAACAATGGCACAATGCTCCTCATCTCCCAGGAAAAAAGGAGACAATTCTCTCCAAATTTTTTCCTGCTCCCACTGTCTGTTTTAAGCATAACATAAGCCTTAAAAAAAAAAGGAAAAAAAAAAGAACTGGCAGTGCATTGGATTTTGTAATGTTACTTTTGGAAGTACAAAGTTGTAATGATGACCCATTAGCAAAGTAATGTTACTTTTAGTATAATGCATGCCTATTAATTCCCAAATATTGGCTAGGCAAACCACAGACCATTGGATGCAATTTGTTTACTATGATGTCTAAACCTGAATAGACTCAAATTCTGGCTTTTTTTTCTTCTATTGCAAACTGAGACATAAATCTGGAACAAACCATGGGTTATTTCCCTGGTTTGCCATACAAGGAAACCACGTGTAGGGAACCTATTATTTGTTAGCTACTCTTGCTAAGAATTAATTGGCCCATATACAGAATCACAACTTGCTTGTTCACGACAGATCAGAATTATGTCAGATTCCAGATGGTCCCATAGAATTGTCTTTTGTAATCCTGATGTACAATACAGCTGACGACAACAACAGGAATACATTGTAGACAACAATATTTGATTCTGATAGTACTTAGAGTCAGTTGCAAAGCAAAGCTGTTGTTTGATTTCTTCTTTAGTACAGATTCATGAATCATAGCTTTACTTCAGGAATCACTTAGGAGCTGGCAAAAAGTGGAGAAACACAAGATAATATTAGTAGGAATTGATGTGTTTTCCTGCCAGTTCTTCTTCTTTGTTTTTAATTGGCTGTGCACATTATGCTGCAGGGAGTGTTTTGCTTACTTAGAAGAAATAATTGTCCATCAGTAAAAGTAAAAGATTGTTTTGAAATATCTAATATTACAATCTGTACTCTGATTGTGCTGTCCTGCAGTTTTCATTTGCTTTTTTGCCTTGAGAAACCCAACACAACCTTCCTAACTTTAACAGAGCTCAGCTCCCTAGTGTGTTTGCAAAACTAAATGGCATTTGTTCTTCAGTGAGGTACCATCACTTAAAGCCTTCCTGTTCTGAAAGGGATTTAAAGGGCTGCAAAATTTGACAAGATAATTGAGTTTATAAGCCAAAAAGTTTAACAAGAGTTTGGCTTAACTAAGTTTTTAAAATGGACAGGGGCACCACAAGTTAAAGATCAGATTTTAAAGTTGTAAAACATTAGAAATTTAGACATATGTAAAACTGTTTATGAAGGAACATAAGCAGCTGTGGGAAAGTGAAAGTTATTGGATGTTATTGTAACAAGTAATTGATAAGGCCAAGAATGACAACATTGTAGTGACTACAGATGATGGCAAGGAACTAAAGGCTCAGGCTTACAAGAAGACTGCTTCTGCTGCTACTTCAAGAAGGAAAAGGAAAGAAAATGATTGCGTGTTGTTCCTGATATTTTCCCCTACATCTGAGATTGTGCTAGATAACTATGGCCATTTTTGCACTATACTGTTATAGTGCTATTATTCCACTTTCAACATCTTATGGAATCCTGGGGTTTGCAGTTTAGGGAGGGGCATTTAGAATTCTCAGCCAGAGAGCCTTTTGGCCTTAGTAAATTCCACAGGATGTTGAAGGTGGAATAATAGCACTATAACACTGTTATGTAGAAATGGCCTATGCCAACAACAAGGAAGATATCCAAAGTGAAGGAAGGAGGGAATCAGGAGCTGGATCTCCTGATTCCAAAGAGTGGTAGCTGAACTTAAGTTAATAAGAGATGGTTCAAATGAGATTGGATTTGTCAAGATAATTTAAGAATGAGGCTAAGAATTTGAAAAGTGCTTCATCTCAAGTGGCTGTTGAGATGAAGCAAGTTACTAGAAAGTTCAAGCTTTGAAGACAAAAACTGAGCTACAAACTTTGAAATGCAGAAAGACTTGGACAATTTGGTTTTGATGGAATTAAGAGGAAAAGATTTCTGTTTGAGATTTTGAGATCTAGTGGAGAGTTCTGATCCAGATATTAAAAAGAAGATGCCTATAGCCTTGGTAAACTTTTTAGAACGAGAGGTGTCAGAAATGGGAATGGAAGTGGATCACATGTATAGAATAAATTCACATGATGGAAGATTGAGAAGGGTGCCAAGTAGGGATGGGCCAACCAAATCCATGAATCCATGAATCCTTGAATCCTCACCCTGGATCAGGCCTGTGTGAGCGTGCAAGGGCCAGAGAGAGCTGCTTTCCTGCATGCCAGGAGGCCTAAGCTGGTGCAAGAGTCCCGGATCATGCCCATGCAAGCATCCAGAGCTGGCGAGAGCTGCTTTCCTGAACGCCAGGAGGCCTGAGCTGGCACAAGAGCTTGCTCCTCCTGCCTGCCCCTGTGGCTGCCCCCCTCTGCAAGGTAATTATTCTCTTTTTCTATTCTTTTGATTTGAGACTGGTGGGTAGGGATTGGGACTGGACTAGGGGCTGGTGTTAGTTTGTTTTTGTTAAGTGCCTTCCTTATTTTAGGACTTGAGGCTGGACATCAAGGTAGAGAATTGAAACTGGGCTAGAAGCTGGTGTTTTTGTTTTTTGTTTTTTTAAAGTGCCTTCCTTGTTGCAGGACTTGAGACTTGACTGGAAAGTACAGTGTTCTTGAGATTTCAAGGACAGCTGAAGAAGATTCCTTTGCATGGCTCCCTTGCAAAGCTCTTTCATACACAATTCTGGGGTTTGTAGTTGGACAAGGTGTCACAGCCTTCGCTGCCAAAGTGTGCTAGTGCATCATCAAACTACAGACCCCAGGATGCCATAAGAGCTAAGCAAAGAAAAATCCAGTTTTGACCTGGATTATCTCTGTACTATAGTATGTGGCCCTGTTTACACAGGCAGGAAAATATGGGATTAATAATCCACATTTTCCTGCTTGTGTAGAAAGGGTCTTCATGTCATTTTCAATCTGGCGAGATCCTAAGACAAAACTATGACCTTTTTGAAAAGAAGTCTCCAAATGAAACCTGAGTTTTTTCTCCTGGGACCTAGGACATATAGTTAGAAAAATATTATGGAAGACAATTGCAATATATAATCACTGCAGTGAGATTGAGATTGACAATATCAACCACAAATGAGTGGATGGCAGAATTGATGGACCTAGCTGAGATGAACAAATTGACTGTTAATTCAAGATTGGTCTTTAGGAAGATGGACTTTCTGAGGAAAGAGAAAAAAGATCTGATTATTAGTAGTTCAGTGATAATAGCAAGTGTTTAGTATAGTAGGAAAACTCAAGAAGCCAGAATAAAGTTGTAACATATAACTACCAATATGCAGAACAGAATGTACTTTTTTCTTTTTTAATTTTTATTGGACAATGCTTTGTAATTTTACTTACAGATAATGCTGTTTATTTTTTTTTCTGTTTTATTGATCTATCATATTTTCTTAAACTTAATAAAACTATCTGAAAAAAAAGTAGACCCCACTATTTCTACAAAGCATTTGTCCAAGCAAGTGTGCACAAAACTGAAGCTTTAGTCAGGTTTCTTGAGGTACTTGTTTCTTAGCAGAAGGAATGGAATAACTCAGTGCAGCGAAGAACTGTGGTAGCTCATTACCTAGTCAAGTGAAGGAATTTTTTTTCTCCATGAATGGATATTATGTATGGCAAGGGTAAACTGTATGGTAAGGGTGAACAAAGAGTGGCTCTTCAGATGGTGTTGAACTACAATGACCATCAGCCCTAGCCAACAGAGCCAATGATGAGGAATGATGGGAAGGATAGTCCAGCAACAGCTGCCCTGATGCCCATCTCTACTGATCTTTACCATAGAAGAGAATGGTGGGATATGTTAGTTAGTACTATATGATAGATTAAGAAATCTTTCCACGTTTAAAATATATTCCTTAAGAGAATTTTTTTACACTTGGTATTTATTATTTTCATTTTCTCCCAGTTTACTCTCAAGTCATTTCTCTCATAGTTATGAAGAAATTCATGAGCGTTGTTCTTTTTAAAAAAATTGAAGTTCTTATCCATTTGCACTGACCAAATACAACAGGTACAACTATTCACAGCATGGGAAGTACTGTGCTGTCTAGTGGAGAGGAGAGAAGATGTAACACTTTTTATTCAACACCACAAACATAGTTGAAAGGGAAAAGATTTGTTTCCGAGTGTGGAGAGACCAACTGAAAGAAGCAGGACATTTTACTTTATGCAGATTCAGAGAAGCCTAATCTGAACTAGAACTACACCCGGGGCGGGGGGGGGAGATTAAGGCTCCTTTTGCCATGCTAGGTATTTTAATGTGGATTTTCAGTCCCCTGCATGAACCAGCCTTCTGCAGTAGACTGTTATAGTGCTATTATCCCACTTGCAACATCCTATGGAATCCTGGGGTTTGCAGTTTCGGGAGGGGCCGGCTGGCCCCTCCCAAAACTGCAAACCCCAGGATTCCATAGGATGTTGGAAGTGGAATAATAGCGCTATAACAGTCTAATGCGGAAATAGTTCTACTATGGTGTAAAGGTCTGGGTGTTGAATTAGGATTCTGGAAGACCAGGGTTCAAATCCCAGCTCAGCCATGAAAATCCACTGTATGACTTTGGGCGAATCACACTCTCTTAGCCTGAGAGGGAGAAGCTTCCTCTGAATAAACTTTGCCAGGAAAACTCTGTGGAAAGTTTACCATACATCAGGGTCAACTTGAAAGCACATCACAACAGTGAAGTACTTAGGATTTTTTTTAAAAAAAAGAAAAAAGAAGGAATAGTAAATAGATATCCCTTTAGAGTACTGTTTAGAGTATCCTTTTAAAATATTGTTTCAGTTTCCACTTTAGTGTCTAAACCCCCACACACACTTCTAATAATTAACCATTGTAATTTCTTTTTCTTCACAGTCATTTGATAAGCCATTTAGAAGATACACATTTTGGATTCCAGCTTTATGAACACCGTGTTCAAGCCCATACAGTATTGATTCAGAGGGCCTTTCTGCAATACGCTGTTATAGTGCTATTATTCCACTTTCAACATCCTGTGGAATTCTGGGGTTTGCAGTTTACTGAGGCCAAAGAGCTCTCTGGGTGAGAATTCTAAATGCTCCTCCCTAAACTGCAAACCCCAGGATTTCATAGGAGGTTGAAAGTGGAATAATAGCACTATAACAAGCTAGTGCGGAAATTGCATCAGTCTCGAGTCACAAATATCGTAGTGATACATATTTTCCTGCCTAACATTTCAAAATCAGAATGAGGTGGCTCAGATGAAATTTTGAACCTGAAAAGCAGTATAATGCCTCCAATGTTCAAAACAACATATATTGTTGTATCTTAATTTACAAGGAATGTCTAAATGATGGACAAAGTGATTACTTTTGGTTTCCCAGGGTTTTGCATTTTTATACCATTACATTTGGTTCATTCTGGACTTTGAATTTGTTTCAAGTGCACCTGAAAATGTATACATCTTATTGTATATATTTCTTCTAATATGTGTATTTTGGTATGCAGTTTTGCCTGCTATACACAATTTTGCCTAATGGATACATTATTGGAAGCAATTTTCTTAATATAATACAATATGAATGTGATTTTCTATTAGTATATGTATGTTTGTGTACATTTTTCCCATTTGAAAAATGCATCACAAAATTAGGAGGAGTAGATATTTCAACGAATAACTGAATTTTGGTTTGTATAATGGGTCAAATGTGCAAAATTAACTAAATTCATGTTAAAATGCAAACTGAACACACATCATCACTAACAAGGAAATTAGTCCATTTTATACGATCTGAAGAGAGACCAGAGTATAATTAGTCCATTATAACAGATCATATATATCTTTCCTGTCACATTGCTTTATAACAATTGGAAAGTTCATTAACACAAAGGTCTCAATTTACTGAGCCAATTCTCTCACATAATATTTGCACGATATACAGCAAAGTGTACATTGGTTCATGAAAGTATGACTAAATTTAGGGAAGCTATATTGAAATTTCTATAAATAAGGTTGGTTCTTTGATTGAAATTTTACAAAACATCTTAATGTTTTCAAACTCATACCTTTGTACTCCCAATATGCATGTTCTCATTTTTAGTATTATGCTTTAAATTCTCTGTGAAACAAATGGTAAGTTCATTATGAACCAAAATAAAATAATCATCATTCTAGACCTGTAGGAAACTAGAATGCTCACTGCTGTTCATGTATGAGGCTCATAATTCATTGTCATGATAGAAATCTATTCTTTTCCTTTTGTAGTATCAAATTGTTCTAATAGTCTTCCAGGAAAGAAATGCAATGTAGAAATAGTAGAATCAAATCATATGCTACTGAAAAGAACATTGATACCTAAAACAGGAGTGATTTTTCAGTTTTCCGTTTCTAGACAGTATTCTACCAGATACCAGTGTACTTTGTGTTTTTGTGATGTCATCTAATGGAAGGAATGCCAAGAGCAATTTGTAAATAGTAGTTGTTTTGAATTGCTTTCTGCCAAAATTGTATGGTCAATCCCCTCAGTGTTAGGCCAAGTAGTGCATTTACTAAATATAACCCATGATGGTACCTTGTTGATGAATGGGAATAAGTGATCATTCCAAGAAAAGAAGACAAAACAAATCCTCATAACATGAAGTTTATGTTGATTACACAGGACCTGAATCAACCCAGCAAAGGCAAATGATACAGAGAGGCATCTGGGCAGGTGATTGAAACCCTAGCTGTGACATTTGTTCCTGTGTGTCTGTAAGGCCTCTGAATACACCAGGGGATGACATTTATCTCTAGTTTTCTGGGTTACAAGCATTCAAATAATAAATTCTATTTTCTTATTTTCACACAATTATTGTTCGGTAATTACAAAAGAATTTATTACCAAAGACAATTCTTAGCTGAAGAATCCATTTTAAGCATTTCAGTGAAAAATTGTGTTACAGAAAACATTCTGTAACTAGCCAGAGTAGAGATAACTGTGTATGCCATTACAAAGAGTATAGAAAAATATACGTGTATATTTGCTGTCAAGTCATCTGTTGACTTGTGATGACCCCATGAAGTTTGTTGAGTTTTCCTTAGGTAAGGAATACACAAAGATTTTTTTGTTATTGCCTACAGAGCCTGGTGTTCCTTGGTGGTTCCCCATTCAACCTTGCCACACACTGCTTTAGCTTGCAAGATGAGATGGGATCTTGTGCTTCATACAAGCATTTGTACAAGTTGAAAGTGTCTCTAGTCAGACAAACACAGAGACTCCAGAATCCAACTAAGCATATTTCAAGAATGTCACTGCTTTACATGTCAGGCACATGCAGGGGGGCTTCCCATGCACAGAAGTTCAACTTCTTCTGCTTTACGACCTAACAGTAACCAGATATCTTAATGAGTTGAAGTCTACATATATGACATGATTTATCAGTATAGAAATTGTTTATAATCTGTTTGATCTTAAGTACATAAAAATTGAATTGCTACTTTAAATTGAAAAGCATCATTTCTGAAAATTTATAGCCTTCTTTTTACATATTATGATATATAATTTAACTTCTATGTGTTTCTTTGCCCCTTAATATCCAGTGATGGTTACTAATGTTTCATGTTCACACTACCATGCCAACATTAAATATATTTTAGTTTTAAGGCTTCCTAAAAGCTCACGATTTCACAGTCTTTTTAACACCATGGCTAATTCAATCTAAATCACTATGATATAGTTTCACTAGAGCTAAAAGAATGAAGAACTGGTCTCATTAATGAACTGTCTGCATTTTCACCCCCAAAGAAGACATGCTCTAATTAACTACCTTGTCTTAAGCTATTCTCAAGGCATTGTACTTACCCAGACAGTCTGACTGGAAATTAAATAGGATGGCATCCTAGTAAAATGGCAACTACATCAGTCATTCTTTCCATTGAACATGATCTGCATACTGAGCAAGTAGTCAAATAGTTTGACTCCTATGAAATTCCCTGTGTGGTGGCCCCATTCTTTTCCTTCTAGAACAGTCACTGCCCTATATTAAAGTCTGTTTGTATATAACAGCTGTAATGTACTCAACTAGGAAACTAGGGCTGCACCAAAGTTACTTACCTCATTTTCTATGAACAAACAAACAAACATAGGAAAGATAACTGCCTCCTATTTTCAATGATTATCAGCATCTAGTGAACACAAAGATACATTGTTCTTCCCAGCACTGTGTTCTGCTTCTTTGACCTCACAATCTTTAGCTCCATTTGTCTGTCACATCATTTAATTCCAATAATTGTCCTGGCCCATGTGATTTTTGTCATGGATACACATACTAAGCTTGCAAATTTATATTCAAATGAGCCTGAACTAAAGCACAAGTCCTTCCAAACATCATTATTTCAGTCTTGTGTCTATTCAGTTCGACTTAACTTACTCATAGCCTATAAATAATCACAGATAGGCTGATCAGCAAACTAGATGTTACACATAGATATCTGTAACTAAGCTCTGATCCTTTAAACAAAAATGAAAAGACTTGTCAGAATAGGGTCTATGCACAACTAATTTCCCATCAGTGTTTGTCTACTACAACTGTAATATACCCTCCAATGTACCCCAAGATATCTCAGGAAGTCCTTACCTTTCCTTTTACACAAGAATTTCCAGGAGGAAAAAAAAAGGCTCTCCATATGCTTAACAGAACTTTATACAGAGAGGCCTCACTCTGTCTCAGGTGCATTTGGTAGAAACAATGGAGAGAGCCTTTTTGGTGGCAGTTCCCAGACTTTGGAACTCCCTCCCTAGAGAGACCAGGCTGGCTCCTTCTTTTCTGTCCCTTCAATGGCAGGTTATATTTTTGTGCCATCTGGCTTTTATAAATTAACCGGATGTGGGCTTGTGATGCTATGCAGCTTTATTTTAAGGTGGCATAATGTATTTTAATGTATTTAATATTTTAATATTAATATTTTAAACATATAATTGTTTTAGCTTTATAAATGGTTTGATGCTTTTTAAAATTTTATACTTTCAAAGATGTTTTAATTTGTTATGTTTTACTCTTGTTAGCTGCCTTAAGTCCCACTATTGGGAGAAAGGCAGGATATTGAATGAATGAATGAATGAATGAATGAATAAATAAATAAATAAATAAAGCATCTACATGTCTTGCTTTTTTCAATGGAATTTGTTGTTGTTAACTGCTGTCAAGTCAGCTTCAACTTATAGTGACCCTATGGATGACAGAGCTCCAAATCACCCCATCACCAACAGTCCTGTTCAGGTCTTGCAGATTCAGGGACATGTCTTTCTTGAGTCCATCCATTTGTAATGCAGTCTTCTTCTTTTCATACCACTTTCTACTTTGCCAAGCATTATTGTCTTTTCTAGTGAGTCAGGTCTTCTCATGATATGGCCAAAGTACAACAGCCTCAGTTTCATCATCTTGGCTTCTAGGGAGAATTCAGGCTTGATTTTCTCTAGGACACATTCATTTGTCTTTTTAGGAGTCTACAGTATCTATGGAACTTTTCTCCAGCACCATATTTCAAAGGAGTTGATTTTCTTCCTATCAGCTGTCTTAACTTTCCAGTTTTTATAGCCATACATAGAAATTGAAAATATGATGTCATGGACAACCCTAATTTTAGTACACAATGATACATCTTTGTACTTCAGGATCTTGCCTAGTTCCTTCATAGCTGTCCATCCAAGTCCTAGCCTTCTTCTGATTCCTTGACTGCAGTCTCCATTCTGATGAATGAATGAATGATTGAGCCAAGGTGTCATCTGCATATCTTAAATTATTGATGTACCTTCCTCTGGTTTACACACTTCCTTTGTCCAAGTTGAGTTCTGATTTACTTGTGATATGTTCGGCATACAATTGAAACAGACAGGGTTATAAAATGCAGCCTTGCTTGCCCACCTTGGCAATTGGAAAATATTCCATTTCTCCATATTCTGTCCTAACAGTAGCCTCTTGTTTTGCATACAGATTATGCATCAGTACAGTCAAATGTTATAGCATACCCATTTCTTTAAGAGTGGTCCATTGTTTTTCATGATCCACCAAATCAAAGACTTAGCCATAATCTATGAAGCAAAGGCTGATTTTCTTTTGAAATTCTTTGGTGTGCTCCATTATCCAGCATATGTTTACACTACGATCTTTCCTGAACCCAGCTCGGACATCTGGCATTTTTTACTCCATATAGGGTAGAATTCTTTGCTGTAGAATTTTGAGCATGGCTTTGCTTACATGGGGAAATAGATGAACTAAGTCCTGTGGTTACGCCCTGGTGTCGCCCTGGTGTCCCCTTTCTTGGGAATTGGAATGTATATTTAGCATTTCCAATTTGTAGACCATTCTAAATAAAGCAACTTCAATGGATAGTTGAAGTGCCACCTACTTACTGAGTACACCATCAGTTTCAGCATATATTTAAAAATACACACTCCTTGGACTGTATTTGGACTTGACCCTGCTGTTTTGGTGTCCCTCAGCACTTGGTGACAACATATTCTGAAACTATTGGTAGTAGCAGAGTTTTAGCACCAATATTTGATGTCAATGCTGTTGTTTTTCTTAAAAAAAATGGGAGAACAGGCTGTTCCATCTTACTTCTCCTTCCCACAAGTGAAGAAATGTTCTGCCCTGGTGCAGGAAGACAGTGTGGCACCCTCATATACCATAGAGGGCTACTACACTTGCTTCAAATTACAGTGGCAATTACAGCAGCAAGGATCTCAATGATAGCATGCTCCCCAGTTGGTTGTAAGGCAACAGTTTACCCACCCAACTCCACCAGAAAGTTGCCCACTTACACTCTAGAAACTTGGCTAAGAGCCCCATGTAATGGGACATGACATTAACGGGGCACAGATTTCTTCTACCCTTCTCAGCTAACATGAGCTGAAGGACATTTCATTGAACTTGGACAAGTATTTCTATAGTGCTGGCTGTGAAATTTACGGAATGACTCAATCTTCCTCAGGTTATTGGCAGAACTGAACTGAAAGAGCAGTTGCCCTTGTTCTTCTAGGCAGGAAAAGGCAGAAAGTTGGCAGGAATGATCAGTAAGTCTTCATTGACCTGGTTGAAATAAAGGTCAGAACTGCAATTTTTTAGTCATCACAATTTAACCCATAAATGGTTAGCTTCCTGTGACAATCTCTATAAATGTTTCTCCCCTCAGCATGGATTCAAAAAAGGAGGAATAGACTACTTGAGGGTTATTTAGAACAAAGAAATGAGAGATAGCTTAGGCATGAGTAATTCTCCCCTCCAAATGTATTCTTCCCATATGTGTGTATATATATGTGGCTTCAAGGGTCCTCTCACCAGCCTGTCACTGGTATCAAAGCTAGGGATGGAAATAATATTTGCAATCTTTTGTTCCCAGGCCAATTAAATTGTTGGGAAGAATAATAGAACAGTTAGGACTCTGCACACTTTTCTACTGAAATTTGACATCCAGAAGTGTTGTGCAAAAATTATTCTTCAGAGGAAAAACACTTTTTTTTCTTTTTTCTTTGAACAGCCTGTTTTGTTTTCATAAAATGGGATTCCTGGACAGAAGATGCTTGTTTCTTGCACAAGAAAACTGTCTTTTTGCACAGAAATCAGTTATTTGTAAAAATTATTATTATTATTATTATTATTATTATTATTATTATTATTATTATTATTCCTGCACAAAACTTCAAGATGGTTGAATATAGAATATTATGGAGGAGGGGTGAAAATTAATTTCATTGTTTGTATTTCTATGCTAGGACAAAATAGTCAAGGATTTACACTCCAAATCACGGTTGTGCTGGGGAGATGCAAGACTGTGAGTATAATTTGATATTAAAATAACCTATCCCTCCTTTTATGTAACATCTTGCAAGGCTGCATATGTGAATGTATAGATAAACAAATTCTATGGTCATTGATATCACATCTAGTTTAAAAAGAAATCTGGCAAGAAAGCAAGAACTGGGAGGCAGCAGCAGGATTATAACAGACTGTGGTGTGCATTCTGTATCTTAGTGGGATTTCTTCTTTTTGTGCTAAATATTTAATGTTCCGTGAAATAATTAGTTCAAGTATTTACTATGTTCTCTTACAAGCATCTTCCTAGTCAAAGAGTTGATCTTTTCTGTCATTACACAGACATAAAGACCTGCAGGGATCCTTCAGTTCAAAAAGGAAATATACTTCTCTCATTGTGATGTATCAAATCAGATTCAGTCTGACAGATAAGAGGGGGAAAAAACTACTGCAGCTTGGACAAAATGGACATTACTCTTGCTTCTATTCAGCTCCCCCCACCTCTGGTCTGGTACTGTTATAACCTGGACAAAATCCAAAGATAGTTAGCCCTCTGTATCTACAAATTCTATATCCAAAGACTCAAACAACAATGGCTAGAAAATATTTTTTTAAAAAAAATCCAAAAAGCAAACTTTGTTTTTGCCATTTTATTTAAGTGGCGCCATTTTGCTACACCATTGTACATAAGGGACTTAAGCATCCATGAATTTTAGTATCCACAGAGGATCCTAGAACCAAATCCAAGTAGATACCAAGGGCCCACTGTAATCAAGACAAAACAAGCCAGTTTGCTAGCAATCAACTCAAAATCATCCTGCCTGCCATTTTCAAACATTTCACCTCCTGTCCCCATTTGCCTGGCCAACACTTATTAATATAATCTTCTACCCTGCCTTCTATATTTCCACAACTAGGGACAACCTGTGGAATTTTGCAGCCTAAGGTGAGACAGGAAAGAATTCTACCCATGTCAAAATGTAATGTATTGATCAAGGTATTTTGGACTTAAGAGAAAACAATCATACAAAAAGAGAGATACACATAAATAAACCCTTAACCGAACCAAGAAAAACAATGCCAAAGATAAAGAAATGAAGAGAAATTATAAATGAACTAATAATTTGCCACCTATTCATGACATCTCAGATCTGAAGCTACTGTTGTATTCTGGAGATAGGGAAAAGAAGTAGAAGTTGCATTTTTTAGAAGTGTTTCTTAAAAGACAGCATGGCTGTCAGGTTGATAAATGAGAAATATAATGGAAGCAAAGACCATGGAGTGAAGGAAAGCAAAGATGGAAGCAAGGACTGTGGAGTGGAAGCAAAGACAGTGGTATCCACAGAAGAAGATGGCAGTTGATTATAAGAAAAGCCTGACTCATTTCGGTCTATATGTGCTCTAGAGGCCTTCTTCAGGGATCACATAAAATCATTAAAAATATGCAATCAATTGCAGAACAATGTTGACTCACCTGGAGACTCCTGTTTCATGGTTCTTTCTGTTACAGAGGTATTTCCCACATGATTCTTAAGAGCTCAAGATTTTTTTCTTTAAATAAACATTTTTTGCACTACTTTTTGATCTACAGGTTTGAAAGATTCTAGGGAGAAGGACATCATTTCTCTTTCAGTGTTCATTGAACTTACCTGCTATTGCATAATATTGTGGCTACATATTTTGCAAAGAGCCTAAACAAAACATCATAACTGGCATCTGCCTTAATAGGACATGAGCTGGCAGTGACCAACCAAAAAGGGGATCTTGGGACTGTAGTAGATAGTTTGATGAAAATTTTGATCTAGTGATGTTTTATGGTTTTGTTAAAGCCAAATTACTATTGAGCATAGTTTTAAATTGATTTTTAAAAAAACCTACTAATGTCATATTGTTCATATGCAAATATACATTGCAACCACATCTGAAACACTGTGTACATTTCTAGTCATGGTACTTAGATCTAGAAAAGGTACAGAAAAGGGAAACTGAAATGATCAGAAGGCTGGAACAACTTGCCAAGGAGAAAAGTCTCAACCTAGGAGATGTTTAGTGGCGGTGGAGGGGAGCAAGTAAGAAGATACATGGTAGAGATGTATGAAAATGAGCATATGAGGAAATAGATAAGGAGTTTTTGTTCCTCTACCACAGTGTTATGACTCAAAGTTGCTGAATGAAGCTGAACAGCTGGAAAGTCAGGGTAGATAAAAAGAACAAGTTCAGACATCCCATGGTTAAAGTATGGAATCTGCTACCACAAGATGTATTCATGAACACCAAATTGGATGATATAATGAGGGTACTGAACAAACTTGTGGACTACAAGGCTATCAATAACTACTAGTCATGAGGACTATATATTCCTTCCAGTATGGGAGGCAATATGCCATCATGAATCAGCCCTTTACATAAGCAGGAAGGTGCTGCTACACTCATTTGCTATTTGTGGGCTTCCTATAAGCAATTGCTTGGCTACTGCTAAACTAGATAGGGCTTTGGTCTGATCTAGCATTGTACTTTGTATGTTCTTATCCATCAATATATGCTCAAAGAATGACACCCGCAGCATGCAGAAATTATTTAGTATTTTTAAAACTCCCCTCTGAAAGGTAAATTGGTTGCAGTGCATATATTTCCACTTTCTCAATATGTTTTGAAAATTTATTACATTACCCCAGACATTCGCCTATGAAATTTAAAGGGAGCTGTTCCCGAATTGATTGCACCTATTGATCAAATAGATCAAATAGTTAGAGAACCACTCAAGGGCATCTGAGCAGAACAAATAATTTAAGACTGGTCCATTTCTTTTCCAAGTTGCTTTCTGAATCATATTGCATTCAGACAAATCCCCTTGGTATCATATTACAATCCAATACTACCTATTGACTTTTCAAAGCATAAAATAAAACAATGTATCATTCCATATTGTAATGAAATGGCCCATTGACTTTTACCATGAAATAAAATGTAGTACCTTATTTCTGAAAACTAATTCAAATTAGGTGTTAGAAAGAACATTGCATTTTAAATTCGAGGTTTTGAATTTGTGGGTTACAAGGCTCAGATTTTTTATCCCTTTCTTCATGGAAAAAGAGGTTTAATATGCACATCCACACAGAAATTATCAGAAATGATCTTCCATGTGTCAGGAATGCATAGAAGTGGAATGGAACTGCACTTATTTGCCTTACCATAAACTTTGCTAATGTTGCCAGCTCCAGTCCAGAATTTCAGGCATGTTGGGTGAAAGATCTGACTCAAGAACCTAGAAGTGTATGAGTAAATGTGATTTGGCAACTCTGTGTGATTGAGTTAAGACTTCCTGACCACGTGTTCAAGCAACTGTATCTTTGGAGTGTATGTTTGGAGAAGAACTTAGCAGGTGAAGAGATGTTCAGGGAGCAAATAAGCTCTGTACCAATTTTTTTTTAAAAAATGTCTCTACTGCAAGGTTTTGGTGAAGATCAAGGGATCATTCCTTGAATGTAAAGAAAACAACAAATGTATCTTACAGTTATCACTAGTATTTTTCCACATCTGGAGCACTTTCAGAGCTATTCATCTTCTGTCAGTCTGTTTTAGCAGAAGGAACAAATGTGCATACAGTGGACCCGTGGTATCAACTAGGGTTTGGTTCGAGGACCCTTCATGGATAACAAAATTAGTGGATGTTCAAGTCCCATTCTGTAAAATGGTGTAGTAAAATGTCAGTGCTTGTATAAAACGGCAAAATCAAAGCTTGCATTTGAGATTTTTTTTAAAAAAAAATATCAAGCTGAGGTTGGTTAAATTCATGGATATAGACTCTGTGGATGTGGAGAGCCAACTGTACTGCCACAGATTTGTAGGAACGGACAGGTAAGCGATAGGTGTTTTCTCCCACCTCCAGTCACTGAAATATGTGTTTAGAGTTCACGTTTTTATATTTGTATCTGAGTCTAGTTCAGTTTCAGTTGGTACTACCTGGTATGATTCATGTAACTGGATTTGAAAACTATAGTTACTAGATCAAAATAAAGAGATGCCTGCCTATGCAAAGAAGTCAATGTGTTGCAATGATCATTCAAGTATGCAATATACGTCTATGACTATTACACCAACACAATATATTTATATAAGAATTTATATTCTACTGTATAACATACAATTGCAAGGTGATATACAATAAAATTAGAATAAAGCAACTTAAACAATGTAAGACATAAAATATGATTTAAACAGACTGAAAACATAATAAACAATTTTGACAAGTTAATCAAAGACAATTAGAACCAGTTGAAACATATATTGAAGATGAGAGTTATGTCTGTAGAAAGATATCATATAAGAAATAGTTTGCTATAACTTATTCTAGATGTTTTTATTGTGCTAAGAGTTTTCTTTAGTACCACATTTTTAATTATCATATTGTTAAGGCCATCAAAAAAAAGGGAATTGCCTATACTGAAATGCATCACATGCAATAAATAGTTCAGACACTCTGAGAACTTTCTCTCTGGGGTTTTCTTTGGGATGCCTTCTCTTTTTATTAGTCCCATGGACTAAGGCTCCCTCATACTGTAATTCGTGCTCAGGTACTGGAAAGCATCTTGAGAGAATAACAGGAGGGCTCTTGTACATTATACCTAAAGATCGGAGCATTATTGATCTTATAATAAAATAATAATAAAATTTATTTGTATCCCGCCTCTCCACATGGATCGAGGCGGCGAACAGCATGAAATACATTATACATTAAAAGACATTAAAAACATACCCAGTCCTCCCCACCCACCAACCTAGCTAAAACCAACCCCCTAAAACACATAACAACTATTAAAAGAACAGCAGGACAATTGGTGGGAGGCAGTGGAAGTACTAGTCTTGGAAGGCCTGTCAGAAGAGATCTGTCTTGATTGCTTTTTTAAAGCAGTCAAGACTGGTAATATGCCGGGTCTCCTCTGACAGGCCATTCCATAACTTGGGAGTGATAGAAGAGAAGGTCCTCTGGGTAACCGCAGCCAACCTAGTTCTGGCTGGCTGAAGTAAATTCCTCCCAGAGGACCTTAATGTGTGGGACGGATTATATGGAAGAAGGTGATCCGCAGGTAGTCTGGCCCCAAGCCATAAAGGGCTTTAAAGGTAATAACCAACACCTTGTACTGTGTCCAGAAACTAATAGGCAGCCAATGTAAAGACTTCAGAATTGGTGTTATGTGGTCAGTTTTAGGTCTACCGGTGACCAACCTGGCTCCCATATTCTGAACTAATTGAAGTTTCCAGACTAAGCACATGGGTAGCCCTATGTAGAGCGCATTGCAGAAGTCAAGTTGTGAAGTTACCAGCGCATGCACCACTGTTTTTAGGTGTTCCAGCTCCAGAAAGGGGCGCAGCTGGCGTATCAGCCGAAGCTGATAACAGGCACTCCTGGCCGCCGCATCTATTTCAGTTGTCATCTGAAGTGGCGAGTCCAGGAGCACCACCAAGCTGTGGACACAGTCTTTCAGGGGAATCATAGAATCATAGAAATGTAGAGTTGGAAGAGACCCCTGAGGCCATCCAGTCCAACTCCCTGCCATGCAGGAACATCCTCAAAGCACTCCCGACAGATGGCCATCCAGCCTCTGCTTAAAAACCTCCAAGGAAGGAGACTCCACTACACTCCGAAGCAGCAGATTCCACTGCCGGACAGCCCTGACTGTCAGGAAGTTCTTCCTGAGGTTCAGGTGGAATCTCCTTTCCTGCAGCTTGAATCCATTGCTCCTTGTCCTGGTCTCTGGAGCAGCAGAAAACAAGCCCTCTCCTTCCTCTATGTGGCATCCCTTCAAATATTTAAACATGGCTATCATGTCCTCTCTTAACCTTCTCTTCTGTAGACTAAATATACCCAGCTCTCTAAGTCTATCCTCATAGGGCATGGCTTCCAGGCCTCTCACCATTTTGGTTGCCCTCCTCTGGACTTGCTCCAGCTTGTCAATATCCTTCTTGAATTGGGGTGCCCAGAACTGGACACAGGATTCAAGATGGGGTCTAACCAAAGCAGAGTAGAGTGGTACCAGTACCTCCCTCGATCTAGACACCATACTCCTATTGATGCAGCCAAGAATTGCATTGGCTTTCTTGGCTGCCACATCACACTGCTGGCTCATGTTCAGCTTGTGGTCTATGAAGACTCCTAGATCCCTTTCACACGTACTGCTACCCAGCCACGTGTCCCCCATCCTATATTTCTGTATTCCATTTTTTCTACCTAAGTGTAGGACCTTACACTTCTCTCTGTTGAATTTCATTTTGTTCGCCCTGGCCCAGCTCTCCAATCTATCCAGGTCATTTTGAATTTTGATCCACATTGACATGGGTTTTAAAGGATAAGCCAACTGAAGATTTTTGGAAAGACTGGAAACTCTTTATGGACTTCTTGAGCAATAAGATATCTAACCATGCAATAATTTGTGGATAGGGCTACTTGTAACATTGGCAAATTTGGAAGTGTGACCCCGTCTAGAACTGGTTGACAAACCTCCATACCTGGGCTGGGGCCCTTAACAGCGAGTACCTCCGTCTTAGCTGGATTCAGTTTCAGTCTGTTTTTCCTCATCCAGTCCATTATGATGCCAGAGAAAACTGCCTCAGTATGCCTTACATTTGGGCTTATTTTCTGAATAGTTTCTGACCCTGCTATAATTTCTCTTTTCTGCAAGAGGATTCACATTTCACTGAATGTGAAATACCTGTACTGATTTTTTTAAAAAAGGATTTACAATGAAAATAATCAGATAAAGGGTTTCAAGATATTTCTGATGAAACACACAGAGGATGTGTTAAAATCTGCAGACATAAAACAATGTTAAGAACTACAGCATAATTTTAAAGTTTTGAAGCAATTAAAGCTTTTTTTTGCCAGCACTAAATACATAGTAAATAGGTGCCAGTTTAGTCTCTCTATTGAGAACATTTCATTAATAAGAAACTACACCATAAAGATCTTTGTTCAAACACCCAACATATCTCATTGGCATTGTTGTGGTGTGCTTTCAAGACATTTCTGACTTATAGTGACTCTAAGGCAACTCAATTACAAGGTTTTCTTGACAAGATTTGTTCAAAGGTGGGGTTTTTTGCCTTTTCCTTCCTCTGAGGCTGAGACAATGTAGCTTGACCAAGGTCACCCAGTGGGTTTCCATGGCCTAGTGCTTTGAACCCTGGTCTCCAGAGTTGTAGGCCAATGTCCAAACCACTACACCACACACTAGCTTTCTCAATGGCATACCCTCCAACATTTCACAGATGAAAACTGGCACACGATGGCCAACCAACGTCAGAATGTGGTCAAGTTATTAATGAGGAGGAACACACACAAGCTGAGAGAAGCTGCAGCAGTTCCTTTTGCCTGAGCCTACTGGGAAGAACAAAATTTTGCCCCTTCCTCTCCTTTAAACCCTTCTGAGTTGAGTACAAGCTACTTTTGCACTTTGAACTTAGTTTGCAGCAATTGAAGTAAGCTGAGAATAAAGGGGTAAAGTATGAGGAAAAGAGAAAAACTGGAGCATTTTTAAAGCAGCTGGAAATATGGGTGGATGGGGAATCAATCAGGACTGTCCTTGACAAATTAGGATAATTGGAGGGCATGCATTGGATTAAAGCATTCAAAGTAGAGGCTCAGATGTTGACCTGAAGTTATAGATAAGTACAAGATCAAAAAGGTAAAAAAAATGAGGTCCCACAAACATAGAAACTTCCTTATATAGAGTCAGTTAGTTTGTCCATATATTTTTGAACTGTCAACTCCATATAGAAGCTGTTCTCCAAGGTTCTGTGCAGGATTCCTTCCTACCATGATAGAATAGATCCCAGATATTCTTGTTGGCTTCCATACAAGTATTAAGTAAACCTAACCTTGCTTTGCTTCTGAAATCAGATGGACTATGTGTTTTCAGGGTAGTGTGAACTGCTTTACTTAAAGATCAAAGGCAGTATTTTCTATTGGATCTAGACATGATCTAAGAGCCCTGGTGGCACAGTGGTTAAATGCCAGTACTGCAGCCACAACTTTGTGAGTTCAGTCCTGCAGGGCTCCAGGTTGATTCAACCTTCCATCCTTCCGTAGGTCAGTAAAATGAGTACCCAGCATGCTGGGAGCAATTACCTAACACATTGTAAACTTCTTAGGGAGTGCTTAGCATTGATAAGTGGTATAGAAATGTAACTGCTACTGCTATATTGTTATGATTTAGATAACAATGAACTAGCATAATATATTCACACCCTCAGTCAGCGCTCTTGTCCTTAATTCTTTACCAGCTAAATGGCAACCCCATTTGAAATATCTTGTAATTCAAACAGAGGGCTACTAGGTTATGTATCACTGAAGTCAGGTTATCCCTGTAAAGGTAGGGTAGCTCCAGTCAAGGACAACAGAGAACTACAAATGACATGTACCTCTAGTGACAGACATGGATCAATGAGCAAACCAAAACTACAAACTTGGTCTATTAGCCATCCAAAATGAGTTATTTCAGGGAGCATGACCCTCCAGGATAATGTTAAATAGGACTTCCATGAGCCACTCATTGTTATTACCTCCATCTTGTCTGAACTGAGCTTCATCTTATTGGTCTCAATTCAGTTCATTACTCTAACTAGGCACTGATTTAGCATTTCAACAGCCTCACCTGATTTCTATATAATCTGTCTGTGATCCACTTAACACAATGCAAAGCCCCAGTGCTGGCATGCAGCTGTTCAAAAGGCTTTTTTTTTTTATTGATCTCAGAATAGTGTCAGGGTCAACCGTAAGTTTTATAAGCTCTGGAGCAGCTCCTGGTCAGGAAGCCAAAAAGAAATGAAGAGAATTTTCTGTCCTGCCTCTTTTTGATAACAGAACATATTGGCCATTCATAGATTGATGCTGAAGGGGGTTCTCACCTGCAAATGTCGGGTGAAGTATCCCCATAAGCAGAACATTCTTGATAAAAGAAGGCAAGCCCAAAGTCTGTGTGACAAACAAATGGCAACTATTTTGGACGCTGAATGTCTTGATAGATTTTGCTGCAACAGACCAGGACTGATAAGCCCCTGGAAAAGACTGAAGGAAATTACCTAGCCCTATGATCTGGACCAAGCAATATATCAGAGGGAAAGCAGTGGGAGTTAACAATTTACAAATAATGTAGCTTGTTTTTTAAAAAGTAACTTAGTAAAAAGTAATAACATTATATTAACATTTGGTAGGTCATGGGTAGGACTGATGTTTTCTTTTTCTTAGTGTAATAAGTAAATTTTTCTAGTTACATTTTCTAATTTCTGTTAAAGATCATGTAAAGTCATTTCTAAAGGTTGTACTCAGTGGAATTCTTCAATTTTTATGGTGTTTACTCATCAGTTCTAAGGTTTTTTTGAGTCCCCGCGCACTAACACACAAGAATTGCAACAAGAAATGAAAGGAAATATAGTTCTCTAGAAACTGAAGCAGAAATTCATTACTTCTAAATAAGAACTTTTCAAGATCTGTTCAGAGGCAGGGTCTGGGAAAAGCTAGTAAGAGAATCATTTGCTAATAGGGGTTTCCATTTCATAGGCTAACTAAGTTAACAGGAAAAAGATCAAATTATCACTTCTGGCTCAGCTGGCCATGAATTACTTGGTGCACCTGAGCTTGATTACTTCTGCCTAATGACAAAAAAATTAATTAACATTTGAAGCAGAGATGCTACAAAAGGGGAGACATTTTACATGGCAGCCTTTTGGGACAGACCATTGAGGAACTTAAAGTTCCAAGAACAACTCAGGACACTTAGGAAGAATTAGAAAAGTACGGAGGAGGATAGGCTGGCAATGCTGTTTCTTCCAAAATGTATCTAGTCTGTCCAAAATCAGAAATGTGCCATATACACATTACACTGAACAAAGACAACATTCTGTCTGTAGAACCTTTTTGGAGGTGGTTTATTAGAGATTTTTACTTATTTAAGAGACAGCAACTATGTATATACTATTTATACATACAACTATTAGAGAACTGATGGGATCTAGCAGCTAAAACTATAAGCTGAAATGCCCATTTCAAATCTCACCTTAGAATGAATTAAATCATTAGTTATCTTTTGAGAAGCTTCTGTTTTTCCAGTTCAGCCATCTGCTATGCAGAACTCTTTTAGTATTTTTACTGTAACTCCCATCATCTTTGATGACTGGGATAATGGAAGTTTTAGTCGGAATTGTCTGTAAGGCTCCAGGCAGCAAAAGTCCATGTTAAGTCATTTCCATGTTGCAAATATGGAGTTATGTTTCAGGACTATTTAAAAGTCACTGTGATAAGATTGTGATAAACTTGTGTTCCCATCATACCTCACTAGTGGCTGGGAATAAATCAGCAACTTCTGGAGGGTTACAGGCTCTGCAACCCCTATGTATAATAAATTCTTTTAATGTTGATATGCATTCTATACTTGCTAAAATGTCTATTTGTTTAAAAAAAGGATAGTTGTTTTTGTTGCTACAGACACTAATCTAGTGCTGATTTCCTCTCCATTTCAAAAGGTTTCTCTTCACCATGAACTACAGAACTAAAAGTTAAAAGTTTAAAAAACCCTCAGTTATGTTTTTAGAGCTTTTGTGATCCATCCTCTTAATTCATTTGATGTAGTCATTTCAATTTATTTTTACTGCACAAAAGATGTGAATTCTTTGGTGTAATATTGGTATATGAATAACATAATGGAGTCCTGATTATGATCAGGTTCCCTGGGTACCATTGATTCAAACCCACATAACCTCCTACACTATTGTTTCACACCACCATGTGTCAGGTAATCATATATATTTAGATATGCCAAATGCTGTTCTGCAAAGTGTTAGAATGAAATCTTCTAGTTAGGTGAAAATTGTGAAAGAAAAGGACATTCTTTTAACAAAGCATGTAACAACTTTATTATTATTTGTATAACCATAAATTAGGAAGGACAAGCAGTGCCATCCAGTTTTCCTCCCACCTTCCACCCACATATCAACTATAAGACAGGAACACTAGACCTTGTTCGCCACAGATTAGCCAGTCTTCTGTGTAAAGCTCCAGAGAAAGGCATCACTAAAATGTCTTTGGAGTGGTAGTTCCAGATGATCCAGGTGGGAGTGCTAAACCCAAGGTACAAGTAATTTAACAATTCCAGTTTTAACTGGACAATTTCAGGTGCAGTGATGTGGAAGTCAATATGTCTGCCATGACACATTCATTAGTAAAGGTCTTCATGGCAAACCACCTTTCTCTTGCTATATCAGGAACAATGCTTCTAGCCTCACTGATACACATCCATCAGGTCAGAGTAAATGTGATAATAGTAGACTAGTTGCTTTAAGTCAGTAGTATTCAAGCATGCACTCACGTGCTGATAGCAAAATCAAGAATGGAGAGTTTGTCTCCTCCCAGATGTTGTTGAACTGCAGTTCCCAGAATTTCTTACCATTGATTACACTGGCTAGAGTGCTGGAATGCTGGGAGTTGCAGTCCACCTTATTTGTTGGTCCACAAAATTCTCACCCCAGTCGATCCCAATCACACAGAGAATCTATGGGTTTAAAATAAGCAAATCTTTTTTTTAAAGACCTATTGCATTTAAAAGCAAGGTAGATCTTTCAGTGGTACAGTAGGTATATCTCCCAACTTAGCTCTCAGCATTATCCTGGTGTGATTATTTTCCTCTCCAGGCTTGGCTTGTAGGAGAAACCAACTTAACGTAATATCAGGTATGCAAAGTATCTATTAGAATCTGGCATATTTATTTTTGTGTGTGTGTGATTAACATTCATAGATGATGATGATGACAGAATCATTGTAAATCAAGACTGGAAAGTTTGCCTACCTGCAGAAGTTGTTGAAATCCAACACCCATCTTCCATGATGATGGTGATGATGATCACTGATCTTTGTGCATACTGACTGAAGCTGACCCTGAATAGACACTAGAGCAAGAGACCTTCCAGAGTTATGGGATTCTTGGAAAGAAAGTAGAGAGAATAATAAGGCTCCTACTATCAAGCTCCTAAAAGAATTTGTCTGGCTGCTGTGGGATTAAAATGGGGCTTTGGTTTAATTCAGAATAACTTTTATTCTTTTTGTATGTTCTCATCCTTGTTTCAAGACATTGTCCTCTCTGTTTCTTCTGTTTACTAAGTGATTCTTTAGTACTTTCTGTTTCAATGTTTTATTCATTGATTAAATACAGGAAGTATAAATCATTCATGCGATTAATAGCATTCAAAAATTCATGAGATGAAATATTTGCTATTATGTATCTGAGAGTTAGTTCCCAACCCCCACTCAACCCCAAATTTAAATTTTAAAACCGGAAGAAAAATGGAAACATTATAACATCATGTCATGTGGTTCATGATACATGTGTCATAGCATTCTGAATAGGCTGTGTAATCTTAGAAAAAAAACATTTTTCCTTAGTAGCAGAACTCAGTACAAGTGGCTGAGTCTGCAGAAACTCCTCACAGATGGACCAGCAATCTAGGATTCTTCTTGGTTTAAGTTGCATTTGGTATTTTTTTTTCCAAACTGACTTTTTTCTATTCTAGGTTTTCCCTAGATGGAAATTCATGGAATTTCCCAATAACTTGGAGTCATGAAGTTAATTCTCATACATGTTGCTGTTCTTATTCATAGAGTTTACAATATATTCTCTTGCTAGGAAGGGACAGTTTCAAATCTATTTCTACATCAAGACATTTTTCAACTACCTAACAGTAGCAGAGGAACCAAACTTTAGATGCTAGATGGTTGGAGAAATAAGGCTATAATTGCAGCTGTAGAGGCTTGGTCTGACACGAAGCAACAGACCCAGATATCAAACAACCTGCCTGTTCTTGAATATGCCCAGTTCCCTAGTGCACCAGGTAAGGCAAAGCCCTCAAGAAAGACCTGTGGCATCTCTGCCAGTGCTGGTCACTTTGTGGTTTCTTTGTCCATCAGCCCAAGGTCCTTTAAAGTCAACCTCAAAGTGAGAAGATGAGCACTCAGGCCCTGCTCCCCTCAAACTAGAACCAGTCCCAGGCCACACTGCTAAAGCTGTAACAAGGATGATCACATCCAAATGAAATTAAGCACTTAACTATTCAAACAAGATGCAAAAGCATCTGCTGCAAACACAAATAGGATGAGCAGTAAGAAAGACCAAATGTGGAAAGCTAGAGAAGTGCTGGGGAAACCCTTATATATTCCCCAGACAGACTGGAAAGAAGCCTAATCTTCCAATGTCCATGTGGCAAAAAGGTCCATGTTCTCAGCTGTCACTTGATCAGACTTTCAAAGATCTTCACAGACATAGCACAATATCTAGAAAGGAAAAGAAACTGGTGCCAAGGGAGATGGTGGATCCTCCATTACTCAAACAGTCCACCATGGTAAGTTGTGGGGTGTGGCTCCTGCTTTTCCTTAGAAATTCGAGAGATACTGTGGAATCCCTACCTATCAGCTTTCTCATATTTTGGAGGTATTAGATCATAACACAAAATAATAACATGAGTGATAGTGGGAAGGAGGCTATCCTACCATGAATACACAGCAAAAACAACACACTGCATGCTTATTTAGGTGACTAGACACAGAAATGCCCAATTCATGTCAATCATGCAAAGCAACAGTATTTTGAAACTGACCTTTTCTCAGCTCTGAAGAGCTTTTACAAAATTCAGATTTGAGCAGATGTCTCTTCTCTACATATCTTGAAGGGAGATTTTGAGGTATGCCAATTTTTTAAAAAAATGTATATTTGGTTGTTAGATTGGTGACATAATTCATTACTTGAGGTTCTGTCCTAAACACATATTTGTGTCATATGTTACTCAGGCTCTTTCCGCACCTTACCTACTTCCAGCGCTGGGGTATGGGGATCGCATGAGCAGCCTCTGGCAAAAGGCTCTCACATCCGGGGTCCTTCGGCTTCACACGAGCTGCCTTCACACGAGTTTCCCAGGCTGTGCTGGGCCAGGAAGCGCAACTGGCACAGCTCCAGGGACTCCGCATGCCAGGTAAGTGTACATGGGGCCAGGGAGCAATGCGCGATCGCACACCATTTTCAGCTTCTAGCTGAAAATGAAAAGGTGTGTGATTGGCACCTGCTGGCACCTGAAGCATCGCACGATTGTGAGTGCGTTGTGCAGATTGCTCCTCACAATCGTGTGACGCTCTAGGTGCCCTTTCGCATGGAAAATGCCATGTGAAAAGGGCCTCAGTTATATATAGACTATACACCTCAGAAAGTGGTTGTAGAATTGTCAGCTAATACACAGCTATTTGTCATATATTCAGCAGCTTGGTTTTACTAAGATGCAGAAAAATTATTTTGAAGTTATGTCTAATATTTTTAATAATATATTTTTAAATTTTGTTCATGTTTTATATATTGTAAAGGCCTCTGGCCATATATAATAAAATTTATGATGATGAAGTGCCCAATATGAAATTATTAGTCTATTTTTGTTCTTATTTGCTGTCAAGTCAAGTTCAATTTATGGTGACCCTACAAATGAGTCACCTCCAAGAGGTCCTTAACTGCCTTGCTCAAGTCTTACAAATTCAAGGCTGTGGCTTCCTGAATTGAATCAATCCATCTGCAGTGCGGCATTCCTTTTTTTCTACTACCTTCCACTTTGCTGAGCATTATTGCCTTTTCAACTGAGTCACATCATCTCATGATATGTCCAAAGTACAACAGCCACAATTTAGTAATTTTGGCTTCTAGTGTGAGTTCAAGCCTGGTTTGATCTTGGACCTGTCCATTTTTCTCGTTAGTAGTCTATGGTGTCCATCTACCCCAGCACCACTTCTCAAGTGTGTTAGTTTTACTCCTGTCAGGTTTCTTCACTGACCAGCTTTCATACCCATATATAGACATCAGAAATACAATGGCATGAATAATTCTGACTTTCATATCTACTAATATACCTTTACACTTGAAAATCTTAACTACTTCCTTCATAGCTGCCCTTCCAAATCTTAGGGCCTCTCCTCACTACATTGTTACAGTGCTATTCTTCCACTTTCAACATCCTATGGAATCCTGGGGTTTGCAGTTTAGGGAGAGGCATTTAGATTTCTCAGCCAGAGAGCTCTTTGGCCTCAGTAAACTACAAACCCCAGAATTCCACAGGATGTTGAAAGTGGAATAATAGCCCTATAACCGTTTAGGACGAAAATAGTCCTTAATGTTTTTCAGTTTCAGTGGGTAGACGCTGAAGATGGGTAAGTTTTTATCTGATTCATTTTGATCATCAGAAATTTCAAAATTCTCAAATCCTTTCTCAAATTGGATAGAAATAAAAAGTTTCAAAAAATATGGAATCAAAAAAGTATCACAGAATAAGCCAGGGAGAAAATTTTGAATGCTTAGCTCCTAAAAGTGTGGCATTGAATTATTGTCTATACACCACAATTATGGTGCTACATTGGAATTGCCACCTCTTTTCCTCTGACAGCCTTCCTACCTTTTACATGACAACAGCAGGCAAATATAATAGAATGTGCTGTTTACAGGGAATAACTGCACTCACTGAATTATACTGATGGTAGGGAATTACGGAGCTGGTTTGAAAAGTCCATAAATTTGAGAGAAAGAATGTGATTTTAAAAAAAGAATTGTGAGATAGAAAACTGACAGACTGAGCTTCATACACAAGTTATCATTTCCCAAACTACAATAGAATATCTATGTAACAGCAATGGAATACCAGACAACTCCAATTAATGTATTAGTTTAGAGTTCGTTGTTGCGTGCCTCAAGTTGTTTCTCACCCTAAGGCAAAGCTCTCATGGGGTTTTCTGGGTCTGAGAGTGTGTGACCCATCCAAGGTCACCCAGTGGGTTTTCATGGCCGAGTGGGGAACTGAACTCTGGTCTGCAGGTTCATTGTCCAATGCTCAGACCACTACACCACACTGTCTATCATTAGATTAGAGTATACTTCCTGAAATCTTAAAATAGATTTCTAGTGACCTTGAACTGCTAATTAGAAGCAGGTTCTAAGAAAGTCTATGGAGGAAGATGACAGAGGACAGGTGTTAACAAGAAATAAGCTTGAAAGAGAACATGAAGTTAACCCTAAAGCAGAAAACTCTTATCTTTTTGCCCAACTAATGAAAACTCTGCATTTTGGGCAATTAATGACCTGCTTAAACAAACAAAAAGTGACTTTCAATGTTTTCAGCATTTGATCTTGAATTTATTTCCAATTTCCAGTGAATATTTTTAAATTTCAATCATTCATGAAATCTCTCCTTTCTTGCTCAAATCCCCCTAAATTTGCAAATAGCAAACCATTTTCATTCTTGACATTTTCCATTACTTTCTGCTTCAACTTTCATAATTTTGATAGACAAATAAATGCATTCTAAGCTAATATCTACTAGTATAGCATTATCTGCAATAAGAAATCGATGGTGGTTTACACTGAAAAAGGGTGTGAAACCATTAGATGGAAAATCACAGATGCACTTACAATTCAGTCATTCCTAATATTCTTAAACTTAGCATTTCTTAGTAATAGGACAGAAAGCCTATAATGATGAGACTACCACAGTCGAGATGTGAAACAACTAAAACATGTTGCTTTATATTATACCTGTCACAATTACCAAACTACTGCATTTCTATTTTTAAGGCAATTTACTACAAAGTTGTTTTGACGTAAAATCCAATTAAGGGAGGCAAGGCACAGATGGGCTGAGCAGCTGTCCACGCATCACAGAAACATTTGTTTCCAACTTGCCAAAGGTACAATATCTAACTATGTTCTTTACTACAGAACAGCCTGGTTAAGTTGACTACTGCTCTCCATTCTCCCATTGAAACTTTGAACTTTGAAACTGGCAGAAATATTCATCATTCACCAAAGGCAATTAAATAAATTGGGAATAAAACCTTATCAGTTGTCCACTGCCATTAATTACAATTGTGCATAAAAATCTTGTCAAGTGGGTCTGCTCTCATATCAATAACAACTCTGTCAGCTGTGGTTTTCCTTTTAGTTCAGAGGCATTCTGGAACCAAAAAGTATTATTTTCTTTTTCCCCTTATTTTCTTTTTACAGTAATAGAATTGTAGTGCCACAATGAAATGGCTCCTTTGCACTATAACATTATATTGCTATGATTTAAAAAAAAAATCAGTAGGAGGAAATTTCCCCTTCAAAACATAAGACCATCTCAGCAAATCAAAGTGACTTTACTGCTCCTGGAATTTTCTTTTTCTATGCACAATAAAGCTGCCTCCTGTGGACCAAATGCTGTGAATAATGTGGCTTCACCGCTAACATCATCAGACTCATCGAGGTCTCTGTTTGTGGGTATCTGGAGACTAATCCAGTATGGTTTTCCACACCTTAGACCAGAGCTTTCCAAACTTTTCATGTTGGTTACACACTTTTTAGACATGCATCATTTCACGACACAGTAATTCAGTTTTACTAGCAAATCGGAGGTTAAACTAACACCTGATAAGAGATACAGACACATACATACAAATAACAACATGTATGGGGACACAATATATCTCATGAAAACATTTCACATATTTTTAAAAATATATGATTTATAAATAATAACATACATATTATAATAACATACACACCTACAGACTTCAGGCGGCACACTAATGTGTCGCGGGACACTGTTTTGAAAGCCTTGCCTTAGACCATATCCCTCTGTAGCTTCAACTGAGAACTCAGCCCACTGGCTGCTGTCCATGGTACTGAATTCTTCATCTGCTCTTTAAAGTAATGTGGCCTGCATCCATAAGACTTACCACACTGTATCCATTCTCTTCAAAACTCTCCTCATGGACTAAGATACCTTTTTAGCACATTTAATCATCCTGGTGAGAATGTTTGGTAAAATGGCTTTGCCAGGTCATCTACCTGCTAGTATGGTGAGGAATTTCAGGTGCAACAGAAAATCTACAGTTACTGTTATTTTAAATATTGTTGTAGGAAACAGTGGGCTTGGCCATTTCCTTTTCCAGCCATCCTCTCTTAAATTATTTCTATCCTTGCCTAGCAATATGAACTAACAGTCTACCTTTATTTAGCATTAGATACAGCAAAAGGCTTCAGGAAGGAATAGTTGGATTCCTGTGGGGCATGATGCAGGAAGGAAGTGTGGTAGAAGTGGTGGTGATAGGACTAAAAGGCTTTTGGCTCAGTGCTTTCTGTTTTCCAAATACTTGGTTTCATGAAAAAGAGAAGGGGCTCCATGGAGACAAATAACTATTTGAGGGCTTAGACAATTGTCCATGCCATAAGGTAGGTGAGTGTCAAAGGCAGTCTTCCCATAGTTCCTTGGCTCCATTAACACTCCTCTCAACACTCCAAAGCCAGGCTTCTGGGAAGAAGGTGCTATAAAGCTGGATGCCTGCACTTCTTCACTGCTTTTTTTTCTTGGCACTGACACCATCTGCATAATGACACTTGCAGACCCAACAAGATCCAAGCCAAAGATCTGTCAAACACCAAATGTTGGAGAATATTTTGAGAAATGTCATCTCCCAATTTCACTACACAGAAATTTCAGAGCCTAATTTTGCTCGGCCCATGAATTTTGCTAAATTGTGAAGATGAGAAGTATCCTTTCTTGGGAGGACACATCAAACAATAATTTGGATTACCTTTTAGCACTTGCCTTCAGCACATGGCCATATGGCTGACAAACTAGAATCTGCAATCTGGAGATCACAATAGTTTTATAAACAGAATACTTGATTGGAATGCCAGGTTCATATTTCTTTCTTGCATCAGAGCTCAACTTAAATTGCATTTGTTTCACCTTCATCTTTTTTGTTGTGTTTGTTCAATAGTCTTTTTAAAAATGCTCACTGAGTCTAGTCCAGTCCTTATTGATTTTAACAAAATTATATTGCTTTTTCCTTGAGTACAACAATGGAGCAGGTGGAAAGGTTTCTTCTTTCTGCTTTTACTTCTCCAGAATCCAGAGCAGGAAGACCCCCCTGGGGGTAGATATGTTATTATACTCTTAATATAAAGAGAAGGTTTTGGTAAGCCTTCAAAAAGTCAACCCCAGCACCACTGCACTTTGCACACTATTGGTGCCAAATTCTTTTCCACTACTTTTTTCTATCCTTCTCTATTTTTTTAAAAAAGCTTCAACCAAACCTTGCCAAATCCTTACTTCCTTGTTTGCCTGTCTCCATATACAATCAGAGGATAATAAACCTAGAAGTAGATGCCCTGCAATGCATATGTCTTTGAAGAGACCAATTTCTCCTTTCCAGTAACATGTAAAAGAAAATACAGAATACAATACCATTGAGATCCTACTGCTGACCTAACATAAGTACCTACCTTCACCAAATCCTATGTAATAATATCTAAGGTCTTTTCTGCACAAGGCATGAGAAGAGGTTCACACCATTTCATGGTGTATTTAAATAACACAGTTTTCCTTTGTTGTTTTCTGCACCCCTAATTTAAAGTGTTTTCCTGTGGAGAAGTGCAAGTTCATGCATCTGCTCTAACTCCTCACTGGCCACTCCCCTGGCTCCCCTCACCCCACCCCAGCAGCCATGATTGGCTATTTCATTTTTGTTTTGGGTGGTTCCATTTGTGTGTACATATGTAGGTATGTACTATGTACTTTGTACCTACTTACAGCCTTACAGCCGACCCTCTGCTGCCCACCAATGCACATTGGTACAGATGTATATTTCCACATCACTGCAAAAAATTGAATTTACTTCAACGTTGGAATGCTCTTTCTGGCAGACACATCGAGCACCATATGCAACTTGTTGGTTAGCTCTCAGCTACATTTATACTCACACTAGCTGATGCAATCCTGCCAGCCTTTGCATTCTCCCCACACCTGATGCAACCTTCTCCCCTGATTGCTCATCAGCATGACTCAGCATGACTCAGCTAAAGTCACATGGTTTTTCACAGGTGCACTTAACGAGTCACATCACAAAGTATTTTCTACAGGTTTGGTCCAACCTTTTTCTTGACAACTTTGACCATGACAAGACACCTAAAACGAGAGCAACTTAATAGGTGCCTTTTGTTCATCCATTTACTTTACTAATGCCATTTCTGCCCTACACAGTTTTAAATGCTATTATTCCACTTTTGACATCCTGTGGAATTCTGAGGTTTGTAGTTTACTGAGGTCAAAGAGCTGTCTGGCTGAGAATTCAAAAGGCTCCTCCATAAGCTGCAAACCCCAGGATTACATAGAATGTTGAAAGTGGAATAATAACACCATAACAGTATAGTGTGGAAATGGCCTAAGTTATTTCTTAATCCCTTTAAGCACCTCACTGTCTTCACATTAGGTAAGCAGCTAAAAAGTAGGCCTCTTGAAGTTCACTATGTTGGTGTATTCTTTGAAACTCACTCAAGAAAGAAGCTCACTCAGGTCTTAGCCTTATATCACGACATCCCACCTCACAATTAAGGAAGCATTGAGAAATATGTTTTAGCTACTATGATTGTGGACTATGTTTATGGCAGCAGCTTTTGGAATTGGCTGCCTTACTGGAGAGTTTTTTAAAACAATGTCTTCGCTATTCTTTCATTATTTTTAAGAGGGTTCTCATCCTCTTTTTTCTTGTGTCTAGTCTTTCACACCACATAACTCTAACTGGCATTTCCTTCCTAAAGTCTGCTGTCTACTCCAAGCAACATTGCTGTCAAAATCTTGCAACTGCAGTGCATGACATTCTAACAACCAGCACTGAGGACATTTCAGGTCAATGTTTTTGTCATTCAGAATCACTAGAAAGTTGTCATCACACCACTGAATGTATAAATGCATATAAATAAACTTAACTCACTCATACATATAAAGCCAGATTTTATCTCCATTCCCAATTCATTTTCATTAACTTCATGAACTATTCCCACATCTCCTTTCTTTAAAAAAAATCTGCTATCCTTGAACATTGTTCAATAGGTCTTTTAATGCTCTTCATTTTCTGTTTGATCTCCATGGAGCCACTTCAAGCACTTCTTAAACAGTAATACAATCAAGTTCTTTTCTATTTCTCTGTTTTGTTTTGATTTTGAGATACTTTTCCTGATTCATTTGGTAGGTTTTTAATGGTCCTTCAACTATCCTCTTCTCCTGATGCAGGAATAAGTTACAGATGTCTTCTGTTATATCTATAAATGCAATCATCATAATCCTGTACTTTGTAAATTCATGGTGCACACAAAACTTACACTTCCTGTGTTCAGGAACTAGCACTCAAAATGTGAGTATTCTCACCGGACTTCAGTTCCCAAGATACTTGATCATAGCATGTTTGTTTGTATAAATCTATCAAACCAGAGCATGTAGTCTTACCTGTTTACATCTACGTTGGTCACCAAGTTTGCAGCTTTCTTTAAACAATGAAATCTCTTTCTATTAAATAAGATTAGCCTGATCTGTAATTAAAAATGGATTAATAGCTGTTCTCACTTATAGTAGTGACTTTCTCCAGTAATCCTATTCCAGATCCCTGTTGGTTGTCCAGGTTTGGTATGAAGTGTTGAAACTGAAGTACTGAGGATTATTGTCAGATATAGCTCTGTAACTGATTTCACTGCTAACGTGTGATGTATCCAATAAGGTGGTATCAGGTGAGTGCAACAAATTATCTAGAACTAGAAATATTTGTCAGCCAGGTAAACAAATCAGTCCTTTCTTTATACCATGAATCTTATATATTATCATCTATCCATACATTCTCCTTGTTCCTGGGCTGATAACGTTGGGTTTTATCTTTTAGCTACATCATACACATTGATGAATGTGCATATTTTTATATATGTCTGGAATTTAGTTCTACATTTAAGAATTATATTGGCTAGGTACAAAATTTCCACACCTTATTGATAAATTACAACCTGAGCTTTCTTTTTAAAATTATTTTTCAGTTCCTTTATGAATTGTCACAACATTTTCAAATGTTTATAACCCAGTCAATTAGCTTTTCATTTTCTTCTGGGGATTTTTAAATGGCCCATCTCTTAACATCTTTTTTGTGTTCATCCTATCCCTGATATTGGCTGCTTTTTTTTTCTCTATAAAGAAGTAAACTTTAAAAAAGAAGTAACTTGTATTAGCAAATATATATTATTATGCTGTATAAAATAATCTCTAGAGCTAGCTCCCATAATAAACAAAGGTCTCAGGTCTCAGCCAGTTCTCACTAACAACAACAACAACAACAAATATATATATATATATTCCACAAATCTCAAAAAAAATACTGTATCTGTCATACAAAAGGTGAGAACAAAGGGATTCATGCCTGAACCTCATGGTCCAACAAATGAATGTCAGGTAGACACTTAGTAGGTGGAATTTCTCTCTTCATTTGGAGATGGAAACTGCATCTATTGAATTTTGGGTTGCAGTGCAAAGAAAATAGCCACAGGTTCTGCTTTCTTTCCTGTACTCCAAAAAAGTAAAGGGATTGTTAAAGAACAAGGCTCCCTGAATTTGCTTCCAGGCACGTAACTGGCAGAAAGTCAATAATTACATTGCTACCTAACATTTGGAAATGGAAACAGCATATGCTGGAAGATATCTCAGTTGCAAAAACTACAACTCAGATGAGAAAACTGGGCACTCACTAACTAGTTTTCACTTTCCTAACCTTCTGTATGTAGCCACTTAAAAAAAAAAAAAGGAAATAAAGACAAAATATTTTCCCTTATATGAGAATATGTTGAATTGGGTGGTAGGGCTGGATTATATACCAACTTTAGTACTGACCTGGTAGTCTTCACTCTTTGTGGTCTTCACTCCACTTGTCCCCACACATATGTATATCTCCGTTCCAGTGAAGACAGTGCATTTATACAGGCATTTGTAAATGGTAGATTTCCTTAATTTCTTTTTAAAGTTCAGTGAATTGGCACACCATAAGCTGAAACGTATCTAAGAATTAGTTCTACTTACATGCTTCAGGATAAGAACAGTTACATTAAGCACTCTTGCTCTAGTGTTCTGATTACCTGAGCCAATTGGAAAAGTTCTTTTTCCTCCAAGGAATATTTGAGTGTTTAAAGAGGAATACAGTTGGCACTCCACATTCACTAGAGTTAGGGGTGCGGGACCCTCAAAAAAGTGGAAAGATTGCAAATATCAAAATGTATGTGTGTCTGTGGGAAGGGGCTGAGGCATGGTGGGAAGAATAGGTACCCAAGGTCCAAACCAGGTGAGGGAAAAGGAGTAGGTCAGCACAGTGGCCCTATTCCTCTTTTCGCCCATCACCTTCCTTAGGTTAGGGGGGCATCAGGAGATAGATTCTGGTGCTGAGAAATGGGACTGCAAGCTGTCCTTAGCTGGCCAGGCAGTGGCTGGTGGAAGAGGACGACCAGAGGTGAGTTTTCAAAGGCCTGATTAGTGCTACTGAGAGGGAAGGCTCCCTGGAAAAGAAGTGCCTGTGGCAGGGGTGCAGGGCTTGAAGAAACTCACATAAAATCAAATCTGTGAAAGTCAAACCCACAAATGTGGAAGGCCGACTGTAATGGAATAATGGCATAATACTACTAAAAGATATGGAGCAATACTATTAAAAGTTCTGCTTGGGACTGAAGAATTCCTGCTATGTCAATTAGCAGAATATTTTAGGTGGGTTAGGATGCTTGAGGGCTGTTACCTTAGGTTGTCTCTGACAATAAATAAATAAATAAATAAATAAATAAATAAATAATCAATCAATCAATCAATCAATCACATCAGAGCAAATCTATTAGTTGACAGCTTGAATGTTATACTGTTAGTCTTCAGGCGGAGGGCAAAAGTTATTTCACCTGCCATACCTGATAACAAATAACACATGTATCAGTCTGAACAGATTCTGTTTGTCAGTAGCTTGGGGAGGAGAAACAGACTTCTCTAATAAGGACAGCTTACTGTATGAACTGAAGACTACAAGCATAACTTGCACTTAGTCCTCTGAGTTCAACTGTCTGCCGCCCTGTAATTGAAACCGTGATCTCTTCTCTGTCTGACTGCAAAGTAAAACTGCATGGCCTTTTGCCAAAGAATTCAACAGGATTTGATTTAAGAATGCATGAGTACCGAGGCTTATTTTATAACACTTATAAGCTAAGTAAATAGATATCTGAAACTTAAAGTCTGTTCCCAAGTTCAGCAAGGCTTATCTCTGAAAGCTGACTTTAATGGCAGAGCTCAGTTTTAGGACATGAGGGAGACCATGCACTTGAGTTCCTATGGGTGGATTATGTTTCAGCTCCTGATAAGACTTGTTCCAGTAATGGCTATGCTTTGCTACCTTCCACACTGGGATATGAATGGGACTCTTTACCAAAGATCACTAATTTCTTAATGATTGGGACGGAACTGAACAGATTTCCCCACGTCTAATAAAATAAAAAGCTAGTGGTGGTCATTGTCTTTGTTGATGAAGAAAGTATCTTACCATGCACCTTTTATGAGGAGTTGGTATTGTACACTCCAGGAACAATTTCACTATGTTATGTGTTAGATATCTACATTAGATGCATTGGTTTGAGTGTTGGACTAGAATTCCAGGACATTAGGGTTTGAATCTCAGTTCAACCACAGAAACCCGCAGGTAACCTTCGGCAAGTCATTCTTTCAGCCTCAGAGAAAGGCAATTGTCAATTTCCTCTGAATAAATCTTGTCAAGCAAACTCTATTGTAGGATCACCAGAAGGTATAATCAGTTTGAATGCACATAACAACAAAGTAGTATAGTGATCCCTCCACACTCATGAGGGTTTAGAGTGCAGAACCCTTGTGAAAACAGAAAAAATATGAATAACTCCCTTTCATGATCCCTCTTCCACTCCCTTGCCACTGGCCCTGGCACTCCTAGGGAGGGGGAAAAAGACAAGGTAAAGCACTTACTGACACTTTCCTCTCAGATGGAGAATAGCGGAGCTCCGAGTTCTGGCATTCTAGCTATTTCTGGGCACCATCTTGAGAAAGGAGATTTCTCTCAGAGGGGAAAGGTAGGATCAAAGAGAGCATCTGACCAATCAGCAGCCATTACACAGAAGAATGTGCAGCCTCATGGCAGAGAGAACATTCCTCCAGCAGTGGGGGGGTCCTCACTCCAAAGGAAAAAAACATCCATTTTAAACACAAGCCTCAAAAGCCTGGGGTGAGGAATGCAAGGGAATGGGATGAGGAAAATGGGGAGAGAGGCAAGCATGTACCTTGCAAATAATCAAATTTGTGAAGGTTAAACCCACAAATGTGGAGGGAAGACTGTAGTCTGACACTGTGGGCTGATGCCTTGCAAAGGCACCCTGCTCCTCCCCATGAAGTATGAAGAAGACAAGGCCTTGTACATGGAATTTGCTTTTGTTCCTGTAATGAGGGGCTTGCTTGGACAATCTGGGCTACTTGGTGTCTTGGAGCATGGTAGTGTGCTCCGCAAGCCATGGGCACAAATACAGTGTATTAAGTCTGAAAGCAAAGGAGTCTCTATATTTCATATTCCAGTATAACAAGCAAGCTATGTAAATGCATAGCACACACACAAAACATTATGAATTTTAGGCAGAATGTCCAGAAATGTGGAAAATCATAACAAAATGTTTCAGAAACTCTGCAATCTCACCCAGGGAGAAGAAAAACATTTTGTGTAATTAAAAATTAATTAAAATTATTTTTTGCTTGTTCTTCTTGCATGAAAAAATGAAATAAAGATTTACAATCCTAATGAGTACCAACATTTCCCAGTTTGGAAACTGTAAGCATGTAGTCCGTGATGTTTAAGGCACTTTTCTAGACTAAAAATAATGTTCTATGTGTAAAAATGGATGTTGCATTAAGCAGTGACTATGCAATCCTGCATAATTTTAAAAGTTAAGATAAATTGTAATTTAAGATAAATTATATTAGCTGCCAGCCTGAAGTCTCAGAAGATTTATAGCTGCATTGGTTTTCTGTTTACCACTGCAAATAATGCAACTGCATTATGCGTTCTTACTCTCCATAAACTAAAACACAAATCATATAAAGAGATCAGACGACCAGGAATATTTCTTTCTGCATTGTGATAATGTTTGAGGGTGCTGGAAATAACATAGGCCCTTTTCATACAGCATTTTTGATGTGAAAGGGCCCCTTGAGCATCACGCACATGTGAGGAGTGGTCCACACAATGCACTCACATTTGCGCGACGCTCCAGGGCCCAGCAAGGACTGCTCATGCATTTTTTCATTTTCGGTTTGAAACCGAAAATGCTGCACGGTTGGGCATCGCTCTGAGGCCCTGTACGCACTTACCTTGCGTGCAGAGCCTCGAGAGCCGGGTCGGTCATGCTTCCTGTCTCAGTGCAGCCTGGGAAGGTCCCAGGCTGCACTGCGAAAGGAAGAGGTGGGGCTCTCACGCAAGCAGGAAGCTTGTGTGGAGTCGAAGAAGCAGGGAAGTGAGAGCCTCTCTCTGGAGGCTGTTCGCATGAGCACCGCACCCCAGTGCCGAAAATAGGTGAGTTGTGGAAAGGATAATAGTCTCCAAATGAAAGCTACACTGTGCTCACTGCATGATGTGTATCTGTAATGAGCTACATGGCATGATGCTTTTGCATGTACATTAACTCATTACATGCATCTACACTCTACAAACAACATATTAACAAAGTGAAAAGATACAAGATGAAAGTGTGACTCCTTGTGCATGCTGCTTCCCCCTTGTTCAAGTTTGGCTACATGGCACATGAGCCCCTTGTTTTCAGACATGCATATTGTGGAGGAATCAGTGTGAGACAGACAGAATTGCAGTGGCAAGCTCTATGCACAAGCAATGTGCATTTTGTGTCATATCTGAAATGAGCTGACAGATGTATAAGTGTATGTTGATGGCCTCATTTCAGATACGGAAGCAAATGTGTATAGCTAGGGATGGAGCCTCTTTTTGCAATGCTGCCACTTCCATTTTGTTGATCAGCCCTTTTTAAAAAAAGTCTGAAAAGGGCTATGTGCGGAGAAACCCATACAGTGTCTGATAACACGTAAGTGCACAGTTTATAGATGGCCACATTATACCGTGTATTCAACTATCCTAGGCCATTTCTGCGCTAGACTATTATAGTGCTATTATTCCACTTTCAACATCCTATGGAATCCTGGGATTTGCAACTGAGGGAGAAGTCTTTGATGCCCCTCCTTAAACTGCAAACCCCAGAATTCCATATGATGTTGAAAGTGGAATAATAGCACTATAACAATCTAGTGCAGCAATGGCCCTAGTATCACAAACAGCTTTCCTGAGGCACAGATCTTTTACAGCATACATTATTTGGTCTTTTTAACAGAAGATGGATCAGATGGAAATTCAGACCTTCTGAATAACAAATCATGTGTTTTGTCACTGAACTATGATCCTTCCATTATTGAAAAATTACACAGAGTGAAGTCCATATAGCTATACTTGGAAAGATTTATGGATGAAAACCAATTACTTGGGAACAGGAAACACTGAATACAATTGGGACTTATTTTTGGATTACTGTGCATAGCTGGCAGCACCATCACCCCCTGCACTTTTATGTACAGATGCTACTGAATCATTCAACCCAACACAAATCTATAATCCTTTCAATTATAAGAGCAGTTATTTTCAGTTTCTTGTTTTAACTTTTCTTGTAATCTCAGATTATCATAACAATCACTTATATGATATTGTTTTGTTGTTTTGCACCTTTGAATTTTTTCTAACTTACGGTGGCCCTAAGAGAAAACTATTATGAGTTTTTGTGGCAAAAGAAAAAAAGAAAAAAAAGTACATGACAGTACAGGATGTAGTGGTAGTGAAAGAAGTCTTTAGACTATTTTGAGGGATGTGGAAGATGGACAATAACGTGCAATTAATAGTTAAGTAAAGGGGTGCCAGCATGGTGTAGACAGTCACTGTGATGTAGTGGTTGGAGTGCTAGACTTCTAAGGGAGGCCAGGATTTGAATCCCTACTCAGATATGGAAACCCATATCTGAATGTGTGACCATGGGCATGTTACATTCTCTCAGCCTCAGAGGAAGGCAAGGCAAAAAACCCTTCCGAACAAATTCTGCCAAGAAAACCCCGTATTTATCTTAGAGCCACCATAAGTCAGAAATGACTTTAAGGCACACAACAACAACAACAACAACAACAACAACAACAACCAAAAGGGATGAGGTTTCAGAGGCCCTTTTTGCATGCTTTTGTTTTTTTTGCGCGAATACCCCTTGAGCATCGCGCGAATGGGAGCGTCGCTCCATATGACGCACTCCCACTCGTGCGACACTTACGAGGCTAAAGCAGGGCGCACGCACATTTTTTGATTTTCGGCTTTAAACCAAAAATACTGTGCACTCGCATAATGCTCGCGACGCCCTCGCGCATTTACCTGTGTGCGGTGCTTTGGCGAGCAGGGGTGGTCGTGCTTCCTTTCCCCGCGCAGCCTACAGCTCCCAGACTGTGCTGTGGAAGGAAGGGGCGGGGCACAAGTGCCACGGTCGCGCTACAAGAAAGGCAATGCGGGAGCCAAAAAGGGCTGTCATGAGCAGCTCATGTGAGTGGCTGCTCGCGCAAGCACCGCTCCCCACTGCCGTGACGAGGTAAGGTGCGAAAAGGGCTATAGCTTCTGGGCCTAAACCCCACAAGGGTAGGCCTGTTTAATCAACATGAACAACACTTACATGAATTCAATTGATTCAATAAGTCTACTCCAGCTGGGACTGACAACTGATTTTAGGCCTCAGAGATTAGTTTGGTACAGTGAGAGGCAATATTTTAGAGTTGGAATTTTATTTAAAAATCAGACTTACCTATTCAGGTATTGCAACAGAATTAACAATCAAAGTATCAGAAAGACATTTTTTATTCTAACTGTATTAGGAAACAGTAACAGCCAATAAGATATAATTAGGTCTGATGGCTGTAGAATGCAGAAATGGTAGAATAAGAAAAATTGCTTATTTGGTGGTCAACAATCCTATTCAATTTTTTAAATGATTTTGTTTCTAAGATCTATTTTGCCTGTTTTGCAAAAGTAAAAGCAGGTAATTCCTTGCAATATGGATTTGACTTACTTGACTACTTTTACTGATCCTCCTCAGAATCTATTGGATTGTCAGAATGCTTGTAGCTATACAAGCATGCCACAAACCTTAAGGGAAGAAGAGGCTAGTCCATATGATCTTTTTATCTTGTTCAACATCTGAACTCTTTAAAAAGAATACTTGGATTTGTTTTATAAATACCAACCCAGGAGCATCAGTCACTATTGAAATTTTATATCATGGCTTAAAAATAATTGAAATAGAATAACAGAAAAGTCAAGAGATCATTCCAGGGTCACTGTTGCCATCCTTGTGCCTCACAGAGCACCTTGTAGAATGCTTTTAGACACACCTTGAAATGCCTTTGTGCACAAGAACTGAGGTAACATCAACGAAAAAGCTCCTTTTAAAAAAATACAAGAGGTAAATGCCTTTATTTTTTAAAGTATGTACAAACTCAGACTATAGAAAACCTTGAACTGTCCATATATCTGTCTGATATTGTAACTACATACTCCCAGTTGGGAAACAGTAAGAAAATGCAATAAAAGATTGTACTTGAGTTTATCAAATTAAGTGTTTGCTGTTGCTCACTATAGTTGCCGAGGTGCAACTATGGGTGGGCAAAACAAGGAGATTGCCACCTAAATAAGAATTCTGTCCCCAGTGCAATTTTTCTTCAGCACCCAAATTTCTTGCATCGCAGAGAGCAAACACTGAAAATCATCCACACCTAGAACTCTTCTATTTGCTTTGTTCACACTCCCTTGGTAATTTTGCCTGCCCCTTTTCTTTGAATGCCCAAACTGTGTTTTTTTAATGTTCAGCTGAATTTTTCAGTTATTGCAGTCCTAGAAATTTGGAAACTGAAAGAAAATTTCATTGAGGGCATAATTCTTATTTTCATTTTGTTCCCTCCCCGAGTAATTATACATCTGAATTACGAAGTGTTTCTATACCTGATAAATAAGCTTGAGGTATACAATCAGAATTTCTTGCACTCTATAATGTGTTGAAAAGTATATAGGACTTGCAGATTATGGGACACACAGCACACTACACTGTCATTTCTCTGTCCCTCATTATCATGTTATTCTTTCATACTAGCCAGAAACATCTGTCTTTTTAATGCTTTGTCAGTTTGAATTAATCCTGATCTCTGAAATATGAGTACCAATGACAAAGTTGGGAGGTAGACAGTGGCAGGGGACAAAAAGAAGATCAATGTGTTTTTTTTCAAGTAAGATGTGAAATGCACATTAGTATTACAAAAAGAACTTAGATTGATGTACCTAACAAGCTATATAAAGACTGATATATGGAGTTGTACTATAATCCATTGTTGTTGATCTATGCAGAATCACAATGAGGCTATAAATCACTGAACAGCCATTGACAGAATGTCCAACAACACTTCAAAAATGAAAATAGGCAAACTTCCTATGTTATTTGGAAAGATGCAGATGACATTTCTGGAGGTATGGTTATGTGTTGAAAATTAACATCAGACATGTTGATACATATGTCTGTTTCCATGTCAGCTATTCCTAAAAAAGAATTGCAATGAATTATGCATATCTTTTGTTTGTTCAAAACAAAATGTGACAAAAGTCAAACAAAAACCTACATTTCACAGTGGAATTCCAAGCACACTCCTTGGAAGTAAGTCTTACTGAATTCAATGCTATATACTTTTGAGTAAACGTGAAGACTACAGTGTCACTTACAATAAAAGACTGAGAAAATGAATTGCTTCAGATCTTAGCAAAAAAGTGCAAGGTTAAGGTGGCTTTAGCACACCAAGCTTTGTAGCAGTATCGCAGATAGGCAGAAATGAGTGGATAGGTAGAAATGAGTATCTCTTTAATACAGACATCATCTAATTATAAGACTTTCACCCTGCCTTGGAAAGTTTAACCTCAGTGCTTTGTGAATATTCTGTGACATCACAACAGCTTTTAGAGAATCAGTGTCAGAGGCCTGTCACCACATTGATAATTCAGCAGATATTGCAACACATCAAGGAAGTTGTTTGTCTGAGAGAAGAAAAGAGGGATTTTTTTTACCCAATTCTGAACTAACTCATCATTCTATAAACCCAATTTTAAGTGTATTGTTAGAAGAAAATTTCACTTCTGTTTATTTCACTGATACACTGCTTTTCTTCCAGAAAGAATCCAAGGTGTAATAGATCGAGTTGGAAGGAACTGACCAGATACAGCCTGATTTAGTTTCAGCCTGAAGACAATGCCATTCTTCATCAAAACAGTAATTATGTAATATAGAAAACTAGGAAAAGCACCAAGCTTCACCTATTTCATAGGCTACCATCCTCTCCCATTGTTATTTCTCCACGCTAGCTCTCATACAGGAAGAACTGGCTTTGCCTGGATTACATATCCCTTAGTCCCCTCACATGCCCTGCCCCCTGAGGCCTTTCTACCTCCTCCTAGCTCATTCTCTCCCTTCTCAATCCTGTTGATCTTCTACCTCGACCCACCACTCCAACCCTCCACTTTCCTGACTCACTTTATCAGACAGCAGGAATGGTTTTCCCTCTTGCTCTTAGTGTTGGCAATTATTTGCTCCTTACGCAAATCATGCAGTGAGTCATAGGAGGGTTCACCAACACACATGCAAGCTCATGAGCATGTGTGTGTGCACACGCGCGCACACACACACGCGCACATACTCTCCTACGCAGATTTATAGATAAGAGACAGAAGTTTGTGGTTTCTTGGTTTCTTTGAATCATATTCAGGGTTAGCTGTGTTGGCCATGACGCAAAATGTAAGAAAATCCAAAATGCACAAAATAGTGATGTAGAAGAACAGTGATGATGTAAGAGTCACAAGTCTACATTTTGTCTCAAATGTTACTTCTGTTGTCAGCTACTTCTGTTATATCTTGGATGTTACTTCTGTTGTCAGTTAAGATGGTCTAGAGGGATGTCAGTGCAGGCTTCTTTGAATGTAACATAGGGATACATCACCTGTAGCCCAAGATGCTTTGTGCAACACCTAGCAGTTTTATTTACCACCTTTTTTCCCCACTCCCCAGGCTCTTGTGCTTTTAACAGGGGCATGAGATGCAGATATTCAACAACTATGGCTTTTCCAGGAATCGAGATTCCACATAGTTTGGAATCCCCATCTAAGACATCTAAAGCTGCATCTGTGTTCATCCTCATGCCCACATCTGATCTGCAAAATCGGAAAAATCTTTTCTGTCACCTAACTTAGGGTTATTGTAAGGATTACTGCACTAATGTAGGAAATGCATTGTTTCTTTCAAAAAATCAAACAAACAAACCTAAAGCTTGAAACATTACTGTTTCATATTATCATGCTCTAGAACAGTGGTTCTCAACCTGGGGGTCGGGACCCCTTTGGGGGTCGAACGGCCATTTCACAGGGGTCACCACTCCTCAATCCTGCCCCCCTTTTAAAAGAAGGTGGCCTCACAGCCAATGGGAGCAGTGCTTCTGAGACCCCTGTGCTGGGAGGAGGGGAGAGGAGGCATGCTGGGCGTTTCCACGTCTTTCCCTGCCTGGTGGGAAAGCACTGGAGGAGCCTGAGGTGGAGCTGGAGGTGCAGAGAGCGGGAGGAAAGAGCTGGAGTCTGAATGTTAAGGTGGAGGTGAGGACACCAAGAGGAGAGAGCCGGAGCTGGAGCGTTAAGGCGGAGGTGAGGAGAGGAGACCCTGCACTGGTGGGAGGGGAGAGGAGGCGTGCGGCTGGGCGCAACCAGGCGCTGCTTGGACGCTCACGCCTGCACCACACACACACACAGACACACACACAGAGGGCTTCCCCTTCAGTGTTCCTTTCCCCTTCATGCCGGCTTGCAGAGTCAGAGTTGCTTGCCGGGGCAAGTGAGCAGCCGGGCGCTGCTTAGACGCGCGTGCGCCCGCACCACACACACACACACACACACACACACACACAGGGCTTCCCATTCAGGGTTTATGGCGCTGCGGCGGGACGTCTGGGAGGTAAGACTCCATCCCCTCACCCTCTTCACCTCATGCTCATTCATGCCGGCGAACAGAGTTGCTTGCTGGGGCGAGCGAGCAGCTGGGCTCCGTTTGCTTCCCAAAGTGACGAGGCTGCAACAGCGGTGATCGCCCGGTCACCCGTTCATTCTGGGCATGCCGCTCCATGGGAGTTGTCGGTGTGGCTGTCACCTTTGGTCCGGCAGGCAAAGCGGGAAACTTTCCTGTGGCGGATCTGCCATCCGACAGGGGAGATCGGTCCCTCCGAGACCAAGAACTCAGTCGGGAAAGGAGCAGAGGGCGTCAGCCAAGGGCTTTGGTTTGTGTAGCAAGAGCCCCTGAGGCTCCTTGGTTGGTTTTTTTTTTTTTTTTTGGTTTTTTGACCCGAAAGCGCTGCTCTGATCTGTCCTGTGGACTTTTGCCATTTCCACATTCCAGTTCCAGTTCAAACTGCAAACTCCAGGATTCCATAAGATGGTGAAAGTGGAATAATAGTGCTATAACAGTCTAGTGCAGAAATAGCCAGGATGACTTTCTCCTCTCGCTTTTGTTGTGTGTGGACCCCTGGCGCTTGTCACACGCACATGTTGTGTTCTTCGCCCTGACTGTCTTGCATTCCTCGCTTTTTGTATGTTCAGCGTCCACACTCCCTTTAAGGGAGGGAGGGAGGGAGGGAGGGAAACAAAACATGTCTGCTTATGCTGCCACCATCTTTCCTCTCTCCCTGTCCTTTCCTCCCTGCGCCTCGTGTAAAATGTGGACTGTTTCGGCATTGCCTTTGGGAGTGACTGGCTTTTTGAACTATGTAAACCCGACATTTGAGAACTAGAACTACTGCCTTAATTCTGGCATTGATGGACGCTTTCTGTGCTTAAAAAAGGGGGGGGGCGGTTACCAGTTTTTAGGCATTAGAAGTCTATCCAGAGCAGTGATTTAGGGCAGTGTTTCCAATCTATTTGATGTTGGAAATAACTAACTAACTAATAAATAAATAAATAATAACGAAAATGATTTTATGGTTGGGGGTCACCACAACATGAGGAACTATATTATGGGGTCGCGGCATTAAAAAGGTTGAGAACCACTGCTCTAGAACAAAAGAATAACATTTCTAAGCTCTACAAAATACCCCAAAATAAAACTCAAAACCAGTGTTAGAATACTGTTTATTGTTAACAATTCTATAATAGTAACAGAAGAATTGTATAGAGTCTTTTGTTTGCACCTTTCCTCTAACAAATCAACTGGCTTCACCTTTCAGACATGAACCAGAACTTGTGCAGAAAGCTTTCCAACTTTGATGTAAAGTTCTTTTACATTTAACATTTAATTATTAACATTTCATCTCTGGGCATATCTATTCAGAAGTAAGCACTGTTGGGTTCAGTGGAGCTTTTTCCTGGTCAATGTATATAGCATGTGTTGTATAAAGACAAAGTGACCATCATATTCTCTCTGTGTCTGTCTGTTTGTATTACAAAATACAAAAAGCCATTTTCTGTAGCACATGTTTATGCTCTTCTAGAATTCATTTTAAACCCTTTAATACGGATGTCATTTAACATGGCAACAGAGAATATATGTGGATCTCAGGGGCAGAGATCAGTGGAGCACTCTACAGTTTTAAATCTCCAAGGTCTCAGAGTAGGGTGTGACTCACTGAATATATAGCTATATTCGTTGGCTAAATGCATTGAAGTGCAATAGGAAGGTTGAGATGTGTATAATCATTGCTGTAGGAAGTACCATTGTCCAAAGAGTTAACTCAGAAGGACAGATAACATTGCCAACAACGTTTGGCAGCCACACTTCTAGTTGATGAGGGGGTTTTTTTGCTTTTGTTTTGGTCTGAGCCAGTCTGTAATCTGGTGTTGCTACTTGCAGGAAAGAAAGGGCTAAAGCTTCCTTGAGCTCATGGAATCTCACTGGTCTCACTATTCTTTGGATTCTTACCCATCTTAATAATCTACTATATAAAAGTCAAAGTCTGTGAGTGAGTTTGTCTGTGTCATATCACTGGCTGTGTGGGGCAAAGACCTCATATGATTGGCTGGCTGTGAAAATTGTATGGAATCCTGGGGTTGGCAGTTCTGGGAGAGGCCTTTAGAATTCTCAGCTAGAGAGCTCAGGCCAGTTGCTATGGCAATGAGGCCTAGCAGCAAGAAGGAGGGCAGTGTATTCCCTCATTAACTCTATATGTTAATAAGTCTGAATACAGATTGGATTGGGGAATATGGGGAAAAATTACAGATACTGGCAAGGCAGTGAGAGAAATAAAATACATTTTAGTTTCTGCAAGTATCATTAACATGTATTATTCACATATATGTATTAGCTTATAACACATTTTAGGCATATTTACACATATATTTTAGTATATTTTGTATCTGAGATCCAGTAATAAAATAAGTCTAATAAGGAAGATTTTTTGAGATGGTAGGGCCTCCCAAAAACCTTGAAGAAGTAACTGTTATACTTCAGATAACACAGTAGACAAGACAAGGGCCCTTTTCACACGCCATTTCTAAAGCGAAAGGGCCCCTTGAGCATCGCATAAATGGGAGGAGCGGTCCATACGATGCACTCCCATTTACGCGACGCTCAAGAGCCTAAAATGGACCTCGCACGCATTTTTTTTATTTTCAGCTTAAAGCCGAAAATGGTGCATGGTCATGCAATGCTTGCGGGGGGCCCGTGCACTTACCTGCCCTGCAGAGCCTCAGGAGCCAGCTCAGTCGCGCTTCCTGCCTCAGCGCTAGCCTACAATTCCCAGGTTGCAATGCGGTAGGAAAGGGTGGGGCGTTCACACAGTGCTTGCATGACCAGGAAGCACTGCAGAACTCAAGCAGCAGGGAAGCGGCAGCGTTCCTGCTGAGGCTTTTCATGTGAGACGCCCCCCCCCAGCCGCATGAATGGGTAATGTGCGAAAAGGGCAAAGGTCTCCATCTGTAAAGGAGTAAACTGATTGATAGGGACATACCAGAAGACAAAGGGGTACTTTGAAGCTGCTGATAAGACACCTGGGATGTAACATGAGAAACAAGGGTACACGAGAGAGATAAGTGATCAACATGGGGAAGGGAAATGTAACTTCTTAGGCAATCCTGATAGGCCATACCTTTGCGGTCCTACCCAATGGGAGGGAAAACCTGCAACGGGGGCAGGGGGATAAAATATGAGGTATTCCATAGTGGGGGTGTCCTTCGCTCTCAGAGGCACCTGGTTCTGCAGAGACGTATTTTAAATAAACATTTAATGCTTCAGCCGATCCTGTGCTAAATTGTTTTATGAGTCTTTTCAGCTATGACCCTTTCCACATGTGTGTGGGGGGAAAACGGGTGAAAATGCCCGAAAACGGAGCTTACCAGCAACCGGGCGAGTCCGTCACCACGCGGAATAGCACGAGCTCGCTGCTACACACTCCTCCGGCATCCCAAATTGCAGCTTCCGGTTGGTGGAGGCTCTCCACTAACCAGAGAAGCTCGCCAGCTGGAAGCCCGCCCTCAGCAGATCTGCAGGCATGCACTTGTGTGCATCTGCAAATCTGCTTCTGAGCCGGGCAATGGAGCGGCACGGGCTTGCTCACTCCCTGGCTTTTTAAAAACCTCTGAAAAGAGGTTTTTAAAAACCATGCTGTGCGACCAGCTCTGGCTGCTCCTGCGTGGATTGAGGTGTGGAACTACAAAAAGTAATCCACGCCAGTCCATGCTATGGTGCAGAAGACCTCCATTGGAGGTTGCTCTGCACCATTTTAAAATGCTAATGTGGAAATGGCCTATCTCTTACAGGCAGTTTGGGGAATTACAGATACAGGATATCAAATCTGTGCATTTGAACTACCTCTAATTCCTAAGGTATTTCTAACAAGTATTACCTATGAGAAAATAAAATCCTGGGCAACGCAAGGTAAATACACTAGTCACTTAATAATCACTGAACTGGAGGTCCTGAACTTATTTCCCCAGTCACCATTCAGCATTCTGTTCTTCTGGTCTGCTAGGCTGTTTTTAGTATTCCCATCATTAGGATTTCTTATCACTGATGATTCAATATTAGAAGCAGAGGGGGGAAAAAACTTTAAAGAAGGGAGTTAAAATGGAAAAACAAATGCTTTTCCACAGTAAACATAATAACTCAACCCTTTTTTTAAAGTATCAAAAATACCATATCGATTCAGTTGCACACCTCTGGTTTAGGCAACCAGATCTTCCTCTGAGCTTAAACAAAAAGGCTTTGCCCAATTTGTCACATGAATTGGAAATCCTCTTTCCCTCACTATACACCTTTCAAATTCAAATTAAAGACGTGACAATATTTGCTAGGTTCTGCTCTGTTCAGTTTTAAATTTATTTGATTTTTGATGAAGCATACAGTTCAATTAATGAAAGTTTGCTCTTAGTTTAATTTTCTTCAGCATCTCATTAAGCAGTTAAACAAGGTAATAAATAAGTTTTAGTCTGCTACAAATAATCTGTTTCAACACATTGCCTATAACTATGTGTACACCAACCAATTAACAAGTGTAGCTCTATTTGGCATGAGCCATCAGCAAAAAAGCCTTTTTACATCCCATTGATTTTTAATGAAAGAAAGAACTAACATCTTTTCAACGCTTCCATTGAAATAGGATTTTATAATGTTTAGTCACAAATACGTAGTTCCCACTGACAAATAAAATATCTGCTCAACCTAATTCAGATTCAGTTCATGAATCTTGGAAGATGTATGTGTCCATGGAAAGGACACATATGATTCACTCTGCCAACATCACTTCATTTTTAAAATCTCATTTGGGCCTTCAACATGCTATTCTACATGTGGAAAGGGGAGCAGGATTGTCTGCTGATCCCACTAGTGGACTCAGTACACCCCACTGGCCCCATCCCTAATCTTCACACATAGAATCATAGAATCATAGAAATGTAGAGTTGGAAGAGACCACACAGGCCATCCAGTCCAACCCCCTGCCATGCAGGAACACCCTCAAAGCACTCCCGACAGATGGCCATCCAGCCTCTGCATAAAAACCTCCAAAGAAGGAGGCTCCACTACACTCTGAGGCAGCAGATTCCACTGCCGGACAGCCCTGACCATCAGGAAGTTCTTCCTGAGGTTCAGGTGGAATCTCCTTTCCTGCAGCTTGAATCCATTGCTCCTTGTCCTGGTCTCTGGAGCAGCAGAAAACAAGCCCACTCTTTCCTCTACATGGCATCCCTTCAAAACCAAAGGTCCAAAAAGAGCACTTATACAGAGATGCACATGTAAATGGAAATTCCAGTCACCTTGTGGTAAAGCCTATAGATGTGGAAAGATCATAAGTTTAGTAGTTCTGTGCAGAAGAAAACTCCATAGACATGAGATATTTGCTTGGTTCATTTAGGTGTGATAACTTTCCAAAATGTTTATTCCTACATTTGATGGAAAGAACGTGACATTTTAGCCATTTTAGCATGGGGGAAACTGCCTGACTTGCCCATCCAGGCAGAGGGCACTGAATGCTTGGCCCCAAAAATGTCTGACTTGAATCTGTATGAATTTTACCCTATTTGTGGGGATGAACTATTGCTGCCACCTTATTCTGACTGCCTTTTCCTCTGTAAAAATTCTATGTATACGCAGCTATGTCCAGAATGGAGAAGACAAAATATAGCAGGGAGGTCCAACATAGTCTTCTCTGTACTGGAAATAGCTGTGTATTGCATATGGCCTGTACAGATGGCTAGGAAACTTTTCATTTTGAATTCTTTTTGAAAGAATTTATCAAAATTCACTAAAGAGATTTTTTTTTAAAATCTAACCTGGTAGAAAGTGAAGCATTGTCTGTGCTTTGTCCACCACTATACTATAGAACCACCATGATCTTTTTTTAATTCTGTTTTGTCATGTGAATAAGGATATTGTACAAATTGCCTAGCCAGCTGAAACCTTATCATCTTGCAAACAATGAGTATTTGTTATGGAATCCACCTCTGTGGCTGTCAATTTTCTGCCATAAAGCATTTCTGAAATATGTTGTGATCATTTCCACTTCAGTATTGCCAAGCCATAGATAGAAAAGGGAGCAGCTGAGAGTCAGTGAGCCTTAAGGATACTGTTTGCCTGAGCTTGCTGGAATATAGGACAGTTTACTGCAGCTCCAGTTCTCTTTGCTTCCGAAAAGGAGGAGCTGGCTTTGGCTTGCCAATGTAGATTTCACAAAAGCCCCTGAAGGCATGATGGTAGCTCATGAGACAAACCAGAAGCTGTTTCTATTTTTAGAACTGTCAGTGAACTGTTGTGGGTCAACTCTATAGCTCAACCAAAGGTTGGGGGTGGGAAAGGAAATTACAATAGTCCTTACAAGCAGCCAAATCTGGCTAGATTGGATAATCAGCACTAGCTCAAATATTCACTTTGTCTTCTGTGTCTCTTCAGCATGTAAAAGACAAATAGCATGGCTTGCCCTTTGAAAAAGCTTTCTTTTGGTTGGAGATTACCCCATTGCATATGCATTGCACAGTACCATCAACCGTGAAATGGTTCACAGATACATTTGGTAACAGTTACTGTATCTATTCTGTTCAAAACAAAGGAGTGGCAGATAGCATATTTTTTTGGCAGTTTGTATATAATTCCTTCCATACAAGCGGTTTGATGTTTGGAAAAGGCAAAGATGCATCATTAGAAAACCAGATATGCTCCAAAGGTACGAGCAGATTCAGTTAATGTGGACATGTCCGCTTTTCAGGTGGTCAAGCATCTTTTGTACATTGAGCTGACTTTTAGATCACAGTCCTGTTGGTGCCTTACATTGGTGCATTATAGTTTATTACACCAGCATCAGACACTTCTTGGAACACTGTGTAGTAGTGGCAAGGGACAGCAGAGAACACCATTTGTTAGGTTTAGGCCCTTTCCGCACCTTACCTTCTTCCGGCGCTGGGGTGCAGGGATCGCGCAAGCAGCCTCCAGCAAGAGTCTCTCACATCTGGGGTCCTTCGGCTCCGCACGAGCTGCCTGCTCGCACGAAAGCCCAACTTCTTTCTTCCGCAGCACAGCCTGGGAGTTTCCCAGGCTGTGCTGGGGCAGGAAGCGCGACCGGCGCAGCTCTGGAGGCTCCGCATGCAAGGTAAGTGCACGCAGGGCCCAGGAGCAATACGCACACCATTTTCGGCTTCTAGCCAAAAATGAAAAGGTGCGCAATCAGCACCTGCCAGCCCCTGGAGTGTCACGCGATTGTGAGTGCATCGTGCAGATTGCCGTTCGAAAAGGGCCATAATGGTGGTTGACAGCAGAAAAAACAAGTGGTGGGAGACAGCAGAGAAAATAGCACCCTTGGTGAAATACTGCCTATAGGTAGGTGGTGGTGGCAGCCTAGGCAGTGTTTTAACAAAGGTGTTTTTTCCTAGTAAGTAGGTGGTACCTGCTTGCAGAAAGATAACAAGGAGGACATAAGTCTAAGCTCTCTAGGAAGGGAAGAGGCTGGGAACAGACATGAAGAAAGACCATGTTCCCACCAGATGTAGGGTCATGGTACAGAGGGAATGCTTTCCCATAACAACTCCTCTAAACATAATATAATGCAATAACATAACAGAAAAAAACCCAAAATATAACACCTTGGAGATTCATATCTGTAAATTCTAATATAAGAGTTGGCTGTGATGAACTATTTCTTCCAATGTTGTTGTTGTGTACCTTCAAATTATTACTGAGGTGAAACTATCATGGGGTTTTCTCAGCAAGATTTTTTCTTGGTGGTGAGGGGGTTGCCTTTGCCTACCTCTGAGGCTAAGGGAGTGTTATTTGCCTAAGGTCACCTGGTAGGTTTCCATGTCCAAGCAGGGATTTGAATCCTGGTCTCCAGAGTCCTAGTCCAAACAACTAGTCCCCACACTGGCTCTCATTTCTTCCAGTACCCTCAAATATGCAGGGTATTGCTTCCTTTTCTAAATATTTGTAACAGATCTTTGGTAAATACAGTATGCCACATGTAACCAGGTATCCTAACTATTTACTTCATAGCTCTTCCAATAATCCAGTCCTGAGCTTTAATAGGGTTTTATAGGTCATAGCTAGCACTTTGAATTGTCCCCAGAAACTAACCAACAGCCAATGGAGCTGTTGCAAAAAGACAGTACAGACCTGTGAGGATGCTACCTCTTTGGAACAGGTAACTCCCATCACCACTCCAAAAAGCAATCCTCTGTGTTTTCAGATTATAACAAATGCTCCAGTCAAGAGGTAGTCTGCCTGGTTCTCCAGAATGGGATATCAGTGCGCTAGGAACAGCACCAGAGATTTTCCTGTTCCAGAAGCGAAATGGCCAGTATTCAGCTCTGCACATCTATGCAGGCTCCAAATATCTTCTTCTGACATGGTTTCTGAGGGCCCAAGTGATCTTCCAGGGCATGATGCCCTCAGCAGGGTGGGTATGGTGCCCTGTTTCTGAGGAAAAACCCCCTCAGAATTTACTGTTTGGTCTTGGCTGGCTCTCTGGAGAGGAGTTTCAGTCCTTCTGTGGCACTCACATTGCTCTTCATAGAACCTACCCACTGCTAGTCTTGTTTTCACAGTGAGAAGGAAAGTGGGAGATGGAATTGGGGGGGGGCAGCAAGCTGTGCTTTATCTCTCAACAAGTCTTGGGAAGTGAGAAATATATAATTTCCATGACATTCCCAAACCCACTGAAATTCTTGTCTGTCCTGTCTTGTCTTTTCCAGCATACTGTTTAAATCTTCTTTCCTGAGCTAAGAGAGAAGAATGCTTTCTCCCAGATTTGTGAAGTTTTCTGCCTCTCAAGAATGCTTTCAGTCTTTAGCCCTCTAACAACACACTTTCTTCATCTACTGTGTGGCAGTCATGTGGCAATCAGTGTGATCAACATGGCAGTTCTTGGATGGGTCAAAATAAGGCACACTTGTGTAGCTGCAATGTATTTTTGTTTATTTGTTTTTTCCAGTGGCCTCTCTGCATGCCTGGGGAGACTAGGTCTCTTTATTATTTTATGTTCATGCTGTGATTAATCTGACAGTATTTCACTTTGGGGTGACTTAAGTAGAAGCTTTTATTTACTGACTTCATGGAAGTGAAGTGGGGAGAAGCTGCTATATCATATCTGTATTTGAAAAAGGTTGCTTTTTTTTTTTAAAGGATAGAAATGAATTTCAGCCAGCACACCAAGCCATAGGCTGTAAAGACAGCAATTCTCCAGAAACAGAATCATAGTAAAACAGAAATAGGCCAACAATTCCTTCAGTGGAGGGGGGGAAAGGCAAATTCTATGCTGATGTATCCATGCTGAAGAAACCATTTTCATTCGTAGATGCAAATATGTGGGGGTGTCAAATGGCGATATAGGCCAAAATGCTACATAGTCAAGAGTAGCATAGATTTTTCCATATGTGGGACTCCATTACACTCCCTTGTTACTACCTCCGGGAGTCACTGTGGTCCTGCAATAGGGCCTCCACCACGCACTCATCCATCCATTGCTGATGGAGAGCAGGAGGGATCAGAAAAGCATATAACTATCCACCAAGAGTCAGATGCAGACCAAGGCCATCATCCATTAAAATCTGTTGGGATCCTCTGTAAGTTTCATAAGATGATGCCATCTGTCTGTGTGTGGCTGCAGAAACAATGTCAGATACTTTGCTGTCCATCAGCAATGGAATGGTCATGGGGGTGCTATCACAGCACAGTGGTGAGGACTTTGTATGTAGTGGAGGGAAGAAGAGAACAACACGATGATCAAAACAACACAACACAAGACAAAACAACACATATGCAAGAGTACCTTACTTAAAAGTGCCAGCAATATTTGTTCTCCAGTCTAAATGCAGCTGGACTTTGCAGTGATGTCCAAGACTGTTATTAAAATGGAGATGGGTTGCCTGGCAATTAGGAAAACATCCAGGGATAAGTGTGGGGCCAGAACTGAAGCAGGTTGCGTTTGGAAGCTTTCTTCCAGCATCCCTTTCCACAAGGCCCAACAGTATTTATTCGTCTATGGAAAGGGAATGTGTATGTAGACATACTTCTAGCATAGGTTTCTCTGTGACATGCCAGAATTCACTATGATCTTGAAGCCTCTTTACTTTTCAAACATGCAGAATCACCCTTCTACATGACCTACACCTCTACTTTGAAGGGGCATATTGTGAACTGCACTGCATATTGTGAATTTGCTGAAAGTAATTAATTAGGCCTTTAAAATGTTTGGCACAGGCTGGCATCAGCAGATCACTGAGCTGTGCAAATGCTAGAATCTCAGAATGGCCACCAAATGCCAGTAGTTCCAGGACAGTAGCTGTAGCCACCATGAACTCCATTCTCCTCAATGTTTTGGGCCCTGCTTCTAGTGTAGTATCCCTCTATGCCACAGCTTTGGGGATTGGAATCATTGTGAAGGAACGAAAATGGCAGGAACCAGAATTAACCAAACTTGATTTCAGTCACTAATCTCATACTGTTTTAGCTCATTAACTCTTTTTTTAATACCCAGAAGAAAAATCTGCATTTTAAGGATACACATTTGTAGTTCATTTTTTTCCTATGTATTTTTGTATGCCTATATTCATTCACTAAAGCAAGATTTTGCTTGATTTAGAATTAAAAACATTTTTGCATATTTTCCAAATGTATGCATGCTGTCAAATCCAGCTTCCTCCTTTTCTTTCTTTCTTTCTTTCTTTCTTTCTTTCTTTCTTTCTTTCTTTCTTTCTTTCTTTCTTTCTTTCTTTCTCAGAATGTATTACAAACTCAGAAATGTACAGACATCAGATCCACAAACTGTGTCACTCTTCAAGGTGTGAACTGGGTAAATTATTTCTATAAAATTCAACAGAATGAATTTCTCACCAATCCTTCCTGGTGACTTAAGCCACAGGGCCCATCATTTCTTTCTGTACTAGGCATTCGGTGATACAGAGACAAGAACCAGGAGCTAAGACCAGAATGGTCCTTTCCGATGCTACCTATTGTCTCTGTCCTTCCCTACCACTGGCCATCTCTTGCATCTGGACAGCAAAGGGAAACTTGCTCAAAACTATTACTTTCCATGGCTAAGCAAGAATACTAGAGTAAAGACTCATCCTACAATTGAGTTTTGCTCCTTGTCTGACAGGCAGAAGAGACTTCCTGGAATACCTAGAGGGCTGAATATTGTACAAAGGTACAAAGGATCTGAATACCAGTTTTCCAAATTCTGGCCTTTGATACTGGCCTTCTTAGGAATATAAGTTGAATTCCAAAACTTTCATTATTTTATGGAGAAGATGAATTCAGCATGGTGTGGACTGTTCTATGTGTGTATGTAAGAAAGAAAGCCACGCTTGACAAAAATCCAGAACACAGACATTTTTTTCTTGTAAGTCCATATAATAAGAACAACTTAAGGTATTTTTAAAACATAAATGTAAAAATATTTGTTCAACATTTTACACTAACTCACATTTCAATACATTTTTCAGAATAAGAATGTGTACTGCTTTTTTATTACTTTTATCACTTCAAAATGTTATTTATGTACTCAGTTTTTAAAGGAGTCATTCTAAAACTGTACATTCTCCACCTGGAGAACCTTGCACATTGCTGAGGGTTATGCATTTGTTTCTGTACATCAGGATCTCCCTGAAAATTAAAACATTAGCCTCTGTCATCAGTGACAACTTTGGTCATTCCATGATCTGATGGGAAGAAGCTGACTAATTAACAGAGTCATCCTGTTGACAGCTACCTCAAAATTCATCCCATCTCACTCCTTGCCAATTGAAGAAATCCAGTAGATGGCTTATGCTGTTGTTGTTATATTCATATTCATATTTATTTACATCCCACCTTTTCCCAGTTCAGGACTCAAGGCAACTTAAAACAGATAAAAAATATTTAAAAATTCAAAAATGCAAAAGTTAAAGAGTGATTGAACTATCAAAAAAATTAAAAGCAGTTTAAAACATGAACCATTAAAAACAACAACACACAACCACCTAGCAAATGCCATATGGAAAACTCAATATATTGTACAAGGCCCACCCTGCCTAATCAATCAATCCTTAAAGGCTTGTTGAAACAGAAATGTCTTCTTTTTATAGCCAGGCTTCTCTGGGCAGGAAGATCCAGAGCTCAGGGCAGCCATTATAACAAGGTCTTCTCCCATGTTCCCACAAGAGGTACCACTGATGGATATTGAGACAGAAATAAGTCCCTGCCTTCCCACTAGCAGGTTCATAAGAGAGAATAGCCTTCAAATAACCTGGATCTGAGTCACATATGGCTTTATAGGTCAAAACCAAGATTCTGCATCATGCCTGAAAACAGACCAGGGGCCAGTGAAGCTGTTGCAACAAGAAAGTTGTGTGATCCTTGCAGCCAACCCCAGTTAACAATGTGGCTGCAGCTCTTTGGACCAACTGAAGTTTCCAAACACTCATCAAAGGCAGCTCCACATAGAAGGAAATTCAGGAATTCAGCATTGCTTACTTTCCATGACTTTGAATGAACAGTTATGACAGACTAAGACCATTCTTGTCTAGCTTAGCCCATTTCCGCCCTAGACTGTTATAACATTATTACTCCACTTTCAACATCCTATGGAATCCTGGGGTTTGCAGTTTTAGGAGGGGCCAGCTGGCTGTTGAAAGTGGAATAATAGTGCCATAACAGTCTAGGGTGGAAATAGCCTTAGAATCTGGAAAAGTTACCTTTTTGAACAACAACTCTCACAAAAGCCCAGTCAGCACAGATGGTGGGGATTTTCTGTGCTTTGAACTACAGCTCCCTGAAACCCCTAGCCACTATGGCCAGTTTTAAGTGGATTTCTGAAAACTCTCTTAGAATGTTCAAAGAGCCCTATCAGTCCATTTCAGCAGCAAAAAGTACAAAGGAGTCATGTTGCACTGTTAAGGCTAACATATACATGTTAGCATTAGCTTGCTCAGGTTAAAATCAATTTTCTCAACGGTAGTATAAGAAAATAGATTGCAGTCCATAAATGTATATGCCAAAATAAATCTGTTAGTGTTAAAAGTGCTTCAAATTCCTCTTTTTTTCCCTTATAATCGTTATTACAAGTTGACATATAACACCTAAATAAATCCTTCTGTGAGATATATCCCTTCTAGTCATTGTTCAGATGGTATGCAAGCAAATCCAAAACACAAAGGCTGTAATGTTCTTTGCTGATCAATATTGCCAAGATGAGAATTGTACTTATAATCATTCTCTTCACAATATTCTCATCAGAGAAGCCAACCTTGTGAGGAGTCAATGTAACTTCCAAATCAATATTTCTGCAAAGGAGTGCATTTAATGTTACACTGACAGCTGTTTGGACTTTCCTAGAAGACACCCAGTCTGTAATAAAGAGAAACCCTTCCAGGTACAACTTAATACTCTATTTTTATTGAGCACCTTGTATCGTACAATGGCAATCCAGTGATCTCAAATGGAAAGCACCTGCCCCCACCTCATGTTGGTATAACTGGAAGAACAACTGGGAGACTAGATGTGATCGCCGTGATCAGTCCAAGGTTGGCAGGCACAGAGCTGTTGGCATGGTCTGTACCACATTACATGCAGTGACTGAATAAACCCTTTTGTAGGATTCTTTTCAAGACAGACTGGTAGGAGTTTTTTAAAAATGAATAGATAAATTAGGGAAGCATAGCGACAATTTTTCAAAATAACACCCAACATTCTTGTAGAAGCATAACCAGGACAAAATGAGAGAGGTGGGGGTAGAGAGAGTCAGGCTTCCATGATAACTAATTCATTGTCTATTCATAGCTCCATTCATTGTGTTTTTCTAAAAATATGACATGATGTCTGTTGATAAAGCAGCTTGATTCCCCACAGATGGCAGAACTGAAGCTAGCCTGAGCAGATAAGAAATTGCATAAAATGTAGGTCTTCATTTGACAGAGAAAACACACACACATACAACCATATGTTTGTTGCTTATCTGTTGCCTCAGACCACACTCCTCTTTCTCTGGTGAACATACTTCCAAAAATGTATGTGAAGTAAATCAATTTGAATGTTCAAGGGATAGAAAAGTAAGCATCATACCAATGAAATCAATACAAAGTGGTTTAAAATTTGAGCACAGCTAATTAAATTGAGGCAGTAAGATCAGAATGCTAGAAAGGAAATTATTATAGTTGCTAGCATGTTAAATCTCTAGGAGATGCAGGGAAGCAGGAAAAGAGAAACCAGAAGCAGTAGAAAACATTTAGGTTTCCTCACTTTTATATCCAACTTTTAAAAGGGTCTCAGGAGAGAAAAACATGAAACGTACCTTTTTTCCCTCCTCACGTCAGTTATGTGTGGTTGGTTAGACTGAGAAAATTATTGACCCTAAATTACCCAGTGGCCTCATGGCTAAGCACAGTACTAGTTCAATCTCCAAATCAAGTCCACTGCTAATGGCACTACCTCTCACACACACAGGTGTTAAAATACCTATAGAGAGCAAAGTCCTGTCAATCTGTTAGCCAACTTGACAATTTGCAATTGATATTCAAAACAGCAAAAACAGTTGGCTAGGTCAGGCCAGGATTTTCATAAATGAAGCAGTTCCTCTCAGCATGCACAAAAATATATCCATGTCCGCAGTGACTCTTTTCTGTAAATTTCCAGTTCCCTAGACAATACACATTTTTCACAAAACAAAATAAACTAAATGGAACAAGACGAAGTAATTTCAATACAAAATACAAATAAATTTTCCAAGCTAATCTCAGACTTCCCAGGTGTAGATGCAATTTCCACCTACTGTTCCTTCTTTCAGTGGTCTCCTAAGCCTGGCTAATAAATTGCTCAGGACAGCTGAAACCCTTTAGAATAGCCTGGTGATGGTGAAGGCAGTGTACTGGAGAAAAATTCCTTTCACTAGAAGAGGCCTCTTGTTGCACCTCTTCTGTCAATGGAAGGAACCCTGCTGTTCATGGAAGGCTATATCTAATCCACTGCCTGCATTTCATGTTTAGGTTGTGTTTGAGGTATGAATTTCAAAGATGTGAATTGTCATTTGTGCCCAGTTCTGCACAACACTTTGTGGACTGTGGTAGTAATGGACAGATGCATGCTCTGCTGGGTTTTTTTCCCTTGTCTTTGAACATAGCTTATGTAATGACAACATATTTTGATATATCTTCTAAGGGATTAATAGCTAGAATGCACCCGCAAAGCCCTGAGGAGGAGGAAGTAAAGGATTATGCACAGTAGAGAGAAAGTAGATAGGGAGAGACTTTCCTCCTCTCATAGTAGTAGAACCTAGGGTTACCCACTGAAGTTAAGTGCTAAGAGAGGCATAAATAATAATAATAAAAAATACTGCTTTACACAGCAGATACTTAAGCTATGGAATTCACAGCCATCTTGGATGGCTTTAAAGTGGGATTGAATAAATTTGTGGAGCACACCATCAATGGATATTGCTGAAGAAGGCCATATACTACCTCAGTTATTAGAAGCAGTATGTCTCTGTATATCAGTTGCTTTAGAGTGAAAGGTGGAGGGTGTAATGGCACTCATGTCCTGCTTGTGAGTTTTCCACAAAGCACTGATTGGCCATTTTGTGAACAACATGCTGGACTAGATAGAAATTTGATCAAACCTAGCATAGTTCTTCTGGTCCTGTGTTCTTAATAACAGCTACCCTATCTCTGCTTACCTTGTGTCTGTACAACACTCATGGTGGACTACTCTGGAGGATTTAGTCCTTCTAATGGGCTCCCCTAGGCACCACACAGGCCCTTTTCACATGCCATCTCCCATGTGAAATGGCCACAGGAGCAACGCGAAATCGCAAGGATAGCTCTGCATGTCGTCCTTGTGATCTCACGTTGCTCCCATAGAGATCATTCGGCAATCACGCAGTGTATCATTTTTGGTGTATCATGTGTATCATGATGCGCGATTGCATGTCCCTCCCATGTCCCTCCTGTACTTACTTTGCGTGCAGAGTTTCAGGAAGCGCGGTCATCGTGCTTCCTTCCCCAGCATAACCTGGGAAAGTACCTGGCTGTGCTGCAGAAGGAAGGGGCAGAGCTATCTCACTTCCTTCCATCCAGCACAGAGCTGGTGTGGAGGGAAGCACAGGGGATGTGATTCCCTCCCAGAGGAGGCTTTTCACGCAATACCTGCATGATGTCAGCGGCACCAGGTAAGGTGTGAAAAGGGCCACATTTATCTGTAATGCTGGTAGCTCCTTTCCTCTATCTTTTTTTTTTTTTTGTCTAAATCAGGAATTGGAATCATGTAGCCCTACAAACATTGGTAGACTGCAAACCCCATCTTCCATACCCAATGTAGCCAATGGTGAAGAATGCTGGGCGTTTCAGTTCAATGTCCTCTGGAGAATTGGATGATTCCCACCCTTGATCTAAAATATAAAGAAGAGAGGGACAGAAAGTAGAGGTTGCAGGTGCTGGCGCAAAAAGGTCAGCCAGGAGAAGATCTAGTTCTCGTCCTTCTGCCTCTGCTAAATTAGATTTGCTATTATGCTGCCAAATTGTGGAAGAGCAGCAGCTAAATTCAACAACTTACTTTTAAAACAAGGCAGCTCATGCCTCATTTGTAAGCAGGATTGTGTCCCCAGAAAGCTTCCAAAAGTCCAGTTCTACCCTTATGTGTGAGTTCCCCATGTCCTTTGTTTTAAAGATAGTTTATGAGATTTTGGCCCTAAAATTCAGCAACCTCTGCACCAAATTTATTCTACAGCTGGGGTGTGGGGAGTTCTGCAAGGATAATGGGACACCCTGCCTCAGAAGTTGTTTGCCCCTGTCAACAACATCAGAGGTAGCAGTTTCTCTCTTAGATATTGAGGTACTTATGATCTCTCAAGTTTCATTCTACTTCTCAAGTTCACCTACTTCAATTTAAAAGCAAGGAATATAACACATTTTTCCTTCTTTAATTTGTAGAACAATTCTGTGTACTCTTCTTCTTGCATTTCCCTTTCCCTCTCAACAAAAACATTTAATGCATTATGTTATGGTATAATTTAATTTTAGGAATTGAAAACTTAAAGGCATATTTTGCCAGTTTATATATAGACTGCAGTTGGCCAATTGGGCTTTGCCAGTTTACAAGCCTTGAGGACTCTGCCTTGTACATGAGTGCTCAATTCCTTGATGGTGGGAGAGGTGGATTTGAAATGCAGGGTTTTCTAGTGCAGGCCAAACACTTCCCACATAACATGCTTTATGGTTTATGTTACCCAGGCAACTCAATTCATAAGTAAAAGCACTTCCCCACCAGAAAGTTATGCAAATTAAAAAGAACTCCACACTGTATATTCCAGATTAAGGAAAAAAGTAAGGAACAAGGCAAAAGAAGCACAGGCAGCACCATAAAATAGCAATAGGCTATAGGGGTACAACTTTATAGTAAAATAATTTAGCTATTTTTCTGTTGCTAATGGAGTTGAAATTTCATTACCTGTCTTTTATTGCTCTTTGTCCCTAGACTTCACATGGTTATTAAGAGGAGTAATATCTTCATGCACTGAAATTCTCAATACCATCTTAACTGGCATCTCAGGCAAAAATATAGACATCTCAGGCAAAATATACACTGTGACTCTAACATCATAATCCTTTTTTCAAAGATTTTTTAATATATTTGCCTGATAAAGAAGCTAGTGAAGCTTCAAAAGCTTGCATAATGTATTTTATGCTTTGGGGTTGGCCCAGTAAATGTATCACTGATTGTAGATTTTGGATCTTGTTGTATTTTGCTGTGCAGTCAACATGGCTACCATTTATTCCTACCTCATATGGTAACTGTGAAAACATCCTCTTTGGAGGATGAAAATGCACTTGTCACTACTTACAAGTTAAGGAAATTACATTTAAGCCTGGGAATTGCTGTACAAGGAAGAGAGAGGAATATATTTGTAGGCTTCGACCAAACATTCTTTAAGTGAATGTGTATATGTTTGGCAATGTATGATGGATGTAGAAATTAAATGTCTTGGAATGGATGCAAAAAGTCAAGGAGCAGAACAAACTGGAACCAGGAACTAGATGTAGGAGTTTGCATATTTAAATCCAGCCACATTTGTGAATGTTGAACTAGTAAGTCTCCAGGCTGCTTCTGAAATATGGAGGTAGAGAAAATGTATGAGTCAGAACTCTGTTGGCTCCCTTTGAATCCCAAATATGCTTTCAGATTCACTTGAAGTAGTTGGTTGTTGTTGTTGTTGTTGTTGTTGTTGTTGTTGTTGTTGTTGTTGTGTGCCTTCAAGTCATTTCCAACTTACGGTGACCCTAATGTTACCGTAGTTTCTAGTCCGGACTTGTGGTATATTAGATATCATTTGATATCAAGAATTTGGCCTTCACTACCCATTCCTCTCCACGTGCTTGCGAGGCCCCCGGACAAGCACGCACACAGGCATGGCCGAAAATAGCTGAACCATTCAAAACAATTCTAGGCAGGCCAGTAATTGCCAGACTGCAGCTTCAGGAGACCTCCAGGCAAGTACACTTTAAGATCACATTATGTATGCATGCTGTTTACAAAAGACTCCCTGCCCTGAGCAGGCAGCTTGACGAGCCAAATACTCAAGTGTCAAGCACTCTGTGTTTGCATACTGTCTACTCTATTGACAATGCTGTCATAACTCAATCATGCAAAGTACTGACCTTTCGGAGGCTTTGTCTCCAGCCCAAAACTCATTGTTATCCCCAGGAACAGACTAGCCTATCGGTACATTTCCCCCTATAAGACCCCCTGATTTTGAGCGCTTCTTCAGATTGCTCAAATTGCTCGGATCACTCTGATTTCCATCCCGCCTTGCTGCCGCTCCATTCAATGAGCCTTCCCCTTAGCTCCACGTGCTGAGAATCTCCACTTCTACAGACTTTTCTTCAGACTACCTGGGCTTCAGGACAGGTGTAATATCTCCCATGCAAAAATTCCTCTTAAAACCCTCTATCCAACTCCTACCTTTCTTTCAATAGGTCTGTGTGAGTGACTGCATACACGTGTTTTGACTGTGTTTTTCACAAATAAAGGAAACAATTATTATTTACTTCTGTTTGCTTATTGACTAGGCCTGACCCCGTAGACTTAAAACCCTCTATCCAACTCCTACCTTTCTTTCAATAGGTCTGTGTGAGTGACTGCATACACGTGTTTTGACTGTGTTTTTCACAAATAAAGGAAACAATTATTATTTACTTCTGTTTGCTTATTGACTTGGCCTGACCCCGTAGACATTGGGTTCAAGATCTCGCCAGGTTGCCCTGCCTCTTGCACTGCTTAGCTTGTGCTCTTGCTAATTCCCATTTCCCATTGTTTGAGCATATTGAAGTGTCCCTCATGAGACCCCAGAAATCAAGGTAACACTAAGGTGAACCTTTTCTGGGGCTGAGAGTGTGTGATGTGCCCAAGATCACCCAGTGGGTTTCCATGGCCAAGTGGGGAATCAAACCCTCGTCTCCAGGGTCGTAGTCCAATGCTCAAACCACTAGAAGTCACTATGCAAGATGCTAAACTTTATTTTCACAATAGGCTCAACTTTTTGGATAGGTCCTTTAAAGTCTGGACTTAGAACCAAAGAAGATTCACCACTGCACTGAAGTGGAAGTCACCAGCTACCACTGAGGCTTCTTCAGGCTCTTCTAACTGCACTTGAAATTCCTCAGATGATTTACCAAAGCAACACTCTTCCAATGTCTTGCTTGTTTTCTTAATAAAATATTGCCAGCAACCAAAATATTGTGGAAGTATTCATTCCCTACAATGGGTAACAACAGCCAATCAGGGGCAAATACTCCATGCTTATCTTGACAGCAGAGTATCATGGGGCAGAAGAACAAAGATGTGAAGCCAAAATGGATGTAGGCCAGACTCCAGCAAAGATAACCAACAGTGTATTTCTCTACACTATGCTATAAAGACTGGGAAATGAATTGTGGGATCCTTTAGCAGGCTACCAAAAGTTCCATCATTCCACATTTGCTGGTGGCTTGATTGTTTCTGCTGGCACAACCTCATTGACTTCCAGCTACACAATATTTCCTGTTACCCTCAGTCACAACAGTGAGTTAGTTGTGAGACTGACACTCAAAGTATCATAAAACTTTGCCTTAAACATTGTTGCTTTCATTTTGTTATCCAAGAATAGTAGGCAAATGTGTAAACAGGCTTCAAGTTTCTCACTAGAGATTATAGCTTCTCATAGAATCATAGCATATTCCTGCAAGAAAAGAGGCAGCTGGACTGATGGCTGTGGTAGGAACATCAGAAACACTGGTTGTTGCCACATGACATCTTCTTTTTATATATATTCCAAAGGTAGTGGGAAGTAGAATTATCCACATTTGCTTTGAATAGACATGCATGGAATGGTCTATTTCTAGTCCATGCATTTTACAGGTATTCATTCATAAATTATTTCCCTTTCATGTTGACATCCTCAGAACCTCTTTAAAATCTGCAAGAAAATGTATACAAGGATAAGTACTGGCATGTACTTTCCCTCACATATGTGCTTCCAAATGTATTGTATCTCAGTGTATATTTTTTTCTAAATGCACTATGTTCTAAAATACATATTTAACCGCATTTTATTATATTTTTCTCATCTGAGAACTCCTGTAGAATATTCAGAGAGGGGAAGATTCAGAGGATAATTATGTTTTGAGCTATGCAGTTAGTCTGGAAGGTGCATATCAGACCACTTTGCAGTGGCACAAACAAAACTCACATTCTTTAAGTATCTGTAGTCTCAAATGGCATACTTGTAACTTCATGGCATGGCAATTCAATCAGTTCTTTTTAATACTTCCTTTTCTGATTACAAAGATGTTTCCTCTGTCTTGCCTTCACTAAAACTGGAAATGGAACACCCAATAACAAAAATAATTAGATTGATCAAGTCATCCTGGGGAACATGCAAGAGTAAATTGACAGCAGAACAGATGGTTGAGATTGCTAAAACCATTTTAAAGAAAGCTTTGTGAAAAGAGGCTGGAGAAACTGATTTGGCATACAGAGGGTAGGTTGATCAGTAACTCAAGGTACCGTCTTTTTTAGTATGGAGGTCAGTTTCCAGCCTACACTTCACTGTTCCTGAATGCAATTTTGATTAAAACTGAACCCGCTCTGATTATTTTCCTTAGCTGCTTGCAACCAAAATTATACTTATCCACCACCTACATATGCAACTGTTGAGGTTTTTATCTGTGTCCTCACACAACCAAAGAAACTGTCACTGAGAGAAAGAGCATAAGAAGGAAACCATTGGGTAAGAAGGTATTTCCAGCCAGTATTACACTCAGAGGGGTTTGTTGATGTTGTTTCTGGTGGGGGGAATAGGTTTTTGAACTATAGAACGGTGAGAGAAAATTCTTGGGTACCTTCAGTACATTTTTAGAAAGGTAAAGAAGTCATCAAAGTTCATAAATACTGAGTTCAGAATATGAACTTGTCTGACACTTAATGTTTAGGCTGGCATCCTGCTTGGGACTTGACATCTTTGTGAATGGCCTTCTGTATGCACAAAACTGAACTGAGTAGTTTTACCACATCTGTTTTCACCTAGGGGCTGCCATGGCATTGCAACATGCAGGAATCCATTGTGCAGTGGTGGAATGACTGATATGCCATGGCCTGATGCACAATGAACATCAATGCACATTGGTGAGCTCCCTGATAAGCTTCCAGACACTGGCTAGGAAACGCCACAACACTATAGGAGTGTTCGCTGCAGATCAAAAGTGCCCATTGTGTATCAATGTCTGATGTGCATTGAAGCATTCTTGTCAGTGCCTAGATGTGCATCTTTGCAATTCACTAACAAGGTTTCATTGCGTTTCTGCAACATAAATACATATTCATAAAGTGATGAAGTATAGACAGTGATGTAGGATCCTGGCCATAGTTAATAAAGAATATATTCTACTGAAAGTTGTTCTCTTATAAATGGAATTCTGCACACGCATAGGCAGAAGTCAGATGGACTAAACTGCTTCATAGCCATATGTGTAGAATGGGTTTAAAGTTATTTCCTGGGTCAGTACCATAGGGGATCCCAGTTAATCAAGAATCACAGAATAAATGTGTTGATATCACATTCCTAAATAGCCCAACAAATTTGGTTACATGATAATCTCAAGCAAAGTAAGGAAGGAATGTAAATAGGTAAGGAGATACTTTTCAAAGAGCACAAACCTGAACAAAAAGGAAGGGTATTTTTAGCAATGAAAAAGTGACAGTATCATAGTGTATTCCTGCAAATGTTTATCTTATGCTCTGGGATGACCACCCCAGATGAACCTTAGTTATTTTATAGTTTGAATAAGACCCAGCACAGATTTGCCTCCCCACCAACCAAGTGCTACTGCTTGTTCCTGTGACAGCTGAAGACAGAGCCTAGTAGAGCAAGCTTTTCAGCCAGGATGGTGAAATAGCCTCCCCGCCCTCCCTGCAATCTGGTTAAAATATATTAGACAGTAGCATGTAATGTATCATTTGCCTCTTCCTTCCCACTTACAGCAGGATAGTCCTACCATTCCAATGGGTCTGGTCAGATTGTGCCTGCCATACCTTATGTGAAATACATCATCACAGCCATTAAGGACACCTGAAGTATTTGCCAGCTGTTCTCTGACTTAATTTACTCTTGCGACATAGGGGAACATGACAGACCTTGAACTTTCCTTCTTGAAAATTTATTAAGTTTGCCTGCCTAGTAAGACTGGTTGAACTATCAGTGTTTTCTTTCAGTCAGTTCACCCACATTTTGTTAGAAGTAAATCCCATTTTTTTCAGTGAAAAGTCCCAACAAAATAAATGATTTAGGCTGTGACTTGGAACGTTACTGCTACCACCATCAAGCCTAACATCATCCTTAGTGTCTTTTGCAATACAGCTCATGGGAAGCAGCTGGCTAGACATTACTATTACATGTGTCAGAAAGTGGGTAGTAGAAGCAAGCCGTGGAAACAATATTCTCCCACTTAGGAAAAAGAAGTAAAACAGTATATGGGATTAATAAAGGATTAGAACTTCATTTAATTTATAGGGCTCTGTAAGAGTAGAAACAAGCTAGCAGCACCTAATCCCATACACCCGAGCAGGCATTTTGAAAAGGAAGCTAATGAGGATTTCCACCGATGGTTGCTGGTGGATCCAGTGGCAATGGGACAGTGAACACGATCCATGTTTTGCTCTGAACTTTAAAGGAACTGTCCAAGTTGTTGGAACATATCTCCACAAATAGGTTCAGGATCTTGCATATCTCCTTTAAAGTTTGGACTGAGACCTGATTAACTATCCTACTGACAGGGGGCTCACCAGCCACCACTCTTCCACTGTCTGACTTAATTGAGTTACTTCACCCTGGATCCAAGTGGTGGGACAGTCATTTAATTGATCTGAGGTTTTCCTGGCCTCCTCATCTTAAAGATGTCTCAAAAAAATATCTGAGTGGCTGGTTTTTGCACTGTCTTTGAAAGATAATACTATAAAGCTGAAGCGCCTTAGTAAAAATATTCTATATGAAATGTATCAATCAAAAAGGAGAGGGCAGCATGGCACTAAATTGGAGATCTTTGGCCTTGGCAATAGTAATAACTGAGCCCTGCCAGCACCTTACAATGTTGTATTTGCCAGTTGCCAGTGGGGATTGATTAGGGTTTTGGGTGCTGATTCTTACAAGTGATACCTGGGAATGCTGCTCCCTCAATACACACTTCTTACCAAATAGTAAACAGTCAAAAGCAGTCAACATTTTCTTAAAGCTGAAGCTGGTTATTCCAGCTTGCTTAACATTTACTACTAACCCCTCTTTGTATCTCAGGCTGTTCATAATTTGCCAGTTTGGGTAGCACAATAAGCTTTGTTTGAGAAAAACTCTGACAATGAAAGCTGTGGAGGAGCCCTTAGGCCTGTTATTCACAGCAGCATACTAAACTACAGTTTAGTAGAGGAATGGGCAGCTACCAAGATTTGGGGGAATGCAAAAGGACCATGGAGAACTACACCTGCATTGTCACTCTACATCCTTCAGCTCTTCCTAAAAACTGAGGGAAGCAAATGGCCAACAGAATCACCTCACATCACTGGCTGTCACTTTTGAGTTTCTGACTTTACTGGATCTGACCCACTAGTAGTCACATTTCAGAATGCAGCCTTCTGCCAGAATCAAAATAACATCCATTTGTATCACTTTCTTACTATGGATGCTGTGATAGGACAGCTCTAGTCCTGAACAAAGTGAAATTTCCACTAGTGGGCCTGTATAGGAAGTAATTACTAACCTAGAGATATTGCTAATACAGTTTGAAAGTATCTGAATTCACTGTATTGAGATACACCATAATTACGAATCACCCATTAAATCACACCAAACCTAAAGTTTTCACAAAGTTGTATGAGAAAAGAAATGAAGGAAGGTGGACAGCCATTTTCTATTTTGGGTCAGTAGTTCAAGTTTCAGTTAAGGAGATATAAATGGAACTGGTATTCATGCTTTCATGTTCTTTTTTACCCTAACACATGCCTAGCAGAGATAGCAAGTCTTTGACTCAGGCAACTGAATCACCACTCTGAAGTGATTTAACCATAATAGGGTTAAGACTCACAGACAAGATGGTGTGGTGGCCATCTGTTTTTTGTTGTTGTTGTTTTTAACTTGAATTCAATTTGGTGACTCACCTCCAGTTTTAAAACGGTGCCTATCACAGCTGTTTCTTTCTTTCTAAAGGAATTACACTTGCATAATGACACTGGGTGAATTGGGTATGTGCTATCCATTTTGTGAGTAAATAGAGGTCTTTGGTCTCTGATGCTGCCGATCTGGCACATTTCACAAGCAATGTATTTTCTTTCTGAAAAGAAAGCCCCTAGCATTATTCTAAATCTCTCCCTTTCTTCCCAGCATTCTTCATTTTCTCCTTTTTGCTTTTGTGTGTATATGAGACAAGGGTAGGAAAGAAGGAGAGGGAGACCTTTGGGCAAGCTGTGTGAGTTTTGTAAATAGTTTTCATAGCTACTAAATATTCTCTCTGAACTTCTGGGCTTGGGAGTACCTGGCAGTGTGTGTGTGGAATTTTAACAACACTATGTGCTGAAAACAAGCAAACCTCAAGCCACAACAAACATGCCACTGTGCTCTGGGCTAGATAAATAATGCTAATCTAGAGAATTTTAATCTGAAGTTTTTTAAAAAAAAAAAGTTTAAATTTTCCTATAATAGATAATTTGAATGGTGTTAGCTTATTTATCACTATCAAGTGGATTCAGATGCTTCAAACTCACATTCAAAGCCCCATGTTTTTGTAACTCAAGCAAATCATGCATTTGTTTTTCCAGATTTTATATATGATGGACATGATTTATCCTAGCCTTTTCCAGCTGGTATTATCTTGATATATTTATTTATTTATTATTTTTTATTTATTTATTTGTATCCCGCCTCTCCATATGGATCGAGGCGGTGAACAACTTACAAATAGCATGTATTTCGAAACATTTCTATACATACCCCCAACAAGCTGGGTACTCATTTTACTGACCTGCGAAAGGATGGAAGGCTGAGTCAACCTTGGAGCCCGGCAGGATCGAACTCACAACCTTGTGACTTGCAGTACTGGCATTTAACCACTGCGCCACCAGGGCTCCCTTGGAGTACAACTTCCACCATTCCTTTCCAGCTGGGCTGCAATGGATAGGGATAGTGGATTTTAACTGAATCTCACAGAACTTGAGCCATTTCCACACTAGACTTTTATGATGCCATTATTCCACTTTCAACATCCTACGGAATCCTGAGGTTTGCAGTTTCAGGAAGGGCCAGCTGGCCCCTCCCAAAACTGCAAGCCCCAGGATTCCATAGGATGTTGCAAGTGGAATAATAGCGCTATAGCAGTCTAGTGCAGAAATGGTCTTGATCAGAGAAAGTTATGTGCATACTGATTTAACCCATTTGAAAACAATGGGACTTTGAGGAGATAAGTGCCTTCCTTTAAATGGATCTTGCTTTCTGTCTGCATTCCCTTTAGTTCCAATTCATTATACACTTTGACTATTTTTTTAAGAAGAAGATTCAGAGTGGGAGTATTTCTAGTTAACCTGTCTCTTTAATCCTTTAAATCTAGTTTGACTTTTCTTTATAGCTGAGGGATTGAACTCAGGTTAAAGTGTTGAAAGCTAATAGACATTGCTATTATCACGCAAGAGAACAGTAATGCCTAAATGATCAGGCTCTTTTCTCCACATTAAACTGCTCAAGGGTCATGTTTCTGTTTCACATTGCCCTGTTGTCTGTACTATTGAAGTCAAAAGTTTGTTAATTACATCACTGTTGGTTGGAGAAGGATATTTGTCTGACCTGTGGATCACCTCCAGACTTATACATTCCAAAAGTGGTGGTCCACACAATATTTTCATTATTTTCCATGCCGAGTCTGTTTAATAGATCAGTGCCACCATAGCAGAAGACGAAATTACAACACTGTTTGTCTTTTATGGGATGAATGGAGGTACCTAGGCATATGTTACAATCCTTTGCATGCTTCCCCTGAGACAGATTCCAGCAGTATATCTTTTGAGGAAACATGCATAAGAATGGTACTGTTAATCCTAGAACTCCCCAACCCTGTAAAAAAGGCCATTAGCTGTTTCTTGCTATCACTTCTCATTTTGCATAGTGCATATACCCCTCTGTAGACGAACACTGTAACATATGTGGCCAAGCAATGTCAGAATGTGTTCAACATGGCAGAAGTGGAAGAACACACAAACTAGGAGAGGCTGCAGCAGTTTGCTTTCATCTGAGCCTATTGGGAAGGTCAAAATTCTGCCCCTCTTTTCCTCTCTTCTCTTCTCCCCATGCTGAGTTAGTTAAGTGTAAACTACATTTGGACTTTGAACTCAGTTTTGCAGCAACTGAAGCAATCTGAAGACAAAGAGGGAAAGTGGGAGGAGGAGAAGGAAACAAAAATTTAAAAGCAGCTGAAAAAGTGGTATGACATCCTGCCAAATCAGGACAGTTGGTGAGTATGATGATGTAGCTTAGTGTCTAAGACCCAGGACAAGAGGTAACAGTATTTCCTGTTTACTTCACATGCTCTCCCTATACGTGTGTGAAGTTGTTGTGCAAAACAGACACACATCAACATGCAAATGCCCCTGGTAATGTCTGGGTCCAGATGTAAAGGCTAAAAGCTGGAGGTTAGCATTGGTGTGTGGCTGGGCAGCAGTCAGCAGTGCCAGGCAGTCCTCTTTTGATTCATGGCTGCCAGACCAGCATAATTATGCCCCTTCACAGTCCGTCTCAATTTGGTTTATACAGAGGCATGTGGGTGCTATTCATATTCAGAAAACCAGATGAAGTGTTCACAACAAGTTGGAAAATCCATAAAGTCATGGGGGAGGAATGAACCCAACATGAATTTCATAACTTTATACATCGTTCTGTGGGAAACAAGAGGGCTAAAGAAGAGAAGCTAGATGGATATATCTGTCCTGTGATGATTAAGGCCCTCAACACCATTTCTCTAGCAATGTGGTTGCACTAGAATGGAAATATGATTCACTTGAGCTCCCACAGATATTGCCAATACCATCTTAGCTTCCATGGCAATAGTTTTTTACAATATGGGGCCCTTCCACACTACACAACTATAGCAGTTTGATTCTACTTTAACTGAAATGGCTCCTAGTGCATCCTGGGAGTCCTCATTTCATGAGAAATTTAGAATTCCCTGCCAGAGTGTGCTATAACTATGTAGTGTAAAAGGGCTTTTCCTGAACTAACAGCCAAGAAGGGAAAGTACCATGAGTATCTTCCTTATATTTAAAGAGGAGCTGGATTTCTGTGGCCCTCCAGAAGTGTTGGTTATGCTGGGTAGGGCTGTTAAGAGTGGGCAACTGAATAACATCTGTAAGACCCTAAAAGTAGCACATGGACTCTGTTGTCTTTGAAAATCTCTTCATGTGGATTGGCTTACTACATGCATTGAGCATGTTTAACCACAGCATAATATTCTATCACATTCGCTGGTATGTGAGAGTGTCTGTGTGTGGCCTAAATCCAATTGCTAATCTCACCTTTTTAAATCAATGGGAAAATGGTAAGATGAGACTGATGCAAGTCAGGTCAGCTGATTCAGTGGGTCTACTAATGATAACTAGCAATTGGATTTAGGTTTGTGTGTCAAGCGGTTCAGGTTATACACTATGAGGAAGGAACTCCCAAGGTCTTTGTATGAAGAGAGCTGCTACTGATTTGCCATTGAGCTCAATGTTCCAACAAATTCTCTATGTTCAGTGTAAAGATGGGGTTCTATTCCCCTCAGCCCTCAGTCTGCAGGCTTAGGCTTCAGTGGTAACCAGGAATGCATTTGCATAGTTAAAGTTAGTGTGCCTATTCCTGGAGATGTCAGACCTGGCTACAGTAACGCATAACTTGATTACATCCCATTCAGATTGCAGTAATAGACTCTATGTGGGGCCTTTGAAAAGTTCTGAGAAACTTTGTTTGGCCCAAATAGCTGCAGCCAGATTGTTAACTGGAGCTGGCTAGAGGAAGCATACACCTTCCTTGTTGCAAGAACTCCACTATCTGTCAGTAAATCTCTGGACACAATTCAGAGTGCTGGTGATGGCCTACAAAGACTTATAACACTTGGGTCCAGGCTGTTTCAAAGACTTTATCTCCCTCTATGAGACCATTAAAGCTCTAAGTTCATTTGGAGAGGCCTGTCCCTTTGTCCCATCACCTTCTCTTCCTTGTTTGGTAGGAACAAAGGAGATTTTGGCCCTTTTCGCACGAGGCTGGTGAATCGGTTTGTGCTGTTTCTTACCAGATTTTCTGGGCTCAAAATAAGGTGGACTTTCCCTCATTTCCTTCCACACAGCTACTATGTATGTTCCATTCTGATTCAGAGGAATGTGAGTTCATGAAACCACACTGCCTCCGCTGTGGCCATTCCCTCTACTCCCCTCACCCCATCCTATCAGCAGTGATTGCCCCCCCTTTTTTTGCATGGTTTACTATGTCATTGAGTACATGTGTATTTGTGTGCGCACGTAAGTCCATACTACCCCCAGCCCCTCCCATGAGCCTTCCCCTGACCACCAATTCACACTGGCACGAATGTACGTGCCTGCACCACTGTGAAAGTACAAATTGGATCTATCTGGAAAATTGGAAAACTGATTTCTTTCGGTTTTCAAATAGCATGCTTTACCACCACATGGGGGCGCATTTATTCAGAATTACATGTGGAACAAAAATAAATAAACCGAACCTAGTCCGCTCCAAGGTGCAGAAGACCTCTGTGGCAAAACGCATTGGCCCGCCTTAATAACCGTGTGTGGAAAGGGCCTTTATGTCTTCAGGCTTTTGGAAACTGACTGGTGTGCACTTTTTATGCTGTGTAGTGCTGTTTTTAAGTTTTCTATGCTATCTTTTAATTAATTATAATGTTTGTGATGTTTAATGTTTCTACTTTATCAATTGTTTAATTGTTTTTAATGTTTTATTTAAATTTTAAAACCTTATACTTTTACTGAAGCTTTTGTACCTGTATTGTTTTTAAATATGTTGTTAACTGCCTTGAGTCTCCTTATTGAGGGAAAAGTGAGATGGTGATGATGATGGTGATGGTGGTGGTCGTGGAATGAAATGGAAGGTTTGAATGCATTCTTCCTTCAGATATCAAATGTCTCTTGCTTCAGAAGAAGACAGCTTCTCTTAAAATTGCATTATCACGTCATTCTATCACATCAAATAATAACAGGACATAACAGGCATGCCATTTCAATATATTACCACCAGATAGGACTCTAAATAACAGACCTTAGGCCCTCTACATGTATTTTATTTCTAGAAATCCGATCTGCTGGTATCAGTTGTGCTCCACTGGAGTCAAATCTGATCAAGCCTAGACCAGCAATTAATAAGGAGCTTATTATGAAACAGAATGGTTTTTGATGTCTTGAGCATAACTGCTCACCATAGCAGGGAGTATGTTCAAGGAAATAAATGGAAGACCAGTGGCTAATTACCTGTGATCTCTTTGAAAATTCCTCCTTTGAAATGAAAGACGAAGTTGAAAGAAGAGGAGGAGGAAGAGGAGGAGGAGGAGAAGAGAAAGAGGAAGAAGCAGAGGAAGACGAAGATGGAGGAGGAGGAGAAGAAGAAGGAGAAATATGGTAATCATCAGCAACAGTACTTTACTCACAAAACTACAATGGTGTATTCGGTAACTTTACTATTAACCACATTCATTCCTAGTTCTTTGGTTCAGGAAAACAGCAGCTTTCAAAACTGTTGATAATTTGATCATTCTTGATGCAACAGAGGAGGAGGAAGATGTTCCAGGGTAACCCCAGCCCCACTGAAATCCTACACAATAAATGTGGCCCACAGCAAATCTTGTTACAATAATTTTTTAGAAAGTTGTGACCCTAGTTCATCCAAAACTTGACTCCTACCACTTTCTTCTTGGTGGGATTGCAAGCTTATTTTATTTGTTTTATTAATTGTAACATTTTTATCCAGATCTACATCGCAAGATCTTCGTAGGGACTTGTACGAGTAATATCAATGTAAACACAATTAGTTGGGATGAACTGTGCTGCCTTAATCCCATACTAAAAAAAGAAAAATGGTCAAGAAGCCATCCTATACACTAGTGCTTTCTGTGTTTGTAGTGATCTTCCTGTTGAATGTATGCTCACAATAATGAACAGAGGGCTGGAGCAATTTTTAAATTAAAATCTTTGGGGTTTTAAATTAAATTTGTTTTTAAATCTTTTTTTTTAATTTAGAAAGAAAGGACAAGTAATGATGGCACATAATAGAGGTATCTATTATTTATAGTGTGGATAAAAAGAGTAAAGAGAATTTTTTTCTCATCTCTTGCAAAATGATTTAGCATTGTAATACATGAAGCCCAGATCCAACATGGCACATAATTATGTGCTCACATTCCCCAACCCCTTATCTTTTGCAGAGTGGAAAGATCCTGATGTGTGTTCTCTTCTGCTTCCCCTCTCTCATACACTTTTACCCTTTATTGCTCGGACAATTTCTTTCTGCTTTCAATTTCATGCATGGCTGCTGTATATATTTCCTTCATTCTTTTTTAGATTATTATTGTACACATACCTCTTAGGGAATTTTGATGGATATTTTGGTATATTCTAGTGCATTTTCTCTCCAGAATATTTTAGTGGCTTATTTGGCATAGAAGGACATATCTTCTTCGCCATATGTTGCATTGGGAACATTTTTGTAAGCTGGACAAATATGGCATCCCTCAGAATCAGCTTAAGAAGAGATTTTGATTATTAAAAAAATATTAGGAGAACATAAATATCTTGAAGGTACTAGACATTATCTGTCTTAGAAGCCAAGTAGGCTCAGGCCTGGTTAGTACCTGGATGGGAGGCTAGGTTCTGTGACCTGGGCCCTTTCCGCACCTTGCTTTTTTTCGGCGCTAGGGTGCAGGGATCGTGCAAGCAGCCTCCAGCGAGAGGCTCTCATGTCCCTGCTGCTTCAGCTCCGCACAAGCTGCCTGCTCCCGAGCAGATAGTGTGAGAGCCCCACCTCTTCATTCTGCAGCACAGCCTGGGAGTTTCCTTTAAGTGTCCCAGGAGTTTCCCAGGCTGCGCTGGGGCAGAAAGCACGACAGCTGCGGATCCAGAGGCTCCGCATGCACGGCAAGTGCACGTGGGGCCCTGAAGCAATGCACGATCATGCACCATTTTTGGCTGAATGAAAAAGTTTGCAAGCAGCACCTGCCCTACCCTGGAGCGTTGCGCAATTGTGAGTGTGTTGTGCAGATTGCTCTTCACAATCACGCAGCACTCCAGGCACCCTTTTGCATGGCAAATGCTCTGCAAAAAGGGCCCTATATTTCAAAGGAAGGAAATAGCAAACCTCTCCGTATTCCTTGCCTAAGAAAATTCTGTGGAATTCATGGTGTTGCCATAAGTCAACAAGACACTTAAAGGTACATGCACATGTGTATGCGTGCATGCACGTGCACGCACACACATATACAAATGGCATCCAAGGAGTTCATTGAGACTGTAAGGAGTTCCTTGCACACCTTACACACAGAGGAACTCCAGTAGTACTAAGTGTTTGGACCATTGCTCAATTAATTATTAATATTGAATTGTATGATTGCTCATACATTTGGGGAATGAGCAAGGAGATACACACACACACACACACATTCTATTACGTTTCACATCCACAGTGGTAATCTCTCAAGGTGCCACCCTGGCCAGGGCTAGAAGTAGATGGGGCCAGAGCCAAAATCAGATGAGCTCAGTCCTTTCTCTCTTTCCCCACCATGTAGCTGCACAAAGAGCCAAATGAGGGCACTGTCCCATAAGAATTCTGCCCCACCATGAAATTTTTCTTCAGACCCCACAATTCTAGCATTGCAATAACATAAAACTTCATCATTTAGAAATACGGTGTTGGCATCCAAAGAAAAGGGGCAGGCAAAGTTCCTAAGGGAATAGAAACACAGTAAATGTGAGTTCTTGGTGTAAATGATTTTTAATGTCTCACTCTCTGCAATGCTAGAAATTTGGAGACTGAAGGAAGACACATGTAGAAGACACATCTAGAAATTGGTGTCTGAGCAAGACACATCTCTGAGTGCCTTTAGAACAAACCCAGTATGTTTTCAGCCTAGTTCTATAGTTTATTGTCTGTCCAGCAAATGGAATGAGACTTTCAGCTCAAGAAATTTCCGCTGCTAGGTAGCATATGGCCCCTGAAGAAGACCATTGAAATATATACATAGGCCAAAATGAACTGGGCTTGTTCAAAAGCAAAAGATTAAATATCATCCACTGAGCACTTGGAAACATACATCCCCTTTCCCCTACACTTCCATTGGGTGCTCACCAATATTTGCCTTTTAAATTTCAGTGGTGGACAGAATTCTTACTGGGGAAGACAACGCTCTCATTTTCTGACCCCCTCATAACTACATGATACCATGATAGATCTGCCTTAGGGTCACTATCAGTCAGAAATAACTTGAAGGCCCACATCAACAACAATTATAGTTATTCCTCAGTAAAAGAAGTAATTTTAGGCATCAATCAATTAACTGTCAATCTTTAATTCAGTCCATTTATTTAGCTGTAATCTGGAGCATGATGTTGATCATTTCAATGTGTAACTCTATCTGTTTTTCCTTTACATGTTTGGCCTATTTAATGAGTAACATGACTTACTATGAGCCGAGAAAGAGGGGGAATGCATACCTATATTTTTTTTTCCTGGAAGTCAGAGCAGTGAAGAGAGAAAAAGGCAGCTTCTGTCTAAATTGTGCAGGGATAGAATAGGTTAAGTTCACTGAGAAAGGAGAAGCTCACATATTGGCTGTGCTGACAGTGACACTGACCTTATTATCCTTCATTTCAGCCATCTGGAAAGGTAGAATAGCATAGGTTGATCAGGGAGGAAAAAATATTAATAATTATTTGTTACTACATTGAAAAACAGATTTTCTGACAACCAGGAATGCCTGTTAGCAGATTTACAAGAATGCTGTGCATTTTTCTCCCAGTATTCAAATACCTCTGAGCTTTTCAAATGCAGTGTTCTACACCAAAAAGTACATGGTTTTGTGCAACTCCCCCTTTTCTTTGCAGAAAGTGGATTTCTTGCACAGAAAATGGGTTTCCTGCACAGAAAGTAAGCATTATGCACAAAAATCCATTTTCTTTTCTTTTTCGTAGAATCATAGAGCTGAAACCCTCTGCTCAATCCAGGATCTCTAGATAGATCATCCCCAACTGGTAGCTGTTAAGCTTCTTTTTGATTCATAGAATCATAGAATTATAGAGTTGGAAGAGATCCCAGGGGCCATCGAGTCCAACCCCCTGCTATGCAGGAACACCCATCAAAGCATTCCCAACAGATGGCCATCCAGCCTCTGCTTAAAAACCTCCAAAGAAGAAGACTCTATCACAGTCCGAGGCAGCATATTCCACTGCCAGACAGCTCTGACTGACAGGAAGTTCTTCCTGAGATTCAAGTAGAATCTCCTTTCCTGCAGCTTGAATCCATTGCTCCTTGTTCTGGTCTCTGGAGCAGCAGAAAACAAGCCCCCTCCCTCTTCAACATGACATCCCTTCAAATATTTAAACATGGTTATCATATCCCCTCTTAACCTTCTCTTCTGCAGACTAAACATACCCAGCTCCCTAAGCCATTCCTCATAGGGCATGGCTTCCAGACCCTTCACCATTTTGGTCACCCTTCTCTGGATACGCTCCAGCTTGTTGATATCCTTCTTGAATTGAGGTGCCCAGAACTGGACATAGTATTCCAAATGAGGCCTAACGAATGCAGAATAGAGTGGTACCATTACCTCCCTTGATCTAGACACCATACTCCTATTGATGCAACCAAGAATCGTGTTGGCTTTCTTGGTTGCCACGTCACACTGCTGACTCATGTTCAGCTTGTGATCTACCAAGACTCCTAGATCCCTTTCACATGTACTGCTATCCAGCCACGCACCCCCCATCCTGTATTTGTGCATTCCATCTTTTCTGCCTAAGTGTAGGACTTTACATTTCTCTCTTTTGAAATTCATTTTGTTAGCTTAGGTCCAGCTATCCAATCTATCAAGGTCATTTTGAATTTTGATCCTGTCCTCTGGAGTATTAGCAACCCCTCCCAATTTGGTGTCTTCTACAAATTTGATCAGCATGCCCTCCACTTCTTCATCCAAATCATTGATGAAGATGTTGAATAGCACTGGGCCCAGGACAGAACCCTGTGGCACCCCACTAGTCACTTCTCTCCAGGATGAAAAGCAGCCATTGGTGAGCACCCTTTGGGTTCGGTCGGTCAACCAGTTACCAATCCACCTAACAGTAGTCCTGTCCAGCCTGCATTTTACTAGCTTCTTTGCAAGAATGTCATGTGGAACTTTGTCAAAGGCCTTACTGAAGTCAAGATATGCCACCTCTACAGCATTCCCTTCATCTATCAAGCTTGTAACCCTATCATAAAAGGAGATAAGATTAGTTTGGCATGACTTATTTTTGAGAAATCCATGTTGACCTTTAGTGATTACGGCATTGCTTTCTAAGAAATTACAAACTGACTGTTTAATGATCTGCTCTAGGATCCTTCCTGCTATTGATGTCAGGCTGACCGAGCAATAATTATTTGGGTCCTCTTTTTTCCCCTTCTTGAAGATGGGGGTGACATTTGTGCTCCTCCAGTCTGCTGAGACTTCTCCTGTTCTCCAAGAGTTCTCAAAGATTATTCCAAGTGGTTCCGAAATGACTTCTTCCAGTTCTTTTCATATCCTTGGATGTAATTCATCTGGCCCTGGAGAGTTGAATTCATCTAGTTTAGTCAAATATTCCTGTACTACTTCTCTACTTATTCTATGCTGCATTCCCCCGACTCCTTCCTCACCTGCTCCCCATCCCCCAGGTTAAGTACTTCTATCCTTTTGGGAGAAAACTGAGGCAAAGAAGGTGTTGAGTAGTTCTGCCTTCTCTCTTCCCTCTGTTTTTAATTGGGCATCTTCTCCACGCAGCGACACTATCATTTCCTTGTTTTTCCTTTTGCTGCGGACGTATCTAAAAACCCCTTTTTATTGTTTTTAATGTCTCTGACAAGCCTGAGTTCATTCTGCGCTTTAGCTTTTCTGACCTTCTCCCTATATTTCCTGGCTATTTTCTTGAATTCCTCTTTGGTGGTTTCACCATTCTTCCATTTCCTGTGCGTGTTTCTTTTAACACTTAGCTCAGCTGAGAGTTCTTTAGTCGACCATTCCGGTTTCTTTAGATACCTGCCATTTTTCCTCCTTATTGGCACAGTTTTAAATTGTGCCTTCAGTATCTCACTTTTAAGAAACTCCCATCCGTCATGAACTCCTTTCTTTTTTAGTATTCTTGACCATGGGATTTCAGCAAGTAACTCCCTAAGTTTACAGAAATCAGTTTTCTTAAAGTATAGGGTGCGTGTCTGGCTACACTTGGCTTCTCCTTCCCACTGAATGACAAACGTCAAAAGAGCATGGTCACTCCCCCCAAGGATCCCACCACCTCCACCTCATCCACTAGGTCTTCACTGTTGGTCAGGATCAGAGCTAAAATAGGTGATTCCCTTGTTGCCTCTTCCACCTTCTGGATCATGAAATTGTCTGCAAGACAAGCAAGAAACCTGTTGGACCTTGCAGTCTTGGCAGAGTTTGACTGCCAACAAATATCAGGATAATTGAAATCTCCCATTAACACTGCATCTCTCCTTTTTGAATGCATGGTCATCTGCTCCAGGAAAGCCTCATCTAAGTTCTCAGGCTGGCCCAGAGGCCTGTAGCAAACTCCCACAATCACATCCCTATTGTTTCTCACTCCCTTAATTCTTACCCAGATGCTCTTGACTTGGCTTGCCAGATTTAAGTCATGGATCTCTTCACAGTTGAAAACATCCTTGACATATAAGGCTACTCCTCCTTCTTTCTTGTTTGGTCTATTTCTGTGAAATAGATTATACCCTCCTATTCCTACATTCCAATCATGAGATTCATCTCACCAGGTTTCAGTGATGCCTATTAAATCATATTTATTTTGTTGTACTAAGAGTTGGAGTTCATCTTGCTTAGTTCCCATGCATTAGTGTAGAGACAGTTGAGACCATGCGCCCTTCCTGGAAGTTCTGTACTAAGTTACTTTTCCTCCCCTTGTTGGTCTCTAGTTCTACTTGGCCTGCCCTATCTATATCATTCGGGCTATTTTTCGCAGCACTCTCTGAATCCTTGCCCAGAATAATACTGTCTTCCTGCCCAGTCAAACTCAGTTTAAAGACCTCCTAATCTGTTTTGCAAGACAGTTAGCAAAAACATTTTGGCCAACGGTTGTGAGGTGCAGGCCATCCCTTGCCAGAAGACCATCTTCATGGAAATGGAGGCCGTGATCCAAAAACCCAAATTGCTCTTAGTGGCACCATCTCTGGAGGCAGTTGTTGATCTCCACTATTCTTCTTTTCCTTCGTGGGCCATGTACTTCCACAGGGAGGAGAGATGAAATGACAACCTGCGCACGGAGGTCCTTCAGCTTCCTACCCATAAGCTCATATCCGAAATATCCAAAGAATGAGATTCTACCAACTCTGTAAGCAATTGCTTCCATTGCTGAACCATTTCCATTGTCAAGGAGTTTCTTCTAATGTTCAATCAAAATCCATCCTCCTGTAATATTAGACCTTAATCTATCCTTTGAGGCAGCAGAGAATAAGCCTGAACCTTCCTCTTTGTGGGAGCCCTTGGAGTATTTAAAAGATCCAATCCTGTCACACACACCCCACAATTGTCTCTTCATCAAGCTGAATATGCCCAGCTCCGTCAACCTTTCCTCATCTGCTTGTTCTCCATACCTTTTATCATTGTCATTGCCCTTCTATGAACTTGCTTTTCTCCCACAGTGGTAAGAAGACTACTTTTGTCATTCTTTTTCTTCCAGAAAATTACTGAGGGTTTAGATCTGTACAAGCTGAGCACAAGACATTATGTCTCTTGTGGGGGCTGCATGTACTAAATGGGCCATAGCCAAGATATGTATACTGGCCGCCATTCAATACAAGTGTAAATTGGTCCTTAGCATATATTTAAAAAATTCTGCAGTCCCTTATTGGCTGCAAATAAGGAGATCAAAAAATAGCTTGGTTTAATCCCACTTGACTAAATTTAAAGAATGCACCCTAAATTGATTCACAGATAGTATCTTACACCTATTCATTTGGCTCACATCACCAAAAGCATATCACCCAACTGTTGGAGGGGTTGTAGCTCTAAGGGCACCTACCACCATTTGTGGGTACTCTGTCCTGTGGTAGCCTAATTTTGATTTGAGGTTTTGAAAACTACCAGTGCTATTACAAAGCAAGCAGTTGATTCTTGTTCCAGCCTTCAGCTGCTTTCAATATATTACAGACACATACACACACATATACATATATTTTCATAGAGCTAGAGGGGACCCAGAAGGTCATCCAGTCCAATTACTGACAGTGCCTAAAAGTGTGTAGAGTCCACCCCTTTCCAGGCATTCTGTTCCACTATTGAACAGTTTTTATCATTAGGAATCCATTCATGTTTAGTTAGAATCTCATAGAATCATAGAAATGTAGAGTTGGAAGAGACCACAGGGGCCATCCAGTCCAACACTCTGCCATGCAGGAACACCCTCAATGCATTCTCCTTTCTTCTAATTTGAATCCAGTAGTTCATATCCTATCCTCTGGAGAAACAGAAAAAAGCTCACTCCATCTTCGACATGGCAGCACTTCAGATATTGAAAGATGGCTATCATATCACTTCTCTTTCTTCTCTTCTTCAGAACAAACACAGCCAGCTTCCTCAACTTTTCCTTGTAGAGATTGGTTTATAAACCTTTTACCACCTTTTTTCATCTTCCTCTTCTAGATACATTATAGTTTGTTGATATCCTTCTTAAATTGTGGTGTTCAAAACTGAACAAATCTCTCCAGGAAAGATGTGGCCAAAGCAGAGTAGAATGATACTATGGATCCCATATGGTGTAGTAATTTTAATGTTGAAGTATTACCCTGATTTGATTCCCCACTCAGCCATGGAAACCTACTAAGTGATCCTGGGCACATCACACTCTCAGTCTCCAAAAGCCCTGTAATTGCAGTGGGGCTGCCGTTAAGTCAGAAATTATTTGAAGACACACAGCAACATCAGCAATGATTTCCCTGCAACCTGTAACTGTACTGGCCCTTTTTTCCTGCTGTTGCACCATACTGAGGACTTATCAGCTGTTGAATACAATAAGGCAAAAAACAACCTGATGGAACAAGCCAGCCCTTTACATCCTGTAACTGTCTCAGTGATCAGTTTACACATGCATGTTCATCAGTCTAAACTTCACTTTTGTGAAAATGAAAACTGATTGTACAGCCAATCCCACAGATAGAACTGTCATGTCACTTCACAGCATTTTTTTCATGATTCAGTGCACAACAGCTGTTCACATATGTTTATATAAATGGCCAATTGATGTGTTATTGAGCAATATATGTGCCAAGTATGACTCAGTCTTTACTTTGCCAAATTGAGGTGTCTGTTGTTAGACTTGATTTTAAACTGAACCTATTTTTAATATAACGAATCCAATAGGGTTACCAGTTTTGTTTTAGGAACAGCACAGCATTACTTTGAGTTGTGAAATGTCCTTCGAGTCAGTAGGGATGGTTGGTTATAATTTCATTTCTTGTCCTTCCAGCTTTATTGTCCTTTATACTTTGCTGGGTTGGCTACCTCGACAGGTTTTTAGAATTTTGCTGCTGCATGTGCAGCTTTTGGCAATTGCCTTTGGCTCTGTTAATTTGCTGATAATAGATGTAATTTGTATCGGGAACTATTACTGGCACATGATAATGCCATGGTTGATACCTATCACCTTGAATTATCCTTTGACGTTAGTGAACATTAGTGTCCATATGGTTCTGGGAAGATGGTGTTGATAGTTCGTCATCAAGGCATCTGCTTCAGCTTGGACCATTTATGCCACTTTTCCAGAAAGATATTGCTTAAATTATTCAGAACTGAAACCCAAGGCCTGTTAACTGGGCTACAGTGATCTCAGGATTGTGGTTTCATTGCATCTTGAGCCATTCCAATTTTGTGATTAGCTTTTTCTCTTTCCTTTTCTTCTGCCTGTCCCTTCAAGCGCCTGAATGACATCCATTTTGTGTATGCCTTTAATGCTTTATAGAGCAGGATTTCACGTTAGACCAGGGACATGAAGTTTTATTATAAAGAGCTATGTAGAAAACCTCCACATTGCCAATAAATTTCACTTACATTTTGATCTACAAAGTAAAGAAAGAAAATATTTTATTTTAAAGGAACTACCTTCACTCAACAAATAGATACAACCCTGGTGTAATTGTCTTCTTTTTGCCTTTTGTTCTGCTTTGTTCTTGTCATTTTCTATGAACTCTGAAATGTTTGTTACAAAACAAATACAGTGAAAAGCCTCTTTTAAAGAAATGAAGGTCCCAGATACAGAAACTCTGCACACATATTCTGTTTCAAACATTTAAAATGCTAGCAGTTACTAAGACAAAAGAAAAATCAGGAAGTTGGGGGGCTTGCATAACGTGTATAAAAACTGTGCTCCCCTCTTTAGCCTCAAGGTGTATTTGCACTACAGAGATATATCAGTTTCATTCTGCTTTAATTGTCATGGCTCCCTCTGATGGAATCAAGGGATTTGTAGTTTGGTGATATACTTATAATTATCTACTAGAGAGTGTTACTCTACTCTCTGCACTATAATTCACAGGGTACGCATTCCTTTGAGCAATTTTGGGAGTGGTCTAAAGCTTTGCAGCAAGAATTCTAAGTATCTCACCAACTTACAAATCCTAGAATTACTTAGAATGGAGTCATGGCACATTAAGTGATATGAAATGGATACCCCTGTGCAGAGCAGATAGACCTTGTCTCTCTTTATGCAGACTAGATTTCCCTCTCCCTTTCCTTCTCGCATAGAGTGGGAGGGTTTTTTGCCCCAAAAAATAAACATACATGATAAATGTCATGCAAAATCCTTTCCTTCTGATTGAATCATAGGACCATAGGACTTGAAGTGACCACAAGAGTAATCTAGTCCAATAATGCCTACAGTAGCCACAGACTACAGGGCATGATGTAAACAATTTCATTACAATTTCAGGGGTTTGGGGGACTCTTTGCCCTTTTAAGGTGCATCTACGGTTTTGTTTTCCCTCCCCAAACAGGAGATGATTGGACAATAGTGTCCTGTCTTGAAAAAGCCCAGATGGGATACAAAAGACAAAGGGCAAAGAATTTCTCCAAGTGCAGAAAAATAACCCACAATGCCCCAAAATGCTTTGTGTGACATTATGAGCCATTTTGAAGCAAAACACAAGCAAATTGGGGGACACTGCTAGAAACAGGGGTTTAGCTTTTTAGAATCTGTGGCTCATGACTCTGGTCCATTACCAACCCCTGCTTTAGTGACACTAATTTCTTCAGTAGGGAGTGGTGATAATGCTAAGATGAGAAGGAAAATTAGAAAGGTAAATTAAAGTGTCCTTCTGTGGCCATAATGAATCAAGCTGATCATTAGCCTCAGTATCAGGAGACATGGTTCATAAGGAGCCACAATTCCTATGACTTCTTGGAGGGACTCCCAAAATTGGCAAGAAACATTTCAGGCATGGGGAAAGGAAATGTTCTTCACCTTTTGAAGGTATACACAGATTTTCCTATTCAAACTGGATAGGAAATCATCTCTTGTTTGGAGTCCCTCCTAGGATTTGCTTAGCAAACCATAGGCAAACAGGCAACATTCTGCAGAGAAAGGGCTGTCTTATAAGCAAGCAACAAGGTTCTAACCTTCTATCTGGAATAAAGGGAGAACGGAGGTATAGCAGAGCTGTGTGGCTGTACAGTTAGTCCTGTTTCTGAACCTTTGTAACTCTCTTTCATGGATAACTCTACCGTTCATGGAATAGAAACTATCTGATCAGAATTATAAAGTCAAGTCTCCATGGCTAGGGCCCTGGACATATCGTACACATTGTTCAAGCTCCTCTTATAGGCCCAAAGGAAGAGCAGCTGTGGGCATCTGCCCTGCCAGGGTGTGAACTGGGAAGAATGGGACTGAAACATAAAGGCAACAACACCCATTCACCACCCACATCTTTACTTGCTCAGCAGCTAAAGAAAAGAGGGTAGTGAATATTAACTACTCTGGGAGGAGAGAGAGACATCTTCAGCCCCCCTCTCCTCAGGAATATTTATCTCTTCATAGTACAAAAAGTAAGTGTTAGAGGGGTGCTAAGGAGTAAGAGCCCTCGGGCATTCACTCCAGTTTCACCATTGGTAATCCACATATGAGAAGTTTAGAGAATGGTATCCTTTTTTAAATATTTCTGATAAAAGAGAAGCCCTTGTCCAATCTATTTGTAACTTGGCAGGTCTGATACACTGGGGAAGTAATACAAAACCTTTTTAAAAATCCATGTCCTTTAGAGGAGAAACTCCAAAGCTGTAGGAGTCAGACATCTGGCTGCACCTCCATTGTAATCAATATAAAAACAAAGCAAATAAGAAACAAACAAAAGCTAAACAGCAGCAAACATAAGTCAATAATAAACGTTAAATGAAATAAATAGGACTTCTGGACATCTCCCCTCTAATAAAACTAACATTTTTGTTAAGTGCAGATCCCAGCACGGCAGGCACCAGACTGTGTTAAGCTTCTGATGATAACATCAAAACTTAACAATAAACCTAGGCTCCTAAACAAGCTCCAAGAAAAAAAAATCATGGATGGGGGAAAAATAATTCTGGCTGGAATCCTATGGAGGAATTATGGATACATAATTATGTAGATCCCTACATAGGGACGTGAAAGTCCCCTAATCTCCACTTATCAGGAAGCACTCATTGCAATTGGTCTGATCCCCTATCACATGGGAAGCAGCTGACTGACTTTCCAACGGACCGCAGGTAAGTGATCTCTGATGCAAATGGAAATTGCAACAAAGACTCACCTTCTGCATGTTGCAATGGAAATCATTTATGGGAGGCCTGAAAAGGTCAGCTGCTTCCCAAGTTACAGCAGAACAGACCTCCATTGATCACAAGGGCCCTTTCCGCACTGAGGCTTCTAGCGCAAGCGGGGGAGGCCGGCAAGTGCAAGAAGGCTTGTCCGGGAGGCTGCCGCTTCCCCCCTCCTTCCTTCCGCAGGCGAAGGAACCAGCGGGGAAGCGGAACCGAAGGAGGCTTGCCGCGCAAGCCGCCCTCCCCCGCGTGCGAAGCAGGAGACCTCGCGCCGGATTCCCACCCCGTGCACGCGTGCGAAGCGGGCGGCGTCGTGCCGGATTCCTCCCCCCGCGCGCGCCGGATTCCTCCCCCCGTGCGCGCCAGATTCCTCCCCCCCGCACGTGCCGGATTCCTCCCCCCACACGCACGAAGCGGGCGGCGTCGCGTCCCCCCGCGCGCGAAGCGGGCATCGCGTCCGTCGCGCTACCTCCCCACCCCGCTCCTTCCTTCCGCAGGGGCGGAGGGAAGGAAGCGCGACCCGGCCGGCTCCCAGAGGCTCCGCACGAAAGGTAAGTGCGGGTGGGCGCCGGGAGCGTTGCGCGAGCGCGGGGTGATTTTCACTTGGACGCGAAAATGAAAAAACCCGCGCTTGCGCCCCTTCAGCCCCGTGAGCCGGGCGGAAGTGGGAGTGCGTCGTGCAGAGCGATGCTCCCACTCCCGCGAGGCTCACGGGGCTGTCGCGTGAGCAAAGGCCCGTGCAGGTCTGCCTGGTATGTTAGATTGGGGGTAGGCTGGCTGGAATTCACTGTGGAGCTCCCTAACTATGGTAGAGTATAACTGCTCAATAGGATTAAGGCCATTATTTCTAACACCATCCATAATCAAACTGGGGGACATGAGGAAGGACTAACAAAATCCCCATCACTACACTTGGGTTTATTTTGTAAAATAAAATTTATAGTTATGGGCTTACTGACATCTCTGTAAGGATCATGATGTTCTGGTTAAACAGAGATGTTTTCTTTCATTTAATCTCGTGCCTTGTTAAACACACCACACACATGCACTTTGAATTTATAATTAAAGGTTTCAGTCTTAACAATATTTTTTGCAATGATAGAGAGCCATTAAAATATGGTGCACGGCAGCATTTCAAGCAATGTTTTAAAGTAGGAAGTGTAGCAATTATTATACATCTCTATAAAATACTGGAAGTAACAAATTCAGTGATAAATTCAACAGCATAAATTAATATTATATGTCACCAGCCAACTTCAATTGGAACTTAAAACAAAATTTTCTGGCAAAAGGGATTCTCAGGGAGGTTCTTTTGACATATTTCTTTTGTCTTTTCAATTTTTTTCTGAAACAAAATAAGCCAACAGCATTCAAACGTCCTAATAGAGCATGCAAACCTGATGCATAAAAATACATGTGATCATGGAGTATAGCAATAGCAAGAAACAATTCGACTGAATAATTTATTCCTATTACTACAACAAATCACCTAGTGTTAATGTCGATGGTTTAATTTCCACCATGGTTAAGCAGCTGCTCCTACGTACATCTTTCATCAAGAAAGATCGGTTACATTAAAGTAACAGCTGCTAAAGATACAGAGTGCAGGACAGGGAAATGTATAGCTTTAATATTGTTTGAATTTTGAGGGCTTTTTTTCCCAAAATGATCCATGCTAGTACTAGCATTTGTGGGAAGCTCCATGGATTGCTGTCAGAACAATTGATTCTGACAGCAGCACATAGACTGCTCTACAACTGGTATTATTTCAAAACACGGTGCTAACTCTGAAACCTAACGTGAGGAGGAAATGTGAGAAAATGTCTGAATACTTATTACTCATTGCCAGAACTGTATTATGTGAAAGTATAGGAATAGAAAGTACCAAAACCAGAAGGAAGAAACCCAAACAAAGTCTGGAAATGTAGAATTTAGTCCACTGGATCTGAACAAGTGGAATTGTAGCTAAGTCCAGAGGGCTTTGGAAAGAGACCTTAATTATTATTATTATTTTTAAATAAAGTGATCATTTCAGGATCAACTCATTAGCAAACTCTATATGAATCATTCTTTGTCATAGTTCTTATTAAAAATCCTGATAAACAGGTGTAAACTGACACTGTTCTTTATTTCTTTCTTGCGTGGCAAAGATCTTTTAATATTTTTTCCCTACGAGGCAGGTGCAATGTGAGACCCAATTTATTAAATTTGAAATTAAATTGGATCTTCTCCTATTCCTATATGACAGCTTGTTAATATTTTGGTCAGACTAAAATTATTTTGGACTCATGGTCTGTGAAACAAGAGTAAGTAAACATGGAAAACAAGTTTGAAAAATCTTCGGAATGTCCTTTCGACTTGAGTCCAGTTGCATCATTAGCCACAGCCCTACTCGTAGTTGTCCTCTGCTGGAAAGTGGAAGTTGCATTCAGAGCACTTGGGAGAAATAAATCACTTAGGGCAGATGACATACCAATAGACCTACTCCAAGCTACAGAGACAAAATTTATTCTAGTTCTAACTAAAATCTGTCAACAAATCTGGAAAACAAAAGAATGGCCCACAGATTTAAATGCTCAATGTACATTCCAATCCCCAAGAAGGGAGATACCAGGGATTGTAATAACCATAGAGACATTGCAATTTAAACAAAGAGATATACCTTATATGGAGTAAGAGATATCCAAACTGAGTTCCAAAGAGCAAGAGGGATCATATTGCAAACATACACTGGATAATGGAGCACACCAAAGAATTTCAAAAGAAAATCAGCCTGTGCTTTATAGATTATAGCAAAGCCCTTCAATCATAGAATCAAAGAATCATAGAGCTGGAAAAGATTACAAGGGCTATTGAGTCTAATGTCCTGCCATGCAGGAATACACAATCAAAGCCCAACGGATAATCATCCAGTCTGTTTAAAAATCTCCAAAGAAGAAGCTTCCACCACACTATGAGATGCTGTATTCCACTGTTGAACTGCTCTTACCACTAGGAAATTCTTCTTAATGTTTAGGTGGAACCTCTTTTCCTGCAGTTTGTAGCCATTGCTCTGTGTTCTAGTCTGGCAGCAGAAACAAACTTGTTTCATCCTCTATATGACATCCCTTCAGCTATTTAAACCTGGCTATCATGTCACATCTTAACTTTCTCTTCTCCGGGCTAAATGTACCCAGTTTCCTAAACCACTTCCTCCCTGGGTAGGGTTTCTGGGGGTTTACCATTTTGGTTGCCTTCCTCTGGACACATTCCAGCTTGTAAATATTCTTTTTGAATTGTGGTGCCCAGAATTGGACACCGTATTGCAGATGATGTCTGACCACAGCAGTTGCGTAGCATTATTATTTCCGTTGACTCACTTTTGATGACATTTAATAACAACAAAATGGTTCACCATTTGCTTCCTCTCAACAGGAGTTCTTCAATGGAATCAAATTCAAATTTCGTTCAGCACCAGGTTCCACTAAATTAAATCAGGCTTACAGGTAAATTCTACAGAATTATAGATTCAATTGTCCTAATCTTATGCATAACTGTATGATGACTTTTAAAACATGGAATAATAATTTGTGATGATGTATTCTTAAAGATGCTTGACAAAACATTGTTATTTCTCATAATTTGCCCAGTGCCTTATAGCCAGTGTTGTTTTGCTGGGCACCTGCTAGTGTGATGGAATTTTCTTTGCCTTCCTTCTCTGTCATCTGTGTTACTTTGCCCCAAAAAAGTGGTTCTGGAGGGTTTCCTGTATTCTAGTTTTAGTAGTACACAAGGAAATGAAAGGCAGATTACCTCCCTCCCCGTTTTGCTGATGGAAGCAAAGCCAGCAGAAAAGGCATCCTAGTGTATGCTGGGCATGCTTTCGTGTATATAAAGAATTATTTTTAAAAAGTAGTGTCTACTGAAACACAATGTGCCCTGATAAAATTACATTGGCTATTACTGAAGTAATGATACAGTTCTTTGATTTTGTTCTCAAAAGAAGCAACAAGTATTTTTAGCAATGTTCTTCCACTGAGAGGAAGTCTTCAAAAAATGTGCAATTTAGGAAGACTATTTGCATTTCATGACTTATTCTGCACAAAATTTGCACATGTGGTTTTTTTGCACAGAAAAGCCCATTTTCTGTACAGAAAATAATATTTCTGCAAAGAAAATGGTCCTCCCAGTTCAAAAAAGTCTGTTGTCTGCATGAAAATGCCATGGATGAATTTTGTGCAGGATATGGTAAGTTTCAAACTGTGAAGATTTCCATCAGTTCACAATTCTTCTTGTCAAGCTTTTCTGGCACTTAAGAAGCATGCTTTTTTAAAAAAAGTTATTTTTATTGTTTTCATTTAAATTGTAAATTAGATTAGCAAACATAAAAACACATAATGAAAATGCAATTCAAACACACTCAGAAGTATGCTTTTTGACCAGATTTTGAATCTTTTCAAATATTCTTTTCATATCTATACTGAAGTGTCTTCTTTAAAAATCTGAGAATGTTTCTCCATTATAAGAAATAGCAAATTGATGTAGATGTTCTGAAATAAATTCACAGAGGAGCGAATTCTTAGAGTTTGGCTATTTTTAGAATAGTAAGATATGGCTTAGCAAATAGCCTATTTTTCATGAATTGTAGATGGATTTTTTTTTAAAAAAAATATCCATGTTACATAAATGTAACATAGTTGTCAGTTTTATACAGTTCTGTCTCTTGGCCTTGCTCGGTTTCTGAGACTGACAGGAAAATACTCTATCATTGCCCAATTCCTTATTTTCATACTTGTAGAATGTTTTGATCATATCCCTCAACTAAAAATTTGCACATAAAAGCTTACTTGTGTCTGCTGTTGTGACATATAAATTATCATTTACTTTTTCAGTTGCACCAGCTAAATTTAGGAAGACAGTTTTAGGGCATGATGGTTGAAGAAATGTGTCAAAGAACTTAAGAAGTGAACAAAAATTAGAAAAAGCACACACCTCATCTTTAAAGGTAAAATATGCTGGCTTGAATTATAGGCCCCTGATTTCAAAGAACATGAAGTTAACAAGGTCATTTCCAAATATTTCAGAAGTGGACTGTAATTATTCATCTATTCTTACATGCTTTATTTATGGATTCTGGAATCCTGAGGATAGATAAGAGATGGGATTTCATGTTCAAGCTCATTCCCATATCTGGCATTCTCTTTGCTGATAAGCAAGATCTGAAGACAGCATTGGACTGTGGTTACAACTGCTGCATGCAATCAGAAATTTTGATTATTCAGAGTTCTGGCCTGTGCAGAACACACAATCAAACCTAGTTACAGCCTGTCTTCATGTCACATGTCCTTATCTCTATTCCATACTTAATATTCCCAAAGATCTGAATAAAGATTTAGCTTGCTTTAAATATAGACTAGGGAGGGGCCAACCGAATACTCGAATCCTAGAATCCTGGGCAAGGATTCGAGATTTGGGGATCTGAATCCTCCTGCCAAAACAGGAAGATCAAATCTTTTGAACCCTGCCCTGGCCTGGGAGAGAAGATAGAGGGGAGCCCAATCTTGTGCTCCCTACGCTTCTCCTGCCAGTGATGGGCCCAAACCTGTCCAGGGCAAGCAGCAGAAGGTGGCAAAGAGCACAGTCTCATACTCTCTGCTATGCTGCTGCTGGCTGCAGCCCAGATCCTGCCCAGGGCGGGTGGCAAAAGGTGGCGGGAAACATGATCTCACGCTCCCACCAACAGGATCTTGCTGGAGGGATGGCAGAATGTGGTCAGACTGGCACCTCTGAGGTCCTCCAAAGGCCTTATTGGCCAGCAGGCCCCTGGGCATGTAAAATCACAGCATAAAGCCGCTGGCAGACCAGAGGCTTCCTCTGCCTGGGGCTGCTGCCTGTGCTTGCTTCTGCTGCCTGTGCCCACTGGGGCTGCCTGTGCCCGCTGCTGCCTCCCTCTGCAAGATAATAATCTGTATTCTTTTGACTTGAGAGTTATGTACTTTATGTAGTAGATGATCATGTCAGTTGCATTTGTATCTTCTTAATTAGAAGTATGGGTATGTTTTCCTGAACTGAAAATTATTTTTAATGTGTATTTCATTAAACAAAGATGTCAAATTCTGGTTCAAAAGTACTTTTCAGCAGAAGTACTTTCTTTCCCTTGCCTTTTAAACCCTTTTTTTAAAAAAGGATTTGAAAGATTCGAGATTTGTGAGATTCGAGGACTCCTAGAACCTTCCAGGGATTCAGATCCAGATTCAGGTCCAGAAAATTGTGGATTTGTCCCATCTCTAACGCAGACTAAACTGTGACAGACCAGCGATGCTATGTGCACATATTTCTGCACTCTGTGAATTTGGAGTTCTATACTGCAGTATATCTCCGATGTGCCTGTCTTCACTAGACAGAAGTACACTTCTTCTTTACAAAGCAGTGTGGAGTGCAATACTAGGAAATCATAATCTGGTTTGTTTTCACAGAAAACATTCTTTTCTTCTTTAATGTTTTTGCTGTGAAGAACAGCTCTGCAGCTGCCCTTTGTCTACTGGTTGGTGGCAGATTGTTCTTCCCTCCTATTCTACAGTCAGAGGGCAACTTGTGCATCCATTCATCTGATTGTGATTGGCAAATGCACCGAATGGCCACATATGCACATTCCTCACTCACATGCAACTACTGCTGTGCTTGGCTTTCAAGAGATTTTATCTGCCACTGATTAGGCAGGCTTTAGAAACCCTCTTTCACGTCAGCAATTTCTTATCTAAAGATTATTTTGTGTAGGAGGAAGGGTACTAGTTAATAGTTCCTAAATGTGGCTGCTTTGGTGTTGCTTTAGGGTTATTTCTTCACTGTGTGAACCCAGATAGTCAGAGATTATGAAGTGAACATGGTATCAAAGACACATATAGCTCATCAGATCAGAAAAACATAGCCAACGTTATGATTTCATTTAGGTTAAAAAAAGTCCTACCATTGCCTTCTCTCTATATGGAGAGGAGAAATAATCTAATTATCTATTATTGGGGAGGTTGTCTGTTCACCTTGTGTGTTCAGCTTCATCACTGGTAGGCATGGGTGATAATTTTGTTTCAGATCATTTTTATAAGGATTTTCCAAAATTTGCAAATATCTTATGGACTGACTGAATTTGAAATTTTAAAATTGTGGATGTGGGAGACACTGGAATTAACAAATTTCATCCAAGGCACAGGGCTTTGAAAGCTTAACTCTTAAAATCTGGATTTAAGCATATGTGTATTTAGCAATATTAGTACTGTACTAGAATTGCCATCTCTTTTTCAGACAGTTCTTTTCTGAACAATTTGTCAAAATTTGCACATCACAAAATGTTGCAGTTTGAGAGGAAAACATGAGGCTTTGAAGAAAACAAATGTGGGAAAAAGTGGAACAGGCAGATTTTCTTGTAATAGAAGAAGACATCTTTCTGGTAATTTGTAGATAAACACATCGTGATCCAGGAAACTATATACTATCTTCTCAATATTGGAGTGATCCAGCTGGTACTGTTCTCAGAATAATTTTCAGCTGGTACTGTTCTGATAAATTTTCACTCAATCTTCATTGTATGCAAGGAAAGCAGCCAGTGGTGAGTGACATGTCATTGGATAGGATTAGGAATTACTGTGTTACAGTGCTTTCTTTCCTATCTATAGGACCAGTCCCAGAGAACAGTGCTGGAGGATTCCTGTTCAGTTCCATGGTCATTGAACCATAGAGTGCCATAAGGTTCCATCACGCTGTTCAATGTTGCTTTGAATCCCAATTTGGGAGAAAGGTAGAATATAAAATAAATAGATAGATGATAGATAGATAGATAGATAGATAGATAGATAGATAGATAGATAGAATAAATCAGAAATACCTGAAGCCACTATAACAAAGAGACTTGAGGTGAAGTGTCTTCACTATGCTAATCTTAGTGCAACTTCTACTTGTCACTGGTGTCAGCTAGAACTGTATAGGTCAGGTGGGACTGGCAGCTGGACATCGTAATAGGCTGGATGAGGGGTCTGATTTGGTGTGTGATCAATTTCTTCATGGACACCAGTATAGAATCTTTCCATTTCTCTGTTTCTCACTCATAGCCTCATGGCCTAAGAGTCTTATTTATGCTTTTCCTGCCTTCCTTCTTATGAGGAGAGCTTGGGAGAGAAGGGCGTTAAACATTCTAGTTGCAATCAAGTATCCTAGAGGAGCCTGTTTGTCTGATCTGATAAGTTTGTCACTAGAACAACCTCAGTTGCCACTTAGGCTGGACCCATTCAGTCTGGGTACAGTATTCCATCCAGAATCAGAATGGCTTCAGCTACACATTTGACTGCTGAATGGGCCCCAGTACAGCCCAAGAATGATCCTACTTTGGTAACTGACACCCTACTAACTTCCCATAAAGCTTCTATGAACAAGATTGACAAATCCTCATGGAATGTTTCCAGCTATTGGTGCAGGAGGAAAGGGTTTTTCCCTCCCCAGAAGAGGTCAGTTTTGAATCTACTTTCTTTCTAACTGGGTAGGTTAGACAAGGGTCTGCATCCCAGTGCTCTTAGGAAGTAGGTTTTCACTACATTCTCAGTGTCTCAGGAGACTCATAGCATCTCTTCCCAATGTATGTCATTTCCTAAGAAAAGTTTCACCAGTGAAATCTTTTCAATGCACAGGTTCCTTTCTGGATTTTACATAATGCTCTGAAAGCATAAACACCTTCCAGCTATTAAAAAGCAGCCTCTCAGAAACATTTCTCATAGAAAGTCCTGTTTTTCATGGCCAGGTGAGGTTTGAATTGGGGGCAGTGTCCACACACTCAGAGTTGTGTGTCTTCTACAAAGATTTTGTTGTGCTCCATTTTGAGATCAATCATCTTTATTTCACAAGTAAATTCTTCCATCCACTGAACTCAGGAAGACTGCTTGCTATGCTTCTAACCACATCCTCAAAGGCAATTGGAACATGGAGGGCATAAACTCAAGGTGCACTTAAGATCTACCTAAAATGCACAAAGAATTTCTTTCTTACTGTCTGTTTCCTTTCAGCCTAGGGCATTAGGCTATAGGGCGTCAAAGGATAGTCTACTTAGATGGATCAAGACATGCTCTTTTGTATGAAACCACTGGTTCTCCACTAACTGGGTGGGTCACAGTTCATTCCACAGGAGTGCAGCCACTTCTTCTGCCTTTGCTACTGGGACTTCTGTGCTCGATAATTGCAAAGCAGGGAGTTCTTTTGTTAGATGTAGACTAGATCTTTTGCCTTAGCACAAGCCTCATTTGGTAGGCATGTTCAAAGGTAGAACATACACTTATTCTGGGAAACGTTACTTATCCTATTAATTTTTTGCTCTGATATTTCTCGCTATAAGGATATCTCCCTATATTACAAGACAAGAATGGCTATGGGATCCTTGCCATGATATGATTGTTTTCGATAGCAGTAGTGGTAGGTGGACATCATACCTTCTCTGTGTTGCCTTGTTACTGTTGCAATTTGCATTATCACAAAAGGGGTGTCTTATCCACTTATTATTTTGCTTCCTACTGTATGGGAGGTGTCTTGGCTTCTCTCAGTCTCAACTATTGCAACTTAGCTAGATTCACAGAGGTAAACCTCATTGGGTTGTTGTTTTTTTCTGCTTGTCAGGGTACTTGGGAGGAGAAACCCATGAGAAATATCTCTTATTAGAACTACAGAAAGGTAGTAAGTAACCAATGATCATTCTTCCTATTGCTTATTCCTGGCGAGATTTTCACTTTGACTAGCAGCGGCAGAATGCTGGTGTTAGATCAATATTTCTACACAGTGAAACTTATATGTACAGTAAGATTAAGTGCATCTGTACAACTTTCTCATCCAGTTCTTCCACAACAATGAAAAAATTGCAAAAGTTTGAAGCCAAGAAAGTGTTGTCCCAGTTCCTTGGCAAGAGGAATATGATACTTGTTCTCCTTGACTTTCAGCCCTTTGTGCATTGGCAATTGTGCATAGAGAGGATACAAGCCCAAGATGGATGGTTCTCCATCTGTTCAGTTTTTGTTGAATTGAAGAGATCGTAGCTTACCTAATAAGTCTCACCAGTCACGTAGGAATATAGGGGCAGGCAGAGCGATTTGCCCCAGGCAAATCTTCTGGGGTGTCCTGGCCGGTAGTCACACTCCATGAACCCTGGCCACACCCCCACACAGTGGCCACCCCCCTCATGCTGTAGACCCTCCCCTCCCACCCTTCCCAACCCTCCCGACCCCCTCCACACACTTCCAGCTCTGCCACTGAACCTCACCTTGATTTTTTGCAGAAGGGTAACCCTTTTTAAACCTTTCTTTTGTCATTTGTCTTAGAATGACCTATTCAGCCACAATATGTTTGAATTTAAGAGGCCCTTATTTAATATTTGACAGCCAATTCTGCATTTGCATCAAAATCTATCAAAACATTATCTTCTTTTAGCTTGCAGTTCACAGTTACCTCAGAATGAATCCCATCAAATTCGATGGGATTCACCTCTAAATAGGATTCCAAGCTAAGATGTGTTTAAAGTATAAACACACGTAGATTATACTGCAATTGTATAGAATCATAGAATCATAGAATCATAGAAATTCAGAGTTGGAAGAGACCACACAGGCCATCCAGTCCAACCCCCTGCCATGCAGGAACACCCTCAAATCAATCCCGACAGATGGCCATCAAGCCTCTGCTTAAAAACCTACAAGGAAGGAGACTCCACTACACTCCGAGGCAGCAGATTCCACTGCCGGACAGCCCTGACTGTCAGGAAGTTCTTCCTGAGGTTCAGGTGGAATCTCCTTTCCTGCAGCTTGAATCCATTGCTCCTTGTCCTGGTCTCTGGAGCAGCAGAAAACAAGTCCCCTCCTTCCTCTACGTGGCATCCCTTCAAATATTTAAACATGGCTATCATGTCCCCTCTTAACCTCCTCTTCTGCAGACTAAACATACCCAGCTCTCTAAGTCTATCCTCATAGGGCATGGCTTCCAGGCCTCTCACCATTTTGGTCGCCCTCCTCTGGACTTGCTCCAGCTTGTCAATATCCTTCTTGAATTGGGGTGCCCAGAACTGGACACAGTATTCAAGATGGGGTCTAACCAAAGCAGAGTAGAGTGGTACCAGTACCTCCCTCGATCTAGACACCATACTCCTATTGATGCAGCCAAGAATTGCATTGGCTTTCTTGGCTGCCGCATCACACTGCTGACTCATGTTCAGCTTGTGGTCTATGAAGACTCCTAGATCCCTTTCACACGTACTGCTATCCAGCCACGTGTCCCCCATCCTATATTTGTGGATTCCATTATTTCTGCCTAAGTGTAGGACCTTACATTTCTCTCTGTTGAATTTCATTTTGTTCGCCCTGGCCCAGCTCTCCAATCTATCCAGGTCATTTTGAATTTTGATCCTGTCCTCTGGCGTATTAGCAACCCCTCCCAATTTGGTGTCATCTGCAAATTTGATGAGCATGCCCTCTATTCCTTCATCCAAGTCATTGATAAAAATATTGAACAGCACTGGGCCTAGGACAGAACCCTGTGGCACCCCGCTAGTCACTTCTCTCCAGGACGAAAAGCAGCCATTCGTGATCACCCTTTGGGTTCGGTCGGTCAACCAATTACAAATCCAACTAACGGTAGCCCTGTCCAGCCCACATTTTACGAGCTTCGTTGCAAGAATGTCATGGGGAACTTTGTCAAACGCCTTACTGAAATCGAGATATGCTACATCCACAGCACTCCCTTCATCTATCAAGCTAGTAACTCTATCATAAAAAGAGATAAGATTAGTCTGGCATGACTTATTTTTGAGAAATCCATGTTGACTTCTCGTGATTACCGCGTTGCTTTCTAAATGATTACAAACTGACTGCTTAATGATCTGCTCCAGGATCTTTCCGGGTACTGATGTCAGGCTGACTGGGCGATAATTATTTGGGTCCTCTTTTTTTCCCTTCTTGAAGATGGGGATAACATTTGCTCTCCTCCAATCTGTTGGAACTTCTCCTGTCCTCCAAGATTTCTCAAAGATTATAGCAAGCGGTTCCGAAATGACCTCTGCCAGCTCTTTTAATATCCTAGGATGCAATTCATCTGGCCCAGGAGACTTGAATTCATCCAATGCGGCCAGGTATTCCTGTACCACCTCTCTACTTATTATGTGCCTCATTTCCTCTGCTTCCTCCCCTGCTCCCCAACCGCCAGGTTGAGTGCTTGTATCCTTCTGGGAAAATACGGAGGCAAAGAAGGTGTTAAGTAGCTCTGCCTTTTCTCTCCCCCCTGTGAGTAATTCGCCATCTTCTCTGCGTAGCGACCCTACTGTCTCCTTCTTTTTCCTTTTGCTGCGGGCATATTTTAAAAAAACCCTTTTTATTGTTTTTAATGTCTCTGGCCAGCCTAAGCTCGTTCTGTGCTTTAGCCTTTCTGACTTCCTCCCTACATCTCCTAGCTACTTGCTTAAATTCTTCTTTGGTGGTTTCCCCCTTCTTCCATTTCCTATACATGTTTCTCTTAACTCTTAGCTCAGCTGAGAGTTCTTTAGTCAACCATTCTGGTTTCTTCAGATGCCTTCCATTTTTCCTCCTTAATGGCACTGTTTTAGACTAGTTCATACCTAGATTCTCTTCAGGACTTGCTGTTTACAAATCAACTATTGATTGTACTCTGAGCCAGGAAATTATTCCTCCTTCCCTGATGAAGTAGCTCCAAAGTCCTAAAGCTCACCCTTTGAATAGAACTTTCTAGAGCACCAGAAACCAACTTTACATATACTGAGCCTTCTGACCCTTATTTAGGAAAGTATTCAAGTATTTTCTTTATTTCATGAATGAGAAATGTTTGGTCTTGTAGATTTTGGCAAACACATTGGCCTTATCTCCCATAGCCAATCATGAGGGGGGAAGAAATTTGAAGACTACATATTCCTCACCTCTGTTTTATAAAAATTAGGCATAATGCCTAAGTGCTGATATCTCTTCCTTTCCAGCTTATATTTACAGGGTCTGGGACTACAGTAAGCCACAGCAAACAAGAAAGTGTCTCCTTGTTTGAACGTTTTCTCCAAAGCAGCATACTCACTGCTAATCAGCAGTGCATCATCCATGCAAAAAAGAATATAGCTTTGTTTCTGTATCCCACTGCCGTTCTGGCCTGGAGAAAAAACATGTGTGTAGCTTAATTAATCTATCTGGTTTTGTTTCTCAGTGTTTATTCCTTAGATGCCACAGAACAGAGACAAACATTAATCCTTCAGATGACAGCAACATATTGCTTCTCAAGAGATTCTTCAAACAATCTTGTTTTATACTATTCTATCTCTTTGGTGGCTAAAATAGTGATTGATCTATTATTCTCTGTGAAGTAAGAACATTGTGGCCTAGTGGACTGGACCTGGTGTTAATTTGACAAGAATTCCATAATAAAAAGCGTCTATGAAATATGTCTGTGGCATCTGCTGTCCTTTCCTCCCCATATTTATGTCACCTGGCAGTGTGACATATTAATGAGACCTTCCAGACATCCATATTGACTTGCTGAACTTAAAACAATCTAGTTTCAAGAAGGCAATATTACAACTATTAGCATTTAATTAACTTCTGATGTTCAGATTTTTTAAAAAATATATCAAGTTCTGGTGTGAAATTTGGAATGTTCTGGTCAAAATAATGAACCAAGTAATAGTCTTACCCCGCCTCCTCTCTCTACCCCACACAGATTAACCCTTGAAAATGTATTCATGGCACTACTTCTTAGGACAGTGGTTCTCAACCTGGGGGTCGGGACCCCTTTGGGGGTCGAACGACCATTTCACAGGGGTTATGGCTTCTCAATCCTGCCCCCCTTTTAAAAGAAGGTGGCCTCACAGTCAATGGGAGCAGTGCTTCTGAGACCCCTGCGCTGGGAGGAGGGGAAAGGAGGCATGCTGGGCATTTCCCCATCTTTCCCTGACTGGTGGGAAAGCACTGGAGGAGCCTGAGGTGGAGCTGGAGGTGCGGAGAGCGGGAGGAGAGAGCTGGAGCCTGAATGTTAAGGCGGAGGTGAGGACACTGAGAGAGCTGGAGCCGGAGCATTAAGGTGGAGGTGAGGAAAGGAGACCCCATGCTGGCGGAAGGGGAGAGGAGACGTGCAGCCGGGCGCAGCCAGGCGCTGCTTGGACGCTTGCGCCTGCACCACACACACACACACACAGAGGGCTTCCCCTTCAGTGTTCCCTTTCCCCTTCATGCCGGCTTGCAGAGTCAGAGTTGCTTGCCGGGGCAAGTGAGCAGCCGGGCGCTGCTTGGACGCTTGCACCCACACCACACACACACACACACACAGAGAGGGCTCCCCATTCAGGGTTTATGGCACTGCAGCGGGACATCTGGGAGATAAGACCCCATCCCCTCACCCTCTTCACCTCACGCTCATTCATGCCGGCGAACAGAGTTGCTTGCCGGGGCGAGCAAGCAGCTGGGCTCCGTTTGCTTCCCAAAGTAGTGGGGCTGCAGCAGTGGCGATTGCCCAGTCGCCCATTCATTCTGGGCACACTGCTCCGTGGAAGTTGTCGGTGTGGCTGTCGCCTTTGGTCTGGCAGGCAAAGCGGGAAACTTTCCTGCAGCGGATCTGCCATCCGACGGGGGAGAGCGGTCCCTCCGAGACCGAGAACTCGGTCGGGAAAGGAGCAGGGGTCATCAGCCAAGGGCTTCGGTTTGTGTAGCAAGAGCCCCCAAGGCTCCTTGGTTGTTGTTGTTTTTTTTTTTTTTTTGGCTTTTTGACCCGAAAGCGCTGCTCTGATCCATCCTGTGGACTTTGGCCATTTCCACATTCCAGTGTTATAGCGCTATGATTCCACTTTCACCATCCTATGGAATCCTGGGGTTTGCAGTTCAAACAAATATAACAGCGCTATAACAGTCTAGTGCAGAAATAGTCAGGATGACTTTCTCCTCTCGCTTTTGTTGTGCGTGGACCCTTGGCACTTGCCAGACACACGTGTTGTGTTCTTCACCCTGACTGTCTTGCATTCCTCGCTTTTTGTATGTTCAGCATCCGCACTCCCTTTGAGAGAGGGAGGGAGGGAGTGAAACTAAACACATCTGCTTATGCCGCCGCCATCTTTCCTCTTTCCTTGTCCTTTCCTCCCTGTGCCTCGTGTAAAATGTGGGCTGTTTCGGCATTGCCTTTGGGAGTGACTGGCTTTTTGAACTGTGGAAACCCAACATTCAGAACTAGACCTACTGCCTTAATTCTGGCATTGATGGACACTTTCTGTGCTTGAAAAAGGGGGGAGGGTTACCAGTTTTTAGGCATTAGAAGTCTATCCAGAGCAGTGATTTAGGGCAGTGTTTCCAATCTATTTGATGTTGGAAATAACTAACTAATTAAATAAATAATAAATAGATAAATAAATAATAAATAAATAAACAATGAAAATGATTTTATGGTTGGGGATCACCACAACATGAGGAACTGTATTAAGGGGTTGCGGCATTAGGAAGGTTGAGAACCACTGTCTTAGGAGGACATAGAGGGGATGTTTGGAGTTTTCAGCATAAAAAGTGGAGATTCATTCAGGTACCCTTCTGAATCAATGTGCTTCACATGATCAGACTATCTCAACCTCACCACCTCCCTTTGCCTGAAAAGAATGGCTTTATAAAAAGGAATTGGAAAAAGAAGTTGTTGATGAACAACCATGAAATAAAGAGACCAGACACATAAATTGGGTAATAAGGCCCATTTTATTTAATCTAACCTATTAAAAATTGTGTTATAAAGGAGCAACTAAGGGAGAGCAATCTGATGTGGGTCCAGCTGAGACCAGATGTCACCATCTGACAATCCCCTCAGTCTTCCCTTGGGTGAAATACCTCAGCCTCAAGGGCAATCCAAATTGTGTTGGTTGCTCCCCAGTCTGACATAACTGGAAGGTAACCTGGGGGACTCCCACCCAAGCTGCAGGGCCCTAAAGTGAGAGCTCTAACCCCAAATGAACCTCAAGGGTAACTTCCTTCCCCAATAGCAATAGCTATAGCATGTGTATTTCTATATCACTTATGAGCTAAGTGATCTCTAAGTGGTTTATAACGTGTTAGCTAATTGCCCCCAACAAGCTGGGTACTCATTTTACCAACCTGCAGAAGGACGGAAGGCTGAGTCAACCTGTAGCCCAGCAGGATCAAACTCACAATCTTGTGGCTGCAGTACTGGCATTTAACCACTGTGCCACCAGGGCTCCAACCCTCTGAGACACAGAGGCCCAAAGAGGGAGTTCCAGAGCCCTACCCTACACCAAAGAGGTGCCAAGAGGTGAACACCCAAAGTCTTATTCACTCCCACTACCTGCCAAAGGAAAATCAATTTAACACAGCATCACAAGCCAATTGTCCCAGTTCAATCAACTACAGTATGTGATAGAAAAAGAAGAAGAAGAAGAAGAAGAAGAAGAAGAAGAAGAAGAAGAAGAAGAAGAAGAAGAAGAAGAAGAAGAAGAGGAGGAGGAGGAGGAGGCGGCGGCGGCGGCGGCGGCGGCGGCGGAAGAGGAAGAGGAAGAGGAAGAGGAAGAGGAAGAGGAAGAAACACATTTCATGACATTCTGTTATCAGTCCTGAGATTTCCTAATAAAATGTAATGGAAAGAAACAAACACAGAACCAAAGTAATGATTGAGGCAACAACTTTATCAATGTTACAGTAGCAATTACTTTTCAGACACTATTTTAACACTGATAATCATAATTTTGAAACAAGAGGGGAAGGTTTTTGAAAACTATAATGAATAATGGGGGCAAAGTACTTTTTAAAAGGGACTGTATAAGATCTGTGGTGTCAGAGGTGGAGCCAACATTGCCACCTTTGAGCCAACATTGCTGACAGCAGAATCTCATTACTTCTCAGTTAGAAACTCTGGCTGAAGGATTACAGGACATGGAAGCATTCGACAAACTTTGCTATATTCAAGGAAAGTTTTTTTAAAAAATAAAGGTACAAAGAAACCCTTCTGTCATCATGATTTTCTCATGGAAACCCGCTTGGACCTTCAGCATGTCACACACTCTAATCCCTAGAAACCCCATGACAGGTGCACCTTAGGGTTTGCCATAAGTTGGAAATGACTTGAAGGCACACAACAAAATAACAGCAACAACAATACACTTGGCTAAAGGGATTAAGACAATTCACATAGGCAAGGACTGCCATCTTCTCTCTCCACCTCCTATCTCACAGCCAATAAAACCGGGAGATATTCTTAAATAACTTTTTTAACTTTTTTAGCTAAATTTTTTAATACCCAGGAAGAAGAGACAGAATAGGAGACCAACAGGAACTTGGTAGAAGCACATGGAAACTAGTGATTGATAATATAATATGGAATAGTTGGGCTTGAACTATTAAAGAGGTGGCATCACACAAGTGAGGAGGAAAGCAAAGAGAAAGTGAAGTGTTCTAATTTCAAGCTGAAATTTGGATCAAATTCCCCTGTCCTTTCTTCCTTGTTTTTTAAAATGGATTCATTTTTATTCTTTTTTAAAAACAACAATAACAAAAACCCCAAAAATGATCATGGCAAGAGAAGAAACTAATTATAAAAATGAGTTGGACACAATTTAAGTTTTTTTCCTGATATCAAACCACATAGTGGTTGTAACTTTGTGAGGGACAACCACACTCAGCAGTGTAACTTATTTCTTTATCACATTTATATCCCACTTTTTATCAAATGGGATCCATGACATTCTCTTATCAGTCTTGATATTTCCCCCAAAAATGTAATGAAAATACTTTTGTTTCTCAGTGGCTTTCTTTATTTACAGAGGTGTATCTTCACCAAATGATGAAAGAACAGAATATAACATTGTTCAAGTGCTGGCTCATAATGTTCTTCATGCTGCTGCTTTTAGTACTTCAAGAAACATGGACACAAAGAAACACTTTAATTTGTAACTATGAAGGCTACCAATTACTTGTTCCTTGCACAATGAATTGCCTTTTAAAAGTAACTTAACAAACAAAGATCGAATGGACTGAAAAGATGCATCAGTTACATCTTTAGCCAACTTTTGGCAAAATATGATATCATAAGTAACTAATGTGATGTCATAAGTAACTACTGTTTTGATGTATTTCCCTTCTCCCTTTTCTAAGAAGCATCAGTCACCAATGGGCATGGATCTCAAGATCATGTTCATTCATATAAGAAGTGAAAGGAAGACAAGTTTCTCTAACTATATAAAATATTTTATTAGTAGAAGTTAGAACAGAGGCCATCAAATACTGGAAAAGAGTTAAAGAATATACTGTAGACTGTGATAAAATAGCATCTAAGAAAGACTGAGCCATCCAACAGCAGGCTAATTATTTACAGTTATTACTTCTTATTGATGTACCTTCAGGTTGAGTAATTTGGTAAATCAGATGCCTAAATAAACCCTGCTCTTACACAGCTTTGAGGTCTAACTACTTGCTATTACAAACTTTCCAAAATTTGCTCTTTTACTACATTTGCTCTCCTGTTCTTCTGGCATTGATTTTAGAAGGCTTCATTGACTTTCTGCACACACTGTTACAGTCTGCATACGGAGAGAGTGATTTTCTTTTGAACAAGTCAGTTATTTTAAATAGTCTCTGTGGAGACACTGATTTATCATATGTCCTGTTGTGACCCCTGTTGTATCAGAGGAAGGTTATTTGCCTTTAAATGTTGCTATTTTAAGCCTTGTTATGTAATGTGTTTCTCAGAGGTGGCCATGGAATTGAGTTTAGGAAGTTTCCTTATAATCAGCTTCCTCCCATGATACATCTTGGTGGTAATATACTTGCAGATGGTTTTCATGCAGAAGACAGCTGGATCTCAGGTAGCACGATTGTGAAACACCTTTCTCTGTGATGCTGCAGTTTGACTAGATTGTCCAATGGCAACACCCAGAATAAAGATAAGCTTCATACATTTGGCATTACACATGAGGAACAAAGTAGCAGTCTTGTTCAAATCTCTGGCTCCTTTTCATGTTCATTGGACTCACACAGTCTATCTACAATCCAGTGCAGTTAAGGTTTTATTATAAACTGAATTTGGCTATAAAGTTTCCTTAGGGGACTACAGTAGGATTATAGCTCTAACATCACCTCCTGTTTGTTGTTTGAACTCAAGATAGCTGGCTTTTGAGCTGTGATTTCTGTATGTGCCTTAACAGTGATTCCATGAATGCTCACAAGTGGCACCCATCAACTTAAGTCTACAATCCTATACACACTGGCTTGAGAGTGGATCCTATTATTAAACTCAATGAAGTTTGCTTCTGAATAGGTTGTGCTGCACTTCTGTTGCTAAAATTGTCAACAGTTAGCCTTCTTTAATGTTAGTTGGATGAAGACCATAGAGCAGGAGTATTAATGAGGAAGTGGGGGTTTTTCCATAAAAAAAAAAAGAGTATGAATGTGCCCATTATCAAGAGACAGTTAATAGAAGCTTTACCGTCACATTAGGGGTAGGATTCATACTGTACTGCACCTGCCAGAATTTCTTGCCTTTGGCTATGGCCCTTTCCACAACGAACCTTTTCACAGAGCTGGTGTGCGGGGCTCATGCAAGCAGCCTCCAGCGAGAGGCTCTCGCATCCCTGTTCCTTCAGCTCCGTAGCTGCTACCCACTCATGCAAGAGCCCCACCTCTTCCTTCCACAGTGCAGCTGGTAGTTTCCCAGGCTGCGCTGGGGCAGGAAGCATGAGCGCCACTGCTCTGGAGCTCCACACACATGGCAAGTAAGTGCGGGGGCCTGGAGCGATGCACAATCGTGCATCATTTTCAGTTCAAAGTCAAAAATGAAAAAGTGTGTGAGCTGCACCTGCAGACCCTGAAGCATCATGCCATTGTGAGTGCATCATGTGGACCACTCCTCACATTCGCGCGACGCTTGAGGTGCCCTTTCGCATGGCAAATTTCACAAATGCCATGCGAAAAGGGTCTCAGTTGGCTAGGACAACTCACAAAAGCTGCAGTCCAACAACATCTGAAGGGCCACATGATTCCCACTATGATTTAGGTAATCTAGCCATCTGTCTAACAACTGGCAGAAGGTGTTGCATATAATGTTGTATCCAAAGGCTGCTATGAATACAAATCGATGGCTTAATTCACAATGAACACCTTTAGTTTTCAACATGCTTTACTTCCCTTGGTCTGTTTTTCCAGAACTCTAACTTGATGGTCTGCAAACATTCAATTATACCCTGCAGCTATTTCCAGAGATGTAAACAATGGCAGCCTTCTCGTTGGCCAAAACTTGAAATTGTGTGGATTGCTTTTGGCATTCATTATTTCCAATCTACTTCTGGAGTACAAATAGGAAGCCAGCCAGAATGGAACCAGTGAGGATGGATACTTCTGAAGCATGAAGAAGGGGGGGGAATGGTGGGAGCCTCAAAAAATAGTCTTTTCAAGTGTAAAGCAAAGAGTATTTCTTTCTCACTGGATCTTCTGGTTAAATCATGAGTTACTCAAGAAACTGTTATTTGCAGTCTATATACTGAAAAGACTTTTTTTGTTAGAGAAAGGAGTAACAACAGTCAATATATTTCCAAATTCAGAGATCTATCTTCATCTGTTATAGTCACCATTTCTGTAAGATGCTTGTACCAAATATCATAATTCCCACAGTGAATGAATAGCTCTTAGCCGATTTATTCTTAACCATCTGGATGCTGTTGTCAAGCAGAATCTTGATTCTAAATCATTTGCCAAACCATAGCTTGTGTGAATAATTCTTGGGAGTTTTTTTGTTTTTGTTTTTTTTCCTGCATTTCATAAGCAGATGTCAGTATTTGAAAGACATGTAACATGGCCCAGACTCTAAGGTGAATGAACCTCCTACTTTATTCATTAAAAAAAAAAACCCTTCCATTATCATTCACAAATTAAATATTTAAGATAATAAAGCCATCAATACAGTGTGATCTTGTGGATTAATGTTTATTTGGATGTCAGTTGAGAGTGATTTACTCCCACACAGGACTGTGGCATTAGGCCCAAGCTACATTTGTCTGCCATCCAGCTACACAGTTACTCTTTCACAGAGTTCCTTTCTAACTAGACTCAGTTCCTGTTTGATTCAAGATGTGTTGCTAAGATAAAAGAAAAATGGCACATCCTCCACATCCTACCTATAGTAGCAAGCTAGGCTGCCAACTGAAATGTACTTCAGCACTTGCAATAAGATGGTGTCCCCTGACATTCTTGATGAAACAAATGTTAGAGTTAGCAACCTTTGCATTTCTACACTAATTTTTAGTTTCCATGTTTTCTGACTTCCTGTTGATTTGCTTTACCATACCCTTTGCCTTCCTGCATCACTAACCTGCAGCCATTTCCTTCTCTCCCTCTCTCTCTTTTCTTCATTACACTATTATTTGACTCTGCACAAGTGACAGAGCAACTTCCTACATTTTCCAATGAAAACTATATTTATTTATTTTACCTTCCTGCTAGACCCTGTGTGTGGATGGCAGGTTTGGGATTCTCAAAATCTCCAAAAGTGAGATTTCTTAAAAACTTTTGCAGTTCCCAAAAGTGACTTTGCCAAGTCCCAAGGAACGAAGGTCCAACCCTAATTTGTTGTCACAATACACGACCTGCCATAGGCAAAACTTACTTTGAGAATACCAGTTAAAAATTGACACAAAAATGTTGAAAATAAGATATGAAATAATTAATTGCAGTGAATATCCAGCTCAAACAAAATCTTGGTAAGGCTAAAATAAAATAAAATAGACCGGCAACCTGAAATATACATTTTATCATCCTGTGCATTTTTCTATTAACTTGTTTTGACATGTTCTTCCTTCCAAACAAACTATTTACATATTCCACTTCTGTTTTTTTCCCCAATGAAAAACTAAGATATCCTCCACTGCTGTGCTAGCCATACAATAAATCACAGATATTTAGAGGTCATTTTAAGTGCTATCAAAAACAGGATACAAATTGATTTTGAAGTCAGCTGTTAGGGCTTATGAATATAAGATGTATTATCACATATCAGTACAGTGACATTTTGAATATTAGAGTACAACAAAAAGCTACTAATTCTGATTTGGAACAGTACAGCATTGCTAACAGAGTACAGGCGTATTTCTAGTAACAAAGTCTCTGATAGTAAAGCTTGTTTCTACAAAGGTTTTTACAACATTGACATTGGAAGGATGGTGAAGGAGGGCTCAGGATACATGAATATCCAGTGCTAGGTTGCAGCACTATGTCCTAAAGGATGCAATAAAGCTTGAGCTGGGAAGGAATGGGATTCAATTCTAGCTGATCCATGTGTGCCTTCCTACAACTGGCAAGGTAAACAGCAGCTGCCTTCAGAATGTCTTACTGAGAATGCATGAACAGCAAAACAGAGAATGGGTAAGAGTAGATATGTCTGCCTAACACAGTCCCCCCCTACCCCCGCAACATGTTAAACAAGTATAGATCTGTACATTTGGCCACTGAAATGTAAATAGTTAAAAAAATGGACTTTGGGGAAAGAAAAGTCATCCATGGACATGTTTTAGAAAAATACTTCAAATAGTGCCTAGAAGGTTCAAAATGTTTTTGTTTACTTATGCAGGACTTGCTCGACCTGATGGGTTCGTTTCAAACATACATACTGTTGTTTTTCAATAAAGTTTGCTTAAACATGTTGAAGTTCTCTTGGCTTTTATGGTTCAGAACCTATCCTTATGCTTTCCATGTTGTTTCTGCCTTTGGTGCTAAATTTTCTGTTGAAGAAGTAATATCCAGAAACACTTCTACTTCATTATCTGTTGTGTACCAGTAATTGTCACTGCTTCTTCAAAATGGATGTGAAAAAGCTCCCCCCACCAAAAAAAGAAAAACCTAACCACATTAAACAGTTAATATTTCACATCATAATATTTTTTTAAAAGCTGACTTCTTACAAAGATATGAGCCACACTCTGTACCTTGCAGAAGTACTCACCTCCCTTTTACTTTCCCATACTTTTAATTGGACTGGATGTTCCTATCATTTGATGTACACAAGATGCTTATCACCATGAAGGTGCAAAATATTTTTATTGTGGCACAAAAGGATTGTTGTTGTTGTTATCGTTCAAGTCATTTCTGATTTACGCAGAGTTTTCTTGGAAAGATTTGCTCAGACAAATCTAAGCAAATTTGTCTTCCTCTCAGGCTGAGAAAATATGACTTGTCTAAGGTCAACCAATGCAGTGGGTTTCCATGGCTGAGCAGAGTCATAATCCAACACCCAAACCACTATACCACACTGGCAAAAAAGGTACATAAACAAAAACAAAATGGCAGGGGCAGAAAATGCTGGCAAATAGACAGAGAAAATTCTGCAAAGTAGTACTCTTTTTCTTGGGGTAAGGAAAATAAGAATTACAAACATTCATTCTCAGAAAAAAAAAATGTATAAAAATTTCATCTGGGTTTCACTTCCTACATATATTTCTGGATATACTTTAGCTTAACTAGTCCTATATCTTCTAAAATTGTGAATATTAGAAAAAGAAACATAAGACATCAAAAATATTTCCATATGATGGTTATTAAAGCTAGTCCTTTGATGAAAGTATGGATTTTTCTGAAATCCCCCTTATCCAAATTTGGTACTTCTCAATTATCTGGGATTTCTTTCCCAAAATGCAACTGATGTAGTAGTGGTATTCCCACTGTACCCTCTCCATTTAAAAAAAATGTCCAGATTTCGAAGACTTTGTCCAAAATCCTATTGGTAACAGTAGGCAGATGGAGGGACTCACCAGGATAAAGCTTCCAGAGATCCCTGAGAAAACCTGGAAAGAAGAAGGAGGGGGAGGGGGGAGGGGGAGGGGAGGGGAGGGGAGAGGGAGAAGAGCAACAACAACAACAACAACAACAACAACAACAACAACAACAACAACAACAGAATGATGGTGATGATGACAACCTGATGATCTGGCAGGAGGGACCAGGGCCAGAATCCTCTTGATGACATATGGAGGCTTTAAATTGCATTATTCATGCAGAGGGGCCTTTTTGAACAATGTAATATAGACATGTCCAGCTGATGGTAGCAGAAGTGGAGTCCTGCGTGCAGAAACACCATAACATACCTACAACAATCTGTCAATGCACATTCCACATTGCATACTGCCTCCAACCACTGCACCTTGTGCAGTGAGATGATGGCTGTGTGCATTCCCTGTTTCTTATATGTTGCACTACTGACTATGCAGTACAGGGATTGCTAGTACTACCATAGCACAACTCTGCTGGTGAATATTTGTACGAGGCTGAGAGCAAGCAACACTTGAGAGGACAGAAGGCACCTTTCCTGAGGAGGGAAATCAGCAGAAACTGAGTCCAAGCTGACAGGAAGGATAATTTTAAAAACAGAAGAACCAGAAGGAGCCAGTTTCATTTTACAGTCCATTTCCGCACTAGACTGTTATAGTGTTATTATTCCACTTTTAACATCCTACAGAATCCTGGGGTTTGCAGTTTAGGGAGGGGCCTAGTCTAGTGTGGAAATAGCCAAACAGACAGGCCAGGCCAAGTGAGAGAGGTCCCAGTAATCCCATCCATGATAGTGGTGCCCTGAGCAACTACAGACAGTGAGAAGTATAGTACTTCCCAGTCAGTATCAGAGCACCAGGAACCTTATCATGGCCTGGCCAGTCTATAGGAAACAAGCCTAACCAATAAATGGAACTAGCAAGGCACAAGGGGCTAGGAGTTTTAGGATGAAAAAAGAAGAATTTCTGGGGGAAGGGCTTCTTGCTTTAAATTAGAGAAGTAAGGAGACCTGTAAAAAGCCTATAGTGTGATGCTGCCTTTGGAAAGATTCCGCTTGATTGGAGTCTACTGCTGAAACTGTAGGAATAAGTGAATCTGAGACTGAAGCAAAAATTAAAATGTTTTAAACTGTGTTCATAAACAGGGCAGGGCCAATGTTGCCCTACCAGAGGATGACCACATAGTGACAGATGCTGGTGTGACTTCTTGTTGTACCAGGCTATTTTTGTGGTGGTGATTGTGGATGTACAACCTCAACTTGACAGTGCTAGGGTACATCACTGGGGGGCAAAAGGCTCAGATCTCCTTGACACTGTTTGGCAGAAGTTTTGCAGTTTGTGGAAAAGGAAGAATTGTTCCCCTCTGAGGTGTCCAGCTAAGTGACAGCTGGGTCATGCCTAGGACCCTCCCCCTGCCCATCCCTGCTCCCAATACTATCAAGCTTGTTTCTACTCAAGTGGAAGGGAAAGTTCAGCAGAAGTATGTTGGTGAAGAATCATGCTTTACCAAAATGTAACAGGATTTTGGCCTGCATTTTGTTTCACTTGTGTTTTTGTGGTACAAATGTGCATTCAGGAAGGATTTCTTGAAAAAGGGAAATCTGTATCTTGTATGAATCATTCTATGGCTATATTGCTGTACAGTCATTTGCCAACAGGTGCATATGAACATTGGTAAAATAATACTCTATTTATGATTCTTCCAATTGTTTATGCTAGCTGTGCATGCCTGACTGTATCAAGCTTTATTTAGATACAGTCAGGTATGCACAGCTAGCATAAACAATTGTAAGAATGATATAATCCAACAATACCAAGGACCACAGGTTTCCCACCAGTGCAAAAGAGGAACACAAGTGGTTTCTAACTGCCACCTAAAAAGCAATCATTCTCACATCTACACACCACATACTACAGCTTGTAAACTGCATTAAAGTCAGTTCAGGGTTTTAGCTATTTTATAGTTTCAGAGTTTCATCCTAAATTTTTCATCTTTATTTACAATGACATAAAGAAAGAGATTTAATTTTCTTTCATTAGGCTGCCTGCAGATGTTCTGATGCATTCACACCTAGGGTAGACTCACAGAAATCAGATTATTGTAATAAGTCTGATCTAACTAAATCTAGCTCAAACTCAGTGTTAACAATATCAACATATTAATGTATTCATTACACCAATGAGTCCAATGCATACACTTTGAAGTATCAGTATGTAATAGGGAAGGTTCACATGAGTATCAGAATGGACTACTGAAGATGTTAGGGGAAACCTGGATGCTTTCATGTGCCTATTATGCCTACGACTGAAGTTGTCTCTGCAAAACCTATGTGCCACTAGATGATATAAACTATAGGACTCTCCTCCAAAGAGATATTTTGTCTAAATTTTGTACATCACATATTAGACTGTATTCATAAAAAAGAGTTCATACTCCCCTTTGCTGCACAGCTTATTATAGTACATTTAATTCCTGTTCATTTCAATGGTAAAGCATTCTGATTTTCCAGCAGAGCATGATTCTGTGAAAAGGAAATGACTGGAATGCATAGTTCCATAATCTATAGCAGAAAAATGGCTGCATTCACATCATATCCTTTGGGGAAAAGTCGTGGGAAGGATGTTCTCTATGGTGAAAATACCATTAAACATTTTTTTTCTAATGCAGTTGATGGAATTGATAGTCCCAGTCCATGTTTCCATGAGGCCTTTGAAAAGCTTACAGTCTTCTCACTGCCATCATCCCTGGCCACAAGGATTTTTTGTTTTGTTTTGTTTTGGATTTTGACAGGAGAGGGGACAGCTAGCTGTGGCATTGGTGTCTTTGGACACCTGTCAGTAGGGATCTGAAATTCTCAGCCTTCAGTTCACTTCATTTCTGTGAATCCTACCTGCATTTTCTTTCAGTCTTTGTTTTCAGTTTTTTTTTTTCTTTACACAGGAAATGTTCTACAATTAAAAAAAGAAGCTCAGTAAAAAGCTATGGCCGGGATCCAGCTCATGAATTATAATAGCACAAGTCTGATTTATGCCATCACAACTCAGTTTTACATGCAATGACCAAAAGTCCCTTCACCTCCCCATAAAAAACCTCACCCTATCTTGTAAGCAGTGCAGCTTAAAGGGCCATTTCTGTGCTACTGGAGAATGGTAGGGTGAGCATGGACATGTCCAGCTCTTTTCCTGTACCTGGACACACTGTGACACTCCCTGCAGGCATCTATTGCAGATCATCCAGCTATGGGAAGAGAACTAGATGTCTCCCTGCTGATCCCACTCTACTCTCCAGCAACACAAAAATGGCCGGGCAGGGGCAGGGGCAGGGGCAGGGGCAGGTGTGACTGCACTACTTAAAAGGTAGTTTTGGGAGGATGGCACAGAGATTTAGCTATATCTTCATCGCTGAATTTTCTGATGCAAGATGTCAACCATTAAGTATTTGTATGAAGGTTCCCCTTGATTAAGGTATGTTTGTGGGTATTTTCCAAATGTACATAATTTGGCTGTTGGCATTTTGAAAAATCTACACATCATTCTAGGTATATTTTATTACTCTGAAATGCACCAAAAGCCTCACGAAATGTGCATAATTCAGAGCTAAATTGTGTGTTGTGTGAGAAATGGATGCTGCTTTTGAGAACTGCGAATGCATTTTTCCCCTTATGAGCTTTTGGCAAGTGCTGTGAATAAGATTACAAACACTTTCCTTATTTGAATCATCAACAAAGTCAAGTCATCAGGTTCTCAACCAACTCCCCCATTCCTACCCACAGTGCATTGCACCACAAAATGATACTACAAGACAGTTTACACCAGAGCATCTGGCACATATTTAACAGTTCATGGGAGCAGCCCATACTCACTCCCATGAGTCCCAGGCTAAAGACTAAAGTAACTGAAATGGAAACATGCTGTTAACTACATTCTTTGCAAGACTTCTGTGCTTTAGTGGCATACAGCCAATCCCAAGTCCCTTGAAAGCACAACATCTGCACAGCTTCAGCATAGTGTGTGTGTGTGTGTGTGGAGGGGAATGATGCATTGTTTTCATTCTTCTAAAAAGACTTAAGCAAAAACATACTGCAGCTGTACAAGCATGAAGAGAAATGACAGTGATCACCATTAAAAATTTAAAATTTCCTTTCTTGAGGTATAAACACACTTTTAGTTGTTGTTAACTGCCTGCAAGTCAACTTTGACTTATGATGACCCTATAAATGAGAGACCACCAAGTCACCGTAATCAGCAACCCTGCTCAAGTCTTACAGATTCAGGGATATAACTTCGTTGATTGAATCAATCCATCTGTAATGCAGCCTTCCTCTTTTCCTACTGCCTTCTTTCTTTTCTGGTGAATCATGCATCCTCATGATGCGGCCAAAATACAACAGCCTCAGTTTATTCATCTTGGCTTCTAACGAAATTTCATGCTTGATTTGCTCTAGGACCCATTCATTTGTCTTTTATCAGTCCAGCGTATGCATAGAACTTTTCTCCAGCACCACATTTCAGATGAGTTGATTTTCTTCCTATCAGCTTTCTTCACTGTCCAGCTTTCACAACCATATACAGAGATTGGAAATACGATGGCGTGGATAATCCTAACTTTAGTATTCAATGATATATCTTTATGGTTGAGGATCTTGTCTAGTTCCTTCATAGCTGCTTTTCAAAGTCCTAATCTTCTTCTAATTTCTTGACTGCAGTCTCCATTCTGAATAATGACTGAGCCAAGGTATGGAAAATTTTGAACTACACCACACAATTATAATGCTTTGAATGCCACCTTAGCTGTCATGGCTCCCTATGATGAAATTGTGGGGTTTGTAGCCTTGTAGCCTTGTGAGGAACTTAGAATTCTCTTTCAGAGAACTTTAATACTTTAGTTCACAAATGTGCATAGGAATTCTAAGTACGTCACCAAATTACAAACCCCAGGATTCTATAGGATGGAGCCATGATTGTTACAGTGTAATCACAGTGCTCTAACTGTGCAGTGTGGATTACCATTGCCTTATTTCTTTCCATTTCATATTCATCTCATGGAACAAGCCTCTGTTTAGGGTGGGCCTCCCTCCACAGTCTATGAACTCCCACCACCAATTGGGCAGTGGGTGGGGTTTACTGCTTTTCAGCTATGGATATAAATACATTCATACAGTATACAGAGAAGAAAGTATCTTCGATCTAGCAGAGTGATTGATGTGTTTGTGATGACGCCGTCACTTTATTCCTGACGTTTTGCTTCACACTTGTTTAAGAAGTAATAGAAGGATATAATAAAGAGTCTGACATAGCAATAAAAAGAACTGAACTACACACTAAATATTAGGGACGGGACGAATCCAGAATCCAGAATTTTCCAATCCGAATCCGGATCCAAATCCCTGGAAGATTCTGGGAATCCACGAATCTCACATTTTTTTAATTCTTTTTTTTAAAAAAAAAAAAGCTTAAAAAGCAAGGGAAAGAAAGCACTTCTATTGAAAAGTGGTTTTGGAGCAGAATTTGACATCTTTGTTTAGTGAAAAATAAATTAAAAATAGTTTTCAGTTCAGGAAAACATATTCATACTTCTTATTAAGAAGATAAGAGGAGAATTCAAGTACAGATAATTCAACTCCTTTTTCTGTCATTCTGTTATTCTGAAAATATTTTTTGGGTAACAAAAAAATTAGTTTTGTTAGTTTTAAAACATTGTTTTGTGGGGCCCGGCAACAGCAACAGCAGAGTGGACAGGGTGAGATCACTCCCTTTGTTGCTTGAGGCAAAGGACAAGATGGCATCCTGAACTGACTGGCAGCTGGATTGCATTTTGGCTGTCATGATGGGAGTCAGCCTCTCCCACTGCACCTGAAGGCAGCCAGCTAGCTTAGGGGGCACAGAAGAAACTGCAAGGCCCACAGAGCTTTCTCCTCCAGACCTTTCTATTGTTCTCCACCACCTCAGCACCCTAATGTGGTTGGATTACTTTGCTAATGACAGGATTGGCCCTGACAAGAAAATAATTCAGCAGGGGCAGCTTATTTCCCTGTCACCTGCCTGGCATAGGGTATCTGTTGCTGAAGTTCTCTTTTCTACATGGTTATTAAAATTACAAGAATCTAGTCTCTTTTGTAGTTACATCAATGAGGCATATGGCAGAGGATCTGATTGGTCTGCGTACCTAAAATTTTGTAGCCTTATTGTCTGATTCATGCATTTTTATTTATTTTTATCAGTGAGATTTCCTTTAAATAACAATATTAGAACCCAGACTAAGGGTCCTTTCACACTACACACTTGTAGTGCTATGATTCCAGGGCAACATCCTAAGGAATCCTGGGACTAACAGTTTATGGAGAAGTATTTAGAATTCTCAGCCAGAGAGCTCCTCTAGTGCCTCTGACCAAACTACAAACACCAGGAGTCCATGATGCAGCCATGGCAAGTTAGATGAAATCAAAGCTCCATAACTGTGTAGTGTGAAAGGACTCTCAGGGAGGGAGAGGAAAGGAGCCAGCATAGAGGGAAGGAGCTTAAAACCTTGCAGTTTTCTGTAATTTATTTTACGTTAACCAATTTGACTAGTTTCTGAATGGAATGGTGGTGGTTGTGCAGAAGAGCCCAATCTCTAACTTTCTACGCCTCTATCAAAGAGCAAATCATGGGACTGACTAGGGAAAAATCCTCTGAGGTGAACACAAGCCTCCAACAGCAGAGGGAGAGAAGGAGTCTTGGGTACCCCTCCAGTCTCTTCCCAGCCACTGGGAAAATTTCTGCAGTGGCTCCCTACGCAAGATTCCCTGGGGGTTGGAAGAAGCAGTGAGTCAGGGTGTGCTAGCTGGCAGGGACTCTTTACTATACCCCTAATACAAAGCAAAATTTAGACCAGTGCCAAATTGTAGATAAAGAAGAAAAAGGAGAAACACCACCCCTTTTCTGCTTTGCTGGCAAGAGTGGAGAAAGACCCAGGAAATGTCAAAGCACTCCAGTCTCAGAGCATTCCACCCAGCAGGTATAAGACTGTAACTTTAGTTATTATTTTTAGAAGGTTATATACAGTAGAGGGAATGTTTTGGTAAGATCAGGCCTGGCGGCGGCACCAGGGCAGAGGGGGCAAGATTGCCCTCTTCACCAGGTTTTGTGGCCTGCCTCCTGCCAGATCAGCCCACAGCTGGGGAGAGAAGTGCAGGGAACGCTCCCTGCCACCTTCTAAAACCAGCGAGGCAGGATTCAAGAGATTTGATCCACCTATTTTGGTGGGGGGATTCAGATCCCCGAATCTTGAATCCTTGCCCAGGATTCGAGGATTTGGTTGGCCCATCCCTACTAAATATGATGAAAAGGTGAGGTGATAGTCTTTGCAGAAACAAAAAGAGAAGGAAAGAGAATTGAATGAAGCAAGAAATGTAATAAGATCTTAGGACGTCGTGGTGATGTAAATACTGCAGCAACTCCCTGTAATTGAAATAGGAACATATGGTTATTATGGTGAGAACAATGTTATTTCTTGTGAACAGGTTGCATTTCTAGAGCCTGCCTGGAAAATGTATTGCAACCAAACTGTCTGTCACAATAGCTTCAATTAACTGTAGATCTGAATTGCTGTGGATTTACTTAAAGGACAAGGGGATGTACCAAATTCCTATATGATAGTAATGGCCTTGTTCAGAACAATCAAATGCAAATACTCACTTGGCTCTCAAAGTATGCTTGTCAGAACAAGATTTTATTTTCAGTTTTCTTCCTTTATTTTTGTAACATTACTGTTTCCCTAAATGATGGTCTTAATATTTACTAATTTTTCATCATTGGCATATGCCCATTTCTAGCAGCTGATGATCTCATTTGCACCAAAATGCTCTCTGGATGTTCCTTTTTCCCAGGACAAAGAAGAATAAAGGCAAGAAACAAGATATGCCAGCCAAAGTGGCAATATCACTTTTTGCCTAACCCCAAATCTTACAAGACATGATTTCCACATCTTGCAAGAAGCAAATGTTGAAAATGCAATAGGCTGGGCAGCAATATCAAGCAGTGTTTCCGGGCACAGTCAAGTGTCCTTTTCCTCCCTTTAAACAGTCCATGAAGGCCTTCATAAAACTTTGTAATTATCATAAATACAACTACGCTCTTAGAATTCACTGGCTTTTTAAATATTGACAAGTCAATCTTATGCAGATATATTCAAAAGCAAGGCCTACATGTGTTCATTTCGGCTGACTCTACATAGGGATGAATGACCAGTCTATTTTTTTCCACATTACTTTCCTATAATTCCATTTTATACAAGTCAATTCTATCCTATTTCCCCATTAAGTTTTTTTTTTAAAAAAAATACACAAAACATAATAGTTAAACATTTTAATATATACTTGAATGTATTTTCTAAAAATATAGAAAACACTTTTCCAAATGCCTTTTTTCTTCCAAAGGATGTATTTTATCCTAAAATACCAGTTTTAATATGGATTTTGATCATTTTTTTTAGTGAAGAACTGAATCACAAAATTCAGAAAAATTAAAACTCTAAAGCACCGCTACTTGAAGTGGTAGTCCCTGGACCAACACTGATTCCTGAGTCATTGGATGCCACTTGCAAGCAAGTCCCCAGGAAAGAAAGAAACAATTATAGGCAATGGGCAAAAAATATGGTACTAGTCCCTGCGACGTTGGGGGAAAATTATTCTTGGTCCATCACATCAGATAGCCTGAGAATCACTGGTCTAACGGATAACAGCGATTTGTTCTGAACATTGCTGTGGATATTATTTTGTGGGGTTTTATTTTGCACTGTGGGGCATATGTTACGTCTGTTCAGAGAATATATTTCACAAGCCTTCTATCTCTCCAATAACATTTTTTTGCACTTTGCCTTGGATCTCCCTCTTCTACTCTCTATCGCCCCACACACAAAACTTGAAAAGACTCTGAAGAACACAGAGTAAATGAGGACTTCTCTAAAAGTTGCATTGAAACTGTGATGAAAGAATTACATGGCTTTTTGACTGAATGGTTGCATGTACATTATTGCTGAGTAAAAGGTTTCTGTGCCTCTGAAGATAAAAAAGTATGGCCAAAAGCCAATGTCACACAGATGCTGCTGTACCAGCGTAAAGGATTTTTCCCTGTTCCCCTCCCCGCACATAGGCCTCTGAAGTCCTCAAAAGGTGGCTTTGGAAGTTCCCTCCACCAATCCTCTGAAGGACTGAGACCATGCCTTGGTTTCAAGGTTTGGCCCTGAAATCCCAGTGCGTGGGACTGTACTAAGCTGGTTACCCTAACTCTGATGCAGCTGACACAATAAAATATTCTGCTTTGAGAACCAAAGCTGAGCCAGCCAAAGACTTTTTGTTGCATGAGTTACAGGACAAGATAGTGTTCTTTTCCCCATTCCATGTACAGAAACTGACTGGGTATTGGCAATGGAATAAAAGTCTCAATCATACTTGAGGTGACCAAACCTTTGTAGATGAGCAGGACACACCGTATGCCACACACAACTCTGTTGTCCAGCTGAGTAGAAACGTCAAGGGGCTCAAGTGGAATAGTCAAGTGACTTCCATAGCTGCTTCCCCCCAGCATCTGTCACTGAAGGAAACTCCATCATTCTGTAATGATAGGGTGGTCCTGATCCTAGTATTGTACAGTCTGTTTGTCAGAATTGTTCAACATTTCTAAGCCTTTCTTGAAAGTCATATTGCCTAATGAGAGGCAGAAAGTAGAATTTAGCTTTGTTAGTCACAAAATAATAATGTGAAACTTTACCTCTCCTCAGGTAAACTGATCATGAACTACTTCAATAAATGATTTAAAGAAGCAATTGCTCACCACTGCAAATGATGTCTGTTGTTCTTCTCAGAAAAGTAAGAGAGGCTAAACTGAGTTCTGAATAACACCCAAGGGGATGCTTTCAACAAGTCACAAGAACTGAACTAACTGGTCTCCAGAAGCACTATTGATCACATAACATTATTAATTCAGTTCTTAACTGAAATAAAGGTATAGATCAGGTTGGGAGACATTAGTATGAAATCAGAAATGTAAGTGAGGGACTCCAGTTTGACAAATCAAGGAAATAAATCTTCAAATTTTGCTTGAAAGCTTCTAAGAGAGACCACCATTATGTGTTTATGAGTTCTCAGAATCTCATGTCTTAAAAAAAGAAAAGAGAGATTATGAATCACTTACCATACAAATAAGGAGATATTAAAATATCTAAATTTTGTCTGGAGATTAGTTATATTATAGGCCGTTTCCACACTACATTCTTATAGTGCAATTATTCCACTTTCAACATCCTATGGAATTCTGGGGTTTGCCGTTTCGGCAGGGGCCAGCTGGCCCCTCCCGAAACTGCAAACCCCAGGATTCCACAGGATGTTGAAAGTGGAATAATTGCGCTATAAGAGTGTAGTGCAGAAATGGGCATAGTTTCTAGCAGTGGCGGAGCTTGGAGTGTGCGGAGGGGGGCGTGGCTGCAGTGCACGGGGGCATGGCCAGGGCATGTGGGGGTGTGGGGGCCATGTCCAGGGGCATGCAGGGGCATGTCCAGGGTGTGCAGAGGTGTGGTCAGGGCATGCAGGGGCGTGGCTACAGGCTGGGATGCCACAAAAACATTGCCACTCTCCCACCCACCCCCCATCCCTACGCAACTGGTTTCTAGTGAAATCTGACCCAATGAAAACAGAGGAGAGAGGAGGAGAGGGGGAGGTAGAATTACATGCAAATAATTGTGTGTATGTGTATATATTTCTCTTCAGTTTAATATGAATCTGTTGTATTTTTTCCTACATTCATGAAACTTCCCTTTACCTATGAATTGGTCTCATCAAGATATGCTGTTTGACAGCTGTATACAAATATAAGATTATTCCTAAATATTATGCACAGAATTTTCTTGCTTTAGTCAGCTTTGTGTTACACAAAATAGCTTTGGATCCTGCATATTCAGAAGAAGATAAGAGTATCTGTACTGGGTCAGATGAAAGGCACATGCAGTCCAGCATTCAATGACTATAGTGGCTAACCAGATGCCTATAGACATTGTACAATGTGGTTGTCTTATTTTGTTTCACCTGGTTTCAAATTCTATAAAGGTTTAATTGTTTTTAGCTTTCATATGCTGTTAAATTGTTTAATTATGTTTGCTTTTACTGTAGTAAATTGCCTTGAATCTCAAACTAGGAAAAAGCCATGATGATGATGATGATGATGATGATGATGATGATGATGATGGAAGTACATGTCCATGTTTGAGCTCTTCAGCAGCTGTTATTCAGTACTATACTGCCTCTGGTATGAAGGTCATATGGATCCAGGAGTCTATAACTGCCTGTTCTCTAAATACTAGGAGAGTAGTAGTCCATAAACATCTGGAGGAAAATATATTCTACAACCCTAACAAAAAGATTGTTCCCTTTATCCTCCAAGAATTTGTCTAGCCCCACCCCACTTTGAAGCTATCTCATTTGATGACCATCACTACATTATACCCATTCTCACCCAACCTTATTCTCATACTGTGCTTTGTATGTTACTATAGACTTAGTGCCCTTTAGTACTTAATGTGAAACATTATTGGCTAGCATAGCAATAAACAGAAAAAGGTCATTGGCAGCTTTGATAGAAAACTAGTTCACCAGCAGGTCAGAATAAAAGGTAGGACATGAAAACGAACCACACTAAGGCCAAAATCTATAAGCATTAATGTCGGCCCAAGAAATTTTTCTTCCTGAGATGAAAAAAGAGGATGCCTCCATTGCATTTTTTTTGTTTACATCAAACAGTCTGAAACCAGCCAGACTAAGAGCTGACTCTTCCTTCAACTTAGGGAGCATGGGATAGGCCAACTGGTCACTGCTTCTTAACCCATCACCTCACATCTGCCTTCAGAGACACACAGTCTTAGGCCCTTTCCAAACCATGTCTTGATATTGAGTCATCCTGGTAGGATCACAGCAGTGCTGTTGCTGGGATGGGATCAGGGCCTGAATGCTCCCCACTGCACCCAGTCAGCTCCTTTTTATTATTATTATTATTATTTATTTGTATCCCACCTCTCCATATGGATCGAGGCGGCGAACAACTTACAAATAGCATGTATTTCGATACATTTCTATACATCTATACATCTGCTCCTGGCAGATGGGTAGCATTAGGGACGCTTGTGTTCCTTCCACAGTACAGCATCAATGGCAATTCCCTTTCCCTGACTTTTCCTGCACTGTACTGCAGAAGGCAGCACTATCAAGTGCTTTGGCCATTACTGCATGCCTACAACTGATGGGATTGTGGCAGGAAAGAGGGCCATTACCGGATTTTTTTCCGATAGTGTTTCCAATGGATGAGGACATGACAGCCCTTGGTCAGCAACAATGTTGTGCAAAGGCATGCATCCAAGACCAAGAACAACACATTACCATGCCAGAATGACAACGTTGTGTGCGGTAAGAGCCTTACTCTGCCTAATAGCAGAGGACCTTGAGAGATTAGGGCACAACATTGCTGAGCAGGTGCTTCACATCCCCATCCATTGGAAACATGCCCTATACCATTACAGAAAAAAATCTGGCAATGGCTCCCTTTCCCACCACGATCCCATCAGCTGTGGGCATGCAGTAAGGGCCGAAGCACTTGATAGCACTTCCTTCTGTGGTACAGTGCAGGAAGAGGCAGGGAAAAGGACTTGCCATTGGCACTGTACTACTGAAGGAAGATGAGTGTTCCTAATGCTACCCAAGCTATCCATCCACTGCCAGCCGTGTGTGATAGACAGCATTCAGACCCCGATCCCATCCTGGCAATGGCACTGCTGGGATCCCACCAGGACAGCGCAATATTGAGGCATAGTGTGGAAAGGGCCTAGGTTTCAAATCTTTGCTCAGTTATGGAAACCCAATGGGCAACCTCGGGCAAGTCCCACTCTCTCAGCCTTAGAGGAAGGCAGTAGCAAACAGTGTCCTCTGAACAAGTCTTGTCAAGAAGACCCTAAGTTAGGGTCACCACAAGTTGGAGTTGGAGTCAACATGAAGGCACAACAAACCGGCATTTATCAGAATATTTTGTTTCTTCTTAAAAGTCTTATCACAAGATGTGAGCAAACTGAGGAGGTCAGGGAGAGAATAAACAAAGAAGAACAGGTAAACACTAGTGAACTAGAGATCCAAAACAGCGAGAAACATGTGTTTTTATGAATGCAATCCATTTTGCTAATTCACAAACAATAAAATATTATTTCAAGACCTTTTTTTCCTTATTTAAGAGAGAGGACTTACGTGTTTCAATCTTTTTCAGCTTTGTGTTATGTACATTGTAACCTTGTACCTGAAGGAACATCTTGCCTAAGAGAGTAAAAACTAGTTTTAAAACCATATGCAACCAACACAGCAACTCTTGAACTTCTACACTCTTTTGAGTGTCATTCATATTCGGTACTTCTATCACCTGTCTTTCTTGTGAGGTAGGGGGACATTATAAAGCCTTTAAACCCAAAGCATGTGAATGAAAATCTTGGGCTTCTACTCCATCAGCTGTTCCAACATGGCCAGTGGTCAGTGATGAGAAAGGTCACTGTCTAAAAACCTCTGGAATCCTAGACTGGCTACCTAGTTAAGGAGATGTAACAAAGTAATGTCTCCTACCCACCCCTCTTGGTCCACCATAAGAGCCAGGAACTAAATCAGGGGAAAAGGGTCCATTCAGCTGGTGATAGAGGTGCGAGGAAGAGGATGTTTCCATTCCCCTCTTACTAATGAGTGAGACTGTGACAAGGGCTTGTGGCAGAGGTCCTGCTTCTGATTGGATGGCGATAAGTTCCATTGATTTGAATGCAATTGACTTTCAAGTAACTATACTTAGGATTGCAGTTCAAGAAGGTTGTACCCACTATAGGTAGCATGCTAGTGCAAAGATCCTACACCTTGAAAAAAATCTGCTTTTATACTTGTGTATGATTAAAATCCAATACTATTATGTTTTCACAATCTGTTGTACTTTCAGTACACAGTATTGCTTGCATTAGTGCCACTAAGTATTATGCTAGTACTTACAAAACTGCTTCCAGAACATGCAACTTCTAGTTGGCCAAAAAGCACCTTTCTCACCATTGGCACAAAATTCATAGTAATATTTCTCTGTTATTAGAAAGTACCATTCAGTCTCTTAGAGACTGGTAGCAAGGTGTATCTAACTAGTTAATGAACAGCAACACGACCAAAGCAAGTCTTAAATTATTAAGCAAGTCTCCTTAATCAAGAGAGAAATTTCTTTTGAGGATCAAATTACTTTTTTTGGACTCCTCAGTAACAACAGCCATAAGGCTTGAACACTGAGGTTGTACCAAAGAAGAGAAATTATCATTTTGAAATCTAATTAGCGTTATTAGCTCTAGGCATCCATAATCCTCAACTGCTTTTAATTTGGATCTCAGTGTCCTTCATGCTACATCCCTTTTGCCCAGTCAGGCTTGGTGGGGAACATTTCAAAGATTGTGTTGACTATTGTTCCTCTATCATTGGCTTCCTTGTGGCCCAATGCAAAGCAAAATACGTCTTCTGATATACCTTAAGATTTTTTTGTCACAGGATAAATACTTGCATTGTGGTTTTGGTAGCAAATCCCAGTATTTATTCCCAAAACCTAATAGGTGATCACAGTGGAGCCATGATATGATTTTGATCTTTGGGGTGGATAAGGTGCTATCTAAACAGGCCATACAAAGTGCAGTTTAAATTGTGTTGACACCCACATCCAACCCTAAGAAAAATTCATGGTGGATAATTTCTGACTGCACGTTGGACCAAGTAGGATTTTGTTATGGTTTTATGTTCACTTGATTCTTTTGCTGAACATTCAAATTAGCTTAGGCTAGAGGATGAGAATCTGCAGCTCCACATGAGTCTAGATTTGGCCCACAAGGTGTCTGGAAATTGTCCTCACCCCATAGCTAGAGAAATCTCTCTCTCTCTCTCTCTCACACACACACACACACACAGAGCTCATGTTCCCCATCAGAAAGGCAAGCTACTTGTGGAAGAATCTTGCTCAAAAACAGAACATAACAGGACACCACTTATTGTAACATATAGCCCCCAGGTGAGACTACTCAAATGCATCAACAGTGAGCTGCAACCATTTCTGGAGAATAATACTGCCTGCTCACAAGCTTTGGACGAGAAGCCTTTACTTGCTTACAGATTACCTGTCCCCCACCACTTTAAACAGCTTCTCACCTACAACAGTACAAATAACATATATGGAGATGTAGAAACAAGATCATCCTAGAAATCCAGGTGCCAATTGTACATCCCCATTTACTCTGGCGGTAGTATATGTTTTGTTACCTGCCATCAAGTCTGTTTCAACATCGGATGACTTTGTAAATGAAAGATCTCCAGGAGCCCCTGTATCAACAGCCTTGCTCAGGGACCTGACTTCTTTGGCCCTTTTCGCATGGGCCTTTGCTCGCGCGACAGCCCCGTGAGCCTCGCGGGAGTGGGAGCGTCGCTCCGCACGATGCACTCCCACTTCCGCCCGGCTCACGGGGCTGAAGCAGTGTGAGCGCAGGTTTTTTGATTTTCGCGTCCAAGCGAAAATCACCCCACGCTCGCGCAATGCTCCCGGCGCCCACCCACACTTACCTTTCGTGCAGAGCCTCTGGGAGCCGACCGGGTCGCGCTTCCTTCCCTCCGCCCCTGCAGAAGGAAGGAGCGGGGTGGGGAGGTAGCGCGACGGACGCAATGCCCGCTTCGCACGCAGGGGGGAGGAATCCGGGGGAGGAATCCGGCGCGCGCGGGGGGAGGAATCCGGCGCACATGGGGGGGAGGAATCCGGCGCGCGCGGGGGGGAATCCGGCGCGACGCCGCCCGCTTCGCACATGCAGGGGGGAATCCGGCGCGAGGTCTCCCGCTTCGCACGGGGGGGAGGGCGGCTTGCGCGGCAAGCCTCCTTCAATGCCGCTTCCCCGCTGGTTCCTTTGCCTGCGGAAGGAAGGAGGGGGGAAGCGGCAGCCTCCCGGAGGAGCCTTCTTGCGCTTGCTGGCCTCCCCCACTTGCGCTAGAACCTCAGTGCGAAAAGGGCCTTTGATTCCATCAAACTCAGGGTTCTAACTTCCTTAATTCAATCAATTCATCTATAATTTGTTCTTCCTCCTTTCCTTCTACTTTCCACTTTTCCCATCACTCTTATCTTGTCCAGTGAGTCATGTCATCTCATGACATGTTCAAAGTACGATAGCCTCAGTTGGCTTCAAGTAAGAAGCAACATTACAACTTCTTCCTAATTCAGCAACGTTACAGATCCTATTAACATCACCCACAACATGAGAGGTATATTTATATTCATTTGCTTATATTACTTTTTGTGCTATATTAATTCTCCGTCAGCAATTCTCCTCTGTATTCTACATTGCATAAACAGGACGGTCTTTACACCCAGGGATAAATCTGATATTAGAAATGGCAATATCCTGAAACAGTGGCAGAAGATCTTTATCTTCCTGGATATACACTGAAGTTCAAGTATATATTCTGGAACAATTCAACAAAACAAAACATGGGAAAACTGGAAAAACAAACAGCTGAACCAAGCTATATTCTTAAATTCCATTCCATTAGCAGAAATAGAAACAAAGATAATGGCTTCTTGGTTTTCTGCAGATATTAATATATAGGTGCCCATTACAACTGCACATGTAACAAAAGGAATATCCTCAGAAAAGTTTCTTCCATCAAGAAAATGACCTTTGGCTAAGCAGAATGTATTACATTTACACCTCAAGACTAACATCTGTTTCAGAGACCTATGTCACCTTTTACAACTCCTTGAAGTTTTATGGCAGGGTCACAATTTTAATTTCCTTTTCCTGTATCCTATTGCCTTTTGATCCTAACCTCACAATTATATAGCACTAATATACTGTGGCTTTAATACTCTGCCCATGCATCTAAGGCAGTGGATTCAAATCCACAAAAGTTCATGCCAAAATAAATCTTCCTTAAAGGTACTGTGAGATTTCCCATTCCCCCACTTTGCTTTATTATGCAGAAACAGACTAACATGGCTATCTCTTTGATAACCCAAATCTAGAAAATCATTAAGTGCACTCAAGTCACATAGATCCAAAAGAGCCTTAACTGTATATGCCTAATGCACTGGACTATAAGCAGGTTAAACAATCACAAAAGGTGACTGAGGAGAGCAAATATAAACTGGAACATCCATCAGAAAGCCCACATAACAGTTTAGTCCATGAACTGAAAATGTCTCATTCAAACCAATACTGTTGGGAAGTCATGAAGCATGCTGCCAAACAGCTCTGCATTATTTTCCATAAATGGGTGCACATGTAGCCAATGAAAACTAAGCTCACTTATGCTATTACTAAATTTCCTCCCTTTGACTTTGTCTCTTTTGACAGAAGCTGTGAATTAATTAGCAATTAAGATTTTTAGTGCAATCTACCCAGTTCCCATTGTACTCAGAGAAAGCAAAAACTGCCAATTCGGTGCTCTCTGGGTTCCTGCCAAAGACCTGCTGCTGCTGCTGCTGCTGCTGAATCAATTCTAGCAATGCAAATCAAGCAACATCTTCCTAGAAAATGCTGGACCTTCAAATTTAACACAAATGTCTCTCTCTCTCCCAGTCTCCCTTTTTTTTAAAATGAATCTTCTTATTCTGTGATTGCAGTCTTGCACTGCTGTAAGGAAACTCCTCAGCACTTTAGACGTGAACAGGAATTAATTTCCAGTTCATCAGTACATCCAGTAGAATCACATGGTGCAGATCTCCTGGACTATGCAGGTTTGATTACTAGTAAAGATAGCATGTCTGGGCACACATCAATAAAGACCCCCCAACTTCCTGTCCACAGAAAATAATACATGAAGGATAATGTTAATTGTCTCTAACATGCTGTTTTCTATTTGACAGGATGTCTAATTTTCAAGGGAATCCCTTTCCTGACCTCAAATGATACAGTCAGTCTACGTCAAGCTGTACTCTAAAACCTTACTACTCCAACATAGAAAGGTAGACTACAGTCCTCCATTCTATCTTTGTCATGTCACTTATCCAGTGATGTTGGACTATGGTTGCCAGGTTGAATATGGAATGGGTCTCCTGTAACATTAATTGTAAATGTCCTGTCACAGAGGTCGTCCGCACCTTGGATCAGACTAGGTTCGGACTATTTACCTTAGTTCCGCACCTTAGTCCGATCCAAAACGCCCCCAATGGTCCTCCAGCACACTAAGTGAAGACCATCTTCTGGAGCGTGCCATTGCATTCCTGCTCACTTGTGCAGACGTGCAGGCTCGCACAAATGCGAGCCTGTGATCAGCAGAGGGTGGGCTGTGGGCGTGGCCAGCATCAGAACAGGAATCTGCCATTTTGTAAGCCTGAGCAGTGCAGATCTACAGACCTCTCACTGCTCCGATTTGCCCTGAACCAAACAGAGGAGCCCTGCAGAAGAGCTTAAAGGAGAGTCCGTGTTGCTTCGAGCCAAAAAGAACCGGTGAGTAATGGCATGAAGCGATTCACTCGCCTCGTGCGGAAAGGGCCATTGTTTAAAAGAAACTTTCCTAGCTAGATCAAGGATGAGGAGGAAAAGGAGGAGTGTTGGGAGTGTAAAAAGCCTTTGTAAAAAGGACCCTTACTGTTAGAAGTGTTAACTCAGATGTGCCTGCATTTGGACAGCCAGGTCTGTGTGTTTCTTTAATTCATGTTTCATCTTTCTCCTAAAGTGGAACTAAAGGAGGTTCACAAGAAAATTAATTCAAAAGATATAGAAAGAACCACAAAAAGTGGTAAGAACACAGTTGAACAAATAGTAATATTGAAAAACAATTTAATTAAAAGCAATTTAAGATCATGCACATAGAGAATGTACAGCATCTACCCATTAAGAACTACTTACTCAGCAACCAATCAATTGTCAAGAAGTTGGCTGGATAAAAAAATCTTTTAGAGTTTGTTAGAGACGATAACATCTCATGTCACACAGGTGGATTTCTGCTCACAAACTGAGATTTAACCTTTCTCTCCTCCCCTTAGAGCCCCTTCACAACAAATCTCCAGCAGAGAATTTCCTAACACTGGAGGAATGAACAGGGTGGGATAATCAATTGTGCCAGTAGTATCCATTCCAGTGTTGAACACAAGAGATACATCCCAGAGTTTACATTTTAGTAATGTGCAGTTATATGGGATATTACATAACAGCATGCAGTTATGGAAGACACCATGTAACAGCATGTAATTTACCGATATGCCCTAGAAACACCACTTAAAGCTCCTGAAGCAAAGCAAGTCCTGAAGCAACTCTGGGGTCATACTGTAGATAAAAGTTATAGTCTTCCACATTACTGTCACTTGGGTCAGTGAATGCAGAAATGGTTCACGCAGCATGGTTTTTCAGCAGCCACTCTCTCACTAACAAAATCCATTTGGGCACATGGATTGGGAATGACTGTCACAGTGCAGAGCAAGTATGAACTCCATCAAAAGAGGATGAATAAAATAATGGGAAAAACACACTATGAATAGGAGCTAGAATCCTGTTGGTGAATTATCATGGTGTCAGTTGGTCTTAATCATTGCAACTCATGTTTTGGACCACCGAAGAGGTCAGAATTCTTTAGTGACCATGCAGTGACCAAAATCCTCCCCCCCACACACCTTTTCCCAGCTTCCCACCCAACCCAGCTATTTCCTGGTCATTGGAGAGTGCGGGGAAGAGTGGACAAGCATTCAGCTGTCTTCCTATAGCTGGATGCTGCCAATGACATCAGCTGCAGGGACCTTTGGAGTCCCTGTGAGTGCCTTGTCTCCCAATGCAGAGTCACAGCCAAAATACTCAGGAAAGAAATCTGGATATGATTTGATAAACTATATGAGCAAATATGGTATTGTGATCATCATAAGAATCATTCATCAGAGAATTCCCCTGCAGGTCAAGCAGGGACAAAGACGGGGCTTCACCTTCAGAATAAAAGCAATAATAAATTTGGAAACAGTGTATATATTCAATAGGCAGAAAGAAAAATAAAGCCAATTGGTAATATGATTGCCTGCAAAAGGATTTTTTTTGAAAAGCAACTAATGGAAATAATCTTCCTATTCCATTGTTCCAGTTAAGTCAGATGGAATATATATATTAATAAAACAACAGTTTCCCAGCCAAATGTCAATATCTGTAGAAAAAATTATAGTAAAATTGAGAGCCAATCTAATACAGTACACAGAGTATTAGACTCAGACCTTGGATCAAATTCCATTCAGATATTAATTTGTTGAATGACTTCAGGATCAATTTGCAACTTGTCCTTATTTGGGTCTCACATTTCTAAAATAAAAATATAAAGTTTTCAACATTTTTCTCAATAGTTGGCCTAACAGAAATCCTGTGCATGGCTACTTGCAAGCACATACCACTGTTTTCAGTGAGGCTTACCAGATAAACATGCATAGCATTGCAGCATGAACCTGGAATTCCTGGCTTTATCCTAGAGAGCTTCTGTAAGAGTAAGCTTACAATCTTCATGATCATTCCTGGGTGACTATCACAACATGGGATAACTTGCACGTGTGATACTGCCATGTCAGCTAAAGAAGGACTTAGAGCTGAACTAAGATTTTCAGGAAGAGAACATATAACCATAAGAAAAGTCCATCTGGATCAGACCAAAGGGCTGTCTAGTCCAGCATTCTGCACCCATAGTATCCAACCTGGTGCCACAAGCTAGGCATACTTGTATTCTCCATCCATTTATTTTCAGAAGCATATTGTCCCCAAGTTCATTATTACATTCCCTCCAACTGTACCAATTTAAAGTGGTTTTGTCCCAATTAATTTTCAGTTATCACACTTTTACAGCAGCCTTCAAAATGTCCATATTCCCTCTCTCCTCCCACTTTCTCCATTGGGCCTCAGCTTACTTCAGTTGCTGTAAACTAAGTTCAAAGTCCAAAATCAGTTTATACTCTGTTCATTCAGTAGGGGAGGAGGAGAGGAGTGGCCAGAATCTTGTCCATTCTATTAGTGTCAAGCAAAAGCAATCACTTCAGTTTCTCATAGTTTGTGTGTTCTTCTTCACTTTTGCCATCTTGACCACATTCTAATGTTACATAGCCACATCCATCCCAGTTTTCATCTGTGCAAGGTGGGGTAGTGGTGGTATGCTATTAAAGTAGTGTGGCCTGTTTCACACATGCATGCACACACACATACATGTGGGAGCTACCTTCCCATTGTTCTGTCTAATGAAGGTGTGGTAGAGGTGTGATTACTGTAAACTTAAAGGAGAGGATGATGACAAGGATGTCGGGCTAAAGCCATGTGCAAGAAGCCCTCTAGTTTTTGGTTCTTTTATTTCTACTTTTCAGGTTGATCTATGTGTGTGCCTTGGATGACACCGTAAAGAGAGCAAGATTAATTATCCCTCTAGATCTCTTGGCTGTCCTCAGAAGACTATTGACAACTGTACATTTGCTGCCAAGCTCTTGTGGCTGTACAAGCCCTCTGGTTCCTTGGCCACCAAATGAATGATTTTTACTACACTGTTAACCATTTTCTCCAGCGTGCTGCTAGATATACTAATTGGGATCAAGATAAACCTCTCATTTTTATATCCATGGAATTAGAAAAATGATTACTTGCACTGTTTTGTAAAATACGAGTGTTTCAACAGTAGGCATTTCATGTATTTTCATATCATTTGCATCGTGTTTAAGAAAATGCAGAGGAACTCTTATGAACTCAAGAAAGGTAATAGCAACAGTAAAATGCGTTCTCTCAGTCTAGAGAGGTGAGGAGCATATAGCAAGTGGTCCACAAGGCCTCCATCCCATATTTATGGTCACCCAAGCCCAACAGGTTTCACCAAAAGCCCTAGATACCACCCCAAAATTAATTGGAGGGATGAAAAATCACTTCCAAATCATCCAGACTGGCACAAAAACACACCAAAAATGTAGCATCTGTATTATTTGTCCCCATTACCATCCCAAATGGAAAAGCAGCTGAAAACAAAACAAAAAAAATTGAAAACAAAAGTAAAGCCAAAACTAGAAGTGGATTCTAGTAGCTTCTGAGTTAGTCCAAGTGTGTTGGTAACACCGTCCAGAGTCACAGTGGAAAAAATTCTGCTCTTTAAAAAAATGTGAACATTTGGGAGTGTTTTATCTGAATTAGGATAAGTGCAAAAATTTTCCATAGAAGATGAAGTGGATGCCTGTAGTTTCCTACATAGACATTCCCCTTTAACAGAGGAAGGAGGTGATCTTGACTTCCAGCAAGCCAGGAAATAGATACTCCTGGCTGCAGCTCTGCAGCAAGGAGACCTTTCATGTCAAAAGTGCTGGACAGAGGGATTGTCATGCACTGCTTTCAGGACCTAGACATAGACTATGACTCAGAGACTGAAACTATGGAACCTGAACAGAAGGAGACAGTACCATCCACCCCAGAGACAGAACAGAGGGCAGTGCCAGCCCAAGCAGACAGCCCTGCTCCTTCTGGCATAGAAGATAACTTACCAATGCCCACCTTCATTATGCATAGACACCAAAGGGAAAACCTATGCAGATCCCAGCAATTTTATAACAGATAGCAGTTAATGAAGCACCAGCTTTTTGACCTCTGAAACTATAGAAGCTGAGCCATTCCCCTCCAGAACTTGTTGGTGATTAAGTGACCATTTCTCCTGCTGACCTCTGCCTTAGGTTTGTATTGACTGTGCTTTGACTTATGAATATTGTTGGGACTGTTATTGTGTTTCATATTTGTTTTGAGTCTGTTTCTCTACTAGATTAAAATAAGGAATTGCACTGTGAAACTGAGGCTAGTTGCTACTGCTGGTTCTTATCAGCTGTTCTTTGGCTGACTGCTTGGACTGATAGTGGACAGAGATCTCTAAATGGAGAAAATCTGCTTGGATTAGAAGGTTACTGGAAGATCACCTTTCAGGGACTGGAAGATCACCCTTCAGGGACTGGAATTCCCATTACTTGCATTTATTTTTGAGTAAATATGTTGTGACTGGGAAGGAATGATGGTGAGACATCTTTTGCCCTTGCCTTGAAATGCACAGAAGTTTGGAGAATCTATCACCCCATACTGGCTACCTGCTTTGTTAAAGAAAACTCTTAAATAAACCTTTCAACTTAGAAAAGTGAAGAATTTTTCTCACCAAGACCGAACAATGGAGCTTCTCCATCCACCTTCTTTCTGCAAGCAAAAGCTGAGTAACTGTGTCACCTGACAAGATCAGCTACACAAATTAGAAAATTGGGGATTGTTGTGTTTAAAAGAGAATACTTAAGGATGTAAGTGCATATATTTTGTGGATAGATGAATCTCGTCTTACTTTTAAGACTGAATTGGATTTTAACAAGGAGAAATTATAATATGAGAAAGTACAGATATTATCTATTTTATGTTGATAAGACTGACTTGCTGGAGGCGCTTAGATAGAGGACAGATGAAGTGACTTTCTAAATCTGAAATTGCTGGGCTGAATGAAAGATGGAACCTCCCAAGGAACTTTTCAGGACTTTTTTTTACAATAGATAATGGATAAGCTACATTCTTTGAGAGAAGTGGAGCTCCTAACTTTGAAATGGAACATGATAGAGGCCCTAAGGAATGAGATCAACAAGGTCAAAGAAGAACTTGTGGCGGGGAGGGGTTGTAAGATGAGAAGGAGATACAAAATTTAGAAATATGGAAGTGAAGGAGGTTGAAAATCATGTCAAGAGACAAATTCAAGTTGAGCTAATTGAGGGAATAGCTACCAAATTGGGGGAGATGAATAGCCATGAAGTTCTGGTTTGTGAAATGGGGATTATAGCTCAAGGATGGGAGAAGAAAAGGAGGCTAATTTGACACTGATCTGTAATCTGTAATCAAACAACATTGATAGTTGAATGAAACAAAATTGATTTAGCCTGTATGACTGAAGGAGGGCAGAGAGGAAAATGTTCTGTTTCATCACTATTATCTTAAAACACCAAGAAGGAATGAACTGGAAATATTAGTAAATGGCAAGGAAAGGAATTGGAGAAGATGTAGAGAAGTTATGAGTAGAGTAACTACTAGGAAAAAGAGATATTAAATTCAAAAATGAAATAGATTTGGTTAAAACTAGGTTAGGAAATTGTTATAGATAGAAGATAATGAAAACTGGATTTGGTTAATAAATGGTGTAAAAGATTTGACAATATAAAATGGTATACAAATATTTGGATTTAGTGATTTAGTGACATTGGATTTAGCATGTAACAGATCTACAGTATTAAGTAGTGAAAATATTATGTAGTTAAGTCAGTAAGTTTCTAATTCTTATGTCTCATGTTTTGTTCCTTTTTTCCCCTTTTCTCTTGTATATTTGTAGAATCTTGGTGTTCTTAGAAACTATTAATAAAAATATCTTAAAAGGAATGAGAACATGGGGGGGGGATACACGGAGGGGCAGGGCTAGAGCATGTGTCCCCAGCAAGCTGTACACTTGTACAAAAAGTAATGGCCACAAGTTGTGGCCAAACAACACAAAACTGAGTTATATGGTTCTTTTGCTCTAAATTCTTTTTTGTTTTAATGATTTTGTCGGAGTGTTGGAGGGCAGCAGTCAAGACCAAATAGAGATAACTATCATTTCCCCTCATTGCTTATTGTCCAATGGTGGTAGAAAAGAAGATAAAGGTATCTAACAAATTTTCCTTTGTGAGTAATAAATCAATAGGAAGGGGACAGTTTTGATCAGACAAACGTCAGGAAGAGGAAATTATTAAGTATGTCTTAACTGTTCCTTCTCTTGATGGCAATCTATAGGGAACATAAGAAGACCCATGTCAAATTAGAACAATGATCCGTGTAATCTAACATTCCAGACTGACCATTCAGATGCCTATAAGACCCCCACACACACACCAACTTAAGTGCAATAGCATCTTTCTTCTTATATTCCCCAGTAGCCAGTATTCAAAAATACACTGATGCCGTAAGTCAGTTGTTCTTAAACTGTGGGGTAGGACCCTAAAGTGGGGGGGGGCAGGGTGATAGTTGTTCAAGGGGAGTGCACGAGAATTCAGCATGCAAATACAGCAAATGTGAAAAAGAAGGGCAAGTCTGTATGCGCATGCACACACCACTGAGGAATAACTGTTATTTTATACCTTCCTCCAGCTTCAAACATAGCAAAAACTGCCTTCCCATTTTTTTATGCTTTTCTCATTCAGCTTCTCTGAATGCTCCATTGCTGGTGTAGGAGACAAATCCTCCTTAGTGACCAGTAGGCAGTTTCTCAGGTTGGGCAGGAGGGAAGTGAAGAGAGAAAGCAGAGAGACAAGAACTCAGCATTAAGATGATGGGTGCAAGTCAGAATGAGGGGCCTGTGATAAAAAGAGGGAGAGAAAGGCATAGGATAGAAATGGGGCAAGGCGTAATGTGAATTGAGAAGCTCAACATCTTCATGTAGATATAAAGGGGGTCAAAGGCATAAAAAGTCTGAGAACCACTGCTGTAAGTTATGTATAACCAATGTGGTTGGTACCCATTGACAGCTTTATCCTCCATGATTTTTTTTCTATTCCCATTTAAAGCTGTCAGAATTTAAAGCCATATTTACATCTCTCAATAACCACTTATCTTAATTATAAACAATGTGCAGATGTATTTATCCTGAATCTGTTATGTCCCTGAATCTTTCTCAACATTCAACTCCATTGGACAACTCAGGATTTACTGAATGCTTGGTAACTAGTTAAAAAGACAAGTTGCTTGACATTTCTTTAGGAAATAACTAAAGCTTTGCATTACATTTTCAACTAATTGGATACAGTGCCAAACCTTTTTGATGTAACTGAGAGTTCTGTTACATTTATAGCTTACTAAGCTCTAATTGCAGTAACAAAATGATTTTAACTATTTATAGTATTGCAGTAGCCCTGCTAAATGGGAGGAGGAGGAGGAGGAATATCACATGGCTGAAGTGCTGGCTCATGCTGTGCCTGGGGATGTCAATCTTTGCACATTTTGTTATCACTTGTAAGACTCAAAATTTTCAAAAAAATTACTCCCTGATAGTTAGTTTATGATTCTTTTTACATATTGTTTGATGATTTTTCACATTTCAGGATTTTTTGCAACAACAACAGTTTATAGGTTTTCTCCACCCACAAGAAATAGTCACACAAGAAAATATATTTTGCATAAAAAGCAAAAGAAATATTTGTGTGTTTTTTTTCAAAATACCAAAACTGTGAATAACCACAAGGAGCTGACCATTCTCTCCCCACCCCTCACAGTGGGGTATCTTGATGTGTTAAGATATCTTTTCCCATCAAGAATGCAAAAATGGTAATTTTCTTTAGATTCCAGTGTGTGTCTCATTGTTGCTAAATCATGCTTCCCGGTAGGACCATTTTCTCACTAGACTGTTATAGTGCTATTATTCCACTTGCAACATCCTATGGAATCCTGGGGTTTGCAGTTTGGGGAGGGGCTGGCTGGCCCCTCCCCAAACTGAAAACCCCAGGATTCCATAGGATGTTGCAAGTGGAATAATAGCACTATACCAGTGTAGTGTGGAAATGGCCTAGATATTCAGACAATAAGATGGATGGGAGCAGGATGTTCTGTAGCAGAAGCCACTGGCTTGTAAAATAGAGATTGATTTGTGTTTGTAATTTCAAAGTAACCATTCTGTTACTTTTGAGAAATGGGAACTACTTTTTAAAAATTATGACTATAACTAGTGACTGTGAAGGCCTTCAGTCTGCTAGTAAATGCCTTTAAAAAGCAATTTTCTAAGCTCTGCTAGAGTAACTACATTGGGGAGAGGGATCATACAGTACAAATTCAAAGCCCTACAGACAATCCTAACATCTGTCATACTATAAGTCTGGACCATTCTCCATCCAGAACCAGCCTTCTGTTGCAGAAATGTTTGCATTCCTATGCAACATTCTCAAGCTATCAATTCCAGCCTGTAGAGACCACAACACAATGCCAAAATAAAAATGATGCTAATTCACTTCTATGACAGCACTATTATGCCCGTCAAGGAGAAATGAAGCAAAATGATGTCAGCCGAAAATGCTGAAGGTCACAATAAGACTGCCATGGTGAAGTTGTACTAAAATAACTTGTCCAGACAATGGTGGGTAGTGGGAAAATATACAAATGTCCTAAGAGGATTCACAGCTTGTGTAAGACTCATAATTTTGTTGACCTCAAACTATTTTGTCAACCCTACTCGGGGATGCTAAGAATTGACACCTTTTAAAACTGGTTTTCATTGCACCGAATGCATTGTAAGCAACATTCTTCTTAGATAAGTTATGCATGCAGTTCTGAAAATCCATGTACTCACATGTACAGATGCAATCTAACAGAGGTGGATGATACATTAGCCTGAATCCCTTTGGTATTCCTACTAAAGGAAACCTATTCCTACTAAAGTGAACCCATTGAATCTGTATTGACTCACCATTTAACAATTGAGTCAATGGGTCTACTTAGAACTAACTAACAGGATTCCAGCCATAACCTGTGGTCTACATATTGCATGAGTAGGGCGATGAGGCTTCAGAATAAAACAACACACCAAAATTGGGGAATAAAGGCCACAACTTTATTGGCTACAGCATACAATGGGTTGGCCAAAACATGGGTCTGGATCCTTGCATCACTCAGCCCGTTGCTGACCGATGTACCCAAGCTTCCAACCAGTGTCGGAATCTCAAATGGCTGCCAGGGGATCCCACCGCCTGAACTCCCTGTCACCAGGAGGTGCAAGCAAGGCATGTCCCCCCGAGCCGGACATGCTCGCCACTGCCTTGCAACCCCTCCAATCCACGAAGGGCGAATGAACCTTGCCCAAAGGCCATTGGCCCTGATCCACCTGGATCTAAGACCCATGTGACCGCCAAGAAGGTGGGCCCACTCCTGGGGACCGCCTATCGCTAACCCCGCAGCTGCAGCCAATAAAGAGTCATGTCAGCCAGGAATGCCCCCCCAACAGCCCACATGTGCCAAAGATGAAGGCCAGCATGGGGAGCTAACAGTTCTAAGTCAGGCCTGATGTAACCTGTGAAGGCCCTAGATCTCCATCTTCCCACCCTCATTATGTCCCCATCAGACAGACCCCATTCAGAAGCTGTGGTAGCAGCCTCGATTCAAAAAGAGTGACTCCCAAAGTGCGTAAGAGGTAGCCCAAGGTGGGCCAGAGCCGCCTGAAGGATGGCCACAAATTGGAAACTTGACAAAACAGTGCGATACTGGTGGATGAACAAGGGCCCCGGACCCTTGGGCCTCATCCACAGGTACCTGGTCCATGCGCCAAGCATGGAGCCACACCGTGGTCCCCCACCCCTGTTGGTCATTCTTCAAGCGCCTTACCTGCAAGGCGAGAGAAGACCTGTGGAAGACGGCATCCCCAACCAAGAATGCCCTGTTGGAAGCATCCAACTTTGAGATGCACACCAGCTCACCCACCCTGAACGCACCAAAGAATGCAATGATGAAAGTGGCCCTGAACAGGGCTACTTCAAAGCAGGAATGGCAGACTCCGGGCGGAGACTAGATCCAGTCCCCAAGCAGGTTGAATGAAATAGGACTCCTGGTGTCCCTGGGACAAGGACACGAGCGCATCCAGCCCACCAGCACCTTTCTGACCCAAAAGGATGCACAGGGGTTGCCCCACCCCACAGCCTTGCAAAAGAAGGAGATACTCACCAGATGAGCTGGCAGCAAATGAGGAGAAAGTCCAAGGTCCCATAAGCGAGCCATAAAATGCAAGACATGTCACTCAGAAATCTTGTCCTCAAGACAATACCTCTGTAGCTGACAAAAGTCCTGGAACCTGCTGAATGCCTTGCAGTAAGCCGGAAAGGTGCTGGGTGCGATGGACTGGAACAACCTTTCCATTACTCATCATTCCCAAGGTCTCATAGCTCCTCTGGGAATGCTGCTGACACAGGGTCCACCTCTGGGGCCAAGGATTGAAATCTCTCCTCCTGGAAGCAAGACAAGGAGTCTGCGATTGCATTGTCCAACCCTGGAACAAATTTAGCTGATTAGGATATGTCAGCGGACAAGCAGGCAAGAACGAATCTCCGAACCAGTCTCATAACCCTGTTGGACTCGGACAACTGGAAATTGATGACAGCCACCACCACCTGATTGTCGCACCAAAAACAGACCTTCTTATTGCTGAGCTCCTCTAACCAAATGGACACCGCTACCAGGATAGGAAAAAATTCCAAAAATGTGAGGTCCCTAACCACATCTCCCGCCAGCCATGCCTGCAGCCAACGCCTAGCTCACCAGCACCCTTGAAACAAAACTCCAAAACCAACTGACCCAGCTGCATCGGACCGGATCTGGAGTGCCTAACCGGACTCGATTCTATCCTGCCAAACTGACACCTCATTGAAGTTATCAAGAAAGGAAAGCCATACCCCAAGGTCCTCCTTAACACCTCTGGTGATGCGGATGTGATGATGGGGGGCCTTGACACCCGAAGTAATTCTCGCTAACCTGGCACAGAAAGCCCTGCCGGGGGCGATGACCCCACAGGCACAATTGAAGTGCCCCAACAAGGCCTTGCTCCTTTCCAAAAAGGAAGCGATGAGTTCCTTGATACCCGCCAACTTGTCATCTGGCAGGCGGGACACTCCAAGGACTAAGTCAAGCTGGATGCCCAAATAGGAAAGCAATGTGGATGGGCCTTCAGTCTTTTCCTGTGCCAAAGGAACCCCAAGCTCATGTGCCAATACTTGGAAAACTTCCATCAATTTGGCACAATCCCCTAACACGCTTTTCCCCACAAACAGGAAGTTGTCAAAGTAATGAGTGACAAGGGAGGACCGCACCCGGCACTTGACCACCCATTCCAAGAAGGTGCTAAAGGTTTTGAAGGCAGCACAACTAACGGCACACCTCATAGGCATGGTCCTATCGTAATACCAAAACCTACCAAATTTGAATTCCAGCAGACAGTAATCATCTGGATGAACCAGAAGTAGCCTGAAGGCAGACTGGATATCGCACTTGGCAATAAGCACCACCCAACTGCACAACCTCACCAGACTGATGGCCTGATCAAAAGAGGAATAATGAACTGAACAAAGGTTGCAGGGAATGCCATCATTAACTGATGAACTCTTTGGGAAGGACAGGTTATGAATGAGCCAGAACTCACCCAGGGTCTTTTTGGGGACCATGCCGAGGAGAGACACCCTGAGATTAGGCATAGGTGGTGAGGAGAAGGGGCCCGCCACCCTGCCTGCATGCACCTCCTTAGCAGTTTTATTAGCAACCACCTGCGGCAGATCGCAGGCAGATTTCCAGCCTCAAAGGCCAACCGAGGCCCTATGGCTAGGATGCGAAAGCCCACTGTAAATCCACACTCAATGAAATGAGCCACCCTCTGGTCTGGATAAAGAGCCAGGAGAGGGTGGAGCACAGGCAGGCAGACTGGGGAATAGGAGCAAGTGAAATTAATGCTGGTGGTCCCTGTACCGCTGGCGGGGGAAGTAGACAGGGGAGCATCCTTCCTGCTGGGATGAATGCCCCCACCATGGCCTGGGCGAGATAACTGGTTTCCCCCGAGGTGGGGGCAGGACACCCTGAGGTGGGAACCCAGGCAGCCTACGCAGCTGTGTTCAGCTGAGGACTCACCCCACACCCATTGATTGAATCGCCTCTGCTCCTCCTTCTGCGCTGCTTGTTCTTATTCCTCTTCTTCTTTCTACCACGCCTCTCCCGGCTGGAGGATTCAGAGCTGGAATCTGATGAGGAAGAGGTGCTGGAAGATGAGGAAGATGGAGATCGCTGTCGATGGCCCTGCCATGCCCGGGGCTATTCAGAAGGTGTGTCAGCCTCACTCTGGTTTAGAGAGGGTGGGGGGCAGGCACAGACCACTTCTCCAGTAATTGCACTTTCTCCACCAATAACTCAATAATCTGTGTAAGACCAGCCAATACTGCTTTGTCATGTGGGCCAGAGTCCCTTGCTGCTTCCAAAGAGCATTGGGTTAACCCATCAGGTCAAGCCCGCCTAAGTGCCGAGGCCAGGCTGGCTCAGGATTTTCTCTGCCACCCCGCCTGGCTTCAAGTGCAAGGCAGAGGCTCTGATGATCGACTGCCACTGCTGCCACTGCCGCTGCCGCTCTGGGGCAACCGACGCTCCACCGCTGCGAGGCCTCACTGGCAGCCCCACTCATCTGCCACCACTGCAGCTGCCACCGCTGCTCTGGAGCCTGACGATCACTGCCTCCCATTCTCTGCAGCTGCTGCTGCTGCCACACAAGAGCAACTGACCCAAACTGCCTCCACACCTCGCCGGCAGGCCAAACTGTCCCACTTCACCCTTGTTTGCCACCCCTCAATCACCACCATCACCACTGCCACTGTCGTACCAGACCTGTGGGCAAACGAGGAGCCTGGAAGCAGCGCAGATGTGGACTGCTGGCCTCCCAGGCAGCCACAGGGAGGTGATCCCCTGGCCACCTGTCCAGCCACAGCAGCCAATCGGAAAGCAGGAGGTGCGCTCTGATTGGCTGCCGCCTCATGGGCATCCAAGGAATCCCCATGAGGCCCTCCCTCCCCAGAAATGGCCCACCCCACTGACCTGCAGGAGGCTGGAAGGGTCTCCATATTCAGCCCACGCTCCACCCCACAAATGGTGCTGCAGGTTAAGTCCCGTGGTCCGCTTATCATCAAAATCATCTCTGTAGTCTATACATTGCCTTACTGCTCCGGATGCTGTGCTGCCATTATCGGTGGTTATAATGCAACCAAAATTACCAAAAGATGTGTCTCTTTCCATTTCAGAACTATGCACTAGTCCTCAACAAAGCACTATTTTCACACTCAGAAAGAGTGCCTCAGGAAGCAAAATAGGGAGCCATTAATTTGTTCCAGGTGTTATCCATCTACACTAGAAAAGCAGCCTTCACCTTCTTTTGCAATGACATGTATTCAAACAAAACTATAGCAGTGGAAACAGCTCGTGTCTTCCTCAGCAACGTCCTTGTGCCCCAATAAGAATTCCATTTTGGAGAATTGTTTGACTACCTTTAGTTCTCTTCTTTTTAAGAGACAGACCCAAAGATTTTCCTTAGACATACTGGAATGTCTGGAGGACTGAGCAGCCCTTTCAGCATACCTGGGCTGACTTTCAAGCTTTCAACAAAGAAGATGGACATCATAATGAAAAATTCATGCCACTCTAATCACCACAGGGCATTTTCTTCAGTTCTTTGGATCAATAGCATGGCATCTTTTTAGGCAGCTCAATGCATACCTTTCATCTCTTTTAAGGCAGAGAGAGAAACAACTGCTTCTGAGACACTAAGTCAGGGTGAGGAAGCTAGTCTGGAGCCAAATGTGGGATAAGCAGTCGATAAATTAAAATTTTAAAGGGGGTCATTGCTGGTATACGGTAAGGTCCAGTGGGGACAGCTCCACAAAGATTTATTTCAACAGCATCAGTCAGCCAAGTGGCACCATCACAAATTGTTTTCAGTCTCACTTGACCAACTTTTCAACAAGTTGTTATATTTTCAGATCAAAGTACAATATTGAAGTTCCCAGACATGACCAAAGTAATGACTGATGGTTTTGTATTTAGAAAGTTAATTCTCCAAAGTGATTACAAAATTTGCAAAATATTACAAAATATTTTCTGTCTGTTTCATGAGTTGTCTGGAGAAGTTTTTTTTTATTTTAAATTGTTAATTATCCTTTCAAGTTGATGTCAGCTACTTCATTTATAAGACTTATCCATAAAAATGTTGAGTAATGTTGGGTCCAGGACAGAACCCTGTAGCACCTCACTTGCTACTTCTCTCCAGTTTGACTGACTCTTATCAATAGGTACATTTTGGTACAGTCCATCATCCAACCTCACCTCACAGTAGCTCACATTTACCAGCTTGTCAAGAAGAATACAATATGTTGGACCTTTCAAAAATCAGGAAAGACTACATCCCCAGTATCTACCTTCCCTTCCCCCCAAAATCTTTCCTTCTTCTTTTCTTTTCTCCCCAGAGAAAGAGGTAAGATTGTCCTGGGATGACACATTTCTCAAAAGCCCATGATGGCCCTTTGCAGTCACAGTGTTGTTATTATTTTCAAAATGCTCACAACTTGACTGCTCAATGATCTCTCCTAGATTCTTCCAGGAAACATCTAGTTTCCATAATTCTCTTTTGCTCTTTCCTTCTTTTCATTTCACTAGCTTATTTTTGTTCCTTACTTCTGACATGGAAGAGTCATGAGGTAGAAACAGAAAGAACTTTTATCCCTGTCATTCTTCAGTTCATCTTTCCTTTGCCTTTTTTCCCTTCTCTTCCCCTAACAATCTAATCCTAAGTCCCAATCTAGAATGCTGAAGTGGGCAAAAAGTTCTAGAATCCAAAGAAAGAAAGGAACTATAGCAACAAGGTTACAAATCTCATTTCAAAGAACAATTAAGAAATATTGTGCTGCTCCCATTTCTTATCCTTATTTGTCTGAATGTATGAAATGTCATTCTTGTGCTCATCTCTTAATAAATAATATAATTCATTCTTTAGTGATGTGGATTCTTCTCCTGTGAGCACTTCTGCAAGAGGTACCAAAATAATAGATAAACCACATCAAAACCAGAATGTGAAACTGATGTATAAATCCATATTCAGAAGGAGGGGAGGATTTTTTTTAAATGTACATGCATCACCCAGTTTGCCAAAACTTCTGACAGTGAATGTCCTTTTTACAGAGTCTTCTTTCTCCCTTCTAGGCCCCCTTTCTTCCTTATCTTGTTGCAGAAATCAGAGATAGAGACCCATGGAAAATGGAAAAACTTTTATTGTAGCCGTCACAGTGTCTCGGTGGAATCCTTTCCAAAGACCGAGCCCCGCCTCTTTAAGTTCACAACAATTTATACATTTTCCAGTACAGTGTCATCACATGTTCAAGGAAGGAAACAGATGTGTACAAAGGTTCCCATCTCTCCACAATAGACCATTCTTCTTGATAGTCCTGGTGCCTGGGTCGATGCGTATATGTGATTGTCTAAAACCCTGTTGTGTCAGATTGTTGGGACCCCTTACCCACAATCTTTTGTCAGCAGCATAGATAATGGGATGATGCTGAAGCAGGGATAGAGAAACACAGACTTTTTGTGTTGGTTTGTAGCCCTGTATCTGCAGTAAACAATGCAATAAAGCTAGGCCTGGGGAAGAATGGGACTCTGTTGTAGCCAGTCCTGTGGCAGCTATATACGTCTGGCTATACAGACAAGGTAAACAGCAGCTGCATTCAAAATTCCTCACTGAACATGCATGAATAGTGAAACAGAAAGAAAGGAGGAGAGGAGATAACCTGCCTCATCAGTTATACCACGTATGTGTTTAAAAACATAGATCTAGAAGTTGACCACTAAAATGAAAAACATAAAGAAAAGTAAAGATGAAAGAAAAGTCATCTGTGGATGCATTTTTGAGGAAGTGATCTCTAGGAGGTTCTTTACTTATTCAAGGCTTGCCTGACTTGGTTCTTCCATTTTACATGTTCATGTTGAACAAAAAGTTTACTAAAATTTATTTCTGCCTTAGTACCAAATGTTCTGTTGTAGAAGGAACATATCAATTTCATTTACTGAGACATATCTGCCATTACAAATATTTATAGACCGCTTTAGCTATACAAATTTCAAAGCATTGTTGAACAATGAAGAACTCTGTATTGGCCCATATACTTATGGCCCTTACTGAGTGCTGTTGTTGTTGTTGCCATTTTTGTTTTCTCTACAAAAGTGGACATGGTTAAAACCAATGCTCAAAAGTTGAGAAGAAGCAACCACTGCCTATATTTCAAGCTGAAAATTTTAATGAGAAGATTAAGTTGTATTAGGCTGCATGACTTGAGGCTAGAACCTCTTCCAATGAAATATTGTGTAGTGTCAGTGTGAGGGGTATGTTAATTTACTTTATTCTTGCATGCACAGGAAAATCATTTCAAAAGTTTTCCCCCTATTTTTCCAAGAATGCCTTTTTTTTTCTGTGCAAAATCATTGGAGTTTGTGCAAAACCACAAGATTCCTCATGCAAATTTATTTTTCATTGTTGTTTGTTGTTGTGTGCCTTCAAGTCATTTCCAGCTTATGGGGACCCTAAGATGAACCTATTACAGGGTTTTCTGGAGCTGAAAGTATGTGCCATGTCCAATGTCAACCAGTGGGTTTTCATGGCTGAATTGTGTATTGAACCCTGATCTCCAGCGTTGTAATCCAATGCTCAAATCACTACACTATGCTGGTTGTGTTTATTTTTCATCAGCAATATGCAAAATTTACAAAAATCTTGCTGAGGTTCACCATGACCACAATGGCAAGTCTCTGTGTATCAGGACATCCCCTCTCATCAATCTATTTGTTCTTTTTTTAATTTATTTTACTTCCCACTTTTCTCCAAAGGTGAGAAAGCTTAGCCCGACCTCAGGGCCTCTGTACAACCCAGAATACACTCAAAGTCTAGATTCACACATGGCCAGCCACACAAAAGGCTGGCCCTGCCACTCCATAGGGTAGTTTGTATTCTCACATCCTGGGCCAGGAAAAACTCCAGAAAGACAATTAAGGAAGAATTGACAATGAGACCACTTTCCCTTGCATCTCATTGACCTACAAAAATTTGCCAGCTGGAGGATGTGGGATACCACATATTATACAATGTTCTGCTGTATATGATTTTAGCATTTATACTTCAATCAGTGTGGATCATCATGATATAACTATGGCTTCCTTTTCTGAAGAGAGTAAAGATCATTCTTGTTTAGCCTAATACTGAAGCCTCACTTTGGATCAGTAGCACTTTCTACCTCATGCCCTGTTGAGTAATCAATCACTGTCCCCTTGAACAGAAACTTTAAATGCCAGCATAGAAATTAGAACAATCAGTTTCCATATAGTGGGTAGCTGGAGGGGTGGGGGTAGAATTGTAAGTGTTTTGCCTGCAAAATGCTCTGAGAATCCTTTCTAATTTGGCAATGCCATTCTCCAGGCCTCTATGGCTGCTGACCTTCTCATTACTTGTCCACATCTCAGCACCTCTCTCCTCCAATGTCATCCATATTGACATCAAGAAGGAGTGACAACAAGCTACAGCTCTTGCTCTCTCAATTGAAGTGTTACATCATCCTCACTTCCAATGGCTGACAGCTAGTTTATTAGCTTAAATAAAGGAGCAAATCAATTAATTAGAGTGGAAGGTATGGCAAAGCAGGGCTCACAATGATATTATAATCAAGATCTTACTGGTAATCATCATTGAAGTTTATGGAAAATGGATGATGACATTTGTTAGCTGACACCCCCACCCCCAAGGTCAGAAATAAAACTGCATGATGAGTTCTTCTGCTAATTTCTGCAACAGGCAGGCACAGATTCTGTCTTCATTCAAGTAGGAATGAAAATCTTTTCAAATGCAAGAGCAAAGGATTTTGAATAGTTTCTCCCCCCATACTGACTGATAATATTGGGGGAGTTTTCCCCCACTTTGTTCACATTTTAGGACTCTACATTTCATTTGTGCAGAGAAAGCCTTACTTTAATGCAAAAAATTTACAAATTTTCTATTACTGCCAAGAAAATGTTTTGCACAAAAAAAGTCATTTATTGTGCAAACCCCAAGATTTTGCAAAAATTGTTTTTCAAAATGTAAAAAAAGTCTCAAATTATGGGGAAAAAAACCTAATGGGAGTTCATCATTTTCTCAAGGTGGTGCTTCAGTATGTGGAAAACATTATTTTTCATTGAGGACAAGAAAATTTTCAGGTGTTCACTACATCCTTAATTTCAAGTTAATGAGCATAGTGTCAAACCATGAAAGATTTTTCTGTCCCCAAGCAAAAATTTTTTTAAAAAACCTCCTTCCTTTCACCACCATCAGTTACATTTTTCTGGGGGGAAAACATCTTGTGCAAACAAATAGTTTTGTGCAAAAATTTTCTCTGATTCTTTTTGGTGAAAAAAATCACAAAATGTGGGGGCGAGGAGTATAACAGTTCTCATGTTCTCACTTAGAGAAGACAAAACTTTTTGGGGAGTGGTTAACTGAAATAAACAAATATTTATATTTCTGATATTTTTGGCACAATAGTCCACTGAAGTGGCCACAGATGAAAGCAGGTTGCTGTCCTGTGTTGGGAACCCCCCCCCCAAAGCCTCTAGCTGTATAATCAGGCTATTAGCAGAAGCTAGCAGGCAAAGTTTGTCTTGGTCAGTGTGAGTTCTTAGCAGATGTAGAGGAACTGAGGCCATTTCTGCACGGGGCAAGGGAATCGCCCTGTGATGCTACTCATTGGACTTTTGGGCTCCCCGGTCCGGTCCACGCTTCTCTGGAGCAGTCCATGGCCACCACTCTGCACTGCTCCAGGGACGAAAAAGGTGGCTTCCAGTTGGTTGAGGGTCTCAACCAACCGCTGAAGCTTGTCAGCCTAAAGCCTGCCCCCAGCAGATCGCAGGCTTGCACCAATGCGAGCCTGCGAATCCACATATGGGAGCAGGCTCACAGTGGCGTGCTCCATGCTTTTGAAAGACCTGTTTTTAGCGGTCTTCCAAAGCACGCTGGACGATCACTTGGGGTTGTTTGGGAGTGGGCTGGACTGCAAATCTACATTCAGTAGGTCCGACCCAGTCTGATCCCAGATGCAGATGTCCTCTCTGGAGGATGCTCTGCCCCGTTTAAAAAACCCCATGTGGAAATGGCCTGAGTCTGAATTTTACTGTGAGTCCAGAGAGAGGGTGTCCAAGGGCAGAATCCATAGTCCAGGCAAAGGTCCAAGGTCCAAGAAACATGAGCAAGGAATGCAGGAGTCAGCAACGTTGTTACCATGGATGAAATCAGTAGACTCTAACAGCTTCCTCCCATTCTGACCTCTGGTTATATAGTCTCAGCGTCCTACCCAGCTATGCCCTAATTAACAAGCCTTTCTTATATAAATACTGCCAGGAGCTTGGGCTCTCCCTTTTCCACTTGCATTGGCTGCCATAAGTACTGTTCCTCTCATGTCTCTAGGGTATGGCTGTTGGGAAGAGTCCTGTCTGGGTCCTGAGGCAAAGATATGACAGTTGTGGAGTGAAATGTGCCCTTTTTTTTTGTTCAAGAATGGAGTCATGATGAATTTAAGATAGTTTACTTCAGTCGTAGCACTTTATTCACTGGTAACACAGTACTTGAGACCCTGTATGATGTAATACTTTGTGTGTTAGACTACAACTACAGGATTCAATTCCCCTCTAAGCCATGCAAATTTACTGTGTGACCTTAGGCAAGTCACATTCACTCAGACTCAGAAGATAGCAATAGTAAACCCTCTCTGAACAAATCATGCCAAGAAAACCTCATGATAGGTTCACCTTAGCATTGTTATAAGTAGGAAATGACTTGAAAGCACACAACAACAAAACAACAACAACAACAACACAGTACTTGCCCAGATGTCAGCATTCTGAACAATCAGAAGTGTCCAATGCACATGGATGCCCATTATACATCAATTCCAATATGCATGAGTCGCATTGTGTTATTGGTCCCTTTATGCATCAGTCCTGACAGTCATTTGTCACACTGTGCATTGGTACTCTTGTGCATTAGTTCCAATGCACAACAGTCATTTCACTAGTTCCCCTATGCAATATTGTCATAGCAGCCCCTTCTTGAATACAAACATTGCAAAACTGCTGAATTCTATTTCCTGAAAACGTAAGTCTCCAAGTGAATTGTGGCTGATGTTTCTTGAGGATCAATCCAACCTCTTGGGAAATTTGTGACAGAAACCTGATATGAGATAACCATTTTGGAAATGCTGATCCTGAAATAAAAGCCAGTGAACTTTATCATGCCTGCATTTAGAAGACTGGATTAGACATCTTGAATTATCCTGCACTTAAAATTCATAGCACATTTTCCTGATGCGAGAAGGCAGTACAATATGTGAGCTTGCAAACTGCAGCAGAAGGCAAGAAAATCAGCATAATAACCACAGTACTTCTGGCAGTGGGTATTATGTATTTTCCTATCGGAGTAAACAGACAAATTTAAAACTACAAACTAAAAGAAAGCAATTAAAATATTCATAAGCTTTTATGACAAATGAGGGCAGCATATGAGGATATTTGTTCATTTCATTATCCTGATAACTGGAGCAAATGTTTTGAATGTTATATCATTTGCTTAAGATTTTGGAAATGTAAATGTTTTATCTGTTTGTTATATTCTCATATACCATATCAGGCATCTTGGTGAGAAAGAATGACTTGTTACACAACAAGCTTCATGGCTGACAGCCAATATCTAGCTTTCGTTGGGTTAAAAATGACACCTTCCTTCCAGAAGTTGAAAGCAAATAGGCTGCAGTGGCTGGTACATTTTGTGAACTTTTCAATGCTGTTGTATGAATGCAGAATTGTTCTGTGCTAATTACTCAGCTTTTGTGAAGGTTGATAATGCAGAATTAAATAAATGTATAGGAGAGAAGGCTTTAGTTTCAAAGTCTTAAAATCTTAAAAGAATACAGGCATTTCAGGTTTGTCTAATACATATCCTTGTTAAGTGTAAAGAGAAGTCTATACAAGCTTACTGTTCCTATGTTCAGTCTTCTTAATTACTAATAAATCTAAAGAACTGAGCTTCCAGTTAGCATGTTGGTTAATACCTCTACTTTTCACGGAAACCTTGAAATTTTTCCCAAAATGAAATGGAAATGATAGCTGGCATTCTACATTGCCATTACAGACAATGGTTGCAACTGCTCATCCCCTAGCCTACCTTAATAAGACAAAAGCTGCACTGGTTAATGGAGATCTATACTGATCATGATTGGGAAGCCTCAGGATGATATGTCCAAGCCCTTCTCACTAGCAACTTGCAGTGCAACAATCAGAAGCAGGACCCCTGTCACAAGTCTTCATTGTACCAGAGATATCTGGTTGGAGGAGGCCGGAAATGTCGTTCTGCTGCACCCCAATCACCACTGGAATAGACTTCTATTATTTGATGTGCCTGTTAGCCATTAAGGTACACTTGATGAGCTGAGTCTGGAGATGAGATGAGGTAATGCATGCCTAATTACATCTCTGATGTAGGATCTTGTGGATAGTTTTCTTCTACTTATATTCCACTCTTTCACAGAGGAACCCAAAGCTTCTGAGCAACAATCCTTAGAGGTAGACTAAGGTCATTTCTGCAGTAGGCAGTTATAGCATGATTATTCCACTTTCAACATCCTATGGAATCCTGGGGTTTACAGTTTAAGGAAGGGCCATTGAGGAGTGGAATAATCATGCTATAACAGCTTTGTGCAGAAATGGCCTAAGCTGTGTGAAGTATTGATTGACCCAGAGTCGTCCCTTAAGTTTTGCTATGCAGCAGTTTGATGATGTAACTGCTTTTCAGATTTTCAAAAATCATTCTTATCACTTCATTTGATTGATGCAGAATTCATTCCAGGAAACTATCAATAAAAACATCAAAACTATTCATTGTGTATGAGGGAGGGAGAGAGAAAGGGAACTGCATCAACTATAACTCAGTGGATGAGCTTCTGCCTTCCCAATATAAAGACCTAATTCACTGCTGTTGTCTCCAGGTGGTATGAGAAAGGGAAGAACCACAGAGGTCACATAAAACTGGGTTTGCAGTCCAAAATAAGAAAGAGTAGTTAACACAGAGGCAGAAATATCACTAGCAACTTCTTACATCTTAATTGAATTGTATGTCTATATACTCCACTAATATGCATATTTTAAGTAGGCAGAAGTGTTTTGCTTTTGCAGTTTATGTGACTGTAGGAGGGTGTCACGACCACAAACAAAGTATATAAAAAGCAGAAGGAACATCTGCAAACAGCATGTGTGTGGGGGTTTGAGGTAATGGGGAACAATATATGATACAATTGAAATGATGCAGAAGAAAACTTGTCTTGGGATGTAGCTGGGGATGAAAAGGATGGGCATTCAGAATGGATTAACTATGCCTAGACAAAAAGAGCTCATTGGAATCATGGCTCCATATTGACACCAGAGGAAAGTTGGGGCAAATGCTCCTTGAACCCCAGGGTGGAATATGTATAAAGGTTTACCCAGCTGCCATGTCTGTGACTGAAGAAAATACTGAAGAAAATAACATCCACAAAGATATATCAGCACCAAAATGGCCCAGACAGGGGGATAAGGTGACACCCTTCAACCCTGCAGTGGTTACTGATATACAAATAGAGAATTCTACACACAGAATCTGTTGATGATTTGGATCTCAGGCATGTAAAATAATCCCACATGATGCAAACTCTATTAGGACTGGATCTCTGTGTTTATTTCATTCCCTAACTGATGGTCATTTCAGTTTGTTTTGCCAACAACAGTCACATGGAGGGGGAATTCATCCAGTTGTTGTTATGTGCCCTCAAGTCGTATCTGACTTATTATAACCCTAAGGCAAATCTATCACAGGGATTTTTTGGCATGTTTTGTCCAGAGGGGGTTTGCCATTGTCTTCCTCTAAGTCTGAGAGAATGATACTTATCAAGGTAACCCAGGGAGTGCCCATATCATTCAATAGGGACTCAGACTCTGGTCCTAGTCCAAACTCAACCCATGACACCATCGGAGCTCATAATTCATCCCAGTCACATGATAAAGGCAGAAAAAATAACTGCATAATCTTTAGACAAACTTCTGTGAGCAACAATTACTTTAGACTCATTGTTGCATGCCCTCAAGTCATTTTCATCTTATGGCTACCCTATGGTGAATCTATCATGGTGGTTTCTGAGGCTGAGCATATATGATGCACCCAAGGTCACCCAGCAGTTTTCCATGGCTGAGCAGGGAACTGAACGCTGGTCTCCAGGGTTGTAGTCCAACATTCAAACCACTACACCAAGGTGACTCCCACTCCTCCACAGTGGCTCTCCACTCTAGATAAGAGACCCAAAAATTGCAACTGTGAGAACATTACAACATTTATGTCTCCTGTGAAAATGTCCTTTCCTCTGGTGTCTTGCAGGTGTGCTCATAAGTGGTCAAAACTATCAGAGAGGTGTTCCCCATTGCCAAAGCAACCAAATCAATGTTTTCAGTTTTGCCAGTGTAGCATGTTTGCTCAGCCAGTGATAATATTCCCAAACCCCCTCAGTTGTTAAAAAGGCAACTGGCCCATTTGCCATCAGTAATTTCAAATTTCAGTGACCAATCTGATAGGTTATTCAGATGTCTCCACATCATAGCCTTCCTGTATATTCCACAATAAGCTTGGATAACTCCAGCAATAAACAAAAAAATAAAAAAATAAAATAAAAACCACATTAAAAAAAACAGTGCTGCAACTGCAACAGAGGGGAGAAGTAGAACTGTGAAATGCTGTGAAAAATATACTGCTGTGAAAAATGGATTGTAATATGCCATAAAAATGTGCAGTTTGCGGGATTTCAGGGAGCAAAGAAAGTCTGAAAATATGCAAAGGTGCAAATGCAAAGCAGATCAGGCTGCTGACAGGACTACCTAAGGCTGTTAAATCCTCACACAAAAAGAATACCTGCAGCTTCAAGTGCTCTGAAATACCAAGTAAGGCTGAAGTGGCTGTGTCTTCTGTACGCTTTCATCCACACTCCTCCTCTAGCTGGTGAGATCAGCAAGACTCCAATTTCACTACTTAGCAGGGGAAGAGACTATGGCCATTTCCGCATGGGCTTAAAGAAATGGTGCAGAGCGTCCTCCAGAGAGGATTGGACCTACTTATTGTAGATCTGCACCTCAGCCCACTCCCGAACAACCCGAAGTGGTCATCCAGCGTGCTTTTGAAAGACCGCTTGAAAGAGGTGTTTCAAAAGCACAGAGCGTGCCACTCTGTTCCAGCGCTCTGGTGCAGATTTGCAGGCTCACACCAGTGTGAGCCTGCAATCTGCTGGGGGCGGGCTTTAGGCTGGCAAGTTTCAGTGGTTGGTGGAGAGCCTCCACCAACCGGAAGCCACCCTTTTCCACTTGCACTGGCTGCTGTAAGTATTGTTCTTCTCATGTCTCTGGGATATGGCTGTTGGGAAGAGTCCCACTTGGGTCCTGGGACAGAGTCAAATGTGGAGGGCTGACTGTATTTATAGAAAATCATCCAGCAGATGGTATACAGTTGAGAAGCATTCTAGCCCATTTCCTGATGGGGTCCACCATCCCCTTACAACCCACCGCAATGAGCCAACTAATTCTATTGAGAATGCCTATACTATTGGATAGACATTAACATTTGAGCGTGATGCTCATCTGCTTGATGGGAGACTTGCCCTTATCAAAAAAGTGTCCGAAGACACCCTGTCAAAAATTGTTAACAGCTATAATGTTTTAGCCCTTTGCAAAAGCTAAAAGACCAGCAACTTTTTGATTATAAGTATAAGCAACAAGAATTGTGTTTTGTGCTACAAAAGTTTTTGTATGAAAATGTTTTGTGAAATTTTTGCCCAAAAAGGCCTAAACATGGAAAATTATAGCAAAATGCATTTACATGCTTATAATCTCACACAGCATATATGGATTATTATTATTTGTTCTCACATGTGAAAATGAAATAAATGAAGATTTACTTTCCTACTCTTTGTCCCTGAAATTTTTTTGATTTGCATGGTATCTTTCTACTTAAAAAAAAACGGGTAGGGTAGAGAATTCTGGAAAGTCATTTGCACACATTCTTGTTCTACGCATAAAGAATGGTATTTAATAAGTACTCAGGTTTAGCCAGATCAGAAAGACTGACAGGACATCTGAATCAAACAGGACTTTTCCAAAGTGGACCAAATCTGATTCTTTACAATTTTTGTGATTCCAGTTCTAAGGAACACAGAGATCCAAGCAATGTGCTGACAAATATGGAGAACTTTTGCCCCACCTCCCATCAAGAAAATAGGGGAGGTGACAGAGTGCACTTTTGTAACTAACAGATCTTGCTGGTCTACAGTAGATGGTAAAATCAGTTTTTACCTCAGTGCTTTGAAGCAGGGATGCTGAAATAATAAGCTGGAATTCTGTTACATTGTACAGGGCTCTCCCTGCTCCCCCCGCCATTTTCTCCCAAGATCAGGAAGAAATTCTGTGAAATCTGTGGATGCTTGAGGGTATAGTATTAGGTTCTTGCCTAGAACTTTCTGTCTATTCAAGTTCTGCTTCTGCCACTAAAGGTTTCATTTCTGTGAGACACTCCTGTCCTAGTGTTCTTTGGTGCCAACTAAGCAGAAAAGATTTTTAAAATAATTTGTTAAACTCCCCAGTCTCAGCACCCATCCCTCTGAAATGTTTCAGGCTTCTTGCCTACAAGAAGAATCACAGCATCTATGAATCTAGAATCACAGAATCATAGGGCTCAGGGGACAACAAAGGCCATCTAGTCTAACACCTGCCACGCTGGTATGCCATCAAAGTACTCCCAAGAGACAGTCATCCAACCCCTATTTAAAAACCACTAAAGAAGAGGTATTCACCACTCTCCAACGCTGTCTAATCTACCTTTAGAATAGTTCTTACCATCAGAAAGTTCTTCCTAATGTTTAGACAGCATTTTTATTCTTGTAATTTGAATCCCTTGGTTTGTGCTGTAGTCTCCAGAACAGCTAAAACACAGCCTCTCTTCAAAACATGACTATCATATCACTTCTCAGTGTTCTCTTCTCCAAGCTATTCCCAGTTCCCTAAGCCATTCCTCATAGGACCTGGTTTCCCGAGCCCTCTATGACATATGCCATATTCAGTACAAATAATACCCAAGCCCATGCAGTTTGCAATGCTCTTCTTCCACTAAAATGCATTATATCTAGCCTTCTGAAATTTTGCACATTTCTTATCCAAGGGGACCAATGTACTGTATATCATTTTCACAAGAACTGCACACATAAAACATAGCAGAGTAAAAAATTGTGTTAGTTTCTTATATTTTCAAATGACAAAGGATGCTCTTATGCATCCTGAATCTATTCTTTCAAAACAAGCTCAGTTTCCTTAGATGAAGTGACTAGCACTACAAAATCTACCAAGAAACAAGATCATTATCAACAATAACAACACTATTGGCAATTCCATTTTTTGTTAAAAAAAAAAAAAATCTAAAGCCTATACCAGGGGGGAAAAAAACACAACTGAAGAAGTGTTAACTCTCTCTCTCTCCCTCTCTCACGCACACACACACACACTTTCAAATGGCTACCTTTCAGCATGAGAATTTCAGCCACTTTTGGCAAACAGCAAAACACCTATAACTGTGCAATGATGTTCAAGGAGAGCCATGAAAGTTTGGCTTTCCAAATCAAGGTCTGGATTTGGTCCTGATTCTAATCCAGCATGACTGCTTTCCAAATGACTACATCTGGGTTTAAATTGAATATCTGATGGGTTGCACCAGTGTTTAGCATATTTAAACCAATTAATAAAATCTTAATATAATAACATCAGGTTCAAAAATCCCTCAGATGGTTAAAAAGAAGTGGAATTCTGCCTCTTAGCCACACTATCTGTGTGCTGATATTGCATTTGCCCACAGCCTTTGACAACCACACATTCAGCATCTATTGAAAGGGTCACACAGACACATATAGATGTATGTATCCATAGGGCTTCCTAGCTGATGGAGAAGAGAGAGAATATGATTGGCCCTCAGTTCACTCTTGCAGGGTGGGGGTACTTATTTCCACACATCTGTATAAACATAAAACCCTTTCACACTAATACAGAACAATCAGATAGCAGCAGAAACAGGCTGGGATTTTTTGGTGATATATGCCAGTGTAAGAAGGGGTTACAGTAATGTAAGTACTCTTTTCAACATTGTATGAGGATGTCCAGTATCTCCTTGCACAATGGGTTTCCTTGGGTTTCTCAATGGCTGCAGGATGGAATTGGATTCATTTTACCTCCCACCCCCAGATTGTGCCTGATTTGCTTAGTGCACAAAGACAAGTCAATTATGTTGTCACCAGTTCATAGCCATGACCTCCACATAAGTATATTGACTTTGCAGCATTAAACAGATGTTCCATGGCTAAGCTGAGCTATCTCATCCATCCTCTCATGCATTTGGGAAGCATGTGAATGCAGGACTTTTTAACATCTCCCTCTAGCCATTCCTCGTGTTTTGGGTATGTTTTTAATGTCTTTTAACGACTTTTAATGTATAATGTATTTCATGCTGTTCGCTGCCTCAATCCATGTGGAGAGGCAGGATACAAATAATAATAATAATAATAATAATAATTATTATTATTATTATTATTATTATTATTATTATTATTATTATTATTATTATTATTATTATTTTGAGTTGCTCCAAAGATCTCCTTTCAAAAATACAAAGAGAAATTTTGATTCTAAAACAGGAATACTTGAATGCCTTATGAATGCAGCCAACTGAAATGTGGATGGATGCATACTAATGTGGTCACTGGTCCTGGTCCAACTCAATCTGTGGTAACTGGTCTAAATCCAACCCTAATGCCATCTATTTTATTCTAATAGTGGCCACAGGTGGAAGGACATACCTCTATTTTAATGGAATAGGCATCCCATGCTAGAAATTCTCCTTCATCTGGATACAGATATGTATCTTTTTGAGCTGCATAAGGATCACCAGTGCTGTTTCCAAAAGAAAAAAGATTTAGACTTCCTATATCCTGAAAGAGTTTCAAATTACCTCAGACACAATGAAAGTAATATTTCATGTCCTCCAGAATGTTAAGAAAATATAGGCGAAATAAAAAGCCAAATGTTCTCTCTAAGAATTTAAAACCTCACAAAGATGAAAAATAAGCTTCTCTTTTGCCTGTTAATGTAGCCCTGAAATCATTGTGTGTGTGTGTGTGTGTGTGTGTGTGTGTGCGCGCGCGCACATGCGTAAAGCCACTTCACGCCCAGCTGTTCTGCCTGAGGTGAATTGGCTTTCTTTCAAATTCACTGCAGTGATTTGAATCCCACCCACTAGTCTGTACAAAGGCATGGCATGGCCACATGTTGTTTTTCTCCATTGCTGCTGTCAACTTGAAAACAAGAGGAGGAAATACAAAAAGAAGAGCCATCTGAGGAAGCAAATAAGAAATAGCTTCAGACTCTGCTTACAGGTAGTGGCAGGAATTTAAGGATCTGAGTAGGATAGGATGTACCTAAGTATAGGTACAAAGATGCAATGGTCGTGGGCAGTGCAAAGCTGGTATCAGCATCAGCTGGTATCAGGAGAAATTGCTAGGCTTATGCCTTTGCGCTGTGGCCTCAAATTTGACTCCGATGCCAGCTTTCTACTGCCCACAGATGTTGCACCTTGGTGGCTGGATAAAAGGAAGTTAAATAGCCAGAATTTCTGCTTCAAGTTCCATAATGGCCAGAGGCCATCTGTACTGTCAGATGGCTTGGTTGATGGAGCAGAATGGCTGCTGCACACTTTTTCAATAGCCAGAAAACAGTTGGAGACAATTACAGAAGGTGAAATCAGCTTTGGCTAAGGGATATCTTCTTTCCTTTCACTCACAAAGTAAACATGATGAGATGAGACAATCACAGAGCCAGAACAGACTGCAAGGGCAATCTAGTCCAACTCCCTGCATGCAGAAATGCACAATTACATCTCTCCTGAAAGATGCCCATCCAAAGAAGAGCCCACCAAATGACATCTATTCTACTGTTAAATGGTTTCCACTTAGCCTTCACGTAATCTAAGTCTCTCTGTATGTGCAGGAATAAAAGTTACTGCATTTTGAGTTAGAGTGAGCCAATGACCCATAGTTGGAATGTCTAGAAGGGGACCATTTCTCTGAAATATCAGATGTACAGCAGTGGAATTGCTTCTGTGGAATGTGTAACATGGGTGTCTCTAACATATGCTCAGCCTGTATTTTGGTAGATAAATTTAACAATTAAAGAAACTCCATATTATCATGTGCTGTGATATACGTGATATCACCTGCACAGAAAACTAAACCCATCTAAATTTGGTCCTGGATTGTCTCATTGTTTCGGGAATTGGGGAGCATATGACACTGGGTTTTGAAACAGGTTTGTTCCTCCTTAGAGAGAAACTGTGGGTTCACAGCATTGAGTCAGAATAGAGGAGGACAAGTGTGATATTGTAACTTAGTTTAGAGAGGAAGATGACTTGATAGATTGTTGCCTGGATAAAAGATGGTGGAGCAAATACCAGTGGCCAGGCAGTCCCAACACAGAGAACTCTGTGAGGGAAGGGAGGAGCCTCTATGAAACAAGAAAAATATTTTAAAAGGAGTTTTACCTCTGACAGTTTGAGCAGAGAATCGGGAAACAGTTGGGAAACAGACTGGTGGAAGAGTCAGGTGTCTGAAGGGAGCTTCTGAGTATTGGATGTTTGAGTGGATTTCGGCAAAGGATTTGACATAACTTAATTAGAACACTGTTAATCATCTCAACCCAACTGAAACCTGGAAACATTTGTTCTGCCTGTTATTAAATAAAGTTACCCTATGAGTTATTTTTTAAACCTGACACTGGATAGAATTATTTACTCTGAAGGAAAGGTGAGGCAAGCCTACCACTGACAATGTAAAACTAATACACATAGTAGTTCACAATGTGGTCAACCTGAACGCCCAGGACCACAAATCCAAGGAGGGGTTTTATTAAGGGGATGGGAAGGCAGGGTGACAATGACAGGTTTCCATGAGCTAGGAACTGCAGGGCCAGCCTGGAGGGAAACCAGTACATCACAACAAGCAGCTACACTACAAGCAATGGAGACTTTATGTTAGCAACACATGAAAGACAACTCACAATCTAAAGCAAAGTACCAACAGTAAATGAAGGCCACACAACAACAAAGTCAATGGCTTAACAAGGACTTTAACAAGGAAAATCCTGATCATTCTGGAAGCCTTCCAAATGCAGCTGATGCTCTGCAGTGTCAATGTGAGCAGGTGAAATCTTTGCTTCTTGAACTACTGCAAGGACACAGCGTGACTGTCAGATACATGTCCTTTTTGAAAAGTCACCGAAAATTGTGATGAGCTGTAAACATTTTGTCAGCCATAAAAATGGATCTCCTCTTACTGATGCAGGCTTTGGCAGAGAGATGAGCCATAATGGAGAATGGGGGAGGAGCAATCCAAGCAAATAAAACCATTGCATATGTTGTCTTTTACTAAACATAAATAATGTTGTACATGAAGACAGGCACAGTTCAGATCCAATGATTATTTCAAAACATTAGAATGCCTTTTTGTTCCTTAGCTTCTTGTCACCCAAAAGAAACACATTTTTCCCCTTATCTGCTTCTGCTTTCTTACCACTGTCTAGATCAGTACATCTACAGCATGTTAACAGTGAAAGCACTTTACCTAAATGCTACTGTATGCATGTAGCTGCCTTGGATCCCATCTCAGGAAAAAGATAGGATATAAATTCAATACATGCATATATACATACAGTATTTTTTTGCCGAGGACTTGGTCTTTTTACTAAGATAAGACATGTTCAGTTGCTGTTTTTTTTTAAGATATGATGTTAGGTTTAATTTACTTTTTCTTCCAGCTTGTTTTGTGCCTTAGGCTTCTGAGCATGCTATTCATGAGTAAATCTTTCATTTAACTATATAGTACAAAGTTTCAAAGAATGAAGATGAAACATGTCTTAAACTTTCTTAAATGTCTTCATTTTCTCCCACTTGTCCTAAAAATAGAAAAATAGACACCTTACTTTTTTGTTTGTTTTTGAATGAGGTATATTTATCCAGTTCTTCCTCACTTACCCTCAACCCTTTCCTACCCAAATGGACATGCCTGCTACTGGCTCCTATGAGCTGTTGTGCCCACACTGATTATAAGATGCTAGCTCCTCTTCTTGGCTCAGGAAAATAATGTCTTTTCTCTTTAGACATGGTATGCATTTGTAAGTTGCCTGTTGACTTATGCCAATCTCATGAATTTCATAGGTTTTTCCCGGACAAAGAGTACTAGGAGATTGTTTTGCCAGTTGCTTCCTCTAAAATGTAGAGCCTTTCCGCACTACACTGTTATAATGCTATTATTCCACTTTCAACATCCTGTGGAATTCTGGGGTTTATAGTTCACTGAGGCCCAAGAGCTCTGTGGCTGAGAATTCTTAATGCCCCTCCCTAAACTGCAAACCTCAGGATTCCATAGGATGTTGAAAGTGGAATAATAGCACTATAACAGTATAGCACAGAAATGGGCATAGTCTACATTGGCAGTCTCCTGTCCAAGAACTAATCAGGGCTGCCCTTGCTGAGCTCCCAAGATCAAATGGGATCTGGTGCCTTTAGGATATTTATGCTCCCTTAGGCATGGTAGACCATGTCATAAAAGAATTTAGTCACTACGTGGCACTGGGCTTTCTTATAACAGGGTGGAGTAATGAACTTCCCACTCCTCTTCTGTTCCTCTGTTTTTATGTAAGAGAAACAATAAAGTTTTTGTCTAGCTTCATTCCTGGTGTGTCATCTAAGCCTTCCATGACAAACATCCCTTGAAACAATTTAGATATTTTTAGGCACTGACTATGTTTAATTAAGAAGTCAGCCCAAAATACCCCTCTTTCATTTTTAACAAACATTGGAAGACAAAATAATCTGTTTTACTTCACAGAGTGAGCAGGAGTTATTTTCAGACAGATTTACATGTAAATTGGGTCAGACAAAGGCATGAGAGCATATAATCTATGGAATGTCCAAGACTGTGTGAGGATTAACATCAAATGTCTAAAAGTACAATAACAGTAAGAGATCCAGGTCAGTAAGACAAATAAGCAGCAAAAAGGGTCTGAGATGTGTGAGGCCAATGCAGATAGGGACTGACTTTATCAACGATAATGCGGATTTTTCAAAGAGCCATGCATAAAAGACTTTGCAGCTTATTCTTCTATCTCCTTATCTGGGAACTAAGCAATAAATGTGCTTTATCTCTGCAAATACTCTTGGTCTACGATCTCACATGCATGATAAGTAACCAAGGGTCTAATTTCTTGTTCTTCACATGGCTGCCAGATGTTTCCCAAAAGCAAGATATTCTTAATCATACTGTGACAAGAAATACCTCCTCTTCTCCCATGATGGAACTGACCTCATTGTCCACAGTGATGATATGTGCTTGCTTGCTAATCCACACTCTGAGCCACCTTCCTAGGACAGTGCAGAGCCATCAGTCACTCTTTTTTCAGCTTTCAGAAACCAATGACATTCTTGTCCTGTCCCTGTGCTGCACTTATTTGCAAGACTCCAGCCCTTGCTTCACCACAGAAATTAATTCGCATTTGTGTGTGTGTGCGCGCGTGCTGTTTTCAAAATAAGTGTATTTTTAAATGTTCTTTTCTGACAGACATGTTTGGGTATGTCATCATCACCATCATCATGCATTATCTTTATGTCCTGCTTCTTCCCAGAGCTGGGATGAAAGTCAGTGTACAAATGAAACCAAATATGACATAGCTAAAAGCATACAAAAAATTGTCATTTTTCCCGCTGACTAAGGCATCTTTGTGCACAGTTTTCAAAGGTACACATTATTGGTCATTTACATTATTCAAATGTATACATAGTTTTGTGAAGCTTGTCTGTCTGCCTTCATTTCTTCCTTCCTTTTTTCAAACCAAAAATACACAATCTTCAGAAATGTACAGATTTTTGAGGCAAGATGTGTTCTGTCCCACTGCTAGACTTCAAAGGTGTAAAGTGCACATTTCTGTCAACTTCCCTTTCCATCACTGGACCTTCCTGAAGTGTTTAGCATTAACAAATTTAGTGAGGAAAAATGTGGATAAATGATAGTTTCTCTACATGCTGCTACTCTTGATCAACATTGTATAGTGCCTGCCTTCTGAATATCCAAGCTCAGCTCAGACTTGGTCAGTCCATATGACCTCAAGCAAACTTCTAAGGCAAACTAATACAGGAGACCAGCAATCTTTTTTTCCCAACAAACCAGGGACTAATACCACATATGTCCCAATTGGCTACAATTACATCTTTCTTTTCTGAAAACTCCACAGTGACCAGTAGCCAATGGCTCGGGGACTGTCACCATTCCAGGGATCACTACTTTGAGTAATGATGACCTAGAGGGTGCCCTTTGAAAATGATGGAAATTTCTCTCTCTCTCATATTCTGCTGCCTATTTCACTGCTGAGGAAAACTTGAAAGGAAAGATTCTGTATTTAGTTTTTCAAGCCATCATTGATCTATTACCAGGGTTTCCCAAACTTTGGTCTTCCAAGTGTTTGTGACTTCAGCTCCCAGAATCACTGATCATTGGCCAAGGCAGCTGGGATTTCTGGGAGTTGAAGTCTAAGACACCTGGAGGACTCAAATTTGAGAATCACTAGTCTACATGAAGGCTTCACAAATCATTAAACCTCTGTCATCTGTGCAACCAGTGATCTTTGGCAAGGCCCACAACATGAATTCTCCTTGCTGCAAACAAAATCCTGCTACAATCCAAGGATCCTTCTTAGTTTTAGCGGGTAGATTACTATAGGTGCATCCACACCCTAATTTACAACAGAATCTTTCACTTTTGCTGGAAAGAGGAAAGGAACTTTGGTTACTTCAGTCCAGTGAGTTTTGTTCTTTTTATTTTATCTTAAGGCAGTGAGGGCTGGTGGGTTCCATCCCATGTCACTGGGGCAGTGAATCTGCTCCAAGTTTTAGGCTAGACTTAAAAGATTATTCAGGAAGCTGTACCTGTATTGGAGACAGGGTTCAGCACCTTGGATACTTCCTTTAAAATCTGGACTAAACTCAGAGAAGATTCACTGTCTTAGTCACCACAACATGCCATCAGCTTGAGAATTCCACCTTGGCGTGCATATTGGGTGCTATGTGCCATTAGTGAGCAGGGCTGCAGCCCAGAGTGGATGTGGGGGATCCCTGTGCTGTTCTCCAGTGAGGTAGCTTTGCTCAATAAGGAGACAAGCACTGAGAAAAGCTCTGACAAATAGCTCCTAACATGTTGAGATGGCAGATCCCTATTAGCTGGTTTCACTTTTAAACCACGTGTTGCCTTTATATCATGCTCATGGGATTTCTTTTGGAAAATGTGATATATAGTAGTAGATATCTAAACAGGATAATCAATAGGCAAGACTGATGCTGAAAAGCAACCAGTCCAACACTTATCCCTATACAGAGAAAGAAAGAGAGAGGGTGAGAGATGGAGACAGAGTCTAGCAGGAAAAAATACAAAGCTAATCTTCTTTATAATACATATGAAATAATTTTACTTACCAAACTACTCCATAATCAAATACATGGTCTAAAGGAGAAGAAAGAGAAATGAGAAAATAGAGCATATAGCTACAGGTTAAAGTGATGCAGGAAGAATATGGGTGTGGAAAAGCAAACAAACAGGAAGCTGGCAATATGCAAACTAACAATTAATATAGGCATGCAAAGTTTGCTAACTCTGCTGTTTCCTAGCAGGCGACAGTGGAAAACAAGATGCTGGATTAGATAGGCTTTTGGCCTAGTGTAGAGAGCCACTCTTTCTGTAGCTGTCATTGCTACTTTTCTAAACAGATATTTTCCTGCAGTCTGTCCCTGAATGCCCATCAGCCTCTTGACAAAACTCTCTCCAGCACCTGAGGAATTATCATTCCACCATACATCTGCAAGGAACAAACAGAACTTGAAGTGTCCTTCACCCTCAGTTACACACACTGGAAAAACATACTCCTTTGAAAGTACTTAATCAAGAGAAATGGACTCCCGTCCATTTCAATCCAAAAGAGAGCACTGTTCAGATTAGATCCTGTCTAATCACAGTGTGATCTTTTTTTATCTCTCCCTAGACAAAGCAAATAATTCCAAAAAAGAAAGCAAAAGCACAAGGGGTGTGTATATGTGTTAGGAAGTGGGAAAGGGGCAAATATATCTATATCTGTCAATTCATCTTTGCTTCCACTTTCCTTAGAAAGCTAAACATTTTGCTGTGATAAGTATCTGCTTCAGTTTTTCTCCTTTCTTAGACCCTTGAGCTCATGCTCTCTCTTCTCAATATATCGTAGCCTTCTAAATTCACCACTCCTATCCCAAGAATAAAAGGTTTAGATTAGAAGGGTAGCATTAGTTACTACAAGACAGATCTTGTCTGATGGAAAGATAAGAACAGATCATATGCAAATACCACTACTTTAGAGTGAATGGACCTGGCACCCACAGAAAAAATGCTGGATCAAAATTAAAGTAGAGAAACAGGCGGATTTTTATCCCCAGAGATATAAGCTGCATTAAAATGGGGAAATAGGTTCACTAGTTGCTGATGGTTTTTTTCACTTCTTTGTTGTGGTTTATTTCTGTCTTTGTTGTTTCTCCCCCACCCACCCCCACTCCCTTTCTTCCTTCTTTTCTTTTCATTCTGGGGTACTCCTTCATTCCTTCACTCTTCTGTTGTATGAACAGAGGTTTCAATGCTATGTTGTTGAATATATTAAAAGGTCACAAAATCCAAACTCCTTGGTAAAGAGAAGTTTATACAGACAGCTGATACAGCAAGGATACTTCTTTTTCAGACATTGTTAATGTGGGTATTGCCTCTTCATGGAAGAATAAAACAGATTATACTCCCTGGCCCACTTCTGATCTCCACGTGTTGTCCTTCATGCACATTGTGTTTGATAACAACTTGTACATGCAAAACTTTGATGCTAGTTATCAACCCATGTGATCAGGAGCAGGTACATAGGTCTAATCCTGATTTGTGTGCCTATATTGATTGTACCCATAGGAATAACTGAATAATGATAATGTCTACGGGAATGAAAAGAAAGCTAGGAAACTAAACTGGAATGGAAAATGCATGCAACCTTTTTGAAGCAAGTTTGCCCAGATTTAAAAGTTTGTATAAAGACTAATAAAATGTAATTAAAGAGGGGAGATGTCCAAGCATTCTACAAGGGTAGAATCAGTTACAAAAAGACAAATCTTCAAGTAATGGCATTTAACAGCTTCGCCTGATGAAGAAGGCAGTGAAGCACTGAAAGCTTGCATAATGTATTTTATGCTTTGGCGTTGGCATAGTTATTGTGGATTTTGTATTTCATGGTAAAGTACTGAGAGATGAAACAAAAGACAGAGAGTCCTATACATCAGGTTTCAGGAAGGAAGCCCTTTTAATCTGTTAGCAGAAACAATAAGCTGTGTTACGGTATATTGAGGACTGTCAGGCTTTATTTGTGTTAAGATGTCATGGACTCAAAGCCAAGCTAAACTCAACTGTAATAGAATAACTGAATCTAAACTCCTTGTAGCAGTTGAGCAACCTGTCAACTAGTGGTACGAAGGCTGAGGTTAACTATTCAGTGCCAATGTTTTATGCTACATTGAACCAAACTGAACTATTTCTTTTAATATTGTTTGTTTTATTTTGTAATTTGGGAAGGAAATTATTCTGAAAGCAGACAATAAAGTTATTTGAGTAATAATAGATCTGTGCTTGCCTTACTGGATTCCATTCTATTTTATTGTATATTTAATTTATTTTATTCCCAAAGTTTATCTGTCATATTGTCTCTGCCAGAAAAAGCACTCAGAGTGATTCATGGCATACAAGCAGTGTAAAATTATAATAAAACTAGACACAAAGCCTATATTTATATTACTATAACAGAAAGACCCCAATGCTTTGCATCTACCAACTAAATAGGCTACGCCATGATTTCTTTTCTTTCAACAACTCTGTAAAGAGCTCTGTGTAGTATAGTGATAGCACTAAATAAATAAGCAATCATAGTCCCCTTCTTTTCCCTTGTCTCCTCCTCTGCTCAAGGCAGCAAAATGTACTAGCAAACAGTACTGGCAGGAGCAAGCTCACACAAGCCATCAAACTAATGACAAACTGTGGCATATGGAACATCATTTAGAGAACACAGCGCTCTTTCTCCTTCCATAGCTGGCAAAGGGAAGCTCTCTGTCTACAAGAAGCACTACTTAACTAGATTATGGCCATTGATTTCGCAGCACTAGGCTGGGGAAACTTTGTACGGGGCTTCCTGGGGCTCAGCACAGAGACCGTTACACAAGACATCATAATTATAGCACTATATTCCATTCTAACTGTCATGGCAAAATCCTGTGGAATACGGTAGTTTGTCATTTGGGGAGGAACTAGAGTTCTCTGATTGAGAATTCTATATCCCTCCCTAAACTGCAAATCCCAGGTTATTGTGGGAAGGAACCACTGCAACTGAAGTGGAATCACAGCACTATAATTGCACTGTGTGAAAGCCTCCCAACATATGAACTAACAATAAAATACACCAAATAATGTATAGAAAGAAAAGGTCTCACTTCCTATTGAGTATCTTCAGTCCACCACCACATAGCTGGGCTTTCAGAGAGCAGATTCTCTAGATTAGGAGGTGTGGTTTCCAGACATACCTGATTTTTTGCATGCTTTTTTAAAGTTGTCTCCTTTACTGTGTGAGATGAAAAATGAGGATCAACATCCCTATGCTTTCTCTCGATATTGTTCATCAAATGGATTGAAACAGTAAGCCTATGAGGAAGAATTTCCACTAAACTACCCCCTAGGTTTGACACCCCCTCTCCCTACAAAAACCGCAAAATTATGTTTTTCAGCCAATACCCTGCCTCCAACTGAAAAACAGCTTGACCTCTTCCCCCAAGAAAACAGCCCAAGAGGCAACCAAAAGTGGCATGACATCTCTTCTGGTCACCAAAATGGCAGCCATGATGACAGTTTGTGGTTTTCCAAAACTCTAGAGGAGCTGAAAATTGGGCAGTGCATCCCCCTAGGTTCTTAAGCACATCCACCAGTGTGATTCTGTCATTGTTGTGTGCTTTCAAGTTGTCTCTGACTTATGGCTACCCTAAGGTGAACCTATCACAGAGTTTTCTGGAGCTGAGAGAGTGTGTTGTGCTCAAGTCACCCAGTGAGTTTCCATGACTGAGTGGGGAATTGAATCCTGGTCTCCAGGGTCATAGTCCAATGCTCAAAGCACTACACCATGCTGGGCCTGTAATTCTATACATCTATATAAATATATCTAGACTAAGGGCAAGGCAATCTATAAAACCACTCAGATCAGCATGCTTGGGAAACAGCTATAACATCCTATCCACACAGCTGTTCACTTAACAGTAGAAACAAATAGTACAAGCTGCTGATCTTCTGTTGTAATGTAGTCAGTAATTACCTATATGACTAATGCAAATGGTTAACTCCTATCCATATGAGCAACATTATGTTAGCATTCACGGTTTTTTTAAATCAATACAACCGTAATGCTCCTGTGCCAAGTGACTATAAATACATCCATGTTAGTTTATCAATTTGTATAATAAATCTAAATTGTACAAGCAAAGTTTGCATTAAAGTTATAAAAATAGCTTCAAATTCAACATATTTTAGTATATTGAAGATGGGGGGGGAGAGAGAGAGAGAGAGATCTATGTGTGTGAGAGAGGGGGAGGGAGAGAGATTGAGAGAGATTCAATAGCTGGATAATAGAACCAGATATCTGAGATGCCACTTGCCATTTGGACTAGCCCTAGAGTACAGCTGAGAAAGTTACTTTGGGGAAAAATTACTCCAATGCCATGCTGAGAGCACGCACCACTAAGCACTGGTAGAGGATGATCCATGGCATCAACTTGCCATTGCTCACTTATGTGGCCTCAGAATGGCATAACAGCCATTCTTCAAAACAAATTTCCATCCTCTGCCCCAAGGAGACGGCTCAAGTGAAGATAAGACATTTCAACAGAAGAAAAGATTGTTCATGTTTATGTTACATATTGCATATTTTGACCTAGCATCCCAGATGCCAAACTGGCATCCAATCTCACTCCCAAAGGCTTAGAATGAGGCTATGAGTAAACCTCTTACTTGAACAAAATGTCCTAGAGTAATCAATAAATTTTTGGATGAATTACAGGTAAATTAGTTTGAAACAATGTCTATAATGAATAATAGATTGAGCTGAATCCAACCCAGCAGGCCTGTTTCTTGTTAGACCAAAGATGTATTTATCATTTTTGCTGGTTTTTATCATGGAGCACTGTTATAGAAACCTTCTCAATCTGTATGTAAAGGGATCTTGTAGCACCCTGGAGACTGAGAGAAAGAAGTTTGTAGTACAGTCAGCCCTCCACATTTGTGGGTTTCATTTTTGCGGATTTGATTATTCATAGATTACTTGCTGTCATCTCTGCTGCCTCCCTATGCCATTTTTAATAGGGACTGCAAGCCTTGTGAGACTGAGAAACTGCGAATGAGGCTTGTAAGTCCCTATTAAAAATGGTGTGGGGCAGTGGTGGAGGTGGCAGTAAGCCCCACCAGCCAGCCACTTCTAGCTTATGAAGGAACCCTGATGCCTCAAAGGAATCCACAGTGGGTTGAATATGGTGATCATACCATTTTTGTGTGTTAAATATGGTTTGGGAGGGCCTAGAATTATTCACTTTCACAGGAGTCCTGTGCCCCTAACCCTAGCAAATGTGGAGGGATGAGTATATAAGTTTGGTCTGCTTCATCAGATGCACTTCACTCCATATGTCTGGTGAAGTAGGCTGAGTCTACAAAAATGTCTGCTGCAAACATCTTTTCCTCAGTTAGTCTCAAAGCCACTACAAGATCCTTTTCCATGCTGAAATAGACAAACACATCTGTGTTTTTGAACACTGCTTCCCAATCTTTGTTTTCTGAGTTTATATAGTTCATAGTTTATCATTCATTTGTGTATTGGTGACCTTATGAGAACTGTGGTGGCTAAGTTTCTCAGACAGTTATTACATAAATGAATGTAGTTCTTATTTTCTTCTACAATTTTACACCACAGAGTCTTTTCAAGAAACAGTTGGCAAGCAGCTTCAGTGTAAGCTGTTTTTGCAAGTCATTTAAAGGGACATTGGGCTTGGTTGGATTTCCCCTTAGGGGGTGAAAAGAAACCCACAGGTCATCTTGATTTGTCTGATGCTAAGTTTATATGGTTCAGATTTTGAATGGCAGTTTTTCATCTTTAAAATACTTTTTTTAAAAAAAACTAGTATGTAGTACTATACTTTTCATTTTTTATTCCATATTTACCACTCATAGAATTTTTAAATTGCATTTTTCATTTAAAAAATTCATATAGGAAAATGATATCATATTAGCAATTTCAGTTGTCTTTGTATTGTTTTACTATTTGTTTCTGTGTTACTGAATTACTGCAATATTACATTACTTTTCAAATTTTATATCTGCATAGGGAAGTAAATTTTTTTTAAAAAAATTGTACAAATTCATACCTAGCTGAAGATTGCTATGAGCTACAGGCGCTATGGAAATTTAATGGCTATGACTAATCCTCTATAGTTTAGCCCAAGAATGTGGGAAGAAACAAATGGCTGCTGGCTATAATGTCTAGGAGTTTCTTGAGTTGTAGTCCAAATCTAAGTAACTTTACCAAGCTCTGCCCTAGACCTTCACACACTTTAAAAGACTGAATGAGGAAGTCTACATGTGTGCAGCTGAACATGCATAGATTCCTCCATGTGGTTGGGAGCTATACCTGATTAAGATTTCTGATCATGTAGAAGGAGACAGGCAGCCACATGGATTCAGAAGCCTCTAGACAAATATTACATGTTTGAACTCATTAGATGATTTTAGTCAAGCCATTCTTCTCTGAGGGAATTTGGTTCCACATTCAGAATTTTTAGCCACGTTTCTTTACTTTGTAAGGGACATCTATATGACACTTTCATCAAAATACTGTATCCCACCCCTGTGTTTTCTTCCACACTTTTTTCAGAGCTGAGAAAATCCAATCACTTGAGGGAAAATGGTGCAAAAGCACAATCTCCACATGAACTTGGTGCTTTCTTCTTTCTTTTTCAAGAGATGGGACATAAAGTGTAATTTGCATGTACAGTAGCTTTTTCGCCCCACATCCATTTCATCATGGCTTCAAAATATTTCCTTTGCTGTGTTAGCAGAGTTATACCAAAACTCATCAAAAACAACAATGAAAAAAACAACATGTGCTTACATTCCAGTCTTCCAAATTGATGCCTTCTTAGTGGCAATGTATACCCATTTGGTGTTTTCTTTTGTTTTGCTTTTTAATTTTAACTAATACACCTTCTAATGTTTTCGTTTCCCCTGAGGAGGTTGTGCCACAGTACTGAATATGCACATTTCAATTTTTAAAAATATGGATTTAAAATTATTTTCTCAAAAAACTAAACATTTTCATCCACATTATCTATGTCACATACCCATTAGTATAGATGTAACACAGCAAGATATATTCTCACAAAACACCTCCTGCAGTGCAGACAATTCATTGCAATGTTACATTTAACTAACAGCAGAAGAGCAGTGAATGGACAGCACTAGGAGCTGTGAGACTGATGAACCCTCAGATGAAGGGAAGATACATAGGTTGGCTGGCATCTTATTAGTGGGTTATGCAAGGCTAAGTCAAGCTTATGTCTGTGTAAGTAATTTTTCTTTCATTGATAGCAAGATCAAAATTCTCTACCAACTTTGTGTAATGACCAAACTCCTCCAAAAACCCACCTTTAGCTGCTGTAGCCCCACAAAATGCTAATTTACATACTAGTGGAACACAAAGGAGAGGCAGAGAAGTAAGTGTACCACTTACGTTATCCTCCAGGACCTCCCAAAGACCCACAGGAGGTCTTGAAGAATACCTCATCTACCTGGGCAAAACTTTACAAAACATCTCTGAGACGTAGGTTCTTAATTCAGCTAGCATATGTCCCCATATTAATGTTTTATAAGACATACATAAATAGGAGAACTTGAAAGTGAAAATCAGAACAAGGAAGAGGAAAGTTTACAACCGTTTGTCTTCCAGTTCTCCCGCCACCATCACCAGGAATATTTTCCAGGGAAACCAACGGGTAGAAAAATTTAAATGCTGCATTCCTGTGTACAGACACTTTTCACACCCACATAAGCAACAGAATAGAAACATATCTTATATATTATGTTGAAAGATGGAAGGGCATTCATATTAATCTGGATATTTTTAACAAAGTTATTTCATTTGTGATCTGCATGACTAGTAAAGCAAACCTATGTGTGTCTCAGTTTCTTATCACTGGGAGAAAATACGGGCATCAGATTGTTTTTGTTGTTTTTCTTTTTTTTTTCTTTTTTTCATTTCATAATTCATTTTTGAATTAGTCACAAATACAAGTCCGCCACTAAAACTGTGTATTTCAATAAATTATTAGCTAGTGGGGAATATACTTACAAAATATGTACATTTGACAGAAAATGCACATTGAATTAATGGTGACAGGCAAAAGTCTCATAAGCCAAAGTAGAATCATAGAGTTGGGAAAAGGCCACAAAAGTGTTCTAGTGCAACACTTACCACGTAGGAATATACAAATACAAATAATATATACAGGAATATACAAATAAAGCAGTCCTAAGAGATGGCTATCCAACCTCTGCTTAAAATGCTCAAAAGAAGGAGAGTCCACCAGTCTATTCCACTTCTGAAGACTTCTTACAGTGAAGAAGTTCTTACTAATGACTAAATGAAACCTCTTTACTTGCAATTTGAATACATTGGTCCGTGTTGTAGTCTCTGGAGCAGTGGAAATAAAGGTTGCTTCATCTTCCACATGGCATCCCTTCAGGTATTTAAAAATGGCCATTTATAACCTCTCCATATTCTCTTCTCCAGGTTAAACACACCAAGTTCCCTAAACCATTCCTCATAAGATTTGGCTTCCAGAACTTTGACCACCTTGATCATCCTCTTCTGAACTCATTCCAGCTTGTCAATATCCTTTTTGGACTATGGTGCCCAGAATTGCCCCACCTTGTTGGGCTGTCTTAGATATTAAATTTAAGATATATCAAACACTCTGAAATTCTAGTTCTTAAGGTTTTGTGGGCGGGGGGAATTGACTAACCCAAAAAATCTGTTACATTCCTTTTAGGCTATTATATACAAACTCAACCTGAAATTCTCCAGAAATGGCACTGGTCAGCACTGATCATGCTGCAGTTCCAAGAAGTTTGAAAGCATTGCTACATGTTCTGTCACCATAAAAAACCAGTATATAAATGAAAGTGAGCTAAAAGGCTTTGACACAAATTATGATAAAATGAGCCAATTAAACAAGCTGATGCAAAGCAGTTTAAAATAAATAAAGAAATCACTATTAAGGTTAATGTGAATCTTGTTGACAGGATTTAATGACAGCCCCCTGAGATTATGGGAGACACAAGCCCATAGCAAGCCCTCAGGAGAATTCACATAACACTCAACAGAGAAAACAGAGTTTTGAGTTGGCAGCTTTATCTGTGCAGTTCTGTGCTGTGTTCATTTTTAGATTATAGTAAGAAAATTCTTGAGGAAATCACATGGGGGTCAATGTGACTGCACAGGAGTATGACTCCCCTGATAGGCCCAGCAAAGCCATGGGTATGTGCAGGCGCACTGAAGAATATTGCTGAGATATATGCATACTAAGACCAGACTCATACATACTTGAATGGAAGAGGAGCTGTGTCCTTGTGTAACTCCATGTCAGTATTAGCAGCCTCCAGAGTAGGGTTGTCACAATGAATATGGGACAGGGCTCATGTAGCTATAATTTTTAACTGGCTCAGATAGAGGTACCATATAATTCTGGTAGACAGAATTGTAACCCATCATCTCTCACCCCTCAAACCTACCTTTTAGCAGCTGCAACCCCCACCTGAATATGGCTATCTACCAAGCAATTGGGAACAGGAGAAAAGGGCATGGAGAAGTGTCCAGCTCTGTTCCTGTAGCTGGACATACAGCAATAACATCAACTTCAGTGCTATGACTCCAGCTATACCAATAGAGCTTAATGCTTCTCTACACACACACGCGCACACACAAACTCCACTCTCCACTAGCTAGTAAGTAGCCATGTTGAGAGGGGGAGCTTCAGTAGCTAAAAAAATGGGATTCGGGGCAAAGTGGAGTTTGTGTGTAAAGAAGAAGATGTGTTGTAGTTTAACCTGATAGAACCTGTATGCTAATGTGAGGTACTTTTTCCCCACTGCACTGTGGTTGTGAGGGATAGGAAGAAAAAGTGTTTTCCTACACAGTATGGAAAGAAAGCTGGCAGCTCCAGAGCAGCCTATTATCTCAATGACTGGCTTCCCGGTGAGCCCTTGAAGCAAAAGGCAGTCTGGGATGACTGCCTTAAAGAAATGCCTATGCAGGACAGATGATTTTCTGAGGCAGACTTCCCAGAGTGTCTTTAGCATTGAGGACTCCCTTGGAAGCCAGACATTGAGAGACAAATTGCTCTGGAGCCAGAAAATTTCTCTCCAGAAGGAGTTGGTTGTGCTCACTGCAGCTACTAGTGTGTTGTGGGACACTGTATGTGTGTGTTTGTTTTTAAATATTCTTTATTTTTTTAAAAAAAATGCTAAAACGCATTCAATTTTGCTCCACTGTAGATAGAAATAGACCAAGGGATGTTTAAAAGCTCGTTAGCTTCATTTATTTGCATGTATCTATTTATCTCATCATTTCCATCCCAATTTTTAGCCTAAATGGGCAATCATGACAACATGCAATTATAAAACACACAACAGGCCTCAGCCATAATATGACAAAATAACTCTGAGCATTAAAAGACAAGAGCCAAGATCAGACAGACCAGAGGGCTGAACATTCTAAAACTCTCCATTTGGTCTACAGAAGGGTACAAAGAAAATGTGTTAGAAATCATCTTATCTCCAGCAGGGATACGAGCAAAAGAGTGTTGTGTTTAAAAATGGCTACAGCCCAGGGGACAGGTTGTGTTCTCGAGTTTCATAATTTCCACAGGGACATCTTACACCTGTCTTCTCGCAGCTTTATTCAGCAAATTAACAAGATACCCTCTAGTCCTCTGGGATATTGTTGTGGGACAGCCAGCCTTATTGGCAGTACAAACAGTTCAACCTGTCTGAAGTGAAACGGGAGTTGGGATATTGTCTCTTGATGATAGTGTTAAGTTACAATAACACAAAAAGAAGCCTATTCACAGAGACAAAGTCAAAGGTAAGCCAAGTAGGCTAATGTGTACATATAATCACTCTACAATTTCACAGCACATAAAAGAGAGGCCTGCAGTCCATTTATGATTCACTCATATTGCCACATTTTGTTGGTTGTCACTGTCCTTTTCATAAGAGAGTTTTTAAATTCCTCTTTGATTCTACGGGGAGCTCAAACCATACGTGAAGTTAAACTTGTCCAAAATGTATTTTTAGGAACTGGCTGTTACTTAAATACAGCTACCATTTACCTATCTATCTATCTATCTATCTATCTATCTATCTATCTATCTCTCTCTCTCTCTCTCTCTCTCTCTCTCTCTCTCTCTCTCTCTCTCTCTACCCCCTTTCTCCCAGAGTAGGACCCAACAGTACACTTTTGCAAAACTGCATTTTTGCAACATGTTTTATTGATGACTATTAAACTAACCACTCCCATGAGAAATCCAACTGATAAACTGGACTTGACACAATGCGCAAAACAATCTGAAGAGCCAGTGTTTTGGCAGGGACGTGGTTCATTGTCTTAGCTGGTGCATACTTTATCATAGAGTAGAGTGAGGACAATTACTTACTGTTGTTATTAACTCAGTCAGTTAGTTAACTAGCTGTTACAGTTGATATGCTCAAGGTGGCATCCACGGTTCTTCACCTCCCTGCTTTATCATCTTGTGGGGTAGGTCAGGCTGCAAAAAAAGCATCTGCTCCAAGGCTAAATTATCAGTGGTGCAACTGGAGCTACTGGTCTAGGGGCTTCCAAGACTAGGGTGCCCATCCTGCTGTTGGCTATGCATACATACACACAGGACCTTTTCACACGGCATTTCTGAAGCGAAAGGGCCCCCTGAGCGTCGCGTAAATGTGAGGAGTGGTCCACACGAAGCACTCACATTTGCATGATGCTCAAGAGCCTGATGCAGACCACCCACACATTTTTTCATTTTCGGTTGAAAGCCAAAAATGCTGCATGGTCGCGCATCACTCCGGGGCCCCGTGCACAGTTACGTTGTGTGCGGAGCCTTGGGAGTTGGGTTGGAGGTCCCAGGCTGCACTGCAAATGGAAGAGGCGGGGCGCTCACGCAACCAGGAAGCAGCTGCGGAGCCCAAGCAGGAGGGATGTGAGAGCATTCCTCCCAAGGCTTCCTGTGCAAGGCTCACACTCCATCACTGGGAAAAGGTAAGGTGCAAAAAGGGTCACAGAGTTACATATGCACTCAGGTGTCTTATATTATGATACTTCAAGAGAAAAACCTGCCACCCCAATTGTTGGTAGCACACTGTTCACTTTGGCCTCCTTCTCCAGTTGCAATAAAAATGTAGGTGGCACATTGGGGTACTTACTTTGTTTGCATCAGCTGGGATACTGGCAGGGAGACTCCTCAGAGACACTCTCTCCGTCAGGCCCAAAAGAGACTAGCTTTCTTTCTGCAAGGAGGGTGTCTCTAGGCCTGGGAGCACTGCCAAGCCTGAACTGCTTCATCAGGAAGCCAGCACTATGAACAGCAGAGCTCACACACCCACAGAATAGGGGGTTCTGTTTTTTTAGAACTGCCTCAACCACCTTAATCCAGCTGTGTTCCCATCCAAGGTCACCTAGTAAACTTCAGATACAATAACATTTAGATATACTGTATTTGCTCTAGTCACACAAAAGAGCTGTCAAGTGGTCATAGAGTCCTAAAAATCCTCTAGCCCACCCTATTAGAGTAAGCACAAACCTCTCCGTACTTAGTGCCCCTTTGCCTGACCCCAATTAATCCCATTATAATGTGCCAAAAGCAGAAAATAGGAAAGCATCCATGAGAAGGACGAGTAGGGCATTTAGCCCTCCATGCTGTGTGCCTTGAAAGGGAAGCCCAGCAGCTAACAAAGTGCGGCTGTGCTCAAAATCTAATCCGTTCCTTTTATTCAGCATTGCTTTTAGTCATACATGAAGGCAGAAGGATCAGTGCAAATTAAAGACTGGGGGAACTTGAAGTGATGAAAGGGCCATAGCCAGAAAGGGAAAAATGCGTGCATAGCCATGCCAAAGTGAAAGAACAATTCTTGAGAACAATATGGTGTGCGACTCGCTGGCTCTGTACAGCATGGTTTGCAGATCAAGGACAGTACTAGCTTAACAGTGTCATAAAGCAGGGATGGGAATAATTCAGCTCCCAGGTCACATGCAGACCCCCAGGCCAGATGCACTCCCCTAATATTTTGTTTTTAAAAAATGAAAAGCTGTTCCTGGAAGCTTTCAGAAGCAGCAACTGTCCTCTAGAGCAAAGTGTACACCATTTCATACTTTGTTCTAGCAAAGAATCTGGGTGTTGTTTTTTTAAAGGTCCTTTTTTATTTCAAGTTGGAAAGGGGATTTTAAAAAAGGCTTCCAGGTTTTCTGCATTAAAAAAAACTCTTTTCATTTTCATTTGCAAGAAAACTGTCTTCTGCACAAGAAAACCGTATTTGTTGTTGTTTTGTTGCTGGTTTTGCAAAAACAAACAAACATGCTTTTATCTGCAGCATAACTCCTCCATAATACTTTGGGACATTAGCACATAGAGTGAGTAATATGGAGGAAGAATTATTTTCTCCCAAAGTAGGAAGAAATCTATTATAATTATTCATTCTCAAATGTGAGAACATAATAGTCAAAGATTCACATCCCTAGTTGAAGCCACTGGAATTGCTGAAGGAATGCATCCTGGGCCCTCAAGCATGCTCAGTCCTGCCATAAATAGTCATTGCTATTTAAACTACAAAAATTGAACTGTGATTCTGACCTATGTCCGTTTAGTCAGAAGTCTCACTGATTTCAGCGACATGTACTCCCAGGCAAGCATGTATAGGATTCCAGCATTCCACCTATGTGCACTCTATTTAAAACTAGATTTCACCCTCTGCTTTATAGGTGATTAAAGTAGATTGAGGTTTCAGCACATAATTCTTTTGCCATCATTTGTTGCACACTAATGGCTGGTGGCATCCATGTCAATGCAAGTGCTGAATCCACTTCAGACATGAGACTGAAATTTAAAGGACCTGTCCAGTGTGCCAAAAATATTTTGGGGATAGGGTTCATCATCTTGGATTGTTTCTTTAAAGACAAGACTAGAACCCAGAGCAGATCCTCTGCCCCACCAACATGGAAGCCATGAGCTGTTACAGTATTGGGATGACCTACATAAGAACAAACAGCTGTGCAGGATCAGATGAAAGGCCTATCTAGTTAAGCACTCTCTTTCTGCAGATCACTAACGGGCAGCCCACAATTAGGATATCATTGCAAGCTCCCACTTGCTCATGTTCTCCAGCACCTGGTATTAAGAGATATATTGCCTCTGATAACATAGTAATGCTTAGTAGCATTGGCTATGATTTTCTTTTGCTAGATTCCACATAACTGCTGTTAATCTTTTCACCAAAAGGAAAAGAGAAAAGAAGAAAAGGAAAGCATGGAATATACTAGAAGAACAGAGGTATGGCTAAAGTTATGCTTTTACTCTTTACAAGGAATAAAGTCATTTGCCATAAATGTGGAGAAAGGAGAGAAACACTAGCCCTGTCCAGACTTTCTATGAGCGCACATGGGGCTGACAATGAAGACACATATGTAGGTAGCATGTAAGCACTGTCCTCCAGCAGCTCCAAACATACAGATGCATGTTGGACTTGACTTCTAGCAGCAAGATCTGAAGTGAGTTCTGTAACTACATTCATTAGTGACCAAAACCTAACATTATTGAACCCAGCTTTATCTGGATTCCAACTCAAAGGAGCTTTTTTATTGCATTCTGTCAAATGTAGTTACAGAGGTAAACTGGAAACCTAGTTCAATACACACTGGTCTAACTTCCTGGAGCCTGGGGACATTGAAGTATTTATATTTATGTCAATAGCCTGTATTTTTTTTCAGATTTTTTTTTTTCAGATTATTCAGGGTTCTTAAAGAGGAGGTAAATATATGCTTTGACTTTCTGTCATTAAGTGGCACTCAAGGTAGCTAACAGAAGTGAAGTAAAAGGAAAACAAATACAATTAAAACATGCCATAGATTAAGCACAATTAAAAATGCATCAGTACAATGAAAACAAAACCATCCAACCATTCAAAGGCACCTTCAACAACCACTTAGCTCAGATGCCAAATGAGGGATGATAGGTTAGCAGCTATCCATTCCTGAGATTTCACAGCCAAAACCTGAAATCAGAAGGAAGCTGTTGTGATGCCACAGAGACAGATCAAGTGAGGACTAGGAGGCAGATCAAGTGAGGACTAGGAGGCAGAACTCATTTTAGGTCAACTCCAGCTAGAATTTGGATCAAAGCCACCTAACCAGGTAATATGGCAATCCATAGCTAGAAAAACAGCAGCAGTAGCACTTTCAGTGTCGAGGCAGGCAGCAAAATGTGCCCACCAGCTGGAATATTTGCTGCCATTCCCACTAAGCCTTGCATCCTATGTTACCGAGATTATACAGGACCTGATAGTGTTTTTCCAGACCTTGTGCTGCTGGTGCTTGTGGAAGCTTTGCTGGAAATGCTTGTGTAGTCCTCCTCCCTGGTTCTGAGGTTCAGCTTGTACAACAAGGAGTGTCACAACTACAACACTGGCATTTCATTCCCTGCCTTGTTCCAAATGGTACACTGGATCCACATGTATGTGCCCACTGTCTTTTCCCTAGTGCCTTTTCTTCACTACTAGCTTTTTGGTGCAATGATGTCACACAAGCACAATACACACAACCCCCTTGGAAATGAGAATGACCTGGTGACAGTGGGAAAAGATGGAGAGGATGCCCAAGCTTTTAAAATAAAACTTTCTCCTCTTTCTCATCCTGTGGTCTACCTCACCCTAAAATTTCTCCCCCTACTGGGAGCCCTGGAAGAGCACACCTCTCAATACTTTCTCACAGGCCTGTCTAAATACATAATCATGTGGTTGGAAAGATGACAGGGAAAGGGATCAGCCTAAGGTGCCTTGGCAGGAAGTTCCAGAGCTTAAAAGAGGCCACAAAGAAAGCCCTCTCTTTTGTTCCCACAAACTTTACTCCAGTGCTGATGGAACTTGGGGAGGGGCATGCCTTCAAGAACATAAGACCCAGCCATGCTTGTGGGAAAGAATAAATTAGTCCTAGGTCACACAGAGCTTTATAGATAAGCACTTAGGAGTGTGAGGGGTACAGTGATTTTGAATTTTGGAGTTGGGCTTTGGGAAAGTAGGGTTCAAATCCCCACTCATCCATGGAGATGCAACATAGGCCCTTTCCGCACTTTACCTTTTTCTAGCAAGAGGCTCTTGTGTCCCTGCTGTTTCAGCTTCACACGAGCTGCCTGCTCGCATGAAAGCCCCGCCTCTTCCTTCTGCAGCACAGCCTGGGAGTTTTCCAGGCTGCACTGGGGCAGGAAGTGCAACCAGCACAGCTCCAGAGGCTCCGCACACCAGTTAAGTGCATGCGGGGCCCAGGAGCAATGTGCAATTGTGCACCATTTTTGGCTTCCAGATGAAAATGAAAAGCCTGCTGGCCCCTGGAGCATCGCGCAATTGTGAGTGCATTGTGCAGATCGCTCCTCACAATCGTGCGACGCTTCAGGCACCCTTTCGCATGGCAAATGCCGTGCAGAAAGGGCCATAGGCAAGTCACAGTCTCTCATTCAAAGAGGAAGGCAATGACAAACCCCCTCTGAACAAATCTTGCTAATATCCCATGATAGCATCACCATAAATCAGAAACAACTTGAAGGCATACAACAGCAACTTTGAACTGTGTACCAGAAACAGAGCAATAACCAGCAATGCTGCGGTAACAAAAGAATCACGTGTTCTCTGTAACCAATTCCTGAGAAAAGCTGCAGCACCCTGTCAGCATCCTGAAAACCAATTGCATTTAAAACAATGACAGCAATACCTGCAGAAACAACAACAACACCTCTGAAACATATTTTATCTTTCTGGTAGAGTAGCAACTTTGTTCTTTACAATTTAAGCTATAATTTGCAAATAAGTTCATTTTACTATTGTGTTTCTAATGCTTGGCTGAGTGATAAGTCTGCCTTTAATTTGTATATCCAGTTTAAAAAAAATACATAATAAGACAGCAACAGCTTCTCTCAGAAAACATGACCTTGGGATAGTAGCACAGATTGCAGCATGCTACACATTAAAAATGGAAGATTACTAATTGTTAACCTTGATGTACATCTGCATGCTTTTATACATGCTACATCGCTAGTTTACTGTCAGCAACACAGTTTTAGTATCTGCCATCTCTTGTATGCCAAACTCAGAAAGCACTATTATTAGCATTAAAAAACTGGATTTTTTTTCTTTTTTGGCCATTTTAATCTGCAGTGAAAAAACAGTTTTATATACACAAGTCTTCCAATCCACCATCTTCAAAACCTGCATTGTACTATACCAAAGCATTTGAAAATATGCCTCAGATAATATACCAGGAAAAAAACCAGTCCTTCTCCAAAGTACATATTGTATAATGTAGCCACTCCTAGGGCAACTGCAAGGTAATACGTTCTGTTTTTAGTTCTAGAAGGAAACTTCATGTGATGAGAGGAACACTGATTATACCTATATGTTAGCAGTCCTCTTGAAAAATTACTGCTTCACTTCATCATTACACGCAATCCAATAAAGCTGGGCAGTGATTTATTCCTGCATCATGGCATTTCTGGGCATTCTGGAGCCACCTTTGTGATAGTTGTGTGTGAACTCAGCAATAGACAACATGAGGTTGTTAAGAGAATATGAGAAGAAAAAGTCTGGTCACCCAGTGCATTATGTACAAGATACATAGAGCCAATGGGTTGTTTTGTTTAAGTTTGTAAGGTAAATAAGAAACCTTAGAAAATGTGCTCCAAGACATTATGTATTTGTGGAAAGGTAGAAAAAATGTAATTCTATGCCAGCCCTCAACTAAGTGCAAAACTAGACCTTTTCTTAACTGCATAAATGCAGTTAATATGCCTAGGTTATTTTGTCATGTAAATTAGACTGTGCAACTTATTTGGCTAAATTACAAAGAATGAAGAGAACTGGACTGATTCAGTCTAATTTCTGCCAGCTCTAGAACATACTGGTTTTCCCAGAGTAGAACAGCACAGTTCAGAGTACTTCAGCTAGATCCAGAGCTCTGGATGGAAGAAAAATAGACAATCAGATAAAAAAAAGGCCAAGATGGTACAATGTGTGCATGGCAGTAAGGAGAGAGATGGTTTGTGCTCATTGATAGCAATAGTATGAAATCCAGGAAAATAATGTCCATTCCAACAATCTACAATTACAAGTACTCATGAGGAGGAATTATGGCAGTTCCATTAAAGTTATATAGTCAATCTCCACCAGTTTTTCTTCATTCTGTGTTAGTAACAAATTGTGAAAACACTGTGGTAGTGGTTGGGCAGTTGTTGTTCTCACTGAGTCTTTCTTTTGTTTCCTTTTATCTTGATGAATGAAGCTAGGCCATTGCAAACCTTTAAGAGAGAGCACCAGGTAGACCTGCTCAGAACAGAAACAGAATAAAATTCAAAGCAGCCACACACCAGGTGCAAGACCTGTAGCTCAGGCACAAAGGGTGATGGCAGTAACAGATCTTTTTTTTCCCACCTAGCAAGTGAGTTAGACAACCTGAGAAGAAATGAGGGACAGAAAATATGATACCATAAGAGGAAAGTTTCCAATGCCAGCCTAGATCACCATAGGCCTTAAGAAAGAGTGGAGACACCAGGGGGATCTCAACACTATGGTCATTTCTGCATGACATTCTTATAGCACGATGATTCCACTTTCAACCTCCTATGGAATCCTGGGGTTTGCGGTTCCGGGAGGGGCCAGCTGGCCCCTCCCGGAACTGCAAACCCCAGGATTCCATAGGAGGTTGAAAGTGGAATCATCGTGCTATAAGAGTGTCGTGCAGAAATAGTGTTGGTTTGGAGATAATAATAACTAAATAATACCTTCATCACTCCTCTAGCTCTTTATGCTGTGTTATCCTCACTGGTAGGTTTGTTGGTAGAATATAGCAAAAAAGACCCGTCTCTTCAAGTATACTTTCATCATTATCATTATCATATATCTTAGTTAAACTTTGACAGAACTAGCTGACAAATGTTCTAGGACATTACCAGGTCAACAGCAGGGAAATGAATTGCCAGTACTGAGCATCCATCATCATCATCATCATCATCATCATCATCATCATCATCATCATACATACATCGATCTGTCCACCCCTCCCTATAGATTGAGGCAGGGAATAACAAATTAAAATAGAGCAAGAAATAGACACATAGCACAATTAAATCATGAACACCAATTAAAAATATCTAATATGTTAAAGAAGCATAATCATCAATTAAAAAGCATACATATTAAAAGTGATTATTTCATAATTCAATATCTTATAATTTAAAAATGACCTGGATAGGCCTCCTGAAATAGACTGGTCTTTAATACTGTTTTAAACTCAGATACCATATCCAGTTGTCAAATCTCCTCTGGTAGGTTATTCCACAATTTGGAGGTAAATTCATTATTGCCCTCCCTCGGTTAATAAGAATTTACTTTTTCATCCTTCATCATAGCATGGAGGAAGGAAATTAAATTTTAATTTCTTCCCCTTATGGCCCCAAGACTTCTCAGGTTTTCTGTGGGTTTGCATTTGTACTTGGGCCCTGATTTGATTTAGAACCTGATTCAGCAATTCTGATTGCATCAGTCTTGACTTACTCTATTCTGATCTAGATTGTAAATACAAATTCAGATTCAAGATTCTGTATTGCCATTTCTTTCCCACTGGCTGTCATTGGGAAAACAGCTATGACTTTTCTCCTACATTTCCAAGACTACAAACAAAAATACACATATTTTCCATGTCTTATTACTAGGGAAAATTACAAGCATCATATTCTAGCCTACCAACAACACCCCAACTGTGCACAAGTAAATGCTCATTATTAAAAATCCATGTATTTGGGAAAACGCATCCAACTATGCTTTAGTCATTGGAGAAAATGCAATAAAAACATGTAAAAATCTAAGCATACATTAGGAACAATGGATACCAAAATGTGTTTTTTTTAAAAAAAAAACTGGGGTGAGAAACAAAGTCTCAAAACCCAGCACAGATCTTGGTAGAATGATGTTCTGCGATCCACAACAGAAATGACAGATTTTCTGTTTCTAGCCATATTCCTGACAAAAAATGCCACTCTGAAGCTAATTGTTTTCCAAACAGTAGAAGCTTTCCTTGAAAATGGTGTTTGACTTTTGTCAAGACTGTGTCATTGGGAGAAAATGTCAGTTGTCCTCTCCACTCATACATCCATAGCTGCTCAGGCTTTCTCTCCAGTGTTTTTTTTTTTTTTTTAAATAATTTTTAAAAAGGATATTAATGTCATACCCAGCAGTGGCTCCAGACTTTATTCTCAACTCTGATCTTTATTCTGAACCTTAAAGGAGTTATGCAATGTCTTGAACCTATTCTGGGAGTATATTGAGGACCTCAGATAGCTTCTGTAAAATCCAGACCAAAAAGGAAGGGAAATTTCACCACCCCACTAACATAGAATCCACCAGCTGCCACTGGTCACATCTATTTTGTCCTCCCAAGCCACAATGTTATATGCCTCAAGCATAATGTTGGGAAGCTAAAAGAAAAAAGCTGCATAGCAACTCCAGGAAAAACCATCAGGGTAGAAATGTCAGAGAACGAAGTCATCACTTTTTTCAGTTGTTGCTAAACTTGGAAAATCCTTAGTCTGCCAATCATAACAAATGTTTATGCCCAGCATACGAAACGCTCTTTCTCTGTTGTCAGGATTCTTTTTTGCCACCTCTTCCTTCCTTGGGTTATTATGGAAAAACCTCTTTCTTTTGTGCAGAGTGCAAAGCTGCCGTGACTTATCTTGCTCTCTCTACTTCCTTGTCACATTTGCTCTCTTCCTGTTATCAGCAAGATCAAGCTGACAGCATATACTAGAAAAGCTGTGAAAGCCTTTTCCCCCCAATTGTTTGCAGTGATTAAGAACAGTAAGCACCCAACTGGAAGCAAAACAGTTTTCAAGCCAAAGTACTTAGGTGGTTACAGCAGCAGTAGCCATAGTAAAGATGCCACTGCTATGATTTTATCTTGATAAGGATGTCCTTCAGAGAGAGATCTCATTGTACCTTTAAACTGGAGTGTTCTTGCTTTATACTTTTTAGATCAGCATTTTCTTTCTCTAAAGTATAAGGGTCGGATGAGAAACGTCCTGCTACTGCACTTGATACAGACTTTCTAAGGCAGTGGGTGACTTCACCTGTTCTCCCCATACCCTACTCTATATTGACAGTTACCATATTACCCTGTTGGTACATTTTATCCAGAATTTTGGCATCCCACCCTCCCAGATTTGGAGAACTGGAATATGTAAATCTTACACATATCTCAAGTGTCCTATTCCCCAGCAGAACTGAAAACCTCTTATCTTAGATCAGCAGCTGATCAGAGATTAGAAATTTTGTTCATTGAAAATCTCTTATCTCCAGTTACTGTATTTCCCTTCTCTTCTCAAAAGAGGGGGAGAGAGAATGAGTAATACGAATAAATGACATGGTGTATATGTGATATATGTGAGTGGAAGATGTCTCTGTATGAGACTGTGCATGAATTGGTATGTGAATGAGGGTGGGCTGAGCAGACCCTATTGCAGGCACGTGGCCCTAATATGCTTACCTGGAACTATTTTGTATGAAAAACTTTCACCAGCCTGTTAAAATACCCTACCACCCCTCTTATGAGATACGTGATTTTCATAAATTGGGCTTATCAATAACTAGATGGCATGATTGGGGTCACATTGGCTGGAGAATGTCTTCGGAGTTATGCTGATCACAGACATGCTCAGGGTCATGAAAGGTCAGATAAGATTATTCAGAAAACCTCAAAACTAATGGGTTTGTGTTAATCTCCTCACCACTTCAGGCCTTGACATTTTTGAATACAATGAAAGATGAACTGCCCAGATTGGTGAGCAGAGACCATCTCTTAATCTTATCCTACAGAGATATTCCCTATACATCCTACCTGACCAAAGATTAAGAGATTGTCTTGAGTCCCATCAATGTTTTGTCACTCCAGAATTAAAAGTACTAAAAGGAATCACACAGAAACCTCAGCGTCCACACTAACAATTGAATTGATAAAAATAGTGAATTTGTGCTGAGAATGTCAAGATTTTTAACTGAGGGTTTATAACAGATATAACTCTCACTCTAAGGAAATACACACACACATACACATATATATATGTAGAAAGAGAGAGAAGGAGGGAGAGAGAGAAAGTCATATAAATATTTTCAAATATAGGGCAGATAGAAAATAATTACAATATTAAATACAAGTACGACTGTGAAAGTGAATTCAGTCTATTTTCCAATTATTTTTATTAATCTTTGTTCTTTTCAACTGAGGTTTTATTTGGTGGGAAAGAGTTAGGCAGAGAAATACAAGCAGATAATCAAAAGTAATGATAGCTAACAGAATATAGAAGAATCATTAAATCATTAGATTGTAAAATAAATACAACAAAGGAAGATGGAAAGTATATTAAATTGTTTTATATTTTGTAATATAAAGATAGGCCCTTTTCACACATGGAGGGAGAAACGGAGCTTACCAGCAACCGGGTTAGTCCGTCGCCACACGGAGCAGTGCAAGTTCGCTGCTCCACACTCCTCGGCGTCCTACGGTGTCCAAAATGGCAGCTTACGGCTGGTGGAGGCTCTCCACCAACCAGAGAAGCTCACCAGCCGGAAGTCCGCCCCCAGAAGATCTGCAGGCGCGCACTTGCATGCACCTGCAAATCTACACCTGGCACTGCGACGGGGCTGCCCAGGGCTGCACACTCCGTGCTTTTTAAAAACCTCCTCAAAAGTAGCTTTTAAAAAACACGCGGCGCCACCACTTCCGGTCGCTCCTGCACGGATTGGGGTGTGGAACTACGCTAAAGTAGTCCGCCCCAATACACTGCATGGTGTAGACGACCTCCGTCAGAGGTCGCTCTACACCATTTTATTACCCCCGTGTGGAAAGGGCCATAGTCACAAAGGTTGGTGGCTATTCTTTTATTTGTATTTGTGTCTATTTCTTTGTTTTGAATTAAAAATATTTTTAAAAAATAGTAAAATTGTGAAAGAACTGTGTGTGGTACAAGATTTTTACTGTGTTTTTTGAATTTAACACCCAAAAATACATTAAAAACAGATAAAATGTTGAGAAAAAGTTTTCAATCATGGGACTGTGTTATTAACCTGAGGTTGAACTCCCATACCCCACTGTCTGTCGAGCTAGGAAAGGGAACAAAAACAGCTACAAAAAAGGCTACTAAGTCAAATATAAAACTAAAAATGCCATAATGCTAAGATCTGCTGCCTACATTTTGTCATAGCTTTTCTAGGCCTCTCAATTTGTTATTAAGAAAAATATATATTTGCTCGACTTTTTTACAACTGCAGGAACAGTCAAGGCAACTCGTAATACCAATACTCAAATACTTGTGTGTAAAAATGTAGGGTAATACATGACCAAAAAGACAGGTTTAACAATATAGCACACAAATTCAAGGAATATCAAAAACGTATTTATAATTTTGGAAAACCAACAACCAAAACACCTGGTGAACTAAATGCTTAGCAAAAAGAGAAAGTTGTCAGAAGATGATGCAAAAATCATTAGTGGGCCATGGATCCTACTGTGGAAATAACAGTCCTCTGCTCGAACATGTTTTGTGTCTTTTATAGGCTGTCCCTTCCAAGTGTAATCTAAAGGACCAAAAAAGAATGAGCTGGGACCTTGACATGTGACATCAACATTTGGCATGTGAACAGGAACAGATCCTCAGACCACTTGTCACAGTTCTTTCCTTGAATTTCTATTTCAATTACAGGAGTAACTTCTAGATGTACGTTTATATATTTTTATGAAAATTTTATGTAGACGTACATCCTTTTTGGTCCTTTTTTTATGACATATTTCCTCTTTTTTTTAGTGATGGATAGGTAGATAGCTGATGACACAGCATAACGCAACTTTCCCTGGGCAGAAGGTTCCTTATCCAGAGAAAGACCTTTTGCATTCCAGCCAAACATTTCAGACATGGACAGATGTCATATGTCAGGCTTGAACTGATCTCTGCTCAAATCTGATTGTAATAGAAACATAAAACCTACCTTGGCTAGAACCAATTAACACTCAGTTTAAAAACGGAACACTGCCATTTTCTGTCTCCTATTATCCATGATCCTAGATTGTACAAACTGGAAAAGAAAATCTCAAGAAAATATCAAATACATTTAGGAGGACAGTTTGTGAGGAAATGCCCTTCATACTCTCTATAAAGACTTGAGATAGAATCAGATGTTATCTGCCCACTCAATCTTGTCAGCAACATTTAATATCCCTGCCAGGCCTGGCTTTCTGCCCTTACAGTGTTTGCCTTTCTATTTCCCCCTCTCACCCTCAAATGAATAGGTCTGAGTTTTTCCTTTTCTTATCCCTATATTCAGCTCTGGTCTTCTGCTGCCAGCCTATACTAAATGGAACATTATAGGAAATGTGAAGCTAGTGGCAAGTAAGAGGGCCAGGCCTCATGACAAGATTACTCCTCCGCTCCACAGCCCCCATGATTGGACCAAGACACTTTGCTGGCTAAGGCAAATGACAAACTGTTGCCTTCTCCCTATGTATAGACAGAAACTGGACTGACACTTGAAAATTACTCCTCCACTCACACTGAGATGTTGCCCACTGCCACATCCCTGACAGCAGTTTGTTTTAGAGGATCTAGGGGACATTGTGCAGCATACACAACTTTGTCATCCAACAGATTCCCCTTTGGTTGTTGTGAGTTTTCCAGGCTTTGAGACCATGTTCTATTAGTATTTGCTCCTGACATTTCTCCTCTATCTGTGGCTGGCATCTTCAGACAATGTGGTGGCATGGAAGTGAGACACAGTATATATACTTGTGTAGTCCCCGGGTGGGAGGAAGCAATTTGCATATGCTACAGTTGGCCTGTGTGATGGCCTATTGTTAAATAGGATATCCCCCAAGGTTGATCTAGCCAGAAAAATCAGCAGTAGCAGAACATGTTATAAGCCAGTCTGGACACAGAATGCTTTTTTGAAAGCACAGAAATTCTGGACCATTCTGACAACTACTATGTCAGACTACACAGAGAGGCTATTGATAAACACATGGACAATTTCAACATGAAAGAAGAAACTTGGAAAGTAAACAAAATTTGGCTGTCAGTACTGAAGAACACTAAAATCAAGACTCAAAAATATGCCAATGAACAGCACCCAGACTCTGGAGGTCCCTCTACAAGAGACAATACAATAGATGGCTAATGTACTTAACACACTGTTATGCATATCCCCTGACTAACAACTCACCCCTGGGCGATATTCCATACATATACTCTGTCTCACTTCTATGCCACCAGATCCTCTGAAGATGCCAGCCACACATGCAGGCGAAACATCAGGAGCAAATACTAATAGAATATGGCCTCAAAGCCCGGAAAACCCACAACAACCTATGGATTCCAGCCGTGAAAGCCTTTGACTTTACACAGATTCCCCTTTGGTTTGAGTGTTTTGCTTATTTGCTTCTTGTTGTTTTTTAATGGACAATTATTATGAAAATGACTCACACTGTGGAAGTCTCCCTGTTAAGAAACTTGATAAAATTTAGAAGTATTGTTGCTGTTAGGTGCCTTCAAGTCAACTCTGACTTATGGTAACCCTGAGGTGAATTTATCATGAACTTTTCCTGGCAAGATTTACTCAGAGGAGGTTCACCATTGTCTTTCTCTAAGGTTGAGACAGTGTGACTTTCTCAGGGTCATCCAATGGATTCCCATGGCTGATTTGAACTCTAGCATCCCAGAGTCTTACTTTATCATGTAGTCTAAAAAATGATCACAAAGTAAAGGGAATGATTTGAAGGTTTCATGTCTTAAAATCAACGCTGACATATGGCAACCCTAACACAGGATTTTCTTGCCAAGATTTCTCCAAAGGAGGTTTGTCATTGCCTTCTTCTTAGGCTGAGAGAGTGGGAGTTGTCCAAAGCTGAGTGGCAATTCAAATCCTGGTCTTCCAGAGTCCTAGTACAGCACTTAAATTCCTACATCACTCTGTCTGAAGTGCAGGTATAGGTTCAGAAGCATAGGCGTAAAATATTTTTTGTAGAAGAAAAGAAATGATTTTGAGGAAGAGAGCATTTTGCCTCCCACTACATCTTCCCTTGTGATATTTTGGACCTTCAGATGGGATGGAAAGAATATTCGAACATTTTTGAAAAAATGGTCAAAAAACATGTTTTCAAGTGTGGAGAAATCCTGATGAGAAGAATCCTGGACTGACAAAAGGCTTCACAGTACTGGACCTCTTCTGTGCAAAATCCACATGTGGTGGTTTTGCACAGAAAACAGCATTTTCTTCACAGCACACAGTATTTTCTATTTCAAAGCAGAAATAGTAACTTCTGTGTAGAAAATGTCATTTTCTGTGTAGAAAAAGCTACCTTTTCTGCAGGGAAAATAACATTGATTCTGGCCCAGAAAATGCAGTTTTCTGCATAGAAAATCCTAATCTCTATGCAAATCAACCATCCACAAATTTTCAGCAGAATAAATTCCCAATTACAGCTTTCTAAACATAAAATGAAATTTTCTGCATACGAATTAACATTTCTGCATTGAAATATTATTGTGGACACAGAAAGTTTTTTCTGTCCAGAACAGTCACATACAAATTTGCACAAAATAAGTTCCGAATTATGAATAGGTGTAGAAAACTGCTTGGTTCTCAGTGACTTTCTTTCAGCAGGAAGAAAAATGTTGAAATTACTCATTGCTGACTTGCAGAAGAAATCTAGTGAAGGATCACATCCCTAGCCTTTTGTATGAAGATGCCATTTGCCATATTCGTTTCCCTGGATCTTGAAAATTTTAAGAGGCACAGGTAACAAAGATTTTTTTTTCTTTTCATTTTTACTCACTTACTACTACAGGGGCCATAAAATGGGATGCCTGATGGATATGAAGTCTTCGAAGTCTTCATTGATAGAAGGAGAAGCTTTTTCTGAGCAAGTATACCATATGACACCCTCCCACATCTTAACAGACAGTACAGGAACTCCATTAATGTTCCTACTCTTAAGAGAGAGAAACAGCAAAGAGCAATAAAACACTGAAACAGAACTGAACTCTTAAGCAGACTTAAATGTATTATATCCATGCCCCAAAGTTCTGGGAGTAGAAGGTCCTGACAAAATTATCTAGAGTGATTAGAAGTTAAAACTGGTAGTCACAAAACTACACTTTCCTCCAATGCCTCTTCTTACTATAGTATTTTCTTATACCTGGAGGGCTTGGATAGAAAAGTATTGATTTTTATGGGTGTGCTACCTGGATCTCTGAATGCATTTGAATCTGAACTGAAAAGATTTCAGGGAGCTGAGATCTGATTCGGTACAATTCAGAAGATCCCTACATTTCCCAAATTCTCTGAATCAACTTAATGGGAAATTATTATGAAAATGATATATACCACAGAAGTCCCCCTGTTAAGAAACTTGAAAAAATTTAGAAGGATCTCTCTGAATCAACTTAATGTGATTTTGGATTTTGAATGTTTCCAAATTCAAAGTATACTCCTTCTGGAAAGACATGTATTGGAAGACACACATTAGAATCAGATATAATCTTATCTTGTTCCCAAATAGTATGTGCCTATATGTGTCTATTTAAAATTAAGTTCTGCAGTGGGGCTTTCCCAAATGATATGGCCCTAACAGTTGGCAAAGGGAAGCAAGGCATCAAATTTTGGGTTTTATGGAAGGTGAGCAAGTTGTCAGTTATTTCATTAAATGTGATTGCACTTTTGGAGCCATGAAGAGAGAGGCTGTTTTGACATTTTGCACCCCTGGTGTCTCCTTTCTTAACTTGCTTTGCCTTAGGCAGAAACATGTCCTGAGTCAGCCCAAAAGACAGATGATTGCAACTGCAAGAATTTTTAAGAAAGAATTAAAAAAATAATGATGACAATGGTGATGATGGTGATGAAAACATGAGTAACACTATTGTGCCTATTTCAAACGTGGAATTCCTTTACATCTCTTACAAGGTAAGTACAAGTTCCCATGTTAAGCAAATTCTTTCAGAAAAGAGGCTTTGAGAGGCTTTTTTTTCCTGTGTCCTCACTGCTTCTTGTAACATGTCAACCCATTCACACATTTTTTTAAAAAAAAAAATCTTTGTTTTTGGAACTGCACTATTTTCTTGAACTTTGGTCTTTCTTGTCTGCAAAAATTTGTCTCCTTGAGTGCTAGCTATTATATCCCTTTGTCCTGGGTATTAATTAGTTCTCCTTTGAAACATAAAGCCTGTATCTTTCTATTTTCTTAGAGAATTACAAAATTAAAATATTCTATGTATAACCATAGTTCCAGGGAAATTCAAAGACATACTGGAGAAACCAATGAGAATTTTTGCCACATGTGTGATAGTAATTATTCTAGCACTAAAAGGTGTAGTAGACAGAATTGGTCTTAGCTTTTTCGAGAAATTCTCAGAGGTCACAATGAAGTAAGACACAGAAACTAATGCCCTTCCCGCACCTTACCTTTTTTCAGGTGCTGGGGTGTGGGAATCACACGAGCAACCTCCAGTGAGAGGCTCTCACATCCCCACTGCTTCAGCTCCACATGAGTTGCCTGCTCTCGAACAGGTAGCGTGAGACCCCCGCCTCTTCCTTCTGCAGCGCAGTCTGGGAGTTTCCCAGGCTGCACTGCGGCAAGAACCATGACCGCCGCAGCTCCAGAGGCTCCGCACGCAGAGGAAGTGTACATGGGGCCCTGGAGCAATGTGTGATCATGCACCAATTTCAGCTGAAAGCCAAAAATGAAAAAGTGCACGAGCGGCACCTGTCAGGCCCTGGAGCGTCGCGCGATTGTGAGTGCGTCATGCAGATCGCTCTTCACAATTGCACAACGCTCAAGGGGCCCTTTCACATGGCAAATGCTGTGTGAAAAGGGCCTGAATTAAGCAAAAAAACAACTAAAAAAAGACAGCACCAGCTATTAGTTGAGACTGTTACTTATATAAGCTTTATAGAATTACTGTGTTGTGAAACTGTTACATCTGGCATTCTTATTAAAACAGGACCTCAAAGCTAAAGGGGGGAAAAAATCTTAGTTTAATTTACTACAAGCAATATATTTGCAGGAAAAAACAACAGGAGAACCTTGAACAGATTCAGTTTGTCATTCTATGATTGAAACATTGGTGGCATTTTTCAGGAGGTATATGTTAAACAGATGCTTACTGAAATAAAAAAATATTAAGCTAGTTTTAGATATATGGTATAGTGGGCCACCTCCACTCCAGGTAAGTGTTAAGGTGAGAGCTTGAAAGATTTGGTGATGTTTTTCTCTTTGTATCAGTCCTTCTAGATCTGCACATAGAGAGATGGCACATATAGAAAATATTCTCCTTGAGCTTTGAAAAAAAAATCCTGACAGTTTGATGCTAAATACATTTGTTAAGAAGTAAGTGCCATGGTGTTCAATAGATATTATTCTTGGGTAAGTGTGCATTACATTTAGGACTGTTAAATTCTATGTAGATACACTCAAAATTTAACAGTTCTAAATATTATACACACTTCCCTGGAAATAATACCCACTGAATACAGTGACACTTAGGAGAGTTATCACACTGTAGTGGTTTGAGTGTTGGAGGAGGACTCTGTGATACCAGGGTTCAAATCCACACTCTTCCATGTAAACTCACTAAGTGACCTTGGGCAAGTCACATTCTCTCAGCCTCAGAAGAAGGCAATGGTAAAGACTCTCTGAACAAATATTGCCAAAAAACATTGCGGTAGGTCACCTTACGGTTACCATAAATCGCAAATGACTTGAAGGCACACAGCAACAAATGCTCAGAAATCAGTCCTGATGAATTTATAGAGGTAAATGTATATAAGATTCCAACCTCACAGTGTAAAATTTCATGTACAAACACAAGTGTCCAATCCCTTGAGAAAATTTCCACTTCCCTATTTCTAGTCACTTCAGCAAGCCTACCTAGCACCATATTTTCCTGAACAGGAGCTAACAGGTTAAGTCAAGCTCAACCCTCAGCATTTTAATAATTTCAACTTATGTGAATCTGTCTGAGATGGAGAGCTATTAAAAAACACCTTCTCCAAAATATGCACAAAACTTGCTAAATCATCCTTATTTGATTCTCTGAAGTTAAAGATGTGAAAATCTCCATCTGAGCTTCATTCAGCCAACATGGTTCCAGCTCCTTTTCAGAACTTGCTGACCAACAGGGGAAGGGAAGAAGACTGAGGTACAGAGCTGGAATACATGTTCCCTGATCCCTGTACTTGGCACAGCAATAAAAGTCTAAACAAGGTTTTAACTACAGCATGCCTTGGCTATTGCAAACGGAAGGCAATTTAATTAGTTTACAGAGTCATAGAATCATAAAATTGGAAAGGACCTCAAGCATCATCTAGTCCAACCCTTTGACAATAATATCTTTCTCAGAGTTGGGCATCTAACGTCTACTAACAAATCTCCAATTTGACAATGGAATAGACCAAAGCAGTCAAAGAGCAATTAACATCAAGAAATTCTTCTGAGTGTTTCACGTAAATCTCCTTTCTTGAGATTTGAATCAATTATGGGTTCAACCCTCTGGAATAACACCGAACAAGTTCACTGCATTTTCCATCTAACAGCCCTTCAGACATTTAAAAATGGCTATGCTGTCATCTCTCAAGTAACAAGTCATTCAGAATGCTTGTTACTTCCATGCTGTGCTCCTGGCAAATGTGTTATTATTGCCTACTACTGGTTCTGCTTTCCTTGCCAGGCAACACCCACTCTTCTCCCTTCACATAACATTTCGGTTTGCAACAGCTGCTGTGAATCCTTTCTCCACTCGTTGCTGCCCTGAACCTAGCAGAACTGCAATTGTGCCTTGAATTATGTTCGTAAGCTTAGTTTTCTGAACAACTGCTTGAATGCCATAGGACATAGGGCCAGGCATAACTGCACAAATTATGTGGCTTTAAAAATCATTTCTGTTGCCTCCTCGAGTTTTGCCTTACTCAAATGATCTAACATTTCTTTTTCATCCACCTCCCATTCTTCATTTTTATTGCATCATAGGCACTCATGGGTTTGCAGCAGCAGAAACTGCTTGGATGCCTGTTTGACATCAGCCCTTCCTATCTACTGTAGTCCTCTGCATCCCTTTACTCTTGAAAAGATGCATCACCACTGACAATCAGCTTTTGTGAGCCCAAAAGGAGGCTGCCAGGGATGAACTCAGTCTGTGATCCACTGTGAGCTGGTAGGTCACTTAAGGAGTGACCAGCTATAATCTAGCAAAAAGTCCAATTTTAGGTGGTCATTTTCTTACTGTTAAAAAGGAGGATTTGCCTCAGGGACAAAAGTGCGCTAATTTATAAGTATGAATAGTATTCACAAAGTTATGGGAAGAGATGTTAAATTGATACAAAGGCAGGCATCCTGTTATTGACATACAGAAGCATAATTCCACTTTGCATTGCATTTTTTTTATGCTGTGGAGGTTAGTGTTCTCTTGATTCTACTGCAATAAAAGCATGCCCCCTCCTGACCCTAGTGGATCTCACCAGAAGATGTCCTTGGTCTGCACCTGGCTTTGGGGACATAGACACGTTTCTCCAAACTCCTCTGGGCTGCACTAGCAATGGAATGAGGGAGGCTATCACAGTGCAATGGTGAGTCCTGGGGTTGGGAGGATTGCAGAATAGTTATAGTGAAATTCGAAAATTCTTTTACTGTGCTCAGCAATGTAGGAACACAGCCAGCAGGTAGAATCCTGGTGGTGTACTATGCTGGAGTAACTACACTGGCATAGGTGCCAAGAATGGAGCAAAAGGGCCGTAGGTGCTGCAGCCAAGAAGAAAGGAAAGCACTGAGGAAACAGGCTGTTTGGAGCTGACAGATTTTGCCTGCCTTCTTTCACCAACACTGTGTGTGATCCAGAAAAAAGGACAACTGATATCATAGTATAACAACAGGATTCTGACTGATATCATTAGAATTTAAATAAAAAGACCATACAAACTCACCTTAGAAAGTCAACATTCTGACCAAGCAACCTGTCTGTCTACTCAGTGTATGCAAGACAGTGAGTGGGATCTGGCATGGATAGAAGGGCTCCTTGGGAGTGGCAAACGGAAGAAGCGGTGATGCTTTTGGTTCCTTTTCCCTAACAACTCCCCTGTGTTATTTCATCATCTGTTTTGGAGCATTAGAGGTATGGCACCAGATGATTTTCTGCACAAAAGAAATGAAAAGAGAACAGTTGGCATAAAAACACAAAGCAATTCCAAACCAAGATTGTTCTTTTGTCTATAGCATCATCAGTTGTCACGGAACTTTATTTTATTAAGAAGAACTTTTAACATGTGCTGAATATATTTTAAACAAAATTATTATGTTGCTGTGGTAGACATTCATCAAGATCTGAACTTCACATAAGCCACCTTCTCTGATGCTGTCATTTTTTCATTAAAACATAACCTAAAGCCACAGGAATGGTATTAGCTGAAGGTACATCCTCTGGCAACTTCTCGTTCCCATCTTAGGTGAGAACATAGATCAGTTCAACAGATGGTGAGAGTTTCACACCATTCTGGAAAAAGGTAGAACAGATAATCTTGCTTTAACACATGGCATTCTAGTAATCCTTAAAAAAAGGTTCACAAAATAAAGGGAATGATTAATAAAAACATACACACTACATTTTTGAAATGTGTTGTTATGTGCTTTCAAGACGACCTTGATTATGGTGACCCTATCATAGGTTTTCTTGGCAAGGTGTATTCAGAGGAGGTTTGCCTTGCCTTTCTCTCAGTCTGAGAGAGTGCCACTTGCCCAAGATCACCCTGAGAATTTCCATGGCTGAGTGGGGATTCGAACCCTGATCTCCCAGATTCATAGTTCAGAACTTAAACCTGTCTCTTTTAAATGTATACTTCACTGTTTCTCTACCAAATGACAATCAAGGTGGCTAACAGTGATAATATCAAATAAAAAATAAATGCAGTTAAAACAAAACAAAAAAAAATTAAACACAATTAAAAATGCACCCAAACTGAATAGATCAAACCCTTTTCTGATCAGCAATCCAGATTGCCAAAGGTCTTAATGAAACTGTCCTCTCCTTGCCATTGGAAGCATAGTATGGAGGGGATAGCCAAGTTTTTCTTAGCAGGAAATTCCAAAGCCTAGGCAAAGGCTGGGACCCATTGTGCAATGCAACCTGGTTAAAAAGCATATGGAATCATTAGATGAAAAAAATAGAATTCAGAGAGCTCCAAAGGAAATAAAAGAGCCCTAAATAAGGTAGACCTAAAGCAATGATTTCAGTCAAAATTGTTTTGCCACCTAGACTTTGGAAGCTAGGGTAAACAATGAAAAAAAAGGAATGTGAGAATGAGATGTAAGATCATAGAAATCTCTTGTGAGGCAATTCAAAGAGGAGAAAGAATACAGTTGACATTGTTAGAGTGGTGAAGCAGTACATTCACACCTTCCAGAAAACCTTTCAAATAGCTTTTCAGTTCTAGTGAAGGCAAGGAGCTGTTAATATTTTAAAAGAAACATGGGCTACCGTTACCATGTCTGCTCACAGCTCATTATATTTTCTCTCCTTTTCTCCACATCCTAAAGAACTGGAGAACAAACAGGCATATTTTAAAAGATAGATAGAAGAATAAATACAGAACACTCATTTTCTGTCGATGCCACAGATTTCTTCTTCTTTCCAGGGTTTAAAATATTACCAGGAGCTAGGCGTCTGATTATGCTTTGTAGCTCAATCTTTACATTGAAGTTAGTAATTAATAGCCAAGGGGAGAATAAATAGGAGCAAATCTCTGCCAACTTGACACAGATTCACAGGTTTTCAGGGTTCACTGCTGGCAGAACAATTTTAATTTCCACATTATAACTATTCCACACAAAAGTTGTTTTTGAAAGAGTATGCCCACTAGAAATATAATTCTTGAGCTATGGAGTGGAAGCAAAAACACACCTGAAGGCAACTTTCTGGGCATGTGAGCAGTGGTTTTGGAATCAGCCAGAGGTTTTGGACGAAAATCTCAAAGGGCTTGCCTGGAGCAGCATTTTAAAAAATAAATAAGGAACAGATAGAAAAACATAGAACATGGCATTGTATATTCCACTACTAAATAGTTGTTTTAGTTAACAAGATAATTTTGGACCTAGAAATTCCAAAGTGTGTACCTTGACAGAACTGCACTTCAACATTTATCCTATTTTCAACCAAAAAAATTTTTCCTTATAAGTCCACACGTGCATCCACTTTTCCTATCTGGATCAACACAGAACAAATTTATTCTATCTTCTGTGTAACAATCTTTCACAAATTTTTAAATAGCCATGCCCTGTCTCCTTAACCTTCTCCAGGCTAAACATATACAGTTCTCACAGCAGTTTGATTCCAGTTCTGTCACCACCATGTTTGTCTTCCCTAAAAATTGTTTTAGTTTTTCAATATCTTTCTTAAAATGTGATGCAGAACAGGGTGCAATAGTTTAAAGGCAAGCTGACCAGAGCAGAAAGGAGCAAAATTATTAGTTAATACTATCTGGATTCTATGCTTTTACTAGTGCCATCTGTAAGATCTCATTCAAACATTTAACCGCTGTATCATTTGTTGTCTCATGTTTAGCTTAGTTTAGTTTAGATCTGCTCAAGGTATGTCTGAACAACAATTGTATCAGTTTGATTCCACTTTCTGAGAAGGTGGTTAGAAGACTAAATCAGGGTATTTTGGGGGTTGTAGTTCATGGGCGAGCACTAAATGTCTCTGGCAGAGAATTCTAAGCATCTCATTGAACTACAAATCCCAAAATTCCTTAGGATGAAGTCAATGAAAGTTAAAGTGGCATCAAGTCAATGTAATGGTATGGTTTATGAAAAGTATATGTTACTGGTATCCAGGTCTCTCATATCCAGTGCTTATGCTTTTGATGTTGTTGTTATCAAATGCAAGACCTTATATTTAAATTCACCTTTTTATTCTGGAGCTACTCTCATCCAAAGCCAATTAAAGAACTGTTAGATAATGCAGAATGTAAGACAAAACTCTGTGGCACTCAATGCAGTTTCACAGTCAAGCTGTGGTTCCACCCAGCAGTACTAGGGTCCAATCCAAACTTTACCATTATGTCAGTAAGGATATCATGAGAAGCTTACCGAACATCTACTTCAGTTAACGAAGAAGATGTGTTCCTAGCCATTACTTTTTTAACAGAAAATCAGATACCAGAAGCAAAAATAACATGGACAGAACAGGCATAGGTTCCTATACCACAAAAGAGGAGCACTGCAACATGCTTCAGCAAACTTTTATTCAAAAGTAACAATAAGCACATGTGAAATGAAACTTGGTCAGGTAGGTCTTACATGTGTTTTTTAAAAAACTTTTTGAACCTTCCAGAAACCATTTGAAGATATCTTCCAAAATTTACCCAGGGACGACTTTTCTTTCACCAGTCTCCACCCTTGTTATGATTTGCATTTTTGTGGCCAAATGTACAAATCTATGCTTTTTTAACATGTGGAGGGGTAGCTGGTGAGGCAGGCTTATCTGCTCTCTCTCTTTCTCTCTGTTTTGCTGCTCATGCATGCTCAGTAAGGGATTCTGGGGGCAACTATTGTTGCCTGTTGTAGGCGGGCACACATGGCTACACTAGGATCTGGTCGAGTACAATTCTGCTTTTTCCCAGCTCAAGCTTTATTGCACTGTTCACTGTCAACACATTGGTGCAACCCAGAAATCTTCCAGGTCTTTCCTCCAGGTCTTCTTCACCATCCTGCCAACACCATTGCTAAAAAAAAAAGATCACTACCTAAGCAGAGGACAGGGAGCAAAAGGGTGGCTGGGTGACCATAAAAAGACTTTGTAAAAAGGGGCTTGGCTCTCAGAGGCTTTGTTAACTGAGGTACATCCATACTATGTTCATTGTATTCCCATGTTCGACCAGTCTGGTAAAACTACCAACAAAAAGAAAGAGGTAAGACAAATCTGGCATGGCTAATTTTTTTCTAAGCCTATATTGGTTCCTCCTAGTAATAAAAGCAAGCTTGAATTAAAATGATTAACAAGACAGCAACTGCGCAATACTATTTATTGTGCAATGAAAACACTGAAATCACTGGAAAGGGATGTACAGTTTTAATAAAAAAAAAACTCACTGCCATGCAAAGCCATCTAAGGTTTCTTGGTGCTTCTCTGAGTCAGAAGAATTGTGGGGGATCTTATGGGCTACCCTAAATGGTCATAGAGAAGAATGAAGGTGTACCATCTGTGAGCCATTCTCATGTAGCCAGGATGTGTAGACAGTTTTTTTTTCAATTCATTTTGAGGTATCTGGCCCCTTATAGCCTAATATCAGCTAAAATTTGAATTTGATGTACTTCCACATATCTTGGGGGTTTTTTCCTGGTATGCAGTAACTTCTCTTGTACATATTTAAACATATGGCATGTGTTACACCATAGTAACCAGCACTGACATGCAACATAGCAAGCAATATTAACAGGTGATGTTTATTACAACTCTATTCTGCTTTGGTTAGACCTCACCTAGCTAGCAGCAATGGGCCCACACCAACTGCTTGAGAATGCCACCTGCTGGCACGAGGCCTCTGTTCCAGCCAAAAGTTAAAACTTTTAAGTTCCATTAACATAATATTAGGCTTAAGCACATGCTTAGCTCTAGCTCATGAAAATCAGTAGGGCTTTAAAGTGATTACAATTGGCTCAGTTGTACCTGACTTTCCCCCCCATAATCATATGTCCAGGAAAACGATTGAACAGGAAAGTATTGTGATGCTTGGAGGAAAAATCCAGCCAAGCATGCAAAGGCCATTTCCGCAAGGCATCACTAAAATGCAGTAACTATGGGTTGTAGTTTCAGGTGCTGCAATTCCACACAATGTCATCGCCATCCAGTAGCCGGCCCATCCACAAGCATCGCTAGAATGCAATGTTTCAACTCTGACATTTTTCTGGAGTTGAAATACTGCATTCTAGCAATGCTAGTACATGGGCTGGCTGCTGGATGGCAATGATGTTGTGCAGAATCGTGCCCCTGAAATGACTAGTATCTGTAGTTATCGCATTTTAGTAACACCGTGTGGAAATGGCCTAAAAGTTAATAAATGGCTAACAGTCTTTCTCCTTCTGTGAGAAAAGGTCTTGCAAAACAGGTCTGTACGGACTTCTCTCACTGAATTAACAGAAATCAGTTATGTATAGAAAGAGATCTGTAAATCCTTTGAGGGAGAAGCCTGTCTGCTAATATTTCTTCTCTTGCTTGGTCCCACAATATATGGTGTTGCCTGAGGTAAAGAATAAGATGTACAGAAGTCAGCTGGATTGTCTGCTGAATCCTCCTTAAGGTGGTGTCCTTTCACCACAACTGAGGCAACAGGTTAGATCTGAGGACTCAGGGCAGCTTGTGTGGAATACAACATACAGTAACAATCTAGGAGGAACAGTCATTGCTCCCCAACATGCACTACCTACGGTAGGACTATCTGTACCCCACTGCCTTCCCTCTGTTACTTCAGAGGTCTGAAGTGGAGAAACTGAACTACAGGTATAGTGTGCCTATGAGCATCAGAGCCTTGAGCAATCAAGGGGAGTGATTTAGGAGAAAAATTGAGGTTCTTTCTAGACTAGCAAAGCAACATCCACTCAGAAATGATGAGAAGGAAAAAAAAAAAGGAGATTGAGAGAGAGAGAGAGAGAGAGAGAGAGAGAAACAGCTGCTGAATCTGACATTTGTAGTTGGCTGGGCTGGATAATATGACACAGAGATTTCTTCCATTCAGAAAATAGTAATAATGAAGTCCCATAACTGAAGGAGCATCACTGAGCAGAATATGCTTCCTATTATAATTGTACAGAGTTGGCCTAAAATATTTATAGTAGAATAGGATGAATTGGCTTGTATGCATTGACTGTGAAGATGATCTGAATATCCCAAAGGTATTTTTTTTTCTTTCCAGTTCACATTTCAAATGAGATAGTAAGAGATGATAGGTGATGGCAGAATGACAGAAAGCATTTTTTACAGTAACCTGGAAACAGTGGTTTAGGGAGGAAGAAAATGGATCAAAGTGGGATTGTACACTAGAGTAGCTTTTCCATTGGGGGAATCATGAAAAGGAGCACATTTTTAGTCCTTTGCTATTATTGTATTTTTACTACTAGATGCTGAGAATGTTGGAGAGAAGTTATGGGAAGAAGTATGCCTCCTACACCAAAATATCTTGAGTAGGCTTTGGGCAGTGCAGGCATAAGTCAATTAACAAAGCCTCGGACAAAGGAGCTCCTTTTTATAAAGTCTTTTTGTGCCTGCTCAGCTCCCTTTCCTCATCATATTTCTAGCTGAAAGTTTTTTAGCAGTATCAATGCGAGAGAGTGAGAAACTGAAAATCATTCATGTCTATAACTCTTATATTTTCTTTTCTACTATTGCAGGAAGAATAATTGTTTTACTTTCTTTGTTCCTTTTAAAAAAATACTATACAGAAAAGTATTATTTTAAAAATTACTAATTTTTAATATAGAATAGAATAAGTCACTAATGATTAACTGTCAGGCAATTATTAAGTTTTTAAATCTGATTTTTATTAACTGTCAAGCAATTATTAAGTTTTTAAATCTGATTTTTAATAATTAAGTTAGAATTGTTAATAATGTGTTTATATTTATTAACTATTAATTCATGTTATAAGTTTAGATTTATTATGAAGATAAATAATAGGCAAGAAGCATATACTTTAAGTTTAGTTTATAATCTAATGATTAGTTGTTACTGTTTAATTACTATTCACTGTTTGCAGCAGGGGAAGGAACAAATTTTTATTTATATGTAGTTTTTGTAGTTGTAGTTTAGTTTGATGTTTGTGGTTTTGTTTTCTGATAATATATTGTTATGTAGGGGGTTGTATTACTTTGTTTTATGTACTTTTACTGTGGTATTTTTACTCTGTTGTTTTTTGTCACTCCTTTTATTATTCAATAAAAAAAGAAAAAATATAACTCATATATTTTCAGTATTTGTATTCCCTAGGTAATTTGGCCTCCTTTTTTTCCTCTGAATAACTAAAGTGTTATGTCTAAATCCTCAATGGAAGTTTTAAGTTACTGTAATGCTAAAAATTTGGAGACGGCAGAAAATTTCAGTTAGGAGTGCAGAAATCTTATTTGCACGGGGCAATGTCATTATTTTGCCACCCTCTCCCCGCCATAGCTACATTGCCTTCTTTTTTGAAAATGCCCTTCATCCAATTATGAGTATCAGGATGTGTGCAAACATTATTTTTAAAGAATGCAAAAAAAAAAAAAAAAACCCTGACATCATTGTACATATAGGCTATATTTTCTAACACTGAACTACTATTTCTCTTCAAAATAGACTATTTGACTCTCAGCAAAGAAGAAAGGGTAAGAGACAGCAACCAAGATTGGGTTATTCACTTGCTTTCCTAAACCACTGAATATATGAGCATTGACACAGGAAATGAAGGGGAAATGGTGTTTTTCTCCCAAGTCAGTGAATGTCTGTGGGAGAGGGGGTTTTTTGGGGCGGTGCTGTTTAGGTACTTTGAATACCAATGTTGGAACTTCTCGTTCATTGGAAACTGCTTTAGGTTTTTCTTGAATAAAAATATATGGCATAGTAGTGGGAAAAAGAAAATGCACAAACAAAAGGTTGAGTTTTGTAAATGAAACAAGGCATGTACAAAATTGTGGCATCATTATACCTTTAAAAAGAATATCCTGAATTTTATTTATTCCAACAAAATAGCTTTTGTGTTTTTAAAGAAATTTTGGGTAACTTTTGTTTCCTTTTCTGACAGCTTCTGTACTAATTATTCTGTGGTATGAAATACGGTCCTGTACAACACATGTAAGTTGATTGTTTTGCACTCTTGGGAGACAGAGTTCACTGTTTGATGAATCTGAATTTAGAGTATAAATTTGAGCTTCTTTTTAAATTCAGTTGAAGAGGATGAACAAGTTTTGTGACAGAGTTTAAGAGAAGAAAGTTTGCGTATCAATTTGACTAATTCAAATTTGTATTTGCACTTGTTTTCTAAACAAGAATCAAACAAGAGTATGATTCATTAGTGCAGGCAGCTGTCTTCTATGGTCTGTCTAGCTCAGTATTGTCTACACACTAGTCCTGCCCTCACCAGACAAGGTTTCAAACAGGATTTCAGACAAGATTCTTTTCCAGTTGAACCTCCAGGTCGCTGGGACTGAACCTGTAACCTCTTGGATACAAAGCATGTCTTCTGCCATGAGTTATGGCCACCAATGCTCCTGATTCAACTGTCCTTTTGACTGTATGACGCTGTTTTATGCCTGCTAGGGCAGAGATGATATGAGGTCACACCAAATGAAAAAGGATCAACTGAAAGGTTAATATGTGCTCATAAGATGCTAATTATTGCAACTATAAGGGTCAGTCAGGATGTCAAATGCATTAACTGCACTGCACACAAGCCCAAAATCCTAGTTGCAAACAGGGGTCATGTGGCTGAGTGAATGAATGGAGCTAAAGAGGATCATGAAGGTGACTCAAAGGGTGGAGTTTGTCACTGACCTAGGCTCCTTGTGTATGCATTTGTCTCTATAATGATGTATACATCACTTCTGTTCACTGTTCTTTTCTTTTTTCAAGTCAAGTACTAATTTGTTTTGTCAAACCCTCATTTTGTGAATTCAGCTCCTAAACCACTGTTGTAAACCACACTACTGAGTCAGATTATCAGACTGTAGAGTCTATGATATTGTCTACAACATAGTGTTCCAGGAATTCAGACTAGAACTTTTTCCAGAGGTATGTAAAGATGCCATGGGCTGGAAAAACAAGAATTCTCACCTTCTGATTAAAATTGGAATAAAATTTATAAATATTTATATAAATTATTTATATATTATTTTATTTATTATTATATATTATTTATATATGTATTTATATAAATCTGTGTGTGCTTTATTCTTGTACTCCATATATGTATAGAGTGTGTGCATATGTGTGTGTGTGTGTATAACATAGATATATAGTACAAGAATAAAGCACACACACATATATATGCTCACATATATGGCTAACAGATGTTGGCGAGAAAATTTTATTTTAAGAATTTTTCCCCATTTGATTGTAAGTGTACTTGTCTCTCCTCCGCAACTAAGTGGTTCTGCATGAAGCAGTTTGGGTAAGTACATTTTTAAGACAGATGGTACCGTTGATCTGTCTCAAGGAGGACTGTTAAATCAAAAACATATTGCTAAAACAAACACTTGAGCTCAAATTAAATGGAAATAGAGACAAAATGTTTGCATTGCACAGAGTATATATTGTTATAACATTAATTTGCCTGCTGTGTAAATGTTTATTTAAAAAAATACTTTCATGTTCAGCTGTCCTAATCTAGCAATCTGTTGTGGGTATTAACAGGATTTAAGGACAGTAAAGAAAGATGACAGGAAGAGAATCAACCCATTTGAAACATGGTGCTGGAGAAGGAGAGTTCTATGGATACCATGGAGTGCCAAATAATGATGATGATGATGATGATGATGATGATAATATTTATATCCCGCCTCTCCCAACGGATCGAGGCGGCACCACAACAATACATCAATACATTTAAAACAATTAAAACCTAACCCATCCGTTGATTTGAGATTTGAGCAGTGCTGTTGGTGAATGGGCATCCTGGAAGTGTCTCATTCTTACAACCACCATAAATTGAAGTCAACTTGACCACCACTTCATTATATTAGCACTGATTTTAACTTGTTTTGATCAGTAGTGGCAATTAATAACAGCAACAAAGTTACTAGTTTTTCAGGTTGAAATATAATATTATTGCCTTCAAAACTTTCCTGGTGCATACATACACATGCTCACCCAATTGTGTTTTCTGGTCACAAGAGTATTCCAAGTCTTTGCTGTTGTGATAAAACCTCCATGCTCTTGTGAGGGCATGAGTAGCATTTTAACAATACGAGTAAACACAAGAACCTTTAGCCATCTTTTAGATCAGCAGTGGAAATTGTGCACCCCTCCTGATGCTGTTGAACTGGAACACCTAGCATGCTTATAGCATAGCCCAGGGCTTTCCAAATAGTGTGCCATGACACGTTAGTGTGTAGCCTGAAGTATGTAAGTCTGTCACCTTCAATCTTGGAAATGTATGTTATTATTTATAAATCATATATTTTTGAAAATATATGAAAGGTTTTCATGAGATATGTTGTATCCCCATACAGTTTGTTATTATAACGTATGTATCTGTCTGTATCTCTTATAAGGGGTTAGTGTAACTTCCAGTTTGCTAGTAAAACTGAATTACCATGTTGTGAAATGATGCATGTCTAAAAAAGTGTGTCACCAACATGAAAAGTTTGGAAAGTTCTGGCATAGCAATGATAAGGAATGCTGTGAAATACAATTAATTATCTAGAGGACTGCTTCTCAATCTTTGGTCCTTTAGATGTTTTGGATTTTTTTTTCTCAACAGAAGAGTAACTCTTGCAATTGGGGTCTCAAGCATCTGGAGAACCAGAGTTTGAAAACCACTGATGCAGAGGGCCAAGCACTTCCCACCCCTTCTCACAGATAAATGGAATCTCACACTGAATAAGAAATTTATCCTAAGTGTTCTGCCTCCTTCTGAAAGAATCGTATAATCACAGAATCTTTGAATTGGAATGATCCACAAGGTCCATGCAGGAATATACAGCTAGAGCATCCCTGATAGAATCAGAACACCCCTGAACCTGCCTTTTTGTCACAGAAGGAGATTTTTCTAAAAATTGTGAGACAGAGCTCAGGTCATCATTATCAAATACTGCCTTGTCACCTACAAAAACCTATGTCAGCTCTTAGATCAACATGAAGTACACTGTTATATGCATCTCCAGCATCATAATAACAGGAAGTTATAAAAGTGATATTGCAAAAAAAAAAAAAAAAATTAAACATACACACATGTACATGTGTGCACACACGTAAAAGATTCATTTATGAAAAATAATTATTTTCCAAAATATTTATACTTACAGATGTTTATATTTAAATATGTATTTATACTGATATTAATGCTCATAGGTGGTTTGGGAAGTTTAGCTCCTCTGCAAACAGAAATAATGAATGGCTTGCTCTGAAAAGCTCAAGCAGCAAAGTACAAAGCCCTGTAAATGAAGGAAGGTTTTTGTTTTTGTTTTTGTTTTTTTGAAAGAAAACAAACCTGTGATTGAAGAATCTGCTGTATAAAATGTTCAATGACTTGGCAATCTTGTTTTGCTTCCTTAGGTATTCAGCAAAGCCTAATTAGAAGGAAAAGTGTTAATAAGAAACAGGTTAGAAATAGAATCTGTGATCAGAAGTGATGTTTCAATTTTGCAGTCAACATCATGTTTTTTTAAAAAAAAACTTTTACTGCCCTTTTTTAAAAAAAATCCCTGCACAAGATTGACTTATTTTCATAAATCTCAAATTCATAGCATTTTTCTTCCTCATATATAAAGTAGATTGATTTCATACCACATATTTTATGAATGCACATAATAAGTTCTCTGTGTTCTCAGCTGCTGCTGCTTCTCATTTTTTCAGAATTTTTATTAAATCATTCCATTCCTTACAAATATATTTCAGTCAGCCTCCCTATTTCATCCCTCCCATCCTCAACCCTTTAATTAATAAGCATCCATATAATTACTGTCAGTTACCTCAGATATAGTCCCTCTTTAAAAGTATTCATGTTATTCACAGTGCACTTTCCTAGAACATGTCTTGATCAAATGGTGGTTTAAATCCAGAATGTACATGAGCGCTTTAAACAATAAATGGCCTTCACGTTTCTTGAGATCTATCTTCTTTGATTTCTGCTTTTGCTAGTCTAACTTCCTACACTCACCTTACTGATTTTGCTATAAATTGCTTTCTGACTAGCAACCTCTGTATGGAGAATTTTTACGAAGATTTCAAAAGTTCACAATTTTTGATCTCACAGTGCTTGGCAGAATGCTGTGAAATCTTTCTTTGTCTATCTTTTATTTTCATTTTGAAACATAAATAATAGCAATAAACCTCCTCTGTACATTTGGTGTATCCAGTTTAGTATCTCCCTTACACACAAACAAAATCACTATAATATTCGGATAGGGAAGCCACATATGTTCCAAATCTTTTGCCACAATTTCTCCAGGATAGTTTTGAAATATCCATACAGATTTTGTGTAATTTAGCCTGAAAGTAGTACTATTTCTGGATGATTTTGAATACATTTTCCTTCCCAAGTACTGCAACGATTGATGCTGCTCTTTTATCCTGCTCCTCCTCCTCCTCCTCCTCTTTGTCATCCCTTTCTGACTGTTTGGCTGAAGAGCCAGAAGTTCTAAACATATGTGATTAAAATATATAGATTAGAAATATTAAGAGGTTGTGGGGGGAGGGGCATCAGAATAAATTCAGATCCTGGAACAGCTACTATTTTGGACTACTCCCAGACTTCCCCAACTACCATGACCAGTGTTGAGCTTTAGTTCCAAAAACCAAACAGTTGTGATTAGGGAATTTCTCCAAAGGAGCCATACACTTGGACAAACATTTAATTCAGAATACAGTACTTCTTGCAGTTATTCAGCTGTGTGGGATAAAGATACAGAGGTGGAATGGAGTAGGCATTCCAGTGGTAGGTTTTATTACCACCCAGACCTACACACAGAGAGAGTTTTGTTTCAGATATTCAGATGAATGTGTGTAGGTTGGCAGGTGGAGCTGCAATGGTGCTATTCCTGCCTACACTCATTTGTTGTTTGTACTTGAACAACTGAGAGGACTTGGGCATTTAATAATCAGTGGTCCCTGTTTTCCTTTAGAAGAACTGCAGGAGTTACATTTTCCTCCTCCCTAAAGAGCATGTGGGCAGGTGAAAAATAGCTATGCTTAATTATGAAGTGTCATTGCAAGAAAGAAAGGAGATCACTGAAACAGTACAGCAGATTGTAAAATGAGAACAGCCTACGTATTTCAGAAGAGCACACTGTCAATTGCAGTTTTGCCAACTGGGTAAAGATGATGTGTAAGAAACATGTGTGCGGCCTTGCACACAGGATGCTGTATACCAGATATGTAGCATCATTCCAGATGTTCACCAAGGATCATAGGATGGAACATGTAATTATGTGTTTCTCATTCCACATATATCCACACTGAGAGAGTGAGTGAGAGATGATTGAAGTAGGTGTTCTAGAGTAGATCATCCCTCACCCACCAGTTCTGAATGTCTTACGTTGCCACAGGTTTGTACCAATTCCATCTGGAAGGATTCTGGCATTAGGCAATTTGCCTTCCCTGTTTTGTGCCCTCAGCCTGAGATAACAAGACAACAAACATGAAAAACCTCCACAGAAGTTGAAAGTTATCCTATCAAAAGGCACACATTAAGATCTATATGTGTGTGCGTGCACGCACACGCATACATGTGTACATACAACTTCCTTGTTGCAACAGCTCCACTGGCTACCATTTCCTTTCTGAGCATAATTCAAAGTGCTGGTTATGACCTTTACAGCCCTATAAATCTCAAGTCCAGGAATATGAAGGGCCTTATTCTCCAATACATGTCTATCCATGTATTGAGATCCTTTGTGGAGGGCGTTCTTTCTGTCCCACTACCCACACAGGTAGCACTGGTGGCTGCTCTTAAGCTCTGTAACTCCCTTCCAGAGAAGTTAGACTGGCACCCTCCTTTGACTGGGCCCTAAAGAATTGTGCTGTACTCTCTATTTCTTACTTGCTGTTTTTAATAGCTATGGGCCTTTCTGCACTACATTGTTATAGTGCTATTATACCACTTTCAACATCCTATGGAATCCTGGGGTTTGCAGTTTAGGGAGGGGCATTTAGAATTCTCAGCCAGAGAGCTTTTTGGCCTCAGTAAACTACAAACCCCAGAATTCCACAGGATGTTGAAAGTGGAATGAGAACACTATAACAGTGTAAGTGCAGAAAGGACCTCAGAGACTGAAAGTTTTGATTATATATGCCTTCTCTGTGATGACGCAAAAAAAAATGTATCAGGCGCTTCTCTGAAGACAGCCTCTTCCCTTCTTCTTCCTCCTTCTTCTCTCTTCATCACGGTGAACTTATTGTTGTTTTTTTAAAAAATGCCCACTATAAACAAATGATATTATATTGCACCCAAACTATTCTGCAAGGCTTTTCAAGTCAAGAAGTATTTTGTCTACACTTACTGTCCCATTTATTTGGTCTTGAATAATCAGCTGAAAGGAACAATATTTTTCATTTGTTATGATATGCCTTGAAAAAAGTGAGAATTGGTGCAAGTATAATTGCTGCTTACCCAAATGAAAATATCATCTTCCTCATTTTACTTGTACGTAAGTATGGAGTGGTTTGAGTGCTGTACTATAACCCTGGTGACCAGGGTTTGATTCCCTGCTCAGCCATGGAAGACCATAGGGTGACCTTGGGCATGTCACACATTCTGAGAGGTTCCCCTTAGGGTCATCATAACTCAAAAACAACTTGAAAGCACACAACAACAATGTATGGTCTTTATACATTCTTTCAAATATTTTGCTGGTTACCCTCTTACACAAGGAAATTAACATAATAAAACCATATTTCAAATCCTCCTTTTTGGTAACAGCATATTTTAAACAGTCACAATTTCTTGCCACACCACTGCAACTTTAAAGAAGGCAAAAAAAGAGGCATTCCATTTATTTTGAAAAAACTATCTTACCTGCTTCCAGTCTTGTTCAGATTCTGTACAAGTACACATTCCCAACCCCAGCAAATTTATTGAGATTTGACATATTCCATAATTCAGTGGACCATTCTCTGAGTCTAGGAATTTGATTTGTTTTTCCCCCCACTTTGCATAAACAATTCTAGCTGCCATAATCACACGAAAGATCCATCTGTGTCAGGTGCCTTTTTAATTTTATCCTCTTGCAGAGTAATTCAGTGCTGCTGAAGTGAAAAGAGGCCTTTTTAGCTGAACTTGGGCAAGCTTCCCAAGGGGACCCAAGCACAGGAAATGTAAGAGCTCTGGATGTGAACAATTTTCAGTGCTTCTTTCTCTGCCGTGCTAGAAATTTGGCGACTGAGAGATAATTTCATTAAGGGCAGAATTCTTATTTGGGAGGGGCACTTCCCTCATTCCACATTGCTTTATGTATACCCCTGCTGTATGTGCACAACCCCTTTTACTAAGCAAGCTCCAAGGCTCCAAGGCTGCTGTAGGGCTTTAGGGATGTGCTAGGGGAACAAGATGAGTTTTGTTGCACCATAACCTCATTCAACCCACCCTGACATTTTTCTTACTCCTGCTATCAGCGCACTGGTGCTAAAAGAGCAATAAGTGTGTTCTGCCTTGTCAATACAACATGAAAGCCTCCACTGGTGGACTTGTTTCTCCCTCCTTGGACCCTCCCACTCTTCTATAGAAAGAGGAAGCTACAACAATCTATGTTGCTGTCAGCGGCGGGCTGGGGTCAAGCAGGCGCGGGTCAAGCGACTGGGGTCTGCCTGCGTTTATTTCAGCCAGTAGTCAAAGGGTAATGCAAACAGTCCTTAACTCAGGTTCTGCCTTAAACAAACAGCAGGCTTTAACAGAAAACAAAGAAGGGTTACTTCACCCGGGATGCTGGCAGGGGTCTTGGCTGGCTGGAACTCTGGACACGGTCACAGGCAGGCGGGGCTGGAACCAGACACAGGCAGGAAGCACACAGAGGGCCAACGGTTGTTGCTCCGTGCCTTCCCCTGTCCAACGCCCGCCTTAAATAGGTCCCAGAGCCGGCGGCAGCCAATCCGGAAGCAGCCTCACAGCTGCGAGCCCTCAGCCGGGCTTACAGCTGGGAGCTGTCAGCCAGCTGGGAGCCCTCAGCCTGCAGCCGCCGTTCCAGCAAACACCGGGACCGGCGGGCAGCCTCCTTGCTTCACCGCTGCCGCTGGAACGTGGGAGGAGTGGCGGCAGCCTCCTCTGGGTCGGAGCCACGGGTGGGCAGTGCCCCAGGATCGAGCCCGGGACCCACCCACCCTGGCGAGCCCGTGCCCGCCTCGCCCGCCGGTGAGGGGACCAGGACGCACTCCAAGCTGCCAGCGGGTCTGCTGGTGTCGGCAGCGGCCTCCGCGGCATCCAGGGCTCTCCCTCAGTGGAGGCGGTGGCTTCCGCGGCGTCCGGGGCTTTCTCTCAGTGGCGGCGGCCTCCGCGGCGTCCGGGCGTTCCCCCTCGGCAGTGACGGCCTCCACGGCATCCAGGGAGTTGTCTGGGTCCTCCTCCGCCCTGGAGACTGCATCCGAGGCAGCCTCAGAGACACCAGCGGGCTCGGCCATGCCGGGGGCACCGACAGTTGCCACAAAAAGTGTGGGAAAGTTCTCTTAATTATTACTTTAATGTCTTTCATCTCACATAACTCTTAATTTTTATCTTGTTTGGCTTGGATCTAGAATGTTTTCCCCATGGATGGGTGGTATTGTTCTGTACGTAGGTGGTTTCTTCTTATAAGCATAGATGCCAGTCTTTGTAAATTTTTCCAGTCCTGCAGTTGTCTACCCATCCCAGCAGATTTTGGGACCCTGTAGAATACTGAATGGGAGGGCTATCTGCAAAGACAGAAGAAATTGGTGAAATTGCCCTCCCCAGATTTCTAAGGGCAGAAGCATTCTGACCATATGTACGCGTAACTAATGTTTCCACTCCAACCCAAATGAGCCTGCTGAGCTGAAATTATGTTAAAAAGGAAACCACATCTCTTCTTATATACATAGATCAGAAATGTATGTGAGCACGCAGCAACTCCTCAGTTATTCAGTACTTGAGAGAAAACTTCCCTCTTTGTTAAATCCTCCCCTTTAGAATAAGCGTCTTTTGTGACTAGGCCGTTATGCCCTCCAACTGTCCCGATTTGGCAAGGAGAGTCTCAATTAATTCTCTGTCATCTCACTTTTTCAGCTGCTTTTAAAATATCCCAGTCTATTTTTCTTCCTCCTATTTTGTCCTCAGCTTACTTCAATTGCTGAAAAGTGAGTACTAAGTGCAGAAGTAGTTTGTGTTCAATTATGTCGACAGGGGAGAAGAGAGATGAGATGAGGAAACCTTGCCCTTCCCAGTGGGCTCAAACAATAGCAAACTGCTGCATCCTCTTCCAACTTGTTTGTTCTTCCTCATTAACAACTTTTGCCATCTTGATCACATGTGCTGCAGTTTTCATCCTTGAAATGTTGGTGGATATTGATCTTATTTCTCCTCACCACTTCTCTCTTTAGATTTCTAATTTTTGTTCTCTCCCCATCCCATACTCACATACACACTTCTTCCCCCATACTTGTTGCAATCAGACTTTTAAAAATTCCTTTCCATTTTTGAAGTTGTGTTGCAATGTCTGTTTGTGTGGGGGAGGGTAATGTGGGCAGGTAGGGTCACAGTATTGGGAACAGAGAATTAGACCCTCTTCCTCAACAGAAAACCCCCTCCCCAGGTCAAGTGTTCCCCTGTGCTATGTTGCTTTCTAAAAGCATCCATTGATAGCAGTGGCAGCTTTTTAAAAGCAAAACAGCCATTCGAGCACAAAGGAGGACCTTATTTCCCCCAGTCACTAACTGGAGACTAGGGGTCTTTTCACACTACACAATTGTAGCAGCACGGTTCCACCTTACCTGCCATGGAATCCTGGGAATTGCATTTTAGGGAGGAATAGTTAGAATCCTCAGCCAGAGTGTTTTGGTGCCTCAGCAAACAAGAAACCCCAGGATCCCATAGGGTACAGCCATGGCAATTAAAGTAGAATCATAGTGCTATAATTGTGTAGTGTGAAACAGCCCCAGCGTGGAGACCTCACATAAGGTGTTTTGTGTATTTTACCTGGCCAATAAAGATATCAGTGTTTTGTGGATTATGAGCTAGATTACATTCCACATATCTACTGTTACCTACCAGATCCTTTCATATTTAGTTATCTCTTTGATTTCTAGCTTCTTTTTAATTTACATTAATTTTTGGCAAGTTCATTTTCTACTGCTTTTACAGATGATTCTTTTTTTAAAAAAAACTCTTATAACTCACTTTTTCTCTTTTTTTTTCTCAAGATAAGAAGTTAATACAATAAATTGTCCCTGAAAAAAAGCTAAGTCTATTTCCTGAATATTAATATTATGCATTGGCTGAATGGCTACTGGAGGGAGTGTTCCTGGAAGTTATTTTTACAAAGATTCTTCCTTTTATTGTTTAATAATAAATTTTTATTATGAATCCACTGACTTGTAAGACCTTTCCCTACATTAATTTCAAGCAAGATAAGATTATGATCTCCATATAATATCTGCAGGAGTTTAGTTTTGTTGGTTTGGTTGCTCAGATCTGGAGACAGTAAGTGGAAGGCCATTTCTGAATAAACTGGGTGAACGGTTGTACAGTAAGTATTGTTTCTGGGCCTGCCAGTACAGGGTGGGGCATTTGTGGAGCATTTTCTGCAGTCCTAGGGTATCAGAATGGCCCACTAAAGACTCTGATATACCCCTCCCCTTAATGCAGTTTCTGTAGCTTTCTTGGCTAGTTAGGGAGCAACTCCTGGGGTGTGAAGATGGAGCATAAGAGCCCTGCTGAAAAATAGGGTAAGTCTGCCTTATCCAACAGTCTATTTACATAGAAGTCAACCAATTATCTACAAGAAGCCTACCTGCTGGACATGAATAGAAGATAAACCTGTGCCTTATGTTCCCCAGCAACTGATACACTAACACATCACCAGTGACTGCAATAACTACAGGATCATTGCATTAATTTTCCATGCAAGCAAGTCATGCTCAAAATTCTACAAAAGAGACTTCTACCATATATGGACTGAGAAACGTCAGATGTCCAATCTGGGTTCAGGAAGGAAAGAGGCACTAGGGATTGTACTGCAAATATATGTTGGATAATGGAGGAGGCCAAAGAAGTTCAAAAGAAAATCAGCCTATGCTTCACAGCTTTATAGCAAAGCCTTTGTGCAGATTGCGAAAAACTAAGGATCAATCTTAAAGAAATCAATGTGCTACAACATTTGTCCCGATGCATAACTGGTATGCAGGACAAGATACTACTATTAGGATAGAATGTGGAGAAAAAGAATGGTTTCCAATTGGCAAGGGAGTCAAGCAGGGTGAGATTTTATCACTCAATCTCTTTCACTTGTATGCTGAAGTCCAATACAGAATTGGATTCAGAGGAATGAGGTGTGAAAACTGGACAAAGGAACATCACCAGTTTAAGATATGTAGATGACAGCATAATACTAGCAGAAACAAGAACGATTTGGAATGATTACTGAAGAAAGTTAAGTACAAAGGCAGGTTTATAGCTGAATGCTAAGAAAAAAAATAATGACCACAGATTATTTACATATTCTTAAAGTAGATGCTGAAGACATTAAAACACTTTAACAATAAAAGTTCTGGATATGGTAGAGACAGAAAAATTAGCATTCTCTTTGAAAAACAAACCTATCCAGAACTTTGAAAGGGAATGGAAAAGAGCGTTGGATTGGATAAAAATATAAATGTACAAGAACTAAAGAAAGAAACAATGTAATTGTTTTTCTTTTCTGTAAATTGAAATGTAACTGTTCTTCTCTTTTGTAAATGGAAACAAAGAAGATTCAACTGGAGAATATAAACATGGAAGTTGGGGGGGGAGAGTGTGATATATCTGAAATGAGTGTATATCCACTCTATTTTTTATGCAATTAAATCTATAATAATAATTAAAAAAATAAAAAAGAAACACTTTAACATTCCCCATACCTTAGCTCAATCACTCATCAGAGTGGAGACTGCAGCCAAGAAATCAGATTAGAAGAACAGCTATGATGGAACCAGACAAAATCCTAAAGTGTAAAGATATATAATTGAACATTAAAGTTAGGATTGTTCATGCCATAGTATTTCCAATGTATGTATATTGTTGTGAAAACTGGACAGTGAAGAAAGCTATTGGGAAGAAAATCAACTCATTTGAGATGTGGTGCTGGAGAAGAACTCTACACTACTAATTCTAAACAACTGAAACGACAAATGAATGTATCCTAGAGTCAATCAAGTCTGAACTCTTCCTAGAAGCCACAATGACTAAACTGAGGCTGTCATACTTTGGCTATATCATGAGATGATATGACTCACTAGAAAAGACAACAATGCTTCATGAGGCAGTATGAAAAGACGAAGACCACATTACAGATGGATAGACTCAATGAAGACATGTCCCTGAATCCATAAGACCTGAGCAGGGCTGTCAATGAGAGGGCGACTTGGAGGTCTCTCTTCCATAGGATCACTGTAAGTCGAAATTTACTCAATGACAGTTAACAACAACAACAACAAATATAGCCATCCTCACTTAGTAGTTGCTGAAGGCTACTAAGGGTTACAGTAGTATGAGACTGATTAAATAGCATTACAAGATTATGAGGAGTAGGTACTATTAGGGTTTCCAGATGTCAGCCCCCCTTGCAAGGTTTCCAGAAATCAAGCCCTACCTGTGGACTGCAGTTGAGTTCAAGGAACCCACACTGGGTAAGCTGTGACCTCCTTCAAAAAGAAAAGAAAAGAAAATGGGGGGACCCAAGCCTTTTAACTGGACATTCAGCAAGTTAGCTACTAGAAAGCTTGGCTAGTTGGCTGTTGGTTACTGTCCAGGAATAGGTCTTTGCTCCACCCCTGCACTTCCTACTGGCTTCAGAATCACTCAGCAAGACCTCCTACCTTCATGAACCTGAGCAAGGCAAGAAAAGCTGAAGTTGATGGGCAAGGGTACATGGGGAGAGCACTAGTTAGTTTGGCAGCATGGTGCAGTGTGCAGAGATCAGGCAACTTCTCAGACTTCTACCATAGCTGTGGTGGGCTGGGGAGTCAGAGATAACTATGAGAGGCTGTGAAGACACCTATACAGCATGTTACTTTTTCTCCTTTCAGATTGCAATTCACTTTCTTTCCAACACCTTTCCATCTGCTTAATATTTTCCCCAGGCTTCTGCCAAACTGCTCATAGCCAGCAAATCAAAGGTGATGCTTCAGGTGCAGGAGGAAGGAGAAATCTGCAGGCTGCAGCTCTCCCACTTTGAGATCAAATAGCTTACCAGAAAGAAGGCTCACTTGCTTCATCTGATTGGATGATTTGGATTATCTCTCTTCCTACTGTTATTTTGGAACCAGCTCTTGAGGATCAGCTACCATAATGCAGAATTCAAATTAGATCCAGATCTCATATATTACTTTAATATAGGTCTGTGTCACTGAATGGGATAGGGGTGGGGAGCTGCTTTTCAACTGGTGCTATTATCTGCGGCCCTTTCCACACTGGCCTGTTAAAATGGTGCAGAGCAACCTTCGACGGAGGTCTTCTGCACCGTGGAGTGGACTGGGGTGGACTACTTTTTGTAGTTCCACACCTCAGCCCACTCCGGAGCGACCGGAACTGGTTGCGCAGCGTGCTTTTTAAAAAACTCTTTTAAGAGGTTTTTAAAAAGTACGGAGCGCATGACCCCGTGTCGCTCCCTGGCCGCACTCCAGTGCAGATTTGCAGGCGCGTACTAGCGCATGCCTGCAGATCTGCCGGGGGCGGGCTTTAGGCTAACGAGCTTCTCCGGTTGGTGGAGAGCCTCCACCAACCGGCGAAGCCACCATTTTGGATGCTGGAGCAGTGCGGAGCGATGAGCTCGCACTGCTCCTCATCAGGATGGACCCAAACAGACCCACCAAAAAGCTGGTGAGTAGCGGCAGGGAGCATTTCCCTTGCCGTGTGTGGAAAGGGCCTGCTTCTCTCTTCTTAAGAATAAACACTGTTCCTCCCAGCTTCTTGTTGCTCTTTAGACTGAAGTTGAGGCATTACTTTTAAAAGCAAACAACAGCAGGAAAAGAGAAAAATCAGTCCGGAAAAGCTCTGAAACTTTCCCCCTTCCCCTTTCTAGTATCCCAACTGGTCTGTTCGATTCATTTATTCTTGCTACAGCACTTCCAGCTAGGAGATCTAGCTAGCCAGAAAGTGTGGAAAGAGGAAGTGGAATGGGATTTAAAAGTTATTTCTTAGCAGAGGAATTGAACTCTGTGGAGTAGGGCAAGACATTAAGGGGGGTTCACTTTTATATTAAAGAGGAGATAGATCACTCCATTTCTTTCTCCCTACCTCCCCACCATGAAAGATGTGAGTAAATCAAAGCAGGATCATCTACTCCTTGCTCTGCTTGCTTCTTTTGTTTACTCCAAAAGTTTTGTGTTGGAATGTGGCAGGCTTTTTCCACTTTGGACATTGAGTTTCTTTGGCAAGCAAATTGAATTTGTGCAAACTTCAAATCAAAGAAGACAAGACATTTTAAAAAGTTTTTGAAGGTATCTTTGAAAATGTGTATGGGATTGCCATGTTCATGTCTCTCCTGAGCTATAAAAAAAAATCACTGGGTGACTAGTTAAACTACTGTTTCTCAACTTGATGTACCTCACAGGATTGTTTTCAAGATAAAAGTGAAGCAGAAGAGAGCTATGTGGACTGTCTTGAACTCATTAGAGAAGGCAGGGTATAAATGTAAATAATTATTAAAATGATTCAGTTGTCATTTCTATAATGAAATGGTGGCTCTAGTAATTTAATCTGACCATTTTACAGCTCTTTCTATAATGACCATGCCAGCCTGCCTGCAAAAAGTCAATTCCTCTGCTGCAGTTCATGTGTGATACTGTACATATGTTTCTCACAGAGATATATAAATTTTGAGCCAGTCTTAAAGCACCAGAATACAGTAAGACCAAGATGTATCAGAAAACTTCACCTACAAAACTCATAGTGCTCAATGCCTGGTAGATGGTTGAATTAATTTCATGGTGGATTTTCTTTTTCTTTGTAGGATTCAAGCTGTTTCCAAAGTGTAGAGTAATTTTGGGCCTTTCCACACTACATTGTTATGGTGCTATTATTCCATTTTCAACATCCTATGGAATCCTGGGTTTGCAGTTTAGGGAGGGGTATTTAGGATTCTCAGCCAGAGAGCTCCTTTGCCTCAACAAACTGGAAACCCCAGAATTCCACAGGATGTTGAAAGTGGAATAATAGCACTATAATGCCCTGGCTCTTGTAGGATATCTATGTCTATTTAAAACTCATGAGGTTTGTTTGTTTGTTTGTTTTGGGTTTTTGGTTTGTTTTTTTGTTTTTTGGGTGGGTTTTTTTTTTTTAGTTTGGTTTTCTTTTTGATTTCTGGAATCTCATTGAAATTCTTTGTTTTCAACAAAACTTTTTCAAATACCTAATGTCTGATTATAAGTGCATTGTGTGATTGCTGCTTCTGTCATGGATCCTACATACTAGTCATGATTAAAAGATGAAATCTCATAAGCTGCTTTAGCTTACCTGAGGATTTCCCATATGTTTCATCCATCTGATAATCCACGATTAGCAGTTTGTGTGTGCAGAAAACATGATTTCTCCACTGGAAACAAGTTCTTGTGCAAAAAATCCCATGTGGTTTTTTGGAGAAGGAGGGTCCTAGGGTTGCAGGAGGTGGGGATGTGAAAAAAATGTTATGACATTCATTATCACCACATTGGATTTAATACTAGTAAATACTAGTTACTGCAACCCTTCAGCTAAGCTAGTAGTGATATATAGTAATTGAAATTCTTTAGCAAAATATGAACTACTAGCCAATCTCCAGAAATATTCCTGACCTGTCAAATGACCCCCTCAGTTGGAAATGTCTTATTATCCATCTAAATTCCAAGAAAAAGGAGCCTTTCTGAACAGGAACTTTGCAACAGCGGGTTCCATCCATAAGAGGGTCTTCACACAAATCATCACCAGATGTTAGACAGACTTTATAAAACTGCACTCTGTGGCCTGAGTAGTATTATTAGTCCCAACTGGGACAGATATATTGAATTAGTAGAACTTCCATAACTTTTGGCTTGCAAAGTTACTGTTGGTTGAAGAGGTTTACTCTGGTTAGGACTAACAACATGATTTGTGTCTATGACTGCTTTTCTAGAATGGATATTGGCATCTTTTGGCCCCTGGAACTGTATTTTGTATAACAGCCCCACACTATATGTGGTAAATATGTGGCCTGGTGTATATATGCACAGATTTTTCCTGTAGTTAATTCATATACATACATTGGGAATCTTAGTCCAATTATTTTCCAGGTCCATGTATATTGAAGTCTAAAGGCATGTATACATATGATGTTGCATTCACTATAGTCAATGAGGGAAACACTGACATAAATAGCTTGAGTCGTCGGTACCTTAGTGACCATTCTTCTATTGGCTGTAAGTTCTTGTCCTCACCTTGGGATCAAACTAGATTTTAAGATGAGAGATCTGCTGACCCATTTTCTCCCACAGATATGCGTGGGAGAGATATGTGTTAAGAATAAGAAATATGTGTCTTAACAGACTGGGAAGTTTAGCCTACAGTTATTTTCCCACAACCAATTATAAAAGAAGCACACAAAATGCAAGATAAATAGGTGAGGAGAATCACGTGCTATGACAAACCACTATCTTTTACCATTTGAGGAGCATTTCTTCAATAACCACACTAAACATATCTTTAGATTTGACTCTGATGCACTGGTACATCAGATCACTCAAGGTTCATTAATTTAGGTGAGTAGTCACCAGGTCTAGAGATGGATTGATAAAACTTTTGGCCTTGCAGATATGGTTGGTTTCCCACCTTCATAATTACTGACCATTGTTCATGCTGGCTGGGACTGACAGGAAGCTAATATCTGGTGGTCCAGAGGTTTCAAGCCCTCTGGGTTTGGAACCTATCATAGAATCATAGAATCATAAAATCACAGAGTTGGAAGAGACCCCAGGGGTCATTGAGTCCAACCCCCTGCTTTGCAGGAACACCCATCAAAGCATTCCCAACAGATGGCCATCCAGCCTCTGCTTAAAAACCTCCAAAGAAGGAGACTCCAAGGCAGCATATTCCACTGCCGGACAGCTCTGACCATCAGGAAGTTCTTCCTGAGGTTCAAATGGAATCTCCTTTCCTGCAGCTTGAATCCATTGCTCCTTACCCTAGTCTCTGGAGTGGCAGAGAACAAGCCCACTCCCTCCTCAACATGACATCCCTTCAAATATTTAAACATGGCTACCATGTCCCCTCTTAACCCTCTCTTCTGCAGACTAAACATACCCAGCTCCCTAAGCCGTCCTTCATAGGCATGGCTTCCAGACCCTTCACCATTTTGTTCGCCCTCCTCTGGACACTTTCCAGCTTGTTGACATCCTTCTTGAACTGAGGTGCCCAGAACTGGACACAGTATTCCAAATGAGGCCTAACCAATGTAGAATAGAGTGGTACCATTACCTCCCTTGATCTAGACACCATACTCCTATTGATGCAACCAAGAATTGCATTGGCTTTCTTGGCTGCTGCATCACACTGTTGACTCATGTTCAGCTTGTGGTCTACCAAGACTCCTAGATCCCTTTCACACCTACTGCTATCCAGCCACGTGTCCCCCATCCTATATTTGTGCCTTCCATTTTTTCTGCCTAAGTGCAGGACCTTACATTTCTCTCTGTTGAAATTCATTTTGTTAGCTTTGGCCCAGCTCTTCGATCTGCCAAGGTCGTTTTGAAATTTGATCCTGTCCTACGGTGTATTAGCAACTCCTCCCAATTTGGTATCATCTGCAAATTTGATCAGCATGCTCTGCACTCCTTCACCCAAGTCGTTGATGAAGTTGTTGAATAGCACTGGGCCCAGTACCCTGTGGTACCCCACTAGTCACTTCTCTCCAGGATGAAAAGAAGCCATTGGTGATCACCCTTTGGGTTAGGTCAGTCAACCAATTACAAATCCAACTAACAATAGCCCTGTTGGGCCTGCATTTTACTAGCTTCTTTGCAAGAAACCTAGAGCCTTCTCTTGGTTGCATCTGCCTTGTGGACTGCTCTGCCAAATTAGTCTGGTCTTGACCTTGAACTGTTTCAGTAATATGTAAAAACCAGGCTGTTTAAGAGGGCAATTTTATCAGACCTAGGGCTTCCCGCACAGTTTGAAATTAACGGTTGTTTCTGCAAACTCGTGGCATTGCTTAATATGCATTTCAAGACTGTTTTGAATATTTTTAATTCTGTCTGTTTGCTGCTTTTAGTTCCTTCTTTGGGAAACTGGTGTGCTAAAAATATTTAAAATATAAACAGGTAGAACAGGTAGATAATTTATGCTTGTGTACATATACAAATTATGTGTGCCATATTAAGCAGAGAGTATGTTTATAGCCTGGGAACAAGGTAGAGTTCTTTTCTTTCAATGCATTTCAAAGCTTGTTAATGTTCAGCTAAGGGGAGGGAAAATGGATAGTATTCTAGATTAAACTACCATACACAATGTTATTAGAAGGCAGAGGTTCAGACAGTAAAGCACAGTGACTTTTGGTGTCAGTTGATTGTCTATTGCCACCTTGGTTGCAGCAATCTAAATTGCCTTTTCTGGTCTGCAGCTGTAGTGATGCTGCTTCAGGGAGCACAGCCCTCTGGAGAGGTTACACGGTGACATTTGCTTAAAGGTTCTTTCTTACTTTATTTCAATCAAAAAGAATATAGTCCAGCATTTCCTGTTTGCAATACAAAAGAGTGAATTGAAGGGCCATTTAATAAAATGCCATTCAGTTTGTTTCAGTCCTAAAGCAGAGAGAGAGAAACAGAAACAAAGATCCTCTCTCATTCATACTCTATTCTACACAGGAATGTACTCTTATCTACAAGGAGCATTTGCTTCTGGGGAATATACTGTAAGAGAATAATTAGGAAATGACATAATTGCTGTTGGTTGCGAACTTAAACTCAGTATGTTTTGCAAATGGTGTATATCATAATCTGTTCTAATTGCATTGCACTTTATCCATCCATGAGTCTAATGAAAACACATCCATTTTCTTCAGTGTATATGCACTGATTGCTGCAAGTGCAGGGAGAAATACAAGAGAGGATTAAGGTGACATATATGGAAGCCAATTCAGTTTAAATGTTCGCATTGGTTTAACAAACACAAGTGAAGCAAACAGGCAATCACAGGATCACATGTATAGCCTGGAAATGTAAAGATTCATTCACATTCCTAAATGTGAGCAAGAATGAATGATTTAAAAAAAACCTGCAAAGTTTGAAAGCTATTCACAAATCAGGGCTTAGGTCTCCACAAAAAGTCATGATTTGGTGCAATAAGGGGAAATGTGTGTTTGATCACAGGCAAATTTGGGGCAGAAAAATTCCCAAATGGCAAAGAATTAGACTGTATCTAAATTTCTTCAGCAGGGAATCTCATAAGTCAGCCTCTCCCTCTCCCAATTTTTTTTTTTTTAAAGATGAATTTTCATTTCATTCCTAATAACACTACTTTCTGTTTCCAGCATCATTATTTTCACAACTATGGGTCAGAATGTTTGTTTCACAATTCAAGGAGCAGTGTCACGTTCAGTGTCACGGAGGATGGAGGAAGGGACTATTTGTTCATTTGTTATACCATGTTTCCTAGGAGTCTTCATAGACCACAAGCTGAACATGAGCCAGCAGTGTGATGTGGCAGCCAAGAAAGCCAATGCAATTCTCGGCTGCATCAATAGGAGTATGGTGTCTAGATCGAGGGAGGTACTGGTACCACTCTACTCTGCTTTGGTTAGACCTCATCTTGAATACTGTGTCCAGTTCTGGGCACCCCAATTCAAGAAGGATATTGACAAGCTGGAGCAAGTCCAGAGGAGGGCGACCAAAATGGTGAGAGGCCTGGAAGCCATGCCCTATGAGGATAGACTTAGAGAGATGGGTATGTTCAGTCTGCAGAAGAGAAGGTTAAGAGGGGACATGATAGCCATGTAGAGGAAGGAGAGGGCTTGTTTTCTGCTGCTCCAGAGACCAGCACAAAGGAGCAATGGATTCAAGCTGCAGGAAAGGAGATTCCACCTGAACCTCAGGAAGAACTTCCTGACAGTCAGGGCTGTCCGGCAGTGGAATGTGCTGCCTCGGAGCGTAGTGGAGTCTCCTTCCTTGGAGGTTTTTAAGCAGAGGCTTGATGACCATCTGTCAGGAGTGCTTTGAGGGTGTTCCTGCATGGCAGGGGGTTGGACTGGATGGCCTGTGTGGTTTCTTCCAACTCTACATTTCTGTGATTCTGTGATTCTATTATTCCTCTAAGGAGCTCAAAGATGGATGTGATAGAAGTTTACAAATTTATGCATGGTTGGTGAATATGGATAGTACATAAGATAGTACATAAGACTGTCAGGTCAGGAGCAAACCAGCCCATAAGATTTTTTTTCAGGGGGTATCCTTGGTGATGCCCTTATTTTATTTTATTCATTTCTATCACACTTTTTTCCCAATGTCAGTCAAAGTGGCTTACAAATTTAGCGAGTTGGCTTATAAAGTCTTTCCCTTAGGAAAGGAGTTCCAAAATTAGAGGGCAACCACCAGGAAGGCCCTCTCCCTTGTTTCCATCAAAGGAGACTGAGAAGGTAGTAGGACAGGGCAAAGGGCCTTAAAAATTAGAGCTCTAACAGGCTCATGTACAGAGATAAAATTCTTCAAATAGCCTGATCCAAGCCATATAGAGCCTTCATGGTAATCATCAGCAATTTGGTTGTGCCCAGAAATGGACTGGTAGCTAGTGGAGCTGTTGCAACAAGTGTGCTCCCTGTAGCCAGGCCTAGTTAACAATATGGCTGCTCTTTGAGCCAACCAAAGGTTCTGGACACTTCTTTGACCTCCATTTCACACACACACACACAATGTCTCTAGCTGTGATATAGCACATGGGATGGGATGAGGAGACTTGTAATGTAAGCAAGTAAACTTTTCCAAATTTGGTATAACCTAATATATTTTAAATAAGGTATAGTTGCAACTGCTCCTCATCCAGATCCTATGTTTCACTGCTAATTTGCATGATGTGGTGATTTTGAATAGTACATAGGGTTGCCATGTCAGGAGCATCCCAATGTTGCTAAAGTGTTGCAGTTGCTATTGTTATTGTAAGCATTGCTAAACTGTTGCAATTACTAATACTAGTGTTAAATCCAATGCGGTGATGATTTCTTCTCATCCCTGTAACCCTAAAAGCCCCACACAAATTGTTCAAACTGTTTTCCAACTCAATGGAATAGGTTTTGGGCATAATTAGGCAGCTGTAGTAGGAAGTATAAACTGTCCATACACTCACACTTATACTAGATTAGTTTGCTATGCAAGAGGAGCTCCAGCACTAGATACAGACTACATTCTTTTTAACAGATATACAGTGCAATCCTAAAGCACAATTCCTTGGGAGTAAGCCCCATTGAACTCAATGGACTTTGCTTCTGAATAAGCATACATAGGCCTGCTGTATCCATGTATATATGTTGGAATTCTAGACCAGCTATTTAGTTATGTCTATGTAACTAAATGTCTCCTGGCTTAACTCCTCCCACCCCAGTCACACTTTAAGAGCCCAGAAACCAGATTAGGCAAAGGAGTTCCATTCAGCTTCCAACTGGGGTGGAAGAAATTGCTCCAGAAACTAGGACATGGAGTAATGGATTCAAACTACAGAAAAAGAGATTTCATCTAAATATCAAGAAGAACTTCCTGACAGTCAGAGCTGTTTGACAATGAAATACACTGCCTGGGAATGAGGCAGAGTCACCTTCTTTGGAGGTTTTTAAGCATAGGCTGGATGACCATTTGCTGGGGGTGCTTTGAGTGTTTGTTCCTGCATGGCAGGAGGTTGGACTGGATGGCCATTGTGGTCTTTTCCAACTCTGTTTCTATGATTTCAAGGAGGATGTTTCCACCCACGAGCAAGCAAGGCTAAAATAAGGACTTGTGACAAAAGTCCTTCTTGTGGCTGTCACAGCCTTACTCCCTGGTGGAGGAGGGGTGGAAACATCCTCCTCCCTGTGCCCTGATTGGAAGCTGAAAAGTCCTCCATCCACTAGCTAGGATAGGTTTTATCTAGGTTAATAGTAAGACTACATAGTTACAGATCTATTAACTCAAGGTTATAAGTCAGCAACTGTAGTACTGAACACCAACCATACACTTCTTTTGATCTCAGTGTTGCTGTTCTTGTTGTTTTTTCTTTCTTTTTGCCTTGTAAATGACTTGGAAAGCATAGGCTACAGTGCAGGCTAAATGTCTGAAAAGAAATAAATAATGAATGTGCATTCATGAATCATGGGCCATGTACCCTAAATTGATGTTCAGAGTTCTTTCCAAGAGCATATGGTGACTGACTTGCATACTGTCACATACTGTACAACATATCAACAGAATAAAAATAATCTGGAACAAAATTATGTCATGCTCACATAAGCCTTTTGGATTTATTTTTAACACTGAAAGAAAGAAAGAAAATACTTTTATAGAAAAAAATGGTCCTAAATATTTATTTTTTTCTTTGTGGTGATGGTGATCATCATCATCACCATCATCATCTTCATCGGCTAGAAAAAGCAACTGCAAAGTGATTTGCCCAACCCAGGGGCATTGCCGTTTTGCTCATCAGGCTATATTTAGAACTGTCACTTGTTAAGAACACTGTCAGCCAAAATTAATTCACGGAGAAGCTTTGCATTACACACTCCCCCTTGAGCAGTGATACTGTAATATTGCAAGCAACCAAATAAAAGGAATGTGTGATAGTACAATCTGCACATTGATTAATTCATAACAGTTTCATCCCAATTTTAACATTTAGTTAATAAGATCTGTTGCTAAGGAACTCCCCTAGCACATTCCTTTTCTAATCCTCATCAGTTTGCTCTGCTGAGACTGTGTCCATTTTGTCTTGCAGCACTAAATACTTCCCTCCAGCTGGGTTGGCTTGACATAATGGACACATTTAAATTCAGAGTGTTAGCAGTCAATACTATAATTTTTTAAAAGGATGACACTTGAATATATATTATTCAGTTTTCAGAAATATCTGGGTGTTGTTTCAGAATTTAAATACAAAATTGGTTCATAGATTATTGCAACCAAGGTTACTGTCTATAACAACTGGTGTTTCTACATCACAAGGTTATATTAGTCTGACACCACTTTAATTGCCATAGCTCCATTCAACAGAATTATGGGATTCATAATCTGGTGAAGTACTCAGAATTCTCCACTGATGATTAGTAACCTAAGCTTTCTAGCAGAGAGAACTTCACCAGACTACAAAACCCACGATGTCCTTAGGTTGAACCCATATCAGTTAAAGTGGTATTGGACTGATATAACAGTGTAATGTTTATACACAGTGTTGCCAAAGAAGTTAACAAAATTACTTCTTTTACTCTCTGAAGGAAGTCCAGAGCATCCTAGCTTCTACCCTGATTAACTCAGACAATGGCCATGCTCACTCCACACAAAACACTACAATGATTTAACATCACCAGTACAAACCTCTGTAAGCCTCATATTTCCCCCTGTTGTCTAGTGGTTAGAAGAGATCAGAACCTTGCATTTCTGGTTCACATTAACTTCAGTTTAGTCTGTTGTTTCAGGCCTAAACTATGGAGAATCTTATGTCTCATGGGTTGAGACAAGACAGCTGTGCAAACTGTAGTTTGAAGTTGGTTTGTTTCAACTAGTCATATTAACCAGATTTAGGACATTTCTGCATGGTGTCACAGTCCTGCAATGGGGATGTGAAGGCAGCAGTCTGCAGGTTATGTTTTTGCACAATGTTGTTGCAGTCCCACTGTCAACCCATCCCCACCTGTCACAATCACAGGATATTTACTTAATGAAAAAAATCAATTAAGCATCCGCAATCACACAACACTTCCATCACTCCTGGCCATGCAGAAGGGACAGAAGCACCATCATGTGTTTCCTTCCCCAGTACAGCACGGGAAAGAGGGTGGCTGCACTACGGAAGGTGTGTGTGTGTGTTGCTCGCTCTCCCTTCTGCAGGGAGTCGGCTGAGTACAGAGGGGAGTGTTCCCATCACATTCCCATCCTTGCAAAGGCACTGCCAAGATTGCCACAGGATGTCAGCGGGAATCGGTAAGATACAAAAATGGCCCTAGTCTGGGTTCAGATAATATGGCAAGCTGTAGTTAATCTAAAATGGAAACAAGTGCTTCAGTATCATACCTGCTCTAGACATGTGGGGAGGATGTTTTTTTCTTATAAGAACAACTTATGGTATGGTATTATATTTAAGCAAATGTGATTTTGTCATCATGAAAGATATGAAAAAATAGAACATGCCAAGATACCAGTTCTTATAAGTATTATGAAGAGTGTAGCTACATCCACAGCACATGCTGTGTCTGCATTTGGTTTGGTATGAGGTTTTTTTTGGTGGGGGAGGAAAGAGGTCTGTAATTTTCCCATAGTCTCATGATGTGTGTACAACATGATCTTTAAAAGTGGATGTCTCTGAATTACTTATTTTAGACCTTTTTATATGAATCCAACTTCTTGGTACTTTTTCCCTCCTGACACCTGCTTTCCATCTTCGGCACCATGTCTTCCTAGCTAGTGTAATGAACAACTTCATCAACCTCATCAATTTGATTTCTCATTTTATTCTAATGCCCGCCTCTTCTACATTTGCATGCAATGAGAGTCAATGTGTGCGTGGTTTCATCTCAAGGATCCTCCTTCATCTGCCTGTAGATCATCCTGTTGGGCTCAGAGTGATTACCATCATGATGGTAAGACTTATGAATGTATTTATTATGTATTTATTTTATCATGTACTTATAGTCTCCTTGATGCCATAACATCTGTAGATGGTTTACATTAAAATATATGTATAATGCAGCAGAAGAACAAAATAAGGGCATTTGAAACATTTTTAATTCGTCCCACACCGCCCATAGCATTGCGGGTGGCGGGGGGGACGGCCTTTGCCGCCCTCCCGCGATGCGAGATCGCATCGCGGTGGCCGACGGGAGGAGGTGTGGGTGGGCCCGGTATTTAGGGCCCGCCCCGCCTCTCTGTCGGCCATTCGTGCGGGCTCAAGGCGACGAGGGAGGAGGACGTCCTTGTTTGTTTTCCTCGCCACGTGTCTTTGTGGTCGTTCCTCCTCCTTCTTCGCCGAGCCCAACCTATCAGACCCGGCGTGGGGACGGCGTTTGGCGGCCTGGCGGCAATTTCGCCGTTCCTTCCAGAGCCGCGGCTGGGCGGGCGGCCTGTCCGGGACGAGGAGCATCCAGCGGCTGCCTCAGCGGCCGCTTGGGTAGGCCCGCGGCAGCTTTCCGCGGCTGCCGCGGCGGGGAAACAAGTGGCGGTGACTGAGGGTGTAGGGAGGAGGGGTGGCCGGGTTCGGCCTTCCGGCCCTTCGGCAAGGCGATCCGCGGCTGCGGCAGGCCTTCCGAGCTTGCCAGCCGCTCTTCCCGGGTCTCGTAGGGGCTCGGTGGGCCTGCGGCCGCTGCGGCAGGCCGTCTAGCTTCACCAGCCGCTCTCGGAGCGCGGGGCCGCCGCCGCCGTGAACGGGTAGGCCGCGCGGGAGCCGAGGCTGCTGAGCCGGGCCCGGCGGCTCCCCCCCCGCGGAACTCGGGGAGCCTGCTGAGGCATCAATTTGCCAGCCGCTCCCCGCGTGTGTGGCCGCTGCCGCGAGCGGGCAGGCCGCGCGGGAGCCGAGGCTGCGGGCCAGGTCCTGCAGCCCCCAACAGGAGCGGGCAGGCCGCGCGGGAGCCGAGGCTGCAGGCCAGGCCCTGCAGCCCCCAACAGGTCAGCCCCCCCTCGGTGTGTGTGGCCGCTGCCGCGAGCGGGCAGGCCGCGCGGGAGCCGAGGCTGCGGGCCAGGCCCTGCAGCCCCCAACAGGCCAGCCCCCCCTCGGTGTGTGTGGCCGCTGCCGCGAGCGGGCAGGCCGCGCGGGAGCCGAGGCTGCGGGCCAGGCCCTGCAGCCCCCAACAGGCCAGCCCCCCCTCGGGTGTGTGGCCGCTGCCGCGAGCGGGCAGGCCGCGCGGAAGCCAAGGCTGCGGGCCAGGCCCTGCAGCCCCCAACAGGCCAGCCCCCCCTCGGGTGTGTGGCCGCTGCCGCGAGCGGGCAGGTCGCGCGGGAGCCGAGGCTGAGGGCCAGGCCCCCCCTGCCCGACGGGAGGGGTCGCCAGCGGGCCAGCCCCCTCTCCTGCCGAGCGGGAGGTCAGCCCTATCCAAAAATAAATAAATAAATAAATAAAAAACCCAATAAAAAGTAAAAAAAAAAAAAAAACACCTTTTCGGTCGCCCGATCCCGCTCCCTCCCAGGGAACGTGGGGAGCCTGTCTCAACTGCGGGCCTTTCAGGCTTGCATCACCCCCCCTCCAGCTGAGCCGGGCCTTTGGGGCCAGGCATCGCCCCCTCCTCCTTAGGCAGCGTTGGCACCTTCCCTTGCGGAGGGGGGAGCGACCTGCCCTTTCTGCTGTGACGCATCCGCCCCCCCTCCCGTGGGGAGCCTGCTGCGGCCACTGCTGGCGTCGGGTGGGGTGGACACCTGAGTTATAGCCCCGTCAGGCCCTCATAAGGGGGTGGAAGGGTGGCGTGGGCGAGTCCCCGGTAGCTTGGCATTGCTCCCCCGCTCTCCACGGCGTGGGCAGCGGGCACAGGCAGTGGTACAGTGGGCAGCGGCTGCACCATGCCCTCTAAACGGGCTGCCCCTAAGGGCAAACAGCCACCCAAGAAGGCCGCACCAGCAAAAAGGGCGGCTGTGAGCAAAGGGGCCACTCCTACCAAGAGGCCTAGGACGGCCAAGACTGCGGCAGCCCCGCGTTCAGCGGCATCAGCCGCAGAAGAGGGGTCCAGCAGGGTGGCAGGCCTCTTCGACAAGTTGGACGCCATTGAGAGAGGTTGTCAGGCAGCGGGCCAAAGTAGAAGGGAGGGGGATGGGACCATTGCTATTAAAACATGTGATTTTGACCGGCTTGTGGCTCGACTAGATGCCCTTGAACGGCGATTGGGCGAAGGAGAGAGTTCATCCGCGTCGCAACCCGGCTGTTCGGCGGCAGGGCCCACGGAGGAAATAGAGGCGGTAGCAGAGCCGGCGGGTGAGTACACCACACATGAGAGCAGCACCTCATGGATAGCAGGGCCCTGGGCAGTTGGAGCACCGCCAGGAAACATGGTGTGGGGCCCACCAGCGCCTCCTTTGGAGCCGCTGGCTTCTTATTCACCCTGCCCCCCCGAGGGGAATGCAACCTCCACTCAGCAGGTTCAGTCGGCAGCAAGGAGTTGCAACGAATGTCAGGGAGCCTCCCGAGGTGGGGAGGGGGGCAGCAGGAGCCAGCCAGGGAGGAGGGAGCTGAGCAGCGGGCTGGGGGTAAGCCTAGAAGTCTGGGCAGCCACCTCAATGCTGCCACAGTGGAGAAGATACAGAAAGGGGAATATGTAGACATGTTTTCCCTTCTATACAGGGATGTAGATAAGAAGAGAAAGGAGGACATGGATGCGGGAGAGAGGGAGAAGCTGAAGAAGAGAAAGGTGGAGAGGAACTGGGCCAATTGGCTATCGGGGTATCTAATATATATGAATGTGGTCCTCAAGGCCAACCCTTCACGGGCACACGACCTGGTGGCTTATTTGAATACCATATGGAGGGCCCAGTTAGAGTATTCGGGGGCGGGATGGTTGCACTACGATGAGAGATTTCGTATGTTGGCGGTGACTGACACAAGTTTGTGCTGGGACCGCATCGACACTGAGATGTGGATACAGTCAATGGGGCCGGGCCGCCCCGTTTTTGGGGAACGGGCCCACTCGGGGCATCTAGTGCAGACCAGTAAGATGGCAGGTCCTCCCCGCGCCCAGGGCCCACAAGAACAGCAGCCAATTCAGATCTGTTGGGAGTTTGGGACTCAGGGGTTTTGTGCACGGCGCCCCTGCAGGTACAAACACCTGTGCGGTATATGTTGGGGCCCACACTCGGCCCGCAACTGCAACAAACGGAAAGGCAGGGGGTCTGGCTCCAGGGATGGAGCCGGAAAGCGCGGCCCGGGGAATCAACAGCCATTTCAGAAAGGGGCCCAGTCCAATTAAGTTGGAGTAGCTACGGGCCTGGCTTCGATTCTATCCGAACCAGGCTGCAGCTCAGTACCTATGCGAAGGATTTTCAGTAGGTTTTAGAATCCCATGTAGGGGACCCCGCACATTTTACATGGCCAATAACCTTAGGTCGGTCACAGGAAACGAACACATAGTAAGACAGAAAATAGGTAAAGAGGTGGCGGAAGGTAGGGTGCTAGGCCCCTTCGATCAGCCCCCCACTCCTACTGTTAGAATTTCCCCCCTAGGTGTAGTTCCTAAAAAAGCGCCGGGTGAGTTTAGGTTGATCCACCATTTGTCATACCCGAAAGGGGAATCGGTTAATGATGCCATCCCGGCGGAGCTTTGTTCCGTGAGGTATACCACCTTTGACGCAGCAGTTCGAGCTGTTCGCAAACACGGAGTGGGAGCTGAGCTAGCCAAAGCAGACATCAAGTCAGCCTTCCGCCTTCTACCCGTTCACCCGGATGACTTTGAGCTTCTGGGTTTCGCTTTTGAAGGGAGGTTCTATCTTGACCGATCTCTACCGATGGGATGCTCAGTGTCATGCTCTGCCTTCGAGACGTTTAGCACCTTTTTGGAATGGGCCACCAGGAAGAAATCAGGTCTGAAAGGTGTAGTGCATTACCTAGACGACTTCCTGTTCATAGGCCACGGAGGTTCAGGGCAGTGTACCTTCCTTTTGTCAGAATTCACATCTTTAATGGATGAGCTGGGAGTGCCTTTGGCACATGAAAAAACAGAGGGCCCCACACACAGGCTCACGTTTCTGGGAATCGAGCTGGACACACTCAACCAGACCAGTAAGCTACCACCCGTTAAAGTTCAGGACCTGCAGTCAAGGGTGGCTGCTTTCCTGGGAAGGCACAAGGCAACTCTCAGGGAGCTCCAGGAGATCCTAGGGCATCTCAATTTTGCTTGCAGGGTCATAGCACCCGGTAGGGCTTTCCTTAGGCGGCTTTGTGACGCCACTAAGGGTGTCACCAAGCCTCACCACCGGATTAGAATCACCAGGGAAATTAAGCTGGACTTGAAAGTTTGGCAGGAATTCTTGACAGATTTTAATGGGGTTTCCTTCTGGCGGAATGAAATCCTGGTGAGAGATGCCTTGCAAATATCATCCGATGCAGCGGGTTCCATCGGCTTTGGTGTCTTTTTTGGAGGTAGGTGGTGTGCCCAGAGGTGGCCTCAGAGTTGGGTTGAAGCAGGCCTCACTTCGGATCTCACATTCCTGGAATTTTTCCCTATACTGGTCGCGGTTCATATTTGGCCGTGTGAGCTGGCTAATAGCGCGGTCCATTTCTGGTGCGATAATCAGGCCACGGTCAACGTTATAAATAAGCTGTCTTCGAAGTCACATCGGGTCATGAGATTGGTACGGGCATTCACACTTCAATGCTTGCGCTTCAACATTCTTTTCAAGGCTGTTCACGTAGCAGGCGTTGATAATTCCTTGGCGGACTCTCTTTCCCGTATGCAGATGGATCGCTTCTGGGAACTGGCTCCAGCCGCTTCACCCCTCCCAGAACCGATGCCCGAGAACCTGTGGAATCTTGGCGGGGTGAGGTGACCAGGATGATTGGTATGTCTATTGCACCCAGTACCATGAGAAGTTACAGTAGAGCGGCCAAGGAATTTGGCAGCTTCCGTAAGTCCAAGGGGTTACAAGACGCTTGGCCACTCCCCGTAGACCACCTATTGCAGTTTTGCGTAGCTCTCTCGCAAGCTGGTATTTCCCCTCATTACATCAGGTCCAAAATGTCGGCCTTGGCCTTTTGGTCTAAAACGAGGGGCCGGGCTGACCCCACGGGTGATTTCAGGATACGCAAATTTATCGAGGGGTGTGTCAGGCAGCAAGGAAAGGTCCGTGATGGCAGGCAACCACTTTCTCCGAGTGTTCTGAAGGGTCTAGGCGAGGTGTGGAAAGGTGTCTGTTCATCACCATATGAGGCCCTGTTGTTTCATGCAGCAGCCCTCATTGCATTTTTTGGGGCACTAAGGGTGAGCGAATTAGTTGTGCAGAGCAGGAGGGACAGATCGGGCAAGGCCTTGGAATTCCGGGACTTGACATGGGGGGACCGGCACCTCTGCCTGGTCATAAGGGGTTCTAAAACAGATCAGGCCAGGAAGGGCGCTGTGGTAACCTTAAAGGAATGTGCCGATGCAACCCTGTGCCCTGTGAGGGCGCTTAGGGCTTACACAGTTTATAGGGGCACGCACGCAGGTCCCCTATTCTGTCATTCGGATACATCTCCCCTCACTAAGTATCAATTCTGGACAATCACTAAGAAAGCCTTGTTGCGGCTGGGCCTTCGGGGAGTCAGTTTCGGTACGCATTCATTTCGTATAGGGGCAGCCTCCACCGCTGCGTGCATAGGCATGAAAGCAGATGACATCAGGAGGATCGGCAGGTGGAAGTCCTCGGCATTCCGGCGCTACGTTAGACCAATTGATCTGCCTTAACGCTTTGGTTTATTTCCAGATCGACCCGCTGCAGAGGGGAGGAAGAGAGTGCTGATCTGTGGCCACAGTTTCATCTTTTGGGCCGAGCGGCAGGCTCGCACAGGTCATATGGGCACGAACCCGGGGCTAGGCGATCGAGCATCCATACGCTGGCTCGGAAAGAGAGGTTTGCGGTGGGATGGCCTGCTTCCGTTGTTGTTTGGGGAGCGCGGTGAGCCTCCCCCCGATGTGCTGGTCATTCACCTGGGCGGTAATGACCTTGGACTGTTAAAGGGAAAGGCCTTGGTGATACAGGCCATCCACGACATGCGGCTCATACAGAACACATGGCCTCACACTTCGATAGTTTGGTCGGCTTTGGTTCAAAGGAGGGAGTGGGGTGGGGGTGCTGATCCCCGGCGCATAGAACGCGCACGCCAACTGGCAAATAGGGAGATTCGTCGCGCCCTCCAACAGGGCTTGGGTTATTACATTCCGCACGCTGATATTGTTTTCAGTAAACCGGAGCTGTATTGGCGTGACGGAGTACACTTGTCACCTGAGGGTAATCAGATTTTCTTACACGATCTGCAGAAGGGCCTGAACTTGATCCTGAAGGGATGGGGGGATAAGGACTAAGCGGACGCTTGTCCTTGTCCATGGCCGGCAAGGGGGGGGCTTGAGGTTCGGCGTGTACCTATGGCACCCCCTTTTGGGGTGGAGGATAAATCCTATCCTTGGGGAGGGCCCCAGGGTCACCCCACTTGCTGCGCAGCGGGGGGTGGACTCGGGGCTCCCTTCCAGACAAGGGCTGGCCAAAAGTCATCTTGCACCTTCAGCTGTTGGCTTTGGGGCCCGGTATCTCGCTCAACGGGCTAGGGGGGATGGTCGTGAGTGGCCTCTTGCCCCTGGTCCGAAGGTGCTGTAAACCCCCCCCCACTATTCTTCTCGGGCCAGAAACTCAAGTTTATGTTCAGGTTTAAGTTCAACCCTTGTTAATTAGGCATATTAATAAATTGCCCTAGTTCAACCCAAGCTCTGTCTGCGATCTCGTTATTTCGTGGGTAGGGCGGCAAAGTGATACTCAAGACACTCATGCTGAAAAGGGAATCTGCAAAGGTTTGTGTATTTGCCTTCAAGCTGCTTGTTGACCTTTTTAAGAAAAAGAATACTCAGAAGTGGTTTGCCATTGCCTTCCTCTGAAATGCAGATATACCTCAGTTGACAAAGTAGGTGTGTTCCTGAGCATTACTTCTCTAACCTCCTCCCCCCAAAAAACAAAAACAAAAACCTGCTGCCAGAGGCAGTCCATGGAAAGAACAAGAACAGTTTCCTACACCAGAAAAAGGAAGAACAATTGAAATATGCTTCAGAAAGCTTTTTATTCAAAACTAATCATGCACACATAAAATGAAATAACCAGGTCAGGAAAGCCATGCATAAGTAAAGAGAATATTTTCACTCTTCTAGAGGTCACTTGAAGGCTTCTTCCAGAATGCACCCTGTGTAACTTTTTCTTTCATTAGCCTCCATTTTTCTTATAATGTCCATTTTGATAGCCAGAGTTATAGATATATGCTTTTCTAATATGCTAGGGACAGCTGGTAGAGCAGGCTTTTCTGCTCTTTCCTTTTCTTTCTGTTTTGCTATTCACATATGCTCAATAAGAGATGCTGGAGTTAGCTGCTATTTACCTTGCCTGTGCAAGACAGGCACACAATGCTACATCAATACTAGCTAGAGTAGAATCCTATTCAAGCTTTGTAACCAAACACCACAAATCTGTATTTCTCCAGCCATCCTTTACCATCTTCCCATTGCCAACATTGCTTTAAAAACTCCAGCTAGATAGAGGATGAGGAAGAAAGGGGCACTGTCACAGGTTTTGCTAACTGAAGTAGGTCTGCATAGCCCACAGCACCTGATGTTCCTTGGTGGTTCCCCTCCCAAGTTTTAAGCAGACCTGACCCTGCTTAGCTTCCAAGATCAGATGATGTCAGATGGAACACAAGCAGGATGAGGTCTGGCTAATATTTAAGTATGTTACCTGCAAATACATTATATACTTTTTCTGAATGTGAATGTGTGTTGACTATTTTGGCAAAACAGACTTGGCATTGTGGGTAACTCAGATATTTTCATTTATGGGAACTTTTGAGCTTCATAAAATGGGGGGAATACTCGCTACTTTTCTAAATAACACATTTTATAGTGCAGCAGTTAAGGGTGAACAGAAATACACACACAAAAACAAGAAAGAAAGAAAAAGAAAAAAGAGGGGGTCCTAAGCATAAATTCAGAATGATACAGTGCGTTCCGGACTGCCATCTGGAACTGGTTATTTGGCTGTAATGAGAGAACTGCAGTTTGTTACAAACACTTCATTTTGGGATTTCCTCATCATACCCTCAAAAGAGCAATAAAATATTTCAGAACGGTTTGGGAGGAAGGGACCATTTTTATAGTATGCAGCAATTGCCTGAGGCTAGATGAACACAAAACCTCTACAGAAAGAACCTAATTTAAAGTCAGCATTTGGATTTCTCTTTATCACTTGAAAATATGTCACAGTGTAGGAGAGGCAGTAAATAGCACTTTGAAATTAAACCTTATAACAAGCGTAAGCTGAGAGCTATTTTGGTGGCAATCCTTAGCATGCTTACATAGGAAGAAGGCTCAAGTCCATGGGATTTACAGGGGTGTTCTAAAACCTTTTGCACCTTCTTTCAAGGGCAAATGGTGGCTCTTTTTATCTCTGTTCTCAAACCCTGTAAACAACGTGGATGTACTGTGCACAAAGGTTTGATGGGGTAGTGAAGTAGATCCATATGAGATTGGGCATGACTGTTAATTACTTATTGACACGATTCTCACTCCAAGGCCTGATGTTTCTGAAACCCCCGTAGAAGACCCAGATTTCATATTATTTGTGGATGGTTCATGTAGAAGAGATGATAAAGGGACACTGCATACTGCTGTGCCCTTTGAGCTAGTTTCTTCATGTATCTTTCTTACTAGTTTATTCAGACCTGAAGTCTGAGAGATGAATGTAGGGAATGATTCCACTTAAAACAAATTGGAACACATAAAACACATCTGTTAGTGGAACCATCTCCCCTAGTCTGAAAGCCTGATCCACAGAGCTGGGAACTCCCTCCCTTACATATGCATGCATACACACACACACACACACTCCCATCATGGTTGGCTATTACTAAGAAGATGGATTTAGGCCATTGTGTCTGAAGCAATACAGAAGTTCTTTGTGCTGACAAAGAAGAGTTATCTTTTCCCTTATTCTAATACTAAAACATTTCACCGAGTCCTGTGCTCCACTGCTACCTGGAGCATAAGATCAGAATGGTATTGTCCCCATCCCATTTATAATTTGCCCTGACTAAATGTGCAATTTATATTCACAAGTTATACTGAAAATTATATTCACTTATTTATTTACACATTGGTCAAGAATGAAATTTCACAGGGCCCATTAGCAGTGAACCTGCTCTAAGCTGAAGCATTCCTTTGGCTAAAAGATTGGTTTCCTGACACTTGGGAAGCCAGATCGGAAAATATAACACAGAGATAAGAATTTTGTGTACTTTTTTACCTAGTAAGTCACACATTCTACATGTGGTGTTCTTTAACAAAAAATCATGATTTTGTGCCAAAAATAAGGGAGGATTGTACAAAAAGCAGTGTTTTGAAGAGGACAATGAGAATGTTTTGCACCAAACCCTGTTTATGTTTTTGGAATAATTTTTGGTAAAAAAAAAATATACATGCAAAGAACATTTTGATGCAAAAAAAAAAAGTTTCCAGAAGTGCACACTCATATTGCAAAAAGCAGAAAATGTTTGTTTCTGGAAATAGCACTTTTATGTGAGAATGTGTTTTTTTAACAAAATCCAACAATTTTATCCTCAAGGGGGGGAATTTTATATTTTATAAAATTGTATTTTATGCTGAACAGTTTCCTGAAATACTTTGGGATCTCCAAATATTTAAAAAAAAATTGTGCAGAAATGTTTTCTTCTGCTATGGCAAGAAACTGTGGGAATTACATGTTCTCACATGTAACTATTACTACTGCTGTTACTAGTGCTACTACTGCTCCCATCATTAATTTTTACTTACTGTCCCAATGAATCAAGGTAGGGAATAATAAATTAAAATATAGCAATGAATAGACACATAACACAGTTAAAAACACAAACACCAATTAAAAATACATAATCAGTTAAAAGATCATAACATCAATTAAATAAGCATATATATTATAAACAATCAACTCATAATTTAAAATTTGTAATTTAAAACCCATCTGTATATGCCTGTTGGAAAAGATTTGTCTTTAATGCTATTTTATGTGCAGATAGCATGTCCAGATGTTGGATGTCTTCTGGCAGGTCATTCCACAATTTGGAGGTAACTGATGAAAAATTCCTTGGATTAACAGTTGCCAGCCTCATTCTGGCTGACTGAAGTAAATGACCCCAGAAGTCCTGAGTGTATAAAGTACATTATATGGGAGAAGATAATCTTACCTGGATCCAAACCATGTGTACATTTAAAGGTAGTTGCCAACATTTTGCACCTTGCCCGGAAACAAATTGACAGCTAGTTGAGTGATTTTTATTATAAGTCATATTATGATTCACAGTAACCATTCTGGCTGCCGTGTTCTGCACTAGTTGAAGTTTCCAGACTTGGTACAGAGGTAGCCCATGTACAGTGCATTGCAGAATCCAGCTATGAGTTTACAAGTGTATGCACTACCATCTTTAGGTCCTTTAGCTCAAGGTAGGGGCACAGCTGGCAGCCATTGTATATCTCTCTGAGCTGTCATTTGGTGGAACAGATCCAGAAGCACCTCCATCCTGCAAAGAGTCTTCCAGGGAAAGTTTTACCCCATCCAGGATTGGTTGACACATGACACACCTCCAACCCCAGGTTAGAACCCTTAACAGTAAGCACCACTGTCTTGTCTGGACTCAGTTTCAGCTTGTTTTTCCTCATCTAGCCCATTACCTCCTCCAAGCGTTCATTCAGAAGAGACTCAAAGGATTCAGCATTCTCAAAGGATTAAAGGTCTCATAAAAATAAGGATTCATGTGGAAATCATCATTATTATCATCATCACCATTATTTATTTGTTACCTGCCTCTCCTCAAAGCTTAAGGCAGGTATTTAAAGGATATTTTAAAAGGTTCCAGATGGATCTGTCTCAGGAGGGCATTTCTTAATGGGCATAGGTAAACAGAAAAGAGACTTCCATCTGTGGCCTCAGCTTAACAGCCCACGGAACCTGGGGTAGGGCCTCTGAAGATAACAGGCCATAAGTTGCTCCATGTGGGATGAGGCATTCAGGTCCCCTACCTCAAGCTAATTTCATCAGAAACTGTGTGGGATAGTGGTCTGTAAGATCACATTGGGAGGGGGAGCATTGTAACTTGGCTTCAGCTGCAATTGGCAGGTATGTTCCCTTCATACCTGCTGGGAAAAAAGGAAGAAGGCAACTTACAACAATTTTTCCTCTCTGTCAAGCCATGTAGATTTCAGAAAAATCTTGCATAAAGGATTGTAGAACCCTCCATTAAAGCAAGTGGAACTACATAGGGAGAATAGAAGTGTATTCTGTTCCTTCCCTCCACCACTGAGATCTTCTACTACAGGGCTGGACATGGGGTTACCCACAAGCTACATATAGTTCCTGATCCCTCCTTTTGTGACCCCCACCCCCATTTTTTAAAAAGGCATTTTTTCAGGCAACTTTTGTCCAAAATGACATGGAAATCACCACACTCACATGAAAACATGTGAAAATAACACAATCTCATCTTCCTCAAAGCACCCCAGAACCCCACACTAACCCCCAATATTTCAACTTCCCTCTGCAGTCTCTCTGTAAATAGGGACAGGAAGTGATATGATGCCACTTCCTGTCACCATTTTGAGAAGGACTGTAGAGGAAAAAGCAGGTATTTGGGCTTGCTTGGGGTGTATGTAGTCTAGGGAGGAATTGGCCCAGGACCAGCTGCTCTACCGGACCAAATGTCTGCCTCTGGATGGAAGCAGCCCTTCCCCAGAGTTTAGATCCTAGTCAATATGAAGCAGGAAGATGTGCCGAGGTTTAAAAGTGATTACTGAGTTATACATTCTTTGCTTTTGCAGTAGAAGAGAATACCTTTCCTCCCAATTTCTGCATAGTATCTGATGAGCAGCTGTCCTTCTCTATAAAGGTGATTTCTAATAGGCTAGTTCTTTTTCTGAAAAGAAATTATATCTTTTTCCATTAGAAAATAATGTTAGCATTGATTTTTAATGTCATTATAATGAATAGCAAAATCAAAAAAAGTAAACTTTGGGGCAGCAGGAAAGAGAATGGGGAGAGAGCTTTATTGTCAGAGATTGATAAGTGAATGTTACACACCTGCTGCCCTGTATCCCATTTGCTCTGCCAGTGGAGCATAGAAATCAATAGCTATGGTCACACACAGGGCTGCTGAATGGTTGTTTGACCCAAATAATTCATTGGAGTTGGAGGGAAAAAAACACTGAGGAGGTTGGAAAGCATTCCCCTTTTGGCTTATTTCTGATTGTGTAACATGGACACTGCTATACTAGAAGGCATTTTAGAAAAACGCACATCCAAATAAGGAAAATGTTGGTGCAGTGTGGCAGTTGAAAATGATCCTTTTAACTGATAGATTGCACAATAGTTTGCTAAGGTAACTTATTTTGAAAGTAATTTCAATGAAATACTAAAGAAGTTCCCTTTCAACAATTTCACAATTAAGTCCCAAGCACAGCATCATCATTTCAGGGTTTTTTGAGGGGAGGGTTGGTTGTTTTTTTTAATTGTCGGTATTGTTTCTGACTGATGGTGACTCTAAGGCAAACCTATCACAAGGTTTTCTTGGACAGAGTGTATGATGCACCCAAGGTTACTCCATGGGTTTCCATGGCTGAGCAGTGAACTGAACTCTGGTCTCCAGGATTATAGTCCAATGCTGAAATCACTACACCATAACTGGTTCTTTTGCTAGAACAAGGTGGCATGTGTATGGGTCTGTGCAGCCTTCATTCCCCCCGCCCCCCACTGTAGCTCATGTAAAGTGAGGGTTTTTTTATCTCATTTAGATAGATATATTAGATACAGATATATAGATACAGGTACAGAAATGAATGACAGCTCTTCTTATTTCTGCCGTTATCCCTCAGTGGCCATTACTTTTTAATTAAAACTGATGCTGAAATGCCCTCCCAAATGAAAATGATAAAGACAGCTGAGCAGTTCATTTTGAATTAAAGGATACATACATATTTGAACTGGCATATTTCAGAAGAAAAATGCAGAAATATATTGATGAAGGTACAGATCTAAAATAGTATCTAAAGAAACAGAACCTACACAGAAGGCATTTTTCCTGCCAGCTAGACACACACAAAATTACAATGGCATTTTCTCTCTCCAGTGGTCATTTCAGAAGCCTGAAATACAGAAACTAGGCTTAAATTCCATCCTGGCAGGTTGGCATGACTTCCATTGCTGATTCTTTCAAGAGCAAATGGTCAGTTTAATAAATTATTGATCATTATGGGTGATCAAACCATACCCAGACCTAATGGGAAAAATACTTTGCACAAAGCAATATGTTTGCTACCATTTTTATTTATAAAATTATTTCTCAGTTACCTTCCAGTCTAGAAAGGGCTCTTGAGGCAACTGTCCAATTAAAATAATTTAGAAATGTGGTGCTGATATTAACACTGATGCAGGCTCTTTCATTTGGCATTCAGTAGCTTGGTTGAACAAGATTAGAAAGTTTTAATGTGATAAATTTTTGATATTTTACTAAGAGACCCACCCTCTTCAGGCTTTCACTTATGAACATAAAAGGGGCCTGAGGAAATGTGTGGAGCTTCCTCCAACGCAACCCCTCAAGTATACCTCAGGTTACAGTAATACTTCTGGAGCTGGAGCATGATGACTTGATACAGAATGGAGCTGTCTCCAATGCCTGTGTATAATAAAAGTGACACCCTTCAGGTCTGGCAAATGGAGCACTGACTCTGCAATATTTCCACAATTTGTATCACTAATGAAGGGGCGGAGCTAGCATTTACATTCCTACAGTCCCTTCAATTGTCAGAAGTGAAAGCCTGAAGGGGACAATCAGTTTGCATGTTCTGATTATTTTGGCCTTTAAACTCCTTCATTACTTGTATCTTCATTCCTTTTTCCCAGAAGAAGCATTCCCTGAGTGGAGTTCCACTGAATGGAACACATCCACCTGAAGTCGACAATACTCCACCACCCCCGGTATGATTTTACAGACCACCACCGCCAAGACCATACAATTTCTCTATGTTTGCCAAAGCACAATGAAAACAGCATTAGTGAATGCTGGATGCAGGCAAATACCAAAATTCATCTTTCTGATGCTCCGGCAGGCCCTGTATTATCAAGGCTATATTAATCAGCAACCTTTGTCACAAGGAGAAAACTTCAAACATTGTTTTAAAACATACACAGAGCTCCTTACATGAAGCCTCGTGGGTGGAGATATGTGGAGATTTTCTAAATTCTTCCTTCCATCATAGCTGTGGCTTGTTAATTGAGAAAAAAAGGTGGCTGATCTATAGGCTTCCTGGAATTACAAGAATATGAGCTTCCTTGAACTTTAACTAAGGACTATTACATACATCATAAATTTAAAATGTACAGTACTATGGTATTTGAAGCAGCTCTATGGACATATTTTGCTGCTTATATAGCTACCACTAATATCCCAGAGGACAAAATCAGAATCCAAAAAGACCTTACCAGATGAGAGAGCTGGGCCAAAACTAATAAAATAAATTTTAAGAGGGAGAAATTTAAGGTACTGCACTTGAGCAGAAAAAATGAAATGCACAGATACAAACTGGGTGACACCTGGCTTGAGCACAATACATGTGAAAGGAAACTAGGAGTCTTAGTGAATATCAGTCAGCAGAACCTTTAAAAACCTACAAACCTTCTTTGCCATATTTTGGACCAGTTGGATTTTCTGAACTTGATACAAAGGTAGCCCAATGTACAATGCACTGCAGAAGTCCAAGCTTGAGATTACCAATGTGTGCACTACCATCTTTAGGTCTTCCGAAAGGGGCACAGTTGGCATATCAGCCGAAACTGATAATAATTACTCTTGACCTAACCTGAAACATCTATTTGAGCTAATATCTGGTGGGATGGATCCAGGAGCACTCCCAAGCTGGGAACACGGTCTGTTGGGGGAGTGTGACCCTGTCCAGAACTGGTTGACACACCTCCAATCCCAGATTAGGACCCTTAATAGCAAGCATGTCTGCCTTGTCTGGATTCAATTTCAATTTGTTTTTCTTCATCCAGCCCTTTACCTCCTCCATGCATTCATTCAGAGGAAACATTCTATCCTTAGCTAAGACAATTTTTGAAGGAGTGGGGAATATTAGTCTAAAAAATCCCATCGTGTGCAAAAGTTAATCTGGCCAAGTGATGAAATAAATAGAGGATAACATTACTGCATCACAGTAACGATGTAAGATATCAGTCTTACACAGTAAGACAGGAGTTCACAGATCTACACTATTTTGAATGGACTCCAGAGTCCTGTCGTGAGTAGGTTACAGCATTTCCTGTTGAGCTATAGGAAGAATGGATTTACAAATTAGATAGGTTGATTTTTCACATGTGAGAATTTATAAGAATACATTTGATACATGTATTTGTACCTGCTGCATTTTCGTAATGCAGAAAAAAACCCAAAAACTATTACTCTTTTTTTTTCTGCTGGAGGGACTTCAAAGCCAAAGGATTGTACAGCAGTGCACTCATTCATTTTCCTGTTTCTTGTGTTTTGTATTTATTTTCTTGAACAACCAGCTGCAGTTTACAATTTAGTGTATACTCAGGACAGATATGAGGTCATGGGAATTGACATTCAGTGGTTCACAACAGCAAGTCATTTGATTAGCTATAATTGGATTGAGACCACAGAGTACACAGAGAATAATTTTATGAAAGCTCCTAGCAACATCCCCATTTAAGAACAGCAGACGCTGCATCCCACCATCACCAGCCCCTCCCTCCATTCCATCTCCCAAGGCCAAGAGTGAGATCATTCAAGAAACTTTAATTATGTCCTCATAATTAAATATTTTTATACGAATCTAGATCCTACAGCATTTGGCTTCAGAACTGTGTCTCCTTTAAATTAATTGTGCTGTATTTTTGAAAATCCTTTAGATACATTGTGCCGAACAGCCTGTTAACAATAGGATAATTAGTTCCACAATTCTTTTTTTTTAATTGCATGGAAACAATAAATTAAGTTGCAAAGAGCTCAATTAAACTGATTAACTTTGTCTTTTTGTTCTGGCTGGTGTTGAAGGATAGCAGGTACAATCTGCCAAAAAAAAGAGAGAGAGAGGAGGGGAGAGAGAGAGAGAGAGAGAGAGAAAGAAAGAAAGAAAAAAAGAAAGAAAGAAAGAAAGAAAGAAAGAAAGAAAGAAAGAAAGAAAGAAAGAAAGAAGGCTTAAATTAATCAATATCTAGTAGCATAACATAATGAAGAGTGTAGGACACTCTTCATCTTTATTGGTTTTTAAATATATAGAGAGAGTTTGAACTGCAGCTCACCAACCCAAGGATATCTGACCCTCTTATTCTGTTACTCAGTTCCTTAGCCATTCGCTAGCTAACAGGACTCAGAGCTATCTTAATCAGAGTTGTGGGTGGAAGGAGCTTTAACCTCCCTATCCTAGTCAGTAATCCTGATGCAGGCATGTTTCCTCAGGGGCAAGCTAAAGCAAAGTCTTTTCCCTGCCCCTACAAATCCCTATCAGGATCAGAATCTATGTGTACACACCCACACCCACACAGACACACACGTTTGTGCCCTTGACTCACCCAGTGGTCACTTCACACAGCATCTTTAGTTGTAACTACAACAAGTTTTAAGGGCCAAGAGCTCTGGAATTCCCTTCCTAAAGAAGCTGAGATGACCCCACCTTTCTATCAGCAGACCAAGCCCTTAAAAAAAAAAATCTGGCAGGAATTCAGAAACTAATTGGTTGTTAAAAAAGAGAGTTTTAATGGGGTTCTGCTCTGTTTTTAACTGTTATTTTCTGATGTATTGTTTTTAGTGTTACTGATAACTTAATTGAATATGAATAATAATAATCTCTTTTGTTGTTTTTATCCATATTATATCTGGTTCACTGTGTAAGCCACAGCAAAAAGGGCTAACAAACAACAGAAAATCCCCTGAATTGAGAAGAAGAGAAAGAGAGAAACAAAGAGAGTTATACATAGGCAAATATATAAAATGATTACAAAAGCTATCTCAATAAAAAAAATCCAAGAATATCACATTATTGGACTACTATATAAATTAAAAGAGAAATAGGAAAGTTCTCCAGGAAGCAAAACAGGAAGATGAAACTTGACCAAAAACTCAGTCTTTAAGTGGCTCTGAGTCCTCATTCTAGGAGGAAAAGTAGGACATAAATGAAAGGGGTGTGTGTGACATAGGCCCCCGACACCTTTCAGAAGAATTATGAGACCTTCTTTTTCACAGGAAATATTGGCATTGCAGAAGACATCCTAGAGAGAAGAGTTAGAATTCTAACATATAGAACAAAGTGGATATCTAAACATTCTGGAATTCTGTAAGCTAAGGCTCCAATATGATAATTTATTTAGGAAGATATACTGTTGAAAAATATCTATCCTACCTCTAATGGATTTGGTAAAAGGATTTACCAACTGCAATCAAGATACATTTCTATATATGACTAATTTACAATGCCAGTAACAGTCTGGGTGCATGACTCTTGAGTATAATAGAAAATGTGTACATTTACATCATTCCAGGGCATGAAAGCAAAGAAGGGATTTATGTGGTTGAATTCAGAGCTATAAATATCAAAAGCCAGAGGGTGGGGGAGGGAATCTGATTTCTTTATACTAGCTGTATTGATGGGGTTTTGCTGAATTTCAACTCCAAAGCTCAAAAGTGAAAGCTGCTCCTACACTTCTATGGACATACAGAGTTTGGTGGATGGGTCCACGAACCAGCACCCTGGACAGCAGCTTTTCTTCAAAGTCAAGGATTACCTGATTCTCTTTAAAAAGAGGAGCCATACTGATCATTTACAAGAAATCAAAAGTTACAGTATGGAGATGCATTTACAAAAAGAAATTAAATGTCACAAAACAAGCATGTGAAAATACCAGAAAAATCTCCAGGTGGAATGTTAAGCAACAGATAAATAGATGTAATTTGTTCACAAAAGTCCATACATTCCATGTGATATATCCCATGAAAGTGAGATAATTTATTCAACAATAAAGACATATTTTAAAATTTCATGCCTAACATAGTAACACAACATACATTTCTGAAATGCTTACAAACATGCATTAGTCAATGCACTAATGTATTCATTAACATTTCTATTAATCTACCCATTTGAAAAATGTGCACAGAAATATGTGTTCAGGTTTTTCCATTAGAAAAACAATCCACATAAAACCAGGTTGGGGTGTCATAATAAATCTGTTCTGTCATCAGTTTGTAACAATTTCAGAATGGAATGCAGCAGTGTCAGACAGTTTTAATCAGATCAGCCTCTGCTGGATGTGTAACATATATCAGACCATATGGACAAAGAAACATTATTTATGGGGCATTATAGGTGTGACTAAGAATGGTTTAACTAGTGGTTGTAAAGGGAACAATCTTTTTGCTTCTGTGGCCAATGAGTGCACAAGCATGAAGGCTATGGATTAGCTAAGTAGAAGAAGAGTGGTCCAGTATGCCTAAAAAAAAAATGCAACTGGTAGATGATAACAGGTATGTTTCAATGTGGGCAAGTTCACCATACGTCCTTATGTGTAATGGCTATTACAAAAAATCATTTCCACATGTCAGGGTGTTGCGAAACAGCAGGAACTCCAGAGTTGGCTTTCCATAAAAGTTGACTGGTGTTTGATGTTAAAAAGTAACCATGCCAATACTATTGCATCAGCCTCCCAAAAGCAAGTTTTGGTGGCAATGACCCATTTCCTTGCATATTAGCAAAGCCACAGTGAAGTAACACAATTTAACTCAATGCAACAATGCCAATTTATATCAGAGAATTAGTTTTTATCTATTTCCTGTCAGTCTGTTAAATCAAATGGTTGCCATTAAATAGAATTGATTAATCTTATTCAAGATCCCAGACAGTTATTTATTAAACATTTCTTTAATGGAGTTTCCATATTAATAAGTAAATGTACCCTTTTAAATGTAATGGTAATATGATTTTTTCTTAACAAATGTAACTGCAAAATCAAAAATGAAAAGTTATAATTTATTTTCCTTCTATAGCTTCCCAGAAGAACAATAATATCAATTCAGTCCTGTTTCAAAAAGAAAATGATTAAAAATAGAACAAAAAAAAAACTCCTGAACCTGCTCAGCAGCTGTGAAAACCTTCTGGACCACCTGACCAGGACTGAGCTTGAATATACCGTACTTTAGGGCAGTCACTCCTGAAGCAGAAGATGATGTTGGTCAATTTATTGTCTCCTTGGCCATTGACCTAAAGCATGCTTTGGGGTGCATCTTGTTCCCAAGCTTTTTAATATCAGTATGAAGCTATGGGGTGAAGTTATCTAAAAGTTTAGAATGAAAATTCACCTATATGTTGATGGCATCCAGCTCTGTCTCTCATTTTCATCCTACTCTAAGAGGCAGTGGCAACCATGAACTAGTGCCTGGTGGCAATAAGGGCTTGGACAAGAGAGGGCATTGTTTTAAAATAAGATGCAAACACTCTAGTTCAGTGGATCAATCAATCCATAGTTTGGATTGACTGGTCTTGCTTACTGCTGTCTTGCTTACTGTCCCACTCTGCTGCATGTGTTGATAGAATTAACCAAGCTTCCATCATTCCCCTGAAATCACTTTATGAAAATTGATAGTCTTTTATCTACTCTATCATAATAAAACAGAATGGCTTGAATCTTATTCTTATTCCTAACCAGAGGAGAACCACTGAATCAATGGTATTTGCTTACATATTGACTCACTATTCAACAATGGATTCAGTGGATCTACTCAGTGGTGGGCTTGGAGTGTGTGGAGGAGGGGGTGGGACTGGATGTGGTTATGGCATGAGCGGCATGGCCACTGTGCGCGGGGCCATGGCCATGGTATGCAGGGGTGTGGCCAGGGGGCATGGGGGCATGGCCAGGACACGTGGGGGCATGGCCAGGGTGCGCGAGGGCATGGCTCTGAGCCAGCATGCCCCAAAAACATTGCTGCCTGGGGCAAATGGCACCCCCTGCCCCCACATCCCAATGCAACTGAGTCTACTACAGTTGAAACTAACCAAAACGATTCAGTGTTCAAAGACATAGCTCTGTTAGTCCGTTTCAGCATTAAAAGATATAAAGGAATCATGTAGCATCATTGAGACTAACTGAAAAAAAAATTCTACCACAAACTTGCTGGTGAAACAGACTAAAGTACACAAAAGCTTATGCTAGAAATTCCTTATTCTCAGCTAGTCTCCAAGGTGCTACGGGATTCTTTTATTACCTCAATAGGATTCCAGCAAGTGGTTGTCTGTCAAGCTGTCAGAGCCATTATCACTAAGAGGGCAAACCCCTCTCTGATGGTTTATAGGCTTGCGCCAAGGCAACAAATGTACTGGAAGTGTCAACATTGGGCCTTCACCCAGATAGGGTGGGTTCAGCATGTCCAACTCTGACAATTCTGTAACTACACGAAGGCTCTATTGTATCAGACTAAGAACTATCCCATACTGTGCAGAGTCAGGTTCTATTCAGTTATTTGGATACTGCTAAGGGTGAGAGACTGCCTGAGGGCACATTAGATCCTGTGACTTGCAATAGTTTGAACCAATATGAAAAATGTGCTCCAAAGGTTCAGTTATCATTGGGTATGAAATCTGAACAACATGGACTCTTTAAAAAATCTGCTACAAAGGAAAGCATTTGTTAGAATTCGTTAGAACACTAATCACTTCATAGCTTCAGTGGCAGATCATAAAACAAACAGCTCCACTTCCCTTTGGAGCTCAGTGTAAAGCTCCATGACGGTTAATTAACAGTACCTCCTCCAGAGAGATTCAAACATTGTATGATATTATAGCAAGACAAAGTACATATGGCATCACAGGCTGGAACACACAAAAAGGTCATCAAATCCAATTCTTTGGTGTGTATGTATGTGTTTAGGATCTAATATCCAGTGGTACTTACTACATTGCCATCCTTGTTCTCTCCCCAGTTAATTCACCATTTAATCCAGGTCACAGAGTGCTAGTCACAGTAGATTACTAGGAGAGGGGAGATACAACACAGAGTGGCATTTTCCCAGCTCAGGGATCAATTGTGTCATTTAAACTTTTTCTTCTCCAAGAGCTACTTATGAAAATCAATGGGGAGTTCTGCTTCGGAACTGATTGCACACATTCTTACCCTTTGTGATTGTCTGCTTAGAGATGAATTCACTTCACTTGACTCAACAAATAAATGAGTGGGCACCACTTACATCTTAAGAGCTAAGTAGCTGTGTGACTCAGGGAAGAAAATGTGGTTAATCAGGGTTCTCAGGGAGAAGGTGCAATCAGAGAGAAACACAGATTTGGGGGACATTGTGGTACAGCATGTTACAATATTAGGAATGTTCTTCTTGCATACAAATGGCAAACTCAGGTCCTGAGTTATCATGGATCTGTAGTGGTAACAGAACCATGATAAAAAATGGCTCAGAATGCTTCTGCAAAACCCCAGGATTTGCAGACAGACAAGGAATATTTAAGGGGGGGGGAAAGCCTAAGGAGTTAAAAAAAACCCTGCAGTTTTCTAAAAAGTGCTCTATCTCTGAAGCATATGTTTATAGTGGAGAAGGTGGTAAGTTAAATCCTTTGCCTGTTCAGACAGGGCTAGGATATAATCCTGTCCAAAACCTTGGAGATTCTCTGCCTGTCTGAGCCAAGAATACCGAGTATGATGAATCCAGAGTCTGAATCAGTAAATGGTTCCCTGTATTGTTCTATGGTGGCTGAGAATGCTTATCAGCCAGAGACAGTGAAATCTGTGGAGTGATAGGGAGTAGAATTAAGTAACCTCAAGTACAGCATGGATGGAGAATTGGACAGATACACTGCACACTGAAACACACCATTCCAAATTTCATGAAGAATGAATACCACTGATTCTTCCTCATTACCACCACCATATAAGGAATTGACAAAACTAGGGTAGTGAGGAGAATAATAGTTTCCAACACATAAGATATCTTAGTTTGAAAGCATGACAGAAAATGAAGGTAAATGACCAGTTTATAACAAGCCCAAAAGTATAAGGTTACTGTCCTAGCAACAGCCTAATGCCAGGCAGACCATCTGTTTTTCTACCAAAAAGGAGATGTGAGCAGATTTGACTGCTAATAAGCCCTCCTAGAAGATGCATTGACTGAAGCAATCAGGATAGTAGGCAGTCAGAGACTCCGACCAGATCTGGGCTGATGTCACATCTAAGATCTCTGTTTTGATTCAGTGAGATAACCAGGGGAGTGTAGTGATCTTAGCTGATTGGCTAAATGGAGTCTCAAGAGAGAATAAAATAGACACATTTTGAGCAGGAAAATATCAGATTTTATTCTTGGTAAAGTAGCCCACCTCTAGGCTGCTGCTGCCAAGCAATCACTGATGACCCTAAATCTTACAAGTGATAAGCTCATTATCTATTACTCATCAAAATACTGGTATAGAAATAATTGGAGGTAGACACACTAGGAGAGAGATTATTACACTGTGCTATGTAATTCTAAAAGAGATGAAAGTTTTGTTTATAAGAAGGTACCTAGACTGAACCAAAGCCCATGTAAGCTACACTCAGGAGGACAGCATGTTTAAATGCATTATCTCTGTTATAAGAATAGATATTTGTATAAAGCTGCAACTTTTTTTCTTGTTAATTTCCTGATATACCAAGACTTAAGAATACTGGAAGGGAATATGATGTTGATCTGACTATTGGATAGGACTAGGTTTTCCAACCTAGGAAGCCTGGGTAACCAATACTGCAAATTTCAGGGGGAAAATCAGCAGATATGGGGCAAAGAATCTTCAGACTTCTAAAAAAGATCTAAGAATGGAGGACCAACAGCTGAGTCACTATGAGGTAAAAAGTCCCAAAATACATGCCAACACAACAGTGGCAGCTGCATGCACAGAACACAAGAGTGCATATGTGTTCAGAGAATCATGAATTAAATAATGTAATTACAATTGGCAATGTTTGTTACCATTTGTTTTGCCATTGTTTCGCCCATGTGAACCTACATGGCCTTAGATTAGAACAGCTGTCTGTCCCATCCACTTGTGAGACAGTCATAGAATCATTGATTCATAGGGTTGGAAGGGGCCTCATGGGACATCAGGTCTAACGTCCTGCTCAATGCAGAATCTCTAGCTAAAGCATCCCCAGGAGGGAGCTGTCCAGCCTCTTTTTGAAGATGTCCAGAGAAGGAGACCCCAAATCTCTAGGCAATTGGTTTCATTGCCAAACTACTCTTACTGTCAGGAGAAATCTACTGTCATGTAACTTCAGACCATTAGATTTGGTCCTTCTTCTGGGGCAGCAAAGAACAAGCCTGCCCCTCCTCTCTGTGTCAGCCCTTGATGTATTTAAAGAGTGAAGACATGTCAACTCTCAGTCTTCTCTTCACGAGGCTGAACAGTTCCATCAACTTTTTCTCATGTGTTTTGTTCTCCATATCTCCTATCATTCTCATTGCCCTTCTTTGAATTGCTCCAACTTGTTTATATCTTTCTTAAAATGAAGTGCACAGAATTTAATGCAATTTTCCTGATGCAGCCTGACCAGCATAGAGTATAGTGGGACTATTACTTCCTTCAACTTGGAAAGTATGTTTCTATTAATGTGGGCTATTAATGCAAACACTGCTGGCTTATGTTCAACTTATGATCAACAATAATCCCCAGGTCGTTTTCACATGTAATACTGCTGAGCCATGTATCCCCCCGCCAAACTATACCTGTGCATTTGGTTTTTGTGGCCTAAATATAGAATTTTGCATTTGTGTCTATCAAATTTCATTTTATTAATTCCTGCCCAATTTTCTAGTTCATCTATATCAATTAAGTGAGATACGGCCATTTTGGTGATGATGGCAAAACTGATAATAGTGATGATTTCCACTGGGCTCTCTTTTTGCCCATCTTAACAGAAGGTACTCATCACTGTCTGAATTGCAGTATCATTTCCTATTTTAACATATCTGTGAAGCACCTGAGTCCTGCCCAGCCTGACACCTCATTATGTCCAGGTCTGAACACCCAAGAAGCTTTCTGGACAAGCCAGGGCTACGACAATCAGGTCTGCTTCTATTCTTCCTTTCCAAGAATGCATCCCCCTTCTACCTTTTGTCCTCCCTTGGCTTCCTCTTTCCAGGGCTATCTCCCTCCACTGGTCAAGCCAGGGCTATGACAAACAGGGCTGCCTCTATCCTCCCTTCCCTGGGAATACAGCACCCTACTACTTTTTGTCCCCCCTTAGCTTCCTCTTTGCAAATATTATCTCTCTTCACTTGCTCCCCTAAATCTGCCCCTTTTCAGAAATATAAGGACAAGCCGTGATTTATCTCTTCAATGAACGTGGTACTATTGGTACAAATAATAATAATGGTACTAATGATAATACAGGTAGCGTGTATAATCCAGTCCAGAGAAATGACACTCTTTTGAAACCTCTGTGTATGAAAATATAAACAAATCTTTATTAAACACACTGTCAAGGTAAAACTTATTTTGTAATTAAGCACCACACTTCTCTTTCTCTCTCTCTCTCTCTTCACGCCAACACTCTCTTCAACTGCCTCTTCAACTTTGTCTTCAACTGGAGCCTCAATCCTCTGTTTTTCAGTTAAATTCAGTTATTCCTCTCCCCCAACTAGCCCCTCCCCTCAGCTACCCAGGGTTCCATTTGTTCCAGACAATCATTTTTAGGACTCTCGGTTGTTAAGGGGGCTCTGTTGGAAAGCTCCCCCCCAGGTTCGTCACAGTATCACTTACTGTTTTAAACTTTTTATGGTACCTTTCAACTGGCGTTTATTAATAGCCTAGTGCAGGTCTTATTTTATTATAATTATTATTGTTATTATTATACTATTTATAATTAAACATTATTATTAAAAATAATAATTCATAATAACAGTAGTAGTTGTAATCATAAAGGTAACACATATTTAATAACAATCTAAATTATTGGAGGGGTACTGCCCCTTCCAGCTGTATGATTGTATAGGAGTGTTTATCTACAGACTCCTGCATGGCAAGAGATTGAACTAGATGGCCCTGTCTTACCTTCCAACACTTTGATTCTGTTAGTGCTATGTTTTCTCTCCCCATGCATTTCCCTGTTGCAATTTGTTTTATTTTTTTCCGGTAAACCAGATTAATTATTTTACAGCAAATGTGATATGCACATTAAATTGAATAAGATTAAGCTAAATGAAATTATTAAAGAGTGCAATCTGAAAGAACAAAGAACAAAGCCTGCTTACTTTAATCTGGTTACTGACCATATCAATAGTCCCAGGGGATAGAGACTGGAAAAGAAAAACCCAGATCTGAAAGCAGTAATTTTGCTCCACAAATTGAGCTACTTGAGCTGGTAAACATGTATGTTCATCACTACATGCCTGCTATGCATTCATTTCACCAAATGGCACTTCTATTAATTCATATCAATCCATATGCAAGAGGTTTCAGTTCACACATCGAGTTTAGACAATCTTAGCCACCAACTATTAAGTGCACTGTAATCCAGCGTAGAGCTGCTAAGTGATATAAATCAGTATGTGAACAGCTCTGTAGTTTGCGTTTAAATCCTGTTGAAACAAAAGGTGCTTAGAGATGGTGCAAACCTGCAAATTTAAAAGTGAATGATCTCATTTTCTGTCTGCTTTCACAGTTTACATTGTACCTTGGCACTACTTTGATTTTAAAGTTAGTCTACTATTTTAGCTGGTATAATGGGAAGTTATTTTGAAAATAATAATGTAATGAGCAATTATTCATTGCAGTAATGCTTTCATGTTATTAATGTGGAAAAATTAATCTTTCATGCTCTTGATCAGGGATATTTGTTTTGTTCAATTAATTCTGCACAGTGTAGGTAGAATGTTTTTGCCTAGGTTTTCTAGCTGCTTAATCTTGTTAGAGATGACTATTATTAATTTCCACATTTGGACTATCTAATAAAAAGAGAACATTGGGCTTAGTTTGACAATAAAACTGCACATTAAGTTCAAAGTCAAGGTAAGACTGAATTGCTTCTTTCATGGTATAATTACTAGAAAAAGAAGAGAGAATGGAAATGCTTTCACAGTCAAGTGGATGGGCGTTAAGAGTACATGTTCCACAAAAAGAAAAATATTTTGTACACAGACCATGTTGTTACCAAACTTCTACTACATCTTCTCAAAGGAGTTCTTCTTTCACTATCACCACTACCACACACACAGTTAGCAGCACTAGAATGATAGCACTAGCGGCATTAGACAGTTTTACATTTGGCCCACGACATTTTGCTGGCTTAGATGAAGGATGCAACTGTTATACCTCCATTCCAAATGAAACAGGTGATCTCACTGAGAACTGAATGTTACTTCCACTTCAAACAGGACTAACACACACAAAAAAGGTTCTTCCTGAAGCAGAATCACAAATGTTACTACAATGGCCACCAAGTCAAGGTGCATGAATATTGAAGTTACCCTAGCTCTAGAAGAACCTGAGGAAGAAAAACCTATACCTCTTTCTCTTTCTCTCTCAGGGAGTAAAAATATTGTTGTTGTTATGCTCCTACAATTTGACTCCAGTTTATGGTGACCCTTTCCTAGAGTTCTCTTGGCAAGATTTACTCTGATGAAGTTTGCCATTGCCTTCCTCTGAAGCTGAGAGAGTATGACTTGCTCAGGATCACCCAATTCCCATGGCTGTGTGGTGATTCAAACCCTGGTTCTCAGACCACTACACCATGCTGGTCCTCTGCAAAAGTATATAAATAATAAATTCTATAGCTAAAAATCTAATGCTCTTTCATGATACCCAAACTCAATTATATGAGGCAGCCACTCATTTGCATGATGGCAACTGTGGCACCAATTGTACATGAGAGCATCTGACAACTCAGAAGCTACAGGACACAATACACAGCTCTGGCTTTCAAATCTTGTTTCTGTTTACTGGACTGAGTCCTGTAACTCATCCCAGATAAAGTAGATCTGGAGAGAAGATTTACCTACAGATTGGTTTACTGATCATTTGGGTCACCACAGGACACAGGCCCTTCTTCCCCAGTATTAGCCATATGCAGGACCCTTACCCCTGAGAAATCATTTTTGCTATCACAATTTGAGAGTTGGTCAGAAATTTCAGCAGGGAAATTGGGGATACAGAGGAAGGAAGCACAAAAGCAGATATCACAAATCATTTGTATGGGTTGATGTCAAATACTCAAATTGTTTCAGAGCGGGATATTCCATAGAAATCAGAAGTACTCCTGACCACCTTCCAACATCACCATTGTGACCACCAGAATTATCACCACAAAGTGATTCATTGCTCTTTGCTTACCTCTGACTATCTTTAAGATATTATTGAGGGCATACTGCTAAAAAGTAGTCATGGTAGGTAACCTTCCATTTTACAGTGAACTCAGTCACGTAGGGATGTGGGGGCAGGTGGGGGGTGATTTGCCCCAGGCAGCAATGTTTTTGGTGCATCCTGGCCCATAGGCATGCCCCTGTGTACAGTAGTCCTGTCCCCTCCCCCCGCCCCCCCCCACACACTCCAAGCTCCGCCACTAGTGAAACTCTTTGTATTTTTCCTTTATTTCTGAGTAAAAACTTCTTTCTCTTTATACAGAGTGACTGGTCAAATTTTTGACACATAAGGGCTGGAACCAGGCTTGCTATTTTTCCTTTTAACAGAAAGTTTGAAAGTTTAAATACCTATGTGACAAGTAGAATTCAACACATAACACTTGTCCTTCTGTAGGCGGGGGGGGGGATGTTGAGTCCTTTTGCACATCCAGAAAAGAGTAGCAACCTTCACTGAGACTGAAATGCTTCAAGCGGTGTTAAAGTTAAGCCATAATTTGGAAGAGCTACATAACTAGTTTTTCCAAGATTAAAAAAGGAGAGAGAAAAATATTGGGTCAAATTTAAAAATATGCTTCTTTGAAATCTTCAACCAAAAATTGTGAAATCACTTAAAAATGAAATCACATTATATATCCTCACAATCTGTAATTGTGCAGACTCCATGGTTTTATTTGTTAAAATAAATCTGGGTTCTTGTATAATTTTAATGTATTTATTGAAGACATTTTGCCAAAACCTCAAATGATAAAAAGTATAATTACTTTACGGACCTTTCAAAAGATTTTTTCCCCATCCACAATTCACAGAATCCTTAGCCAGCCTGGCCTCAATGGCAACTTGGGGATTCTGAGAGCTATAGTCCAAAGTATTCCACATACTTTTGTGGTATGACATTAGGAGGTCAAAGAGAGGAGATAGTGCAAGGTAGGGAGCAGATGTCTTGCTTCTCTGCAGAACCTCAAAGAAGTGGTGTTGCAAAAGTGTGAGGAAGCATGCCCAACATATCCAAAATACAAATACAATTTGGTGTTTGTGTGAGTTTATACAAGGACAGATAGCCCTTATTTTGATGAATACTCATTGCTTTTTCACCTTTTCTCAAAGCTCAGGAAGAACTGGTAAGAGTCTAGTTACTGTTTTTTGTCCATCTGTCTACCGGGGAACTATGGAGAGTGTATTTCTTCAAGAGCCCAGTTGTAGATTCTGTCTGTTCAGACAAGAAAGATGCCCTGGGCTGCTTATGCTATTTTTTTTTTCCAGGAGGTTTTGACCTTTGTTCTTTAATGCTGACTTTACCACCATGATTTATGCCCCTGCAGCTTCCAGAGGAAGCTACTGCTGTGCATTCTACCCAGATTCACAGATGAAATCCTTTCAGAAGATTGCACTGCAGAGAAAACATCAGCTTGCTTGACAAATAAAATATTTTGGCAAAGCACACATAAGGTGCAGAGTTCATAGTATGCCTGCTTCAGAGTCCTTATTACATTTTGTTTAACTAAGATTGAGAAAGTATGCTTCCAGAATTTTTTTTGAGGGTGGAGGTGGGGCAGGAGATATCCATCAGTTAAAAGATACTGGGCAGGTATTCCATGTTTGCCTCCTTAACACTTTTTGTCCCCCAAAACAAAGGATGTTGTAGGAAAGCAGAGGATGTTTAGAAAGAGAAGACTGTGCCATTGGGATACACATACATAATTCAAAAAATCTGTGATGGCAGGACAATTTCACTATTAAAAAAGCTCACCTGAAATTAAAGAAAGCATTGAAAGGCAGGAAGACCCATATATGTAGTAGTAGTGTATTAAAGAAAAACTTAAAATAATAAATCTGAGGCAAATAAACCCACACTGGAAGTAACTGCACTTCCTCTGAATGTGAAGTAATTCAGGTCCTAAGCATTTGCAGACAAAACTGCATCCCAAGGTGGCAAAACTGTTTTTCGATGCTACATTTTCTTGTCCCCTCTGATGTTTTTTGAGCCTTCCATATATGTCTCCAGGCTCTCTGTAAATATTTTTTAAAAGAAAGAAAAAAGCACCTGGAGAGAGTAAGGGGAAGGTAGAGGAGAGGATTTGTTGACTGACAAGTACACTGTCCAGTCAAGGAATTGCTTTACACTTTTACTTCCAATCACAGTAGTGGCAGCCAGCGGATCCCATATCGCGGGGGCGGGGGGCTTTCCTGATTTTGCTGAACCTATTTGCAGGATAGGGTTTTGTACTTTGAATAACTCCTTTAATCCAGAGTGGATTCACCACCTGATTGCCAGCTGCACTGCCTACCTTTGGCTTAGATCCTGCATCAAGCAACTGAAGTACAATACTTCACCCACAAAGGTCCATCTCTTCCCTTCACCATAACAGCTCTCAAGCCCCAAGAGGGGCCACCACCGCTGATGCTTAGTAGTAGGAAGGCAATTTTAGATGATAAAGAAGAGGGGGAAGAAATGAAATATTCTCACAGGTGGATTGCATCCTCCTTTTCCTTCTCCTCAATGGCCAGACTGGCTGCATATTCACTGTCTGGATTGCCTTCACCCATCTTCCCACTAGTAACCAGCAACAGCAGCTTCTCCAGGGCTTGACAGCTGCCAGGGGGTTAGATGAGGGCACAAATGGTTAGAGAATAGTGCCTAGTGCTCCATCCAAAAGCAGGCAGGTATGTATAGGCTACTTGTGTGTATGTCACTGACAATATGTCATCTTTTATTTCCATATAATGAACCATCTCATGCCACGTTTCTAGGAATGTTTGGAGCTCCATTTTAAAAATTTTCAGTAACAGAGCTGTGGAACTGTAACACATCTTTAAGATTTGATCAAGAAAAAAAGTATAAAGAACATGTGTCCACTTTGTCTAAAATATGTTTCTACCCAAAAATGCAGCCATTGGGGTACTCATTTTGCAGATTTGGAGGGATGCTCAGCAGTATCAGTTGCAACAGGAAAAAGAAATAATGGGCAAATAACAGTACATTGGATTAAACCAGGGCTAGATTTTATTACAGAGACCCTCAGTGGCTGCTAAGGTTTGTTTCCAGGATCCTCCATGGATACCAAAAATTTTGGATACTCAAATTCCATTATGTACAATGGTGTAATAAAATGACATCCCTTATCTAAAATGGCAAAATCAAAATTTGTTTTTTGGATTTGTTTCAATATTTTTAAGCCATGGTTGGTTATATCAGCGTATACATGATCTGTGGATATGGAGGGCTGACTGTAAACTGAATGCCAAGGACCAACACATAAGTGAAATGATGTGTGGACAGCTTACCCAATATAACAGGCCAACCACCTGTTTGGGAGAGAAAAAAACCCTGCCTTCCTGAGACAAAGAGGGGAGATCTGCTCACCTGGGCCTCCTAAGCCACCTGACTTCTTTTCACTTCCCAACCCTGGGCCTGGGCCTCACAGACCTAAAAGTCTCTACTTTTTAGGTAGAGACTAGAGGTTGGTCATAGTGTGACATCCATATCCTGGTAGAAGATCCACAAATCTTGTCCCCAGGTCTCTGGAATGGCCAATCAACTGTAAAAAGGTACCTCCCTAGGCTCATCAAAACTTTCATTCCTCTTATACTTACACATCCCTCCCCAAATGTAATCAAACTGAACTATTTAAAAAGTAAGTGCCCCATTAACAATTTAGCCAACACAAGAAATCAATTAGCTTGTGCTGAGTAGGTTAAAAAAATACACGAGATCTAACAGAAGGACAAAAAAAATCCTACTTGGCCTCCTAAATGACAGCAAATCTTGCACAGATTGGAAGGGTGGGAGGGGAACTGTTGTGAGAAGAAGATTCTCCAAACAGGAAGCAGAGACATCACCATACTGCATCTGCTTGTTCTTGTAACTATTTGGGTTCAACTGTAAGGGGTTGGTCTGGGAATGGAAAAATCCCAAACAAGGGTATTTCAGATGGTACTGGCTTTGGGGGGGGGGCTTGAGCAATGGGAGGTATGTATTAGCAGTAATTCCCACCCTCCTCCTACTGTGTTTCTTTTTTAGAATCACACAAATTGGACACAGAGCTGGAGAATGAACAGGCCTACATTTTGCATTTAATTCCAGGCTATGGAGTTGTGTTATACATCTCAATAAATGCAAGCAAGAGATGTTGACATTTATGATCCTGGTATAAAATGAGCACCGCCCTCCACCTACAGGCAGTCATACAAAAGAAAGAAATTAATTTATCTATTCAGATCCAACCCACATATGAAAGTCTGTGCAAACAACTGTTTTTATTTGTCTCCATTTCAGCGAAACTAGTCTTGCTAAAAGTAAACATCCTGAAAAATAGTGCAGAATAGTACATACTTCACCATTTTGTTACCCTGCTTTCTAGGGTCCTGAGGGGGACACCACAATGTGCTCCAAATAATGGGGAATGGGAATTAGCCAGAGCACAGGCTATAGCAATGCAAGAGGCAGGGCAGCTTAGCAAGATCTTGAACCCAATGTCTTGATATCAAATTATATTTAATAAGCCCTGGGCTCGGACTATAAACTACAGTAACAATTTACATCATTTGGATGTATATATTATGTATGCTATGGTTTAGAAGCTCCAGCCTCCTAGGTGTGTGTTAATACAGACAACATTACCATGTATAACCCAAAGCATCCTAATAGGCCAATCTGTTTGCAACTAGGGAGGGGCAATTTGTATACCTCTAGATGTTCTGGGACTATTACTCTTGTCTCTCATCATTGGCTGTGCCAACTGGAACTGAAGAGAACTGCACCCCAACAACATCTGGAGAAGTACACATTACTTACTCCTTGTCAGAATAAATTCCCACTTGGATATGAACCTCTTCAGCCAGAATAATTTTGGCGCACGCGTAACCTAGGATGATGATGACGACGACGATGACAATGATGATGAGTTGTTGTTGTTGTGTGCCTTCAAGTCCTTTCTTACTTATGGTGAACCAAGCAGAACCTATCAGAGGTATCTGGGGCTGAGAGTGAGAGGCACACCTAAGGCAGTGGGTTTCCATGGCTGAGCAGGGAATCAAACCCTGGTCTCCAAGGTTGTAGTTCAATGTTCAGACCACTACACCACACTGGCTCTCCCACCTGGGATTACATTTATATGTATGCTTTTCACAGAAGGAGATACTCAACACATCCTTGCACAACCTCCTCCTCCCCCAAAAGGAAGATCTGAAGGATGGAGCATGCTGCCAAAGTCATTTATGGGTTGGGGATAGGAGGTGAAACTCCCAGACAGTACTTGGCTGTAGTTCTGCTGCAGCCAGGAGGAATGAGCTGATGTTGCCATCAAGTCTGGGAGAATAGTGCCAGCTCTTTTATCCTGGCTGAAGAACTACACCCAGGTGCCTTCTCGGTGCCTCTTGCTTTCCTTCCTCCCAGCCAGTAAATGAAAATGGTGCTTGGAAGCTACCTTATGGACTGAAAGTACACAGAACTGCAGTGTGAAGACTTATGATCCCCTCCCCAGACAAGTATTGTTCAGCAGGGAGGGAGTGGAAATTTTTCTATCTTTATCTAATACAGCATATAATTAACTAGCATTCTTATTCCAAAAACTGATCTACAAATATTTCAAAGAAATAAATTCACATTAGGTTAGATTTCAGACATAGACAGGACTGATTTCAGTTGCTTTGCTCTGAATATAAGTAGGTCTCATTCCAGCCCATTATACTGCCTTGCTGTGAACTAACTTGGACTTTTAAAGATGACAAGGAAGATAAAAATATCAATTAATTGTCGTTCAAGCCTTTACAAGGGTGATACAGCAATTCTGAGAGAGAATAATTTTGTTGGTCTTCCAGCAATCTTGCTGCACTTCCAGTTCTAATTTTCTCCAGTCTCGCATTATAATTTCCAGAATGGTACACTAATAATAATCAGTTTTAACCATTAATGATAGGTACTATGAAGTATTATAATCATTAGCAGCATATGAATAATTATGAATTAATAATAATTAACTTTATGAATACAATTGTTACCAATGTGTCTTAAAGTACCATGCACTTCACATGTCGGTATGGAGGTAAAAATTTCATGCCTACAGAACAAATACAACCAAGACACAAGTTCTCTGTGGTCTTTCCTCCCAGGCCATTTCTGCTCTATACTGTTATAGTGCTGTTATTCCACTTCCAACATTCTGTGGAATTCTGGGGTTTGCAATTTAGAATTCTCAACCAGAGAATGCTTTGGGCTCAGTAAACTACAAACCCCAGAATTCCACAAGATGTTGAAAGTGGAATAACAGCACTATAACAGTGCAGTGCAGAAATGGCTTCAGATGCATGGAAGTAAGTCATCTATATGTGGAACACTTTCCACAGGGCAACCATACTGGCACATCTCTCAAGGAAAATGACAGAAGCTCTGAGTATGCTTGTGGACTTGGGACTTCAAGAGCACAGTGTGCTTCACTATTTATGAGTCAAGAAAACAAAATGGAACAGGAGAACTAAAAGGATGAAAACTACACAGAACTACAGTAGCAACAGCATACTTTTTTGTCAATTAATTTATATGCAAAATGTATAGGAGTGATTAGGTAGCACCTGTTAGGTCCAGAAACCATTTTGGTTTCCTGTAAGTGTCAGACAGATTTGGATATAACTTGCAGGAATAACTTATTGAGAACATCACAATACATCAAGGGTACTCATATTTTACAGGGATTCATTCATCTCTTTTGATCTGCATTGCCTAATTATGTATACTGTTAAGCATACCGTGAAAAAGCCAATGTCCTTGAAAGGGCTACTTGATTAATCACAAAGCAGGATAAATGGTTCACCATACTCTACCACTGGTAGTGCCCTTAGCATCCATATTATTTATTTCAAATAAAGGCAAATGTATATATTTCCTAGTACACAGTGTTATTTTATTCATTCAAGGCCTGACCTGCAGAGTTCTGACTTCCTGTGGAATCTAGGTATCCTGCATTTTACAGAACAGAAGTTGTATTGTCTTATCAAGTACTCAGGCTCCAAAGTAGCTGTGCTGGTGCATATAAAGGATCACCACATGGAATGGAATTTAAAATGAATCTGTGGGGCAGCTGTCTTTCACAGTTTACCATTCAGGCCGGGGAATATAGGGAAAACCTTACAATGCTATCCTATTGCTTTTGAATGGTTTGTCATGGGGAGACACACCTGCTATGGTGAGCAATTTAAAATGCTCTCTTTGTAGGGGTTGTTTTGAAGCAGAGATGTGAAATGCTCTCCTTCTTGATGTCACTGCATTTCTCTACATCCCAGGTGCCTTTCTTTTGTTTTCATCAGGCTGTGAGATTTTGTCTTTTTCCATCCACACAGAAATTCATTCATCATTTCCACATGCATTTTCTTTCATGTTCCCATATATGTGTGTTTTTCCTATTATATGTGTTTTTATAAACATTGACTAGAGTGTATTTGGCTGCATTTTTTTTCAATTATATGCATATTTTTAAAACATATGTCTGGTTTCATGCTTGGTTGTTGTTTTTTCTCTGTAATGTATCCAAAATCTTAAATGTGGAAATTTTTGAGGCATAGTAGACTTTGTCATGCAGTGAGTCTCAGAGGGTGTGAATCTCAACTCACCGAAAAATATGTTCCACCTCTACTTTTGAGTCCACTTGCTACATAATAGCTACAAACTCAGATGACACTATAACGCCAAAGTATCCAAAAGACATGGGCTGATAGTCTGTTGGCTGGCATAACTAGGGCAGTGTGGCATCAGCAGTGCAGTGACTAGGGCAGTGGCAGGTATAAAAATGGCAGTAGGTACAGCAGAAAAAAAGCAGGGGGGAGGGTAGAGAAAACAATTGCCATCAGAGGAAAACTGTCCTGGTGGTATTTGAGGTGGTCAGGAGCCAACAGGGTATCTTTCTCTTCTGTTGGCAATGATTTTCTGTACTTCCCTTGCTGCCACCACACACTCCGGGAAAAAGCATACTACGCCATTACCAGAATTTCCACTCTAAGAAATTATGCCACATGTTTAGCACAGCAGAGTCTACTTCCTCAGAAGCAGGTGACTGTTTTCTTCTCTATCACATCATGACAGTCTAGTGTAGTCTACTCTTATGAGTACTAGGAAACAGTTTGTTTTTCTAAGGAGTTGCTTTGGTAACTAGTTACTTTTTGTAGTCATGAGCTTGAAGAAAGTTACTTTTCGCCTCTAATAGTCATGACTTTATTTCACTAATGTTCAGTGGAATGGGGATGAGTTGTCTTCCTGTTACTTGCTACCAGAGGTGTGTGCCAATTCAGTCTGAACAATGGGAAGGGGAGGAGGAAAAGTCACTACGTCACACCACAAGCTCCAGCTGCAGCTGGGAAGGATTGCTTGAATGTGTTTTGGATTTTTCTGAGAATTTCCAAGAGGTAATATTTGAATTGGCCACTTGTGGAAACTGAACCAGGGACCATATCCCTATATTTTCCAGGTTACAATAGTAGCAGTAACTTGTTATTAATGAGCAATAATAAAATTACCTTTCAGGGTTGCTTTAACAATAACAGGTAATGATCTGTTGAGTGATCATTGAGCAATGAACACAGGAACTAGTTTCATTTAAAAAGTAGCATCCTGAGCGATAACTCTGACTAGGAGCTTTTCATCAAGGTCATGGGCATAGTATCTTTCCCTGGTATTACCATCAAGATGCTGAAAGTGTCAAGCGTGCTGAGGATGAGACCTTCCATGTGCAGTTCATGTATTCCACTAGTAAGCTCTAACCTTTCTCCACGTCAGCCATACCTAGAATTCTCTGCTATATAACATCTAGTGCAGTGTTTCAGGGGACTATGCTCAGCTTTCTACCAGAGAATTCTAAGTGCCTCATATAACTACAGAACCCAGGAATGCATAGGATGGAGTCATAGCAGTTAAAGTGGTATCAACAGTTAGAACTATGCAGCAAAGATACACTCTTAGACATCTGTAATAGCAAATTAAAACCCACAGCATATGTGATTCCGTGCACTTTCTGCTTACTTTTCCCCTGCACCTTTTCTTAAACATTTTAACATGCACTTGGTTAACTTCAAAATCTCAATTCACATTACAAGAGGAATATTGAATCCTAGGAATGATTATGAAAGGATAACAGAACACTGGAGGAAATAAGGCAAAGAGGCATGAAACACTCTAGTAACCTCTGTCCAAAAGCTCTGTTGCTTTAATCAGTCCCTGACATAAGAAAGCATTAATATTATAGCTGATGAGAAACAAGAAGCTACTAAGAAATAAAAGAAAAATATCAGTGTGATCCTAGGAAACACCAAAGTTTGAAGAACTACCAAAGGGAAAAAAAGTTTCGGGGTAAAAAATTAGGGGGTAACCCCCTGCACAACAGACAATTGTCTGTGTCTTCACAGCATGTTGAATTTATTGAGGTGTAGAAATAGCAGGAAGGAATTAGAATACTTTATCCTAGAAGAGGGCCTGATTCTCCTACTGGAACATTGCGTGGGAGCGTTCAAGACAGCAAAAAATTTTTGCAGACACTGATTGCTATTGCACTTTTCCATGCATTTTTTAAACATTATTTCATTTTATATTACTGTTTTATTCTACTTGTGCTTGAGGAGTGCTCTTTCTATTTTATTTCTTTCTTCTTTACTAGCAGGATCACAATACATGTGCTAAGAAAATATTGTATCTGGCTTTCTGTTTGGAACATTTTTACAGGAAAAAATTGTTGTTTTTTGTCCTTCAAAGTGCAACATCACAGGTTAATGTAGAAAGGCTCTGCAAACAATCATGCTGTAAAGTAAACTTACACATTAGAAGTTTCAGAAAAGTTATTTTGCCTTCCTCAAGGTACAATGTCAAATAGCAGACATAAGAACCACATCAATTACTCATGATAGCCAAGCTGTACTTTTCCATGCCTCTAGAGTTTTGCAATCCCTCCTAAGCACTAACAGAAGAATGTAAGAACAGGATTGCTTGAGTACCATGGCCAATAGTGGGGTGAAACATTAATGATGTTTTCTACTTTCTATTAGCAAATTATCTACAACATTTAATAATCGAGATGAGCCCAGGGAATAGTCAGTGTAGCTCTGAGGGACGGATGTAACCAACTGCTTTTAAAGAGAGGCAGTTGTGTGATCTCTCATAGACTCAGAGGTTTATAACAATTATCACACAGTTACAAATATCCTGGTTTTGCCAAACTGCTTGAGTGAGTGGTTGTACAACATCGGCAAGGGCTATTGGGGAATGTGAATTATCTAGAGCCACTTCAGTTTAGTCCTCGTTTTGGGATGGAATCAGCCTTGGTTGTACTTATGGATGACCTTCATCGGGAAATCCTGTTGCTGCTCCCTCTCTTCGAGTTTGTTTTCATTCAGCATGGTATCTTCCTACAACAGCTCCATGAATAGGGGGCGCAGTAGTGCAATAGTTCCCCAATTATCTGCAGGGTCAGTTCTGGAAAGTGGCACTAGCAGGTTGTGTCTCTCGTCCTTGACGTTTGTGCTGTGGTGTGCTTAGCAACACAGTCTTGACCACAGTGCTTTTAAGCATCTGTGTGAAGTCACTGGAGTGGTTGCTGAGAATTCTAAATGCCCCTCCCTAAACTGCAAACCCCAGGATTCCATAGGATGTTGAAAGTAGAATAATAGCACTATAACAGTATGGTGCAGAAAGGTCCTCTGTGAAGAGACAAGTGATGCACGCTATTATCATAACTTTTCATTCAGTCTTCATTCAGCACCCCATCAGAACTGCAATTTCTTTTTTTAGCATAGAATCAAAGTCCTTTTGAACCTAAAGATATTTACATGCTATTTTGATTTGACTCTGTCAATGCTGTTGACAGTGGGCATATACTAACCAACACACATGGCTCCCATAGCAAGATTGGTTGGAGATCACCAGGAAGATTAGGGTTTGGAGACCTAAGTTAGGAAGCCAGTGTAGTGTAGGCTTCAAATCCTCACTCAGTCATGGCAATCCACTGTGTGGCTTTGGGCGGTTCACATTCTGTCAGCCTCAGGGGCAGGTAATGACAAACTTCCTCTGAACAAATCTTGCCAAGAAACACCTGTGATAGTTTCACCTTAGGGTCTCCATAAATTAGAATCAACTTGAAGGTGAACAGCAGCAACAAAGACCTAAGTTAAGTCGGAAGGCAGAATTAACAAATGCATAACAAAATTGGGGATGGGCAGCCATTCAGTGTGATACCACATGCTGTGCATGCTAATAGTCCCAGGTAGTCTCTGGTACTGAATTCCTTCAGATCCTTGGCATCTCCAGTTAGAAATCATTTGTGCAGTTAGTATAAAACAGGCAATCCGTGGGCCAAATGCACCCCCATTAGTGTCTCCCTCCATCTGCAGGGAGCACAATTGTCATCTAAACCAAGGTGCCTTCTCTTTGTGCACCTTGCTTTAAAAGAAAATAATGTTAGTGCTTCATTTTGTCATTGCCATACTGCCAAAACTTGTCACACAGCAGTGAAAGTGATGGCAGTGATTGCAGTAGTGGCAGTGGCCTCTGATCTGTGACCTCTGGTAGGTTTAGAGCAGTCAGTGAGGCTTTGCCATCTCCTGAGGTTTTGATCCCTAATTCCTGAAAGGCAAGTAGTTCTGAGCCAGGCAAACCAGTGCTGTGACTTCTCATGAGACATCTTTGAATTGTAACTGCATATCCCCCATCACACCCACCACTGCAAAAAAATACCAAAATCCCCTCTTCCTGTTTTTGCATGTTTTTTGGCCTGGGGGAGGTCTTTTTGAAAATAGGAAGTGACTGAAAGTCACTGGAAGTAACTTCCTATTTTTAAAAAATTTGGAGGCTGAGAGCAACAAAAACATTCCTGAGGTTCATGCTGCCCACAGGCCACACTTTGCCCACCCCTACTTTAAATGGCAGAAAAAAGAAATATCTCCACCTTCAGGGAGAGGATGTTAAAATACATTTAGAGGGCAAGTGCAGTTATAAACTATTTCTGAAACCTAGGAGATGATTTTTTTTATTAAAAAAAGTGCTGAAGTATAACAAAGTTAACAAAACTGCACAAAGCAATGACATTCTGCAGAGTAGGAAAAGATCTCCTTTCTGTATCAGACAACCGAGGCTGTATTGATTATTGCTTTACCAGGTAAGGAAGCTTCAGTTTGAAGATCTGCCTTATCAAAAGCTTGGAAATGAATAAACAAAGGGAAGAATACAAGATGTTTGGCAGAGATTTGAAGTCCAGCAAGTTGAAGAGATGCCACGCTAACAAACTTCACCTTGATGAGCTAGAATTGATGCTGATGAGATTCACAGGTTCAAATAAAACTGCTGTTTATCTTTGGTGATACAACACGAGATGGGACAGATAGTTTTCTTTAATCAGTTTAAGCAAAAGAAAAGACTGCTAGAAAAAGAGCAAAGGAGGCTCTGCAGGCTGTAAAAAAATGTCATGTGAATGTGTGCATCATGCAGGATGTTTTATATGCTGGTTTGCTTAGACAGCTATCTGCTTAGACACTTATTCCTTTATACTGCAGTAGGCAACTATGTCGGGAACTGGGATCATTTCTCCTCTTGAACCCTCCTTTGTGTTGTAATATTACTTCCAGCTGATATTTGCACTGATTTACACCTTTTTTGTTTTGGGGGGTGTTAATGGATTGGGGCTCTAGAGGAAGCAAATAGCCACATTTATGCCATTTGTTAGGTGCTTTTGGTTGGTTTTCATAGGAAAGAAATCACTCCCAAATCAACACTTTTTAAAACTTTGGAGTCTGGACATATTGCCAGAGGTGGGCTTCTGAGGGTCTTCAGGGGACTGCACCTTGGGGCCCCAAGGGCTGCATGCAACCCACAAGCCATGCTTTGCCCACTTCTGCTCTGTACACACACATACCCAAAGCTCCAATGTATCTCTATTTCAAATGTGGTTCAGAATGTGCCTGTGACTCGTGAAATAGTGCATAGTGACAAATGGTGGGGAACATGTAGAAGTGAATTAATATTTTGATATATTGCCTTGTTAAAGGATTTCATTTCCCTGTTGGGAATGGCATAAAACATATTAAAAGATTAAAAGAAAAGAAGACACCATCACTTAGAAAACTGTGTTTATACTTCAGTTCAGAATGCATATAATGTAATAAATCATCCCACTGGTGCTATTGATATTATTACTTCTTTCTGGTGGTCTGAGATCCCAAAATGGCACTTCCAGCATCCTAATGAGTTATGGGGTACCATATCTTCCTGGAACTTATTTTCATTTTTGGAAATGTGTATTATAGAAGTGTCAGTTGCATATCCCCAAGAAACAGCCCAGGTTGTATCTCTTTTCTGGGGAGTATTCATTGCTTAGTTTATGATGGAATCTCCCAAGGCTTGGCATCAGCATCTGTTTTCAGATACAGAGATCTAATCTTGGCATATAATAAATAAGAACAACCTTTATCAAAGGCAAACTGTGTTTCTTGTACCACCTTGAGAATCCCAAGTCATCAGATGTCCTGGGACATGCCTTCCAGAAGAAAACATGGCATTTTTAGATATAATGAACTAGCCAGTGTGCCTTTTGCCCCAGACCTGGAATAACATGACAGGACACTTGCCATTGTGTTAGAGATAATACCCTGGAGCTTAACTAGCCTGGAGCCAGGTAATCTCATTTGAGCCCTTCTATAGACTGAGAGCAGCAGAAGTCCAGTTTGCATGTCATAGCGCCCCAAGAGGAAAAGCTTCTAAGGACACTGCTCTTTAGCAGCATCTCAATTGTGGTATTGTCTACAGTCTGAAACCATCTTTATTGAGCTTCCAGAAGACAGTTTAAAGTAGGTCAGATAACATCTTAAGCCCAGAGATTCCAGGGCCAAACAGGAGATTTGGTGTAGTCCCTAGTGATGTGTCAAGGAATGGATCCCAATGAGGTCACAGTGGGTGGTCCTGTCACTAAGCATGACACTTTAAGCATCAACCATGGGCACACACATGGCACCATAATATGCCAATGTCTTCATGGCTGACTTGGAACAATCCTTTGTTAACTCCTGCACCCAGAAACCTCTCCTCTACCCGAGATACACTGATATCTTCATAATTTGGATTCAAGGAGAGGACTCGCCCAAGAGACTCCACCTGAATTTCAACACTTTCCACCCTACCATCAATCTCAGCCTGGAATTATCAACAGAATGAATTCATTTTCCAGACACCACCATACAGCTACACAATGGAAATTTAAGCATCACACTATATCACAAATGCACTGACCACATGTACTTACATATCTCCAATTTCCACCCTGAACACACTACCAAATCCATAGTTTGCAGCTAGGCTCTCTAATATAATTGCATCTGCTCAGACCCACAGGACAGTGATACCAAACTTGTAGAATTACAAGCATTCCTCACACAACAGTACCCACCATATGAAGAGAAAAAAAGACAATATTAATCTATTACAAAACACTAAACACAAGAAATGGCAGAACCCCACTAGTAGTCACATGCAGCTCCCAATTCAGACCACTCAGATGTATCATCAATCAGCTACAACCTATTCTGGAAATTAATGCTGAACTTTCAAGGGTTCTTGGTGGCAGGCCTTTACTTGCTTACAGACAGACTCCTATCTCAAACAGTTGCTTACTTACAAGAAGTCACAAAACACAGATGAGGAGACTTTGCCCACAAACCCAGATGGCAACTCTGCCCACACATCTACTCAGGACATGTCATCCCAGGACCTAATCACATCAGCCGCAATATTACAGGTATGGTACTTTCACTTGCTCATCCTCCAATGTGATATATACCATCCTCTGTTAACAATGCCCTTCAGGTAATTTGGTTAGTGAATTGTTGTTATCATCAAAAGAGAGAAAATGGAATATCACTTATCATGATGCAATATGATGCAATGGTTTACATGTTTGATAGGATTATGGAAAGATATTGATATTTTAATGCTAGATGTGTCAGTCTTGGGAAGAAGTAAAATAATTTTGGCTGTGGAGAAATAGTGTAACAAGGGATGGAAAGAAAAGATCTGTTGAGTTTTTATTTAGAGAGGCTTGGAGTAAGTTGAATGTTATGTTACCATTGAAAGAAAGAATAGAAGTCCTCTTTTTCTTTATTTTCTAATCCAGTGGTTCCTAAACTTTGGTTTCCCAGGGTTTTGGACTTCAGTTCCCAGAAACCCAGCCAGCTTTTCCAACAGTTAGGAATTCTGGAAGCTGAAGTCCCAACTTTGGGAGGACCAAAGTTTGGGAACATGTTCTAATATTTTCTTTTTCTTTTTCCTTTCCTTTCCTTCTTTTTTTTTTTTGGAAGAAATTTAGTGTCTTTGAAAACTTTCAATTTTTTTAAAAAAAAATGCCCACTTTGCACCAAAGGATAACAGACATTAGGAATGGCAATACACAAAATACACAAAAGCCAACTGCAGAACACTTCAGGTTTCCTGGACATTCTATTGCAAATCTCAGAATAGCAGTCCCTGAAAAAGAAAGATTGGAAAGAAAAGCAGCAGAACTGGAATATATCCACAAATTCTAGCCTATTGATAGAGGGCTAAACAGAGACAGTGGCTTCCTGGTGTACTTCACAACACTAGTTAATACCCAACCTCATGAGGGCTGCCTTGCTGATTCCCAGCCAGTATCACACTACATTCCAATATTTCCCTTCACCATTCATATTGTCGTTCATTCACCTTGGCATTCAGAAATGACTTCCCTCCTGCCTGTGTCTCCCAACTACTATCATTAAAACTGACCTTGTCATTTTATCCCATACCCATAAGTTCTGCATTTCTGTTACTATTCACACATACAAGCTGCTCATTGATAGCTATAAAGGACTATTCCTAAGCACTTCACTCCATGCATCTGATGTATACTTTGGCCCTATCTGCAGCTTACCTTCTTGAGGCGGCATCCAGTGGTGATCCTAGTAGCAACACTGCCAGGAAGGGAGCACAACAGCAATGCTCCCCTCCACATGGGACTGAATCCCTGAGGAAGGGAACACAATGGACATGCCAATTCCATCTGCAGTGTAGCCGGGTACTTTCCCAGGCTGCGCTGTGGCAGGGAGCACCACCACCACACTTCCTGCCCTTCTGCAGGACAGGTAAGTGTGGGATAGTGATGCAATTGTGGGTCATTGATGGGGAAAAGCCATCAATGATTTCACCCATGATTGCACAGCCTGGGGACAGGAGAAGGACAGGACTGTCATGCAGAAGCATCACTGTGGTCCCATCCTCCTCCTGTCCCCATAGCAGAATGGGAAGGTGCTATGGAAAGAGCCCTTGTCTATGAAAGCTTATGCTACCAAGTTCAATAGTCTCAAGGGTGCTGCAAGATCCCTTAACGTACTGATGCAGACAAACATGGCTATGTCTTCAAATTCTGCTGATGTGGCCTTTAGTGTTTTGAACTGGTTTTAATTTCTTTCTAAAGAGGATTCTTAATATATGCTATTGAACATCACATTGTGGGTCTGGGGGCAGCAGAAGAGCAATTAATACATACATACATACATACATACATACATACATACATACATAAGAATAGCTGTACAGCCTTTTTATAAATATTGACACAATAGAGTTCTACAACCCATATATGCTGCTGTCTGTTTTCTCCTGTTTTTCTGTTTTCTCCACACTTTTTTTAAGTGTTAAAGAGAATCTGACAGCCTGATAGGAGGACCAATTATAGTGTTTGAAGCCCAATATATAACAACTATTTTTAAAATGGAAGTGTTGATTTTAGAAAAATCTGTATTTTTAAGCCAAATATGCACATGAAAACACAAGATTGCAAACGAAGACAAGGTGAAGTAATGAAGACAAGGAGAAAATTAAATATATAAAAGAAAAGACAGAAAGCAGGCTCAATTAGATTTTCAATTTTTCTAATTAAAAATCTAATCCCATGTTACCTGCAGCTGAAATAGCTACACAAACCAAGGCAAAGACATCAATCACCATTTTCTAAAGAACTCTGTGGTAAGTCACTTCATTTCTATTATACTTAGCATTCCACATTAGCATCATCTAATTAATAATGTTTATCGGTATCAACATTATTAAAGCATAGGCCTATTGCAAATCACCCACATTGTCAGCTTAAATGCACATCTCCTTCCCACAATGGCTCTGTTGCTCAGTGGCAAATTAAAGCAATGGGGGAAATTGTTTGTAGGAGTCAAAGTGCTTGAAATGCAAAAGGGAAGTTGAGAAACCAAGATAAAATTCATTACATCTTAATACAATACAAGTGCTGGAGAAGCAGGGGAATCATAAGACCATGTTTACTTGGGATGAGCATTGCTTTTCTATCTGGCTTCTTGGTATGCCTTCCCTGATGATCTTCTTAGGTCATACTGTCACTCCCATTGTGACCAGAAGTGACGTCTCATCAGTTCTGCTTCTGGCAATCAGCTTTTAAAATGGCTGGTTTAAAAAAGCTTTTGAGCAGTTTGATCCAAACAGCTACTTTTTTTCTTTTTTCTTTTTTCTTTTTGTGGCAATTTGGGGTTTGAGGTAGTATTGGTGGGTTATGGCCAAAAAAAAAAAAAATCAGGCAGATAAAAATGCTTAAAAAGGGGAGTCTAGGAGTTTTGGTGGTCTCTTGAGGAGGTTGTGGGTGGCACAACATGATTCCAGAGACTGAACACAGTCCACAGGCTCCATTTTCCCTAGCTTTATTTTAGACTGAAGCAGTGTCCCATCCAGACACCGCCCCCCCGCTACTCTTGAGCAAGCTGACTGCACTATGTGCTGACAGACCAATAATAGAATGATATTGCAGCTTTTAAGTGAAAATATATGTGCCAATCTTCTTAAATGTATAGTAACCAAATGCAGAGTTGCACACGCTTATAGGCATGCAAGTATTTCACAAAGAGGGATTTAAAAGAGGAAGAAAAATGCATTTTCCATGTACATGTATCTCTGAGTTATGATAATTCAGTGGGTTCAGACAACCCAACTTTCTCCCACAATCACCATCCTGCAGGATTTTTACTGAGCACTGTTTCTTGAAACAGCCAATTGTAGTTTCAGATTTAAAACCCCACTGTAGATCCCAAAACTAGGCTTTGGTGAATTGTTGATGGTTCAGTAACTGTAGAATAGGACAGGGAGTGCAATTCGATGAATGCAGAGACTATCAAGCAAATGACAACACTTAAGCATATATAAATGCTTTTTAGTTTTTGCAGTACATATACTAAAGAGGCCGAAACAGAAACTAGACCAATTATGGATTATTTAAATTGTGATTCAGTGCAGAAGCACTTTGGCAGGCTTTTGCTGCAAGCAAGTTTCTGTGGATCTCCACAAATTCATTTAGAATCATCTAAAGGTGATTTGGGGATATGAAGAGACATGAGCAGAGCCAATTAATCAGAGCTTACAAAATGGGGATCTTCATGGGTTGTGAAAAGAAATATAGGGAATCAAACTAGACTAATCATGTTCATGGGTGAAACAAAGTGTAGCAAACAGGGTTTCCAATCCCATCTTTGCCTCTGGCTTGAAGTGAGACAAAGATTTACAGGAAAGGATGGGTAAGAAGCCTTAACCTTTTCTCTGACATTTGTCTCCAGCCTTCCCATCAGCCACTTTGCCATCCTTGACCAGAACCTACAGTCCTGAAGCCAGCCTGGATGAAAAGCAGTTGATTGGGAGGAAGAGTTCCAGAGGAAGAGCAATGGGAAAGGGGAGAAAAATAAGCATCCCACCTTCTATCTGGCATCTCTCCCCTGCAAACACTCCCTTATTTTGCATGTCAGGGGCAATTACAGGATTGCATGCCAAACATCTAGTTTTGCCCTCAAGCACATTTAGCTGAGTACAATTTGTGGGCAGCAATCTTTGCATTTCCTATTTCACTGGTAGATCAGGATTTGCTGTTTTTTTCAGTGATGTATTTAAGTCTTTCACTCCAAATCTCAAGTCAAGTCTCAAGTCTCTACCTTCAAGTTTCAAGTTGAGTGTCAAGTCCTTGCATGGTACTTTCAAGTCAAGTCTCAAGTCAAGTCTCAAGTTTGGGAGTCAACTTTTTACCCCAACCTGTTTTCCAGAACTTCTGGACAGAGTTGAATAAAGTCAGTTTTAACTGTTTAAGCAGAGTTAGACCTCTACTTTTGTGATTTTGCCATCTACAGCTTTGGAGGTGGGAAATAGGGTCCTTCTTACCTCTCATTTGCAAAGTAAGAAGTTGGGAATAGGACCCTTCTTATTCCCCATTACTGAAGCTTCAAGAGTTTTAGGAGGAAGGATCCTTCCTCCTCAAACTCACCGCGTAACACATTTTCTGTTTCCCTCTGAGATATGAGCCCTGCACTCTGGGCACAAGTCTTGCCTTCTGCTTTTAGGAAAAGTTTCAGAAAACTCCTCTTACATGTAGAGGGGACAAGCTGCTGAGCAGACCTCAACCTCATCTAAAGCCTGTTGTCTAACCCATTTGCTGTTCCCTCTGAGAAATGTGCCCATACTTTAGGCTTGAGACAGATTGTCATGTGACCAGTAAGTTGTAAGGTTTCTGGATGAAGGTGCTGTGTTACTGAACCAAGGGCAGCAAGTCAGTCATTAAAAATATGCAAGTCTCAAGTCAAGTCAAGTCAGTGTGTAATTTATTGTCGAGTCAAGTCCAAGTCAAGTCACTGGATTGACTGAAGTCTGACTTGAGTCCGAGTCAATTGACTTGAGTCTACATCACTGATTTTTATTTTCTGTCAAATTAATTTTAACTTATGATGATCCTATGAAAGAGAGGCCTCCAAGAGCCCCAGTCATCACTTGACTTGCTCAGGTCTTGAAAACTCAGGGCAATGGCTCCATCGATTGAATCAATCCATCAGTGACAAAATCTTCTTCTATTCCTACTGCCTTTTTTACTGAACAGGGTACATATTCCAAATTAGCATGGTATCATGACAGTTGAAGTGGAGCCAAACAGGTATACTTGTGCAGTTCAGCCATTTGCTACGGGTTCCAGAGGAAATACAACTTCACAACCATTAGAAAAAAACACTAGTTCCATCCTTAGGATAGCTGCACTATAACTGAATAAACGCCACTGAAAATTCATGGTGTTGAACCAAATATCCCATCTGCCAATTCATAGGGCTACAAAAGTGGATGAGGATGTGGAGACTTCAGGAGTTTTTTTGCATAATTAGTACAAGACAGTTTAAAACTTCTCACCATATGAAATAGCTGCAGCCTGGTGGTGTTTTCCATTGAGAATGGTTGATAGGAATGACACTCCATCATGACAGATTATCATTCTCTGGGGCACTAATGATTTTAAAAACAAAAGATGGATGCTCCCACCAGCCCATTCCCACTAGGCTGTTCTCAACTGAGAACACCACTGAGCTAATATTTGTTCCAACATCCTATAAAAGAATGACTGAAGTCCTCTGCTATCTTATCATGACAAGATGAGAGAGAGACACACACACTCAGGTTGATGAGACAGACACAGAGACTGGGAGGTATCAGAATTTGCCCTAAGTCCTTAATAATCACAAAAATCTTTGGGATCTTTTTCACCACAATCTAACCTCAAAATACTGGAAAAGGTCAGAGTCAAGTACTTTAGCCTAGTATTTATTGAAATAGATGGAAAATGCCCTGCTGGAAAGATTTTCCCACAACCAGATGCAAGGGAGGAATGAATTTAAACTGCTCTGAAATGTGAAGCATGTGGGCCAACCCTTAATCCAAAATTAGCACATACTGGAGAGATGTCCACCTGCAAGCCTCCCCCACGTATTTTGTGTTCTTTGCAATTGTTGGCCCATGAATCATTCACCAATCTATTGAAAATGAGTAACAGATTGCTTAACAAAAGATTTTGTATAGTATCTCAGAAACAAGATATACTTCTGTTAATTCATAGAAATTTTCTCCTTGGCTTCTTGCCCGGAAGGCTTCTCATAACCCTGAATTGTATTTATCTTAATGGAGCTGGCACTCTATCTCTGAAGAGATTTCCAACCATGAACTTTGCAGATATAGTAAAACCCTGTTGAGCACTGGCCTTTCTTTTCACAATCAGATTGAGGCAGAATACATTACACGTCAATTGCTTACTGTCAGAGTTCACACATACTCATACAAACAGGCACACACCAACACCACCAACATTGTTATTGAATTATTCGAGCAAAAATTTGTTATAATGATGGGATAAGAAAGAAGAAAGAAGAGTACTATCTATATATATACAGAAGATAGAAGGTAATATCTATATATACACTAACCACACTGTTCACTTTGGACCCTGATCAGTGCTTTGGAGGAAAAAGGGCCTGCTTTGGTTGGGCTGATTTGGAGTCCATTTCAGTGTGGGCCCTACTTCTGATTTCAGATTCATAAAATTTGAATTTCCTGTTGGCTACCATGGGAAAAGAAATGCCACTGCAACCTTTTCCTTCTGTATTAGAATTGGGTGAAATTTACAGTCATAGTATTCCCTTGGAGGAGGGGTTATGCTTGCCAAACTGATAGCAAATGGATGCTGGAGCTTTTGCACTATGCACTTTGTGGTTTGATTTTTTTTTTAACTGAACTGTTACTTTTTTTTTCTTGTCAGAATTGGAAGACACTGCTAGAATTATTACCCTTTGTGAGGGAAGCATGGTCTGGTTTCAGATGAATCGGTGAGGGTGTTTTGTGAAAAGGGAGACTTTCCATTTGGGAAGTCCACAAAAAAAAAAAGGTATATTTTTATTTCTAGGTTCCTGTCTCACTCGGAAAATTACAGACATCATAAGGGGTGTGTGTGCAAATAACAAGCCTGAAATATATCAAAAGGATAGGTGCAGTTGTTTATGGGAAAGGGGAATTCTAACATTCAGAGAAGGAAAATGTTTTACTGACCCTTCCCTATCACTGTGTTTTCAGTGGGCAATTTGTATGATAATAGCAGTGGTGTGCAGGATAGACATTTCCTCAAGTCGCTGCTACCTTAGAGCAGAAGTAGACAACTGATTTGGGGTAGATTCCAGATTCACATCCATCCTCAGGGATGGGAGATGCTCCCCCTCCTGTCTGCAGGTCCCCAGCAGGAGATCCAGATCTTCATTGCTTAGGAAGTGTTTCAGGAGCCAGCTGAAACCCAATCCTAGGACTCACTCTGCTTCTGAAATGTCAACAGAGTCTCAATTGAGTTCATTTCTTTCTCTATATCTCTTTGTGGGAAAGGCTGATCTGAGTCCAAAATTCACTTTCCTCCCAGAGAGAAGGTGAGAAAAGAATAAAGCAACAGATTAGTGGTAACATCCCATATTCGTTCTAAAGGAATGGGGTTCAGAAAAGGCAAAGCTTCAAGAAAGGGGGAGAGTAACTGTGAAAGTTCTGTGGTTTGGGTAAAGAATAAATTGCAAGAGGTTTAATCTTCAAATCCAGACATAGCTGCATCTCTGAAAGCTCAGTTAAGTTGTTGGACTGCTCTGTGATCATGATTTATTAGACCTTTTGATATGCATGTTTCACAAAAATTAGAAGATATGCTTCCCATGAATCTGGTTGTGGGCAAATGTTTGCAGTAGGGTATTTTGTACCACTGTCAGGCTGTTAGCATGACTGACATGAGACTGAAGCTTAGCTCTTTAATAGCACAAATTTTTTTTTTGAAAGAGTACTGACAGCCCAGTGTATAAAGACTTGCAAGCTGCATCACTGCCTCACATAGAAAACAACAGAAGACTCATTATGTCCTAGCATCATGATGATGATGATGATGATGATGATGATGATGATGATGATGATAATATTTATTTATATCCCGCCTCTCCCAATGGATCGAGGCAGCATTACAACAGTATATAAATGATCCCATTGTTAGTCTCATATTGATTAGGCCTATTGAATCAATGAGAAATTAATAAACTAATGCTAATGTAAATTCCATTGATTCAACTGGTCTACTGTATTTAGTCTGCTTTTCCCCATCCATCAAACTTTTTATGAAATTCCTGAATAGTAAATGACAACTCCTCCCCATGACTTACTTTCCTCTAGCTATCTGTTGATTTATACAATTTGCTTTTGATAACAGTTCTGCTGCAGCCCAGGGTGGACGGTTGTTCCCATGTCAGTGGGACAGTGAATCTGTTTTCTCTTCTGAATTTTAAAGGACTAACCAAGGTGCTGAGCCCTAGCCTTGATATAGGTTTAACACTTTCAAAATTCAAATGAAAACCTAGGGCCAGTGGGTTACTATGTTGATGACATGGAAGACACCAGTTGTCATGGGCTGGAGCTATATCACTCTCATTTAGCCTTAACACATCCATTGGCAGTTGCTGAAATCCTTCTTCTTTCCAGACTTCTTGCTGAAAGCTGTGGCAGTGAGCAAATTAGTGAATATATGTTTAAAAAGCTATTTTTCAGAGAACTGCCAGTATACACAGAAAATAACATCACTGTTAAAAGTGTAATGAAATGTCTATGCACAAAGTGGATATGTTTTTCTTTTGTCTTCCCAATGAAGGCAATCACATTTTCTCTATAGCAAGAATGCTAGTCTAAGTGTTATGAGCTTACAATAAATGTGCTCTGAGGTTCTTCTAATGTTTCTTTTCTTTTCCTCCCCCTCTTTTCGGTAATAATATTATTTCCCGAACTATATTAAAAGTTTGGTGCTGACTGCCAATTGTTAAAACATATACTCTGGGGGAATTATTACCATCCATTTTAAATGGATTTAGAGGAAATAAAAATGCCACTTAAATAAAACTAATATTAGAAAAGATATTTTTCTTCCTCCCTAAGTCTCTGTACTTGAGAGTTGACCTTGCAGGTGATGACCATAAGCATCACACCATTTATTAAAGCCATGACTCTTAAGATTAACAGAGCTGGAATTGTTTAATATGCTAGAAATAGCAGGGAACAGATCCAGGCTCCCTGAACTGTGAGTTTTCTTTCTTTCACCATTGGGGATATGCTTCATCACCTGATGCATTAAGCAGCTGTTCCTTTACAATTAAGGGACGGATGTCCTGGACATACTACTGAGCATGTGTGAAGTGCTCAGCCATTCATAGGCAACCATTCAAGAAAGCAAATGGAAAGCTGCAGGCAGGCAAGCTGTTCTGGCAGAATCCCAAACAGTCTGTGTAAGACAGAGAGGGGTGGAGAATTTTAAAAAATACCCTCACAGTTGTTGTGATGTAAGAAGGAAAGCAGAATTTAAGTCATTAAAGAGAGGAAGCAGGGACAAATCTGTTTGGAAACCATACTAGAACCCCTGTCTCCAAAGCAGTGATAGCTGGTGGTGCTCATGTCAGAGGAATGGTAAATCTGCTCTGGGTTTTACTCTGAACGTTAAAGCCAAGGTGCTAAATTTACTTTGAATCTGCTGCTTATCTCCTTGCATATATCCTTTAAAGTTCAGACTAAAACCTAGGGTAGATTAACTCCTTCATGACATAGCTGCCACCAGCCATCACATCTCCAAAGTAACCTAGCTGTTAAGAAACCGATTTAATGGTAGAGGACTATAGTCCTAAGTATAATAGTCCTCCAAGTTATATGAAACTTGCAGCAACAAGGATAGCATAGTCCAAATACAGAAGCACAAATTCCTGATAGCAAGGTTCAGAAAGTCATGGATGGGTCTGTTCAGTAAAGACAGAGGCTTCTTCTCCACTCAGAAAGCCTCAGATTTACTCAAAAATGATCCAAGATCTCCACCATCACTACCAAAAAGGCTTTGGGATCTTTTCCGTGAGTCACTCTGAAACATAAAAAAATCCTCAACCTGCAAGCTTAATATAATGAAGCAATATAGCTCTGTCACCTTCAATACGGGGAGAATGAATGAAGAAGCCATAGGTTCAAAAACACTATGTGGGTGCAGAGACCATGCCTGAACCTCCTTCCTCTTCTGCCAGAGTTTTGTTTACTTAATCATAGAATCATAGAATCATAGAAATGTAGAGTTGGAAGAGACCACACGGGCCATCCAGTCCAACCCTCAAAGCACTCCCAACAGATGTCATCCAGCTTCTGCTTAAAAACCTCCAAAGAAGGAGATTCCGGTACACTCTGAGGCAGCATATTCCACTGCCGGACAGCCCTGACTGTCAGGAAGTTCTTCCTGAGATTCAAGTGGAATCTCCTTTCCTGCAGCTTGAATCCATTGCTCCTTGTCCTGGTCTCTGAAGCAGCAGAAAACAAGCCCTCTCCCTCCTCTACATGGCATCCCTTTAGATATTTAAACATGGCTATCATGTCCCCTCTTAACCTTCTCTTCTGCAGACTAAACATACCCAGCTCTCTAAGTCTATCCTCACAGGGCATGGCTTCCAGGCCTCTCACCATTTTGGTTCCCCTCCTCTGGACTTGCTCCAGCTTGACCATGTCCTTCTTGAATTGGGGTGCCCAGAACTGGACACAGGATTCAAGATGAGGTCTAACCAAAGCAGAGTAGAGTGGTACCAGTACCTCCCTTAATCTAGACACCATACTCCTATTGATGCAGCCGAGAATTGCATTGGCTTTCTTGGCTGCCGCATCACACTGCTGACTCATGTTCAGCTTGTGGTTTATGAAGACTCCTAGATCCCTTTCACACGTACTGCTATCCAGCCACGTGTCCCCCATCCTATATTTCTGTATTCCATTTTTTTCTACCTAAGTTTAGGACCTTACACTTCTCTCTGTTGAATTTCATTTTGTTAGCCTTGGCCCAGCTCTCCAATTTGTCCAGGTCATTTTGAATTTTGATCCTGTCCTCTGGCGTATTAGCAACCCCTTCCAATTTGGTGTCATCTACAAATTTGTTGAGCATGCCCTCTATTCCTTCATCCAAGTCATTGATGAAGATATTGAACAGCACTGGGCCCAGGACAGAATCCTGTGGCACCCCGCTAGTCACTTCTCTTTGGGAATGGTCAGTCAACCAGTTACAGATCCACCTGACAGTAGCCCTGTCCAGCCCACATTTTACTAGCTTCATTGCAAGAATGTCATGGGGAATTTTGTCAAAGGCCTTACTGAAATCGAGATATGCTACATCCACAGCATACCCTTCATCTATCAAGCTAGTAACTCTATCATAAAAAGACTAAGATTAGTCTGGCATGACTTATTTTTGAGAAATCCATGTTGACTTCTCGTGATTAACGCATTGCTTTCTAAGTGATTAGAAACTGACTGCTTAATGATCTGCTCCAGGATCTTTCCAGGTACTGATGTCAGGCTGACCGGGCGATAATTATTTGGGTCCTCTTTTTTTCCTTTCTTGAAGATGGGGACAACATTTGCCCTCTTCCAGTCTGCTGGAACTTCTCCTGTCTTCCAAGATTTCTCAAAGATTATAGCAAGCGGTTCCGAAATGACCTCTGCCAGTTCTTTTAACATCCTAGGATGCAATTCATCTGGCCCTGAAGACTTGAATTCATCCAGTGTGGCCTGGTATTCCTGTACCACCTCTCTACCTATTATGTGCCTCATTTCCCCTGCTTCCTCACCTGCTCCCCAACCGCCAGGTTGAGTGCTTGTATCCTTCTGGGAAAAAAATGAGGCAAAGAAGATGTTAAGTAGTTCTGCCTTTTCTCTTTCCCTTTTAGTAATTGGCCACCTTCTCTGCGCAGCGACCCTATCATCTCCTTCTTTTTCCTTTTGCTGTGGACATATTTTAAAAAGTCCTTTTTATCGTTTTTAATGTCTCTGGCCAGCCTAAGTTCGTTCTATGCTTTAGCCTTTCTGACCTCCTCCCTACATCTCCTGGCTACTTGCTTAAATTCTTCTTTGGTGGTTTCCCCCTTCTTCCATTTCCTGTACATGTTAATTTGAAGCTGTCTTTGATTCTTTTAATGTAATGGCATGTCTTTTGTCATTTGTGTTATCATTTTATTTTGTTTTATACAATGTTTGGAACAGTTGCCTTCTACTGTACTTCTGATTTCAGTGAATATTACCGTAAGCACCCTACATCATGAAAGTGGAGCATGACACCTTGCTGTGCAGTTCCCTGTTCCTCCAACCCATCCCCAGAAGTCAGGTTCCAGGTGCTATGGCAATTTTGAAGGCACGGGGGTTGAGAGATGTCCAGGCAGCACTTGACTGGAGTTCTGCAGCTGGAAGAAGAATGCTGATATCACCCTGTGGGATCTTCAACAGCTTATGATGGAAACTTCCTGGAGGAAGGGTGGACATTGCACAACACAGTACTGAACACTTCCTTCTAGAATGTCTGAAAAAATGACATGCATGCTCATATTCCAAGGTTACACATTTGTATGTCACCTGCAGAATTCTGGCCACTGGCAAAGAAATTATTCTGAACTATATTAGACTAAAATTAATAACCCACATCATTGCAAATCTGTGGCCATATCAGGCTGCAATACCAGTGAGAATACCCTGGATTTTTTGACCCATTCATCATGCATACATCAGTGGGCAGAAAGACAAAGAAAGTTTTACTCCATAGGATCCCAACCAAGCATAATTTTTGACCGAAAAGATAATTGCCACAGCTGGGCAGCTCAGCACTGGATGATAGGGTTGAACTCTTCAGAAAAGCATGATGCTCTCCATAGCATCCTCTAGAAAAATATATGGAGAAGGAGTGGGAGTCTGTGAGCTGTGAGAGACATTTAGGCAAGGGTGAGGAATGTGTGGCCCTCCACACATCATTGGACTGCAGCTTCCATGTTCACTCACCAGCAGCTATGCTGAGAAGGCTGAGGAATTTCAGTCTAACAACATCCATAAGGCTATATGTTCCTTAACCCTAATTCAGGCAGATTGAGGAAGCTGCCTCTGTCAGCTGATCTTGAGTATTGTGGAAGGGAAAAATGTGTTAGCTGTTTAATTTATTTATACTGTATTTTTACTGCCATGGAGAGCATAAGTTTTCACCACTTCTATCCAGGCACAAAACAGGATACGCTTCTCATGGGGAGTAGAGAATATACTGAGCCAACTGCCACAGAGTGCTCTGTCCAAGGTCTTTGTCAAAGAAGTAGCCATGTTAGTTTCTTGCAGTATAAAAAAGGAGAGGACCCCTCCCCCCAAAAAGTTGCAACACCTTTAAAACTAACTGGTTTTTATTTTACCATGACCTTTTCTGAATACAAATGCACTTCTTCAATTTCTTCCGTACAGAGTAATGTTAAAGCCTCAGGTTATAAAGCACATTTATACAGTTGTGGGAGTTTGATGGAATGTAATAGGATCCATAAAGATGCAAATCATGTCCCTTGCTAGATCAGATCAGATCATTACAGTGATCAGTAAGTGTTGATGTGTGAAAGCAATAAATCTGTTTACCAGAAGTCAATTTCCCTGGGTTCAAAGCTTTCTTTGAAAAGAAAGAGAAGATTCCTTATATGAAATAGCAAGGACTCTTGTGTTAATATATGTAGCGCACCATGAACCAATTGTCTTGGTTCATACCTCTGCTAACGGACTGGAATTTGTGGATATAATTCAAACCAGCTGTTTCTAAGATCCTGACACATTTTGCCTTGTCTAAGTCAAACTCTGCTGTACTTGCCTTGACCTGACCCTACTAGTTTCAACTCTCCCTTACCTCCATTAACCTAACTTTAGTAGGTGTGGCTCTGTTTTACTTGCGCTTATGTTGTCCAGCCAGGAGGCACCACTGTTACAATTTGCTTCCTCCGTGAACTTGAAGACTGTTCAGAGATTTTTTTGCTTGAGGTACCAAAATACACCCTGAATTTTCCAGCCCATTCATTATGCATATAGCAGTGCTCAGATGCACTGCAGTGCACAATATACTTGGTTGATCTTGGGCACTCTACACTTTGAGCAAACAGACGGATGTGCTCTGAACATTCTGCCAATTGTACATGAACACTCTGAGCTACACCTGTCATTTATATACAACTCTTTTGCAGACATTCTTCTTTCACATTTTCAAACATATGTGATTATCATACTAGTTAGTTGTTTAGGGTTGTTCTGTTTGAAAACTGCTTCCCCTGTACTCAGATAGGTAGAGGAACCTCAATGTACTCTTTTGCACCACCACTGCATTTGTACCTATATGGCATTAGTTCTTGTGTTTACTGTCTCTTACTTGAAATATGACAGTATCATTGACCCCTATTTGCTCTGCTCCCTGATGCATGTGGAGTTGCACAGTTATGTAATAATGCTAGTAAGGAACCACCTCCTCTTCACAAGGAAGATGAGCACACACTATATAATTTCTGTCATTTTTATACGCTTTTCCCCACTTGGCCAGTTCTGTTTTGTACATAACTCTTTCCATTCATTCATTCATTGGTATATTTAGTCTTTACTCTCTAAACTTTTCCTGAATCCTGGGGTTTCTCTGAGCATTAAGCCTTAATAGGATTACATCAGAATTGTGCTGTTCTACTACTCCCCTTATTTATAAAAAATAAAATGAAGAAGAAGAAGAAGAAGAAGAAGAAGAAGAAGAAGAAGAAGAAGAAGAAGAAGATGATGATGATGATGATGATGATGATGATGATGATGATGATGATGGGGAGGGAGGTGGAGGAATAATCATGCCAGAGAACAGAGAACAAAGATGCAGCAGCAATTTTGGGGGGAACTCCTAGGAATTCTCTAACCCAGCTACCAGAAATAGTCTGGAGGTTCCATACTGGACTTCCTCAAGGAATCCCCAAGGGAGGAGCAATAAAACCACATTCACATGAGGCCTGCTATTTATCTAATATTGCAATGAAGGGGAATGAAATGTTCATACAAAAGCCATTATTAAACCATAGAAGGATGAGAATCAATAGTGGATTATTTCAAGTGGGAAAAGCATCTGTTTCCAAATAACCCAGCAGTGGTTCAGCATGATAGAGCACCAGGAGAACCATGGCATCGTGCAATAACTTCCAGACAGAGACAGGTCTAATGCAGTGCAATTGTGGTATAACAGTGTCATTTCATAAGCGCTATAATCAGTGGATTAAGGATATTTCTTTTCCAAAGGAAGGCTTGACATTCTGTTCCAGACATACGGATGTGTGGAAGAAGCAGAGTTCTAATTATAAACATAACAAGGATCTTTCACAGAACATACCTTTTGTATAAGTTAGTCATCAGTGTGTACACACATGCACATACCAAACAAACAACTCAGAGAGATATATAACACATCATTAAGAAAATAACTCCTTCCTCATCTGTTTAGGGATTGATATGTCTGCACTATATCATTTCTGCCAAAACTGAACAAAGCCATTGAAAGTAGAACTCAGCAGTATAGCTATGTTTAACGTTGTTCCCTATATGTCCTGTTACAGTAGGTCCTCCACATTTGCTAGGGTTAGGGGCACAGGGCGCTCACAAATGTATGAAAAATCACAAATATCAAAATGGGTGGGGGGAGGGGGCCGAGGCATGGTGAGAAAAGCAGGCACCCAGCATCCAAATCAGCTCAGGGAAAGGAGAGGGAAATGGGATGGGTCTGCACAGTGGCCCTGCACTTCCTCTGTCTTGTCCATCTCCTTCCTTTGGTGCACAAGGAGGTCAAGAAAGGGTGTGCGGTGCTGAGAAATGGGTATGTGAACTGCCCTCAGCTGGCCAGTCAACAACTCATGGAGGAGGAGGAGGAGGAGGAGTATGGGGGGAGTAGAGGCAGGGTTTTAAAGGGCTGCACAACCTGATCTGAGCCACCAAGAGGGAAGGTTCCCCCAGAAAAGAACCACTTGAGTTGCAGGGCAACATTGTTGAAGGAACTCACAAATAATCAAATCCATGAAAGTTAAATCCACAAACGTGAAGTTCTGACTGTAATTTTAATTTTTAGTAACCTAAATTTTACCCATACCCTTGCATAAAGCTGTCTTCAGTATGTACTAGATGGATAAATGAAACATCTTTTCTTAACTATGTTGAATATAAAAGAGGGCTCAGTTCCTGAGTTTTTTCCATTACAAATTTTTTACCCTCAAGAATTGACATAGATAGCTGGAAGCCAGTGTGTTGCAATAGGTGGCACCAACCACTGTATATTGTATACTGCATTTTGGGTATTCCAGAACAAGGTGTTGCTACAAGTACAATTTGGCCTTCCAGTTCGGATTCTGGGCTTCTCTCCAGCTATGGAACACATACCTTCAACCTTTCTTCATACTGTCTTGTGCACTGATGTGGGAAAGGTGGCATGTTTTAAGACAGACATGAATCAAAGGGTGAGTGATGCAATCCTATATATGTCTAGACAGTCCTACATAGAAATAAGTTCCAAGGTGCTTACCTCCAGCTAAGTAGTATGACATAGCTGTAGGAAGCCTAGGTTCATTGGAAGTTATATAAAAAGACACTCAATTCATACAGCCTTCTCACATTTCCTCTGTGACATCTGAAATCTATGAATTGTTTCCACGTCTGCTTCATTATGCTTCTTCATCATGGAGATATATATCAGAAATACCAAGAATGCATTCACATGCATTTTATATATATGATGGAAGAGGGAGCAAAGGATTTGTATGCACATGAACAAAGACCATGGGAGGAGGCAGCATGGCTCATATCCTCTCTTCTCTTGAAGCAGAATTCCCTCTTCCAACCACTTTAGGAAAAATTAGAAGACCATGCTGATAAATCAAGGATCCACCTTTATTGAAAGAAAAGTATTTCTGTCCTACCTTCCAACAGACCAGCATCTGTACAGAAGAAGAACCCTGAGCCTATCATTCAAACCCTCTGATATAGTATCCTAAATGTTGCCAAGTCACTTATACATTGCCCATGGGATGAGGTAACTTTCTATCAAACTAATGAACTAGCAATGATTCCTAGCAAATATTTTGATAATCTTTTCAGGCCACTTGTCAAATAGGACATTTAGAGATTCCTTTCACCTAAACGACCTAGTCCCCATTTCTTGCTATCAGGAAGCCCCTAATACTTATGTGTCAGGGAGGAATGAGAAATGCTGAGTGTAATTTTCACTGTGTCAGTGTGTTTTTTCTGGAGGAAACTCCCTGAAACTAAGGCATGCAATTCTAAAGAGATGTAAGCATTTTTTCTCAGCCAGAGCCAAGCCATATTAATGTCTAGCCCAAGTGAAGCCATACTGATGTTCCCTTTCACTCCATTGTTCATTATTATTTTAAAAGAGATACTAGTTATCACATCTCTACCCACATATCAGACTTTCCAGACATGCTGTACTAGTCAGGGTCAATTTGCATAATTTTAAAAAGACATGAAACAGAAAGACATTATCTTTTTGGACAAAGCTAGCATTCTATGTTATTTAAATGTCAAAACAAGTGTTTAGTCCATTGTAGCTGATAAATTTCACAGAGCAGTTTTTTTATCTGATTTGTACTTCCATTCAAAAATCTAAAGTTGAAAATTATACATTTTGCCTAAGACACAAATTAATCTAATAGAAAAAAAGGAAAATGTGAAGACACCCTTAATAAATAGTCATCATGTGAAAATCATACAATAATCTCTTGTAACTCATCTCACCTCAATCTTACAGCAGAATATGTTGGATCTTGTGGGTGTCTATCTCACCACACATGACCTGAGCCTCTAAAGATTTCACCATTTTTCTGCTACATTATATAGGATGGAGAAGCTGTAAGCAGGCATCAGTATACTGTGAATCAGAACCAGCACAAAACACTATGTCACTTAAGCAGAGGCAGACAGTGGATTCCATTTTCCACTCTGAGCATGGTAATCCCACTCTGAGTCTTATTCTAAAATTTAAAGCAGCTATTCAAATTGCTGAACCCTATCCTCAAAAGACATTCAGCACTTTGGATAGCTTTTTGAAAGTATAGAACAAGCTTCAGAGTTATTGCACTGCAATTATGACATAGAACCAACCAGCCATCCGTGTCCTAGGATAAAAAATAACAACCAAGTTGCCCAATTGCATGTATACAGTGGACTGGATTAACAGCTGAATATTTGGTTTCAGTCCTAGCAACCAAGCAGTGCTCTTTATTGGACCTGAGGGAATAAAGGCTTATTTAATGAGTTTAACACCAGCCACAGGATCTCCAATAGCTCGTCCCCAACACTTGCCATCTAAGTTAACTGCCTCACTCAGACTAATAGTAGGACTGGATTGGCCACTGGTACACTGTAATCTCTGTTTCTATTCGTGCTGCTGTATTATATGATTGTTAAATATTAATTGCAAGTAGACTTTGATGCACCAGGAAGAAAGCTTCCTCTTGCCATATTCTGCACACTTGCAGGGTAGGGCAACAAGCAGTTGCCTGGACCCTATGTCCATGTTGGAGAAGTCAGATCTCATTTTAAAATACAAGCTGGAACTTTCCCACCAAAAACTCCCTCTTCCCTGATGACAAGGAGGAGCTCTTTGATGTGTTTGGTAGAACAATTAGTACTTCACAGACTTTTCACTGCACTGAATGGAAGCCCTACAAAACTGGTTCATACTGATATAACTCTCAAGGTAATGTCCATTGTCCAGAGATGTTGGGATTTTGTTGAAAGAGAGCAAATGGTTCTATCAGACTGACTTTGTCCTATGTGGGCAGAGTCTATTTTTTGCATCTCCTCAAACTACTTAAGAGTCATTACCAGAGGGTAATGAGCAGAGGTAATATTCAGATCTAAATTTTTGAACCCCTAGAGTATAACATTAAGGTCATGTTGGCCCTTCCCAAAAGGAATCACCTTGAATCCAGGTGACAGCCCCCAAGTTAGCAAAGGCTTAAATACACAGGGAGCGAGGACTTGGAGAGGTGTCTGCTTCCCCAAGAGAAAAAAAGAGCATTCTAGCAGACACAGGCATACAGACCTGCACCCCAGACAGAAAAAGGTTGAAAGGAAGAAGCCTGGAAGAATGCCAGAGGAGAGACTTCATGGAGACAGACCATGAAGAGCCTGGAAGAATCACAGAGAGGTCCCCAAGAGAAGAATTCTTGCCTTGTTCTTCAATCACCCAGCCAAATCCATGCATGTGCAGTCCCTTAAGCTTAGCTGCATAACTTAGCTCTCTTCGATTGGTCAGGAGTAAGGTTTTGAACACCTGGGCCATTCTCTCCCACTTTCTTTTGAGAAACAGCTTGTACTGTACACAGATTATTTTGTTGGTTTCCGCTGCAGTTTTTTTTCCCCCTTTCATAAAGAAATAATTGTGTTTCAAAATCAGCTGTACTTCAACTTGATTTCTTTTCCTTCCTTTGTTTTTGGAGCTATTCTGATTAAATGACCATTTTTAAAACCTATAGCCTGTAAGGTTCTGCAGAGAGAGAGAGAGAGAGCGCGCACGCGCGCCTGGGAGAGCTTTTCATCAAACCAATAAACCCAGTTGATCTCTCTTATTACAGCTATCCTGACCTGCTTTTGTTTCATGAATTGCTAACTATCACTATTTGGATCTTTATCAACGGGAACTAATGATCTGAAGATTGTTTTCTGATAGATAAGTTACATGCTTGTGCATTTGATGGAGACAGACAGCCAAGATATAAGAGAAGGTGAAATTCCCTTTCTTTAAGGGGAGGGTTCAGATGTATGGTTTGTTTGACAGAAAAAAGAGTTGGCTATTTGTGAGAGATCTAGACACAGAAATTCAAACATGAACTCATGGAAGTTAGCTGAAAGTGAGAGATGAGCTTTGGGATTGCCTCAATGTCTCTCAGTTATCTCTTTTTTTGAACCCTCTGAAACTCCCTTCCTCCGGAAGCTATGCGGGCCTGCTCCTTACATTCCTTTCATCAGCAGGCAAAACCATTCTTCTTTAAACAGGCTTTTAATATGCAAGCAGCTAGGTTTTTAATTTATCAAGATTTTTTTAAAAAAGGTAGTTTTTTATAATTTTATGTTTTTAAATATTTTTAATCGTTTGAAATGTTTTATTAATATTTTTAATTTTTTGGAAGCCACCTTGCGTTCCACTTTAGGAGAAAGGCACATATAAACAAACAAACAAACAAACAAACAAACCATAGGGTCTTTTTTTCCATATTCATAAACAAAATAAATATTACAAAACCTGTATGTTTCTGGTCTAGTTTCAAAGTGCTGCTGATGACATTCCAAGCCCTAAATGGCTTGAGACCTTCATATTTGAAGAAGTACTTCTCACTATATAAATCTACCAGATGTCAGAAGCCTGCTGGATGGCCTTCCTTTGTGTCTCATCAGTTGGGATAATACACTATGGAAAGAGGTGGGAGGCAGCCTTCTAAGCTATGGCATTCTAGTGGCAGAAAAATTTCCCTTGAGAGGCTTAATTGGCACCAACTGTGGATAAACCCTGGTGCCAAGTAGAAACATGACTTTTTACTGAAGTTTTTGAACCCTAACTGATTTTGTAGAAAACTGCATATGTGCATGGTTTTAAATGGTTTTAGCCAGTTTTCACCTGTCCTTTGAGAAACTTGTTAAATCGTTTAATATGTTATTTTTATCTAAGTTATTTTTCAAACCATTGTTATAAATAAGTCAAACTGATTTTATTGTATGCTGTCCTGAGAACCTTAAATATAGGGTAAGATACCAATATTTTAATAGACAAATAGGTACTTTATTTCCAACAAAACTGCATGCAGCAGCACTTCCCTTCAAACTCCTTATTGATATAGGAACTGCTCATTGATACAGGAACATACAATAGTACTGGTTGTCGATAGATAGATAGATAGATAGATAGATAGATAGATAGACAGATAGATAGATATCTTTATTACAGTCATTGACCAGCACAAAATGGGATACAGAATATAAAAGATAAAAGCATTAAAAACAGTAATAAAATGGGATTAAATATTTAAAACAATATAAATGCAGAATTAAAAACAGTAATATTACAATCGTAGGCTGGTATGAGACTATGAAAATATAAATAGGCTAGGAATAATAAAATAGCTTATAAAAACAGGTACATAAAATTAGATATAAGTATACCTAAAGATTTGGTACCAGTACCAACATTTAGTTATCAGATGAAGAGCCTTGATGGTTGTCTTTAGTATACAGGGAAATTGAATGGTAGTTTGTCATTTTCCCTGCTCGGTCATTACTGGTACCACTGTTTCTTCCTTCTAGATGGGAAAGAAAATTCTCCCTAGCCATGAATTCATGATGGTAGAAAGTTGATTCACTTTGGTACAGTTAACATAAAGATGAAGCAGACAGTACATTCACAACATTGTGTGCTCCTGTTTTATATCACATCAATCTCTGTTTTCCTTCTTACTTAGAAAAACAGGCCTTACTATTTATCTGAGCAGCTGCATGATAAACAGCATTAATTCCTATCTGAAGTCATGGCTCTTCCTAATTCTTACGTAGTACTTGGCCAGTCTAAACAAATGAGTAATAGATTTTTGTTTGTTTGACATATGTCCTGCCTTTTCTGACAAAGAATCCAGAACATCTTTTGTAAAACACAATTACATCCATACCTCTGAATCACAATTATATAATGGAATACAATAAACCGAGAATACAATCAGCAGAGAAACAAATAGAACACTTGCCGAGTTTGCAGAAATAAATATGTTTTAAACTGATGCTTAAATGGGGGAGGGAGCCAAATTTCCTCAGAGGAGTCATGGTTTGGGAGCTGCTATCAAGAAATCCCTGTGTGGTAGTCACACAAATCACTCTTCATAGGGAACTACATAAAGACACTCCTCTCTTTCCAAGGTTCATCAGCATTGTAAAAAAGCAGTAATTCAAATACTTGAGCCATTTAGGGCTATGTGCACTGGTGCAAATACCTTGCATTGAATTAGGCTCAATGGCTCACTGGCAGCAGTTGCTGGGCTGTCCTAACTCAAGTGATATGTTAACATTTCACTGCCTCAATCAACACATAGGCAACAACATTCAGCACCAGGTTCAGTCTCCAAACTGTCTTCAAGGAAAGCCCTACACTGAAATCACTGCATCAGTCTAATCAGGAAATTATCAGAGCAGAGACTACTCTTGTCATATCATCCAGCCCAGATGTTCAGATAACAAGAAAATTAAATATAATGTTTTAGTATTAATCAAAATAACAACTGCACAGCAATCCTACTTCCCTAGCAAGATGCATTCCTGAAAGATGCAACTCTTCATTAAACTTGTTGCAAATCTACTCAACTGGGACAACCTGTGGGGATAGTGAATGAGGACACTGACAGTAGATGACAGTACTGTGTAATGAGTGCACATTTTAATGTTCAGTCTTAGTCATTCCTTTTCATAGGCACAATAATAAATAATATCATCCATAACTTTAAACAGAATTCTATGGAGGTGCTTTAGTTATGTTGGCTCAGATGCATATGATCAGATACGTATTTTGTAAGTAGATAGAAAAGCTGTATTGACAGAGTCTGGAACATACTCAGTTTAACTACTTTGCACTGACATATCCAGGTCTTAATCCAGGATTCAGACATTCTCAAACCCTAAACTATGTGAAGTTTAAGAGGCACCACACCATTATCAAAAAGAATGTGTATTTTTCTGCATTTATATAAAATTTGGAATTTAGTAACAGATTCTCATAATCTGAGGTTCTAAATTGTAGTTAATTTAGCCTATACATAAACCTAGGACTGCACAGGCTGCAGTTGAGTGAAAGTTAATTCAGCCAAAATCAAGAGACTAAACTAGATTCAAGTTGCAGAAATGCCAAGAAGTATGAACCAAAATCCATGGAGGAACATTTATATTTGACTCTCAAATCTTGATTCTGATTAAGCACACTGATTGCCCATATCGTTAATTTTTCACCAGTCAGTACATATTAAATATATATTTTCAGAACATAGTGGTGAGGCTCTAATCTTCACCTCATAAAGAGGTCTCCAATACTGGAAGACTCCTGGGGATATCTAGATGAAAAAGTGTTACAAGAGTGGCTCAAGTACTTGGCTTTTTTCCTCTTTCTTCTAGTGTGTTCAACTATGATTGGAGTTGGTGCAGTTTATGGATTGCATGTTGAATTAGAACTCTGACATACTAGAGTTCAAATCAGCCATGGAAACTCATTGGGTGACTTTGGGCAAGTCACACTCCTTCAGTCTTACAGGATGGCAATGAAACCCTATGACTAGATTGCCATAAATCAAAATTGACTTGAAGGCATATATGATTATAAATCAGATTAAAAATGTATAATGTGTATTCCATGTAGGCATGAATAATGAATGTGTGTGATCTCCCAAGCTGCATTTTTTACCCCATTTCCACCTCTAGACTGCAGTCCTATACACACATTAGAGAGTAAGTCCCCCTAAAGACCAGTAGTTAGCACCTATGAGTAGACATGCCTGGGCCTACAGTGCAAACATTCAGTGAGATTCATCTGCAACAAATGATTTTAGTACTGCAGTATTATATATTTTATACTAGATATTTATACTGTACATGGGTGACATGATAAAACGGGTGGTTAGCACTCTGGGGTTATTTCCACCTGTCCTTCCCTAGAATGTGCAGAAGCTGATGTTTTTGCCACTGAAATTCCATGGCATGGCAAAGGAAAAGGCATCTTTTTTGTTTTGAAAATGGAGGAGCCACTTAATGTGCACTATTTTTTAATTTTAAACAAGGCACACATTCTTTCCTTGCCTTGTTTACAAGTAGAGTTAAACCCCCTAAAAGCACAAATTTACCCAGGAAGAAAGGCTCTATCTACATGATGCTCATGGTAGTCCTGGAATTTGAGCTTATCCTCTTCCACACCAAAAACCTGCACAGCCCTCTCAATGGCCAAAAAACCTGCATCAAAAACTAGTTTTCCATTCCTAAGACTTTTAGAATCCATGAGGAGTTGCAGAAGCAAGGTGGAATTGTCTCCTCTTGCTGGCCAGTGTCAGCTGGTGGTTCCAAGTGCCAGTGTCAGTCAGTCAGTGACTCCCCTGGAGGATTTATTCCAAACTTTAAAGGAACTGAACCTATTCAAGGTGCTGCACCTATTATCCCATGGGGATCACAACACCACCACTGCTGACAAAGGTCACACATGCTGACCCTGCAAGTGCAGTGGCTGAGCTGGATGCTGTCTTAGGCAGCCAGGAAGGAGTGATTGTCTTATCGAAATGGGAGAGGATGACCCTTTAAAATGAAAAGTACCACTTTTCCCACAGGTATATCACCAAGTCAAGGCAGCAAAAATGTCAGTAGCAATACTGGTAGTCAGAGCCAGGGGTGATTCTTTAAGACTCCTAAGGAGACTGCAGGAAAGAAAGTGGGCCAATATGGAACCAGGGATTGTCTACCCCCATGCCAGAGATATGCGTATAATGCAAATGGTATTCTATGACATGTTTCCAAATGTGATGATATAGAGCTTGCCAAACATCCTAAATCATTTTGGCAGCAGTTGTGACATCTCAATAATTGTAATACATGGTAGGTCTGCAAGAGTGTGGCTATCCACAGCTTGATGAACTGGCACTTGAATATCAAGAAGCTGGGAGCTCATTAAATGAGTCATTGCAAGGCTCTTTCCAAACAATAAAAAGCAGAGAGCTCAGCCTTTGAATACAGGGTCTTGGCATCAGCACCTCTGGCAAGCAATGAAAGCTTGATGTTTGATTTTTGAAGTCACAGTGCTGGTGTAAATTGCTATCACACTTAATAGCATTATATCCATTTAAACAATTCACCCAGCTTTCAAATTTTCCTTAACTGGAAATACTAGAATGTTTTAGCTCCTGAGTTCATTATTATTTATTAACATTGACCCAATTTTGTTTTAACAAGAATGTAGGAAACAGTCTCATTCTCATCATACCGAAAAGCACTTATATGCATGACAGCAAGTAAATGGCACTGGTCCTAACATTTTTTACTGTAAATCCATATATATAAATAATTATATCACATTCCCATTAACAAAATAACTGTGAGTAAAACTGAAGCTGTGTTATAAAATGTTATTTTTGTTGCTATATGCCTTCAAGTCAGTCTTGACTTATGGTGACCTTGTCTGAAAGTTTTCTTGGCAAGATTTATTAGGAAAAGTTTACCATTGCCTTCCTCTGAGGCTGAGGAAGTGGGACTTGCCCAAGCTCATTTGGAGGTTTTAATGTCTGATTGGAGAGTACACCCCTGATTTTCCACAGTCCTAATCTAGCACTCAGACTGGTATACCACGCTGGCTCTTGCTATGAAAATGCAGCCAACCATTTCCTACAATATCTACATGAAACCTCTGGGTGAGATCATTGAGAGTTTTGGGGTTCAGTGTCATCAATATGCTGATGACATACAACTCTCTCTCTCTCCTTTCCATCTGATTCCAAAGAGGCTGTTTCTGTACTAAACCAGTGTCTGCTGTCAATAATAGACTTAATCCAGATAGGACATAGGTGCTCCTGGTAAATTGGAAGGCTATTCAGGAAATAAGGAATCAGTTTGTATTGGATGGGGTTCATAGCTAAGGTGTGCTCCTGGACTCAGATCTGAGCCTGGATGTTCATGTTTTGTCTGTGGCCAAGAGTGCATTTGCACAGTTAAAACTAGTGTGCCAACTGTGTCCATTCCTTGAGAAGTCAGATCTGGCTGTGGTGACATGTTGATTACATCCCATTTGAACTACTGCCATTGCTACATGTGGGGCTGCCTTTGGAAACTGTGGGTCCAAAATGCCATGGCCAGGCTATTGATTCCTCTGTTGAAACACCTGCATTGGCTACCATTCCTTTTCTGGACAGAATTCAGAGTGCTGGCTTTGACCTAAAAAGCTTGGGTCCAAATGGTCTGAAAGACCGTATCTCCTTCTATAAACCAACATGAGTATTAAGATTTGCAGGGGAGATCACAGTTCCACCACCTTCACAGACACAGTTGGTGAGGACTCAGGAGAAACGCTTCTATGTGACTGCTCCCAGACTGTGGTACTCCTTTCCACAGAAGGTACAATTGACCCCCTCCTGCTCTCTTTCTGCTGGCAGGTGAAGATATTTTTATTCAGGCAGGCTTTTAGATCCTGAATTTTAATTATGGCATTGTCATGTAAAATGGTGTGCTGTATCTTTATCTGTGTTTTTTAAAATTCATTTTTGATATTATGTTTTAAATATGTTTTACTTGTTTTGTTTTTAAGCATATTTTAATAATTGGATGGGTTAATTTTTTTAACTTTTATAAATTAAATGTTTTACTGGTATCTTTTTAAATTATTGTAAGCTGCTTGGATTCCATTTGGAAGAAAGGTGATATAATAAATAAAATAATCAGATACATAAACTTTCCCCCCACTCCTAAGTATGTATGCAACCAGAACTAGCCCCAAGTAATTCCACTGATCATGATTCCATTTAAAGTTTTTTATGATTAGACCCCAATCAATCCCATGGAACTGGGGTGGCCAGGAGTACCTTTTCCAGCTTTAATTGTGTCCTTTCTTTGGAGAAGATGGATCTGATGATGATCTTTCAAGTCTTCATTCCCTCAAGGTTTGCTTTCTGTACTGTGCTCTACTTCAGCATATCTCTGGAAGTTTGGAAACTTCTGTTGGTGCAGAATGTTGCACCCAGATACTATGTGCAGAATGGATCATATTCTGTCAGTCTTGTTCCAGCTTCATTAGTTTTCAGTTTATGGGCATCTTAGTTTTGGCATCTAGAGCTCTATGTGCTTTGGGGCTGGTTCATCCAAGGCAAGGATGAGGAATAACCACCTAATGTTGCTGGAATGCATCTCCCATCATTCCTCACCATTGACTTTGATGGCTAGGGCTGATGGGAGTAGCAGTCCAAAAAAAACATCTAGAGGGCCATAGAGTTCTCTGTCCTTGAAGTAAGGAACACCATGAGAAAGTAACCACAGTTTTTGTGACCCTTCTTTTTGTTTCCCCAATGATGAAGGTTTAGTTAGTAGGGCTAAGAGAAATATTATACTAAACAGTGCTCTGCTATAAGTTCAATATGGGATCCCACCAAATTTCAAAAACTGTCCATTAAAAATCTGGATGGTTTTCACCGGCAGTGCTGCTGCTGTACAGAAGACTGTGATTTGATTTGATTTGATTTGTGTGTGTGGGGGGGCTGTTTCACCCTGCACCTCACTAGAGAGGGCAAAATGAAGCCATTGCCCTTTTCCGTAAGAAAGTCCTTCCAAATTTTCCTTCATTCTCCAAATCTCTAGCACTGCAGAGTGAGACTCTGAAAATCATTCTGAGCTAGAACTTGTATATTTGCTCTTTTCTTATTCTCTTGGTCACTTTCCCTGCCCCTTTTCTTTGGATTCAATTTGTGGAATGAAGGAAAACTTCATTTGCAGGGGTTAGAATTCTTACTTGAAGGCAATGCCCCCATTTAGTCTCCTGCATAGCTATATCCTTGAAGTCTAGCCCATTTCAACCTGGTCATGATGGGTGAGCTGAAGTGGCTGGGTTTTCTTCCTTAAAAGGTGAGGGGGGAGGGGGGACAGGCAGAAAGAAATGGAAACTCAATATTGCAGAAACAGGGGGCACTGAAGACCTCACAGAAGCACCTGCTTCTTTACCTTAGCTGGCAGCTCCTTCCTTCTTTCCTTGCACAACAATTCTTCAGTCCCTGCTCCTCTTGCAAAAGCAGACAGGGTTAGCTCAAAAACATTTTGCAACTTGATGAACAAAACGGCACCACCACCCCAACTCCATGTATAACAGAAAATAGTTCCCATTTATATTTTATTTGAAGAGAAGTGTTTTCTTTTCTCTTCTTTTTCTTTTTAAATTCCTTTAAATTTTCTTTTAAAAAAATTAGCTTTGGCTATGAAAATTCCAACACAGGTGATGTAGTCCATTAGCCTCATGTTGCAGATTGAAGAAGGCTAAGTTTGGGAGATGGTAGTTTATAAGAGACCTGCACTGTAGTCTGGTATTAATACTTTAAGTTGGGAGTCAAGCAGAGTCTGAGAGCATAGAGTCCGACATCATGAAATTAAGGCTACTGACCGATATCATTTTCTGTTTCAGAAAATCTTACAACGCTCCTGCAATGTAGCCAAGTGCTATTATATCTCTGTTGCAGACTGCAAGCTGTGTTGAGAGTAATGTCTGACTCTTACAGCTGTCCTCTAAAATAGCATCTTGTCAGGATCTCCCTATAGAGAAATGGTAGGCTTACTTTATTGGAATCCAAATTTCCAAAGGGGTTAGTTCTGGTCTGTGACTGAAATAAGCCTATTTATTCATTCATGGCTGCCTCTGTGGACCCCTGTGGTTTGAAGTTTTTTGAGGTATGAGAGGAGCTCTCTGGCTGAGCAATCTAATTGTTGCTGATGTTTTCTACCTTCAAGTTGTTGTTGACCTATGATGACCCTATCATGTTTTCTTGGCAAGATTTTTTTCAGAAGTGGTTTGCCATGATTTAAGGCTGAGAGTGTACAGCCTTCTCAAGGTCACCCACTGGTTTCCATGCTAAGAGGGGATTCAGATCCTGGTCTCACGGAGTCCTCTCAAGCCACTGCCCCACACTGGCCAGACTGTTGCCCCCCATTTCATTCAAGGAAAAATTAAGTATAAATTGTAGATGATGCCTGCAGTTTTAACTGAAATTTATTTCCTTATGCTTATGTTGATTGTTCCTATCCAATGAGATTTGGGAGCTAAAAAGAAGCAATCCCAAATGATATTCTGAACTCTTGGCCTGTCCCCAGCCTAGGACCTTTCTTTAGAACAGAGAGATGTGCTTGTACAGTTACACTTGGACTGTGCCAGGCAAAGACAGAGATATTTGTTTTGCCCTATTTGCCATATCAAGAACTGAACATTCAAGAGTTCCAAATACACAGGAGGAAAGAAGGGAAGGATAAACAAAAGTGCCGTATAACAGTGGGAGCAAGTGCTGCTGCTTCCTCTGGTAGGAGGTAGGAACAGGAGGCCCCTGAGTAAGCATCTTAATTAAATCATAGTTTTGATGTAACTTTGAACAGTGCCATCTGCACAGCAGAACACAGACTCAAAGCAACTCATAACATTTATTTTACAGCCTCTCCTGTACCAAAAATTATGATACGAGGGCTTGATGAACTGGAAGAAACTTCTACGTGTCAACGGAGATCTCCACTTATATTATTAAATAAAGATTAGAAGAAACAACTGCAGCTAAATTTAAGGACGGATCCCAGAGGTGGAAAAACTTTGGTCTTCCAGATGTTTTGGACCTGAACTTCCAGCCTGCCCAGCAAGTATGGCTAATGATAAAGCTTAACAGAGAGCCAGCATGGTGTGATGGTTTGAGCACAGGACTATGGAGGCGAGGATTCAAATCCCTGCTCAGCCATGGAAACCCACTGGGTAACATTGAACAAGCAACATTATCCCACCCTCAGAGGAAGGCAAATGCGAACCCCTTCTGAACAAATCTTTCCAAGAAAGCCCCAAGATAGGCTTACCTTAGCATTGCCATGAGTCAGAAATGCCTTAAAGGCACACAACAGCAACAAGGTTTAATAGGAATTGTAGTCCAAACACCTGGACAGTGATAGGTTTCTCAGCCCTGTTCTAGACAGTAATTTCATTTTTAAAAAGTTACATCCTCTTTAAAATGTGTGTTTTCATTATTATTCTGCAGATTTGCTATCTGATCTTTCACTGGATTTTAATTGATTTAGTCATTGCTGTGTTCTTTTGTTTTTAAATATCATAAGCAGCCTCAAGTCCATGGGATATACATTTTTGAATCAAAAATAACATTTGTTGCAATTAATTTAAGTCCCCAGGCTTTCAGTGGGAGTTATTCACAATCTGCTTTACCCAGCTTGGAGCTGAGGAATTTATCACTAACAGTTAAGATGTATAGTCTAATAAAAACTCATTTATATTTATTTATTTATTTATTTATTTATTTGACTGATTTCTCTCTGGATAGTTCTAAAGCAGGGTAGCAAATTAGGCTTGCAAAATGTCTCCTACCTGCTTGGGCTTGGTATAAGATTGCATTCAGTTATTTCTCTTCTGTTTTTACTCCAAAATTTCTCACCTTCCTCTGTCCTTCTTCTCTGCCCTTTGACCTCTGCCCCACATTTATAAAAGACAGGCAGATGGATGGACAGACTAGGAATTTAATACAAGTCTGTGTTCAGAACACAGCACTTTGTCACAGCACATTGGCCCACATAGTTGCTTGTCCTGTGATTCAAACTGGGTTGCAACAGAAGTAGCACCATGTTCTGTTTGGTTGTTTAAAGAAAAAGAAAAAGAAAAAGAGAAACAAAAGAAAAGAAAAGAAAAGTGACCCTGCATGGTTAGATTGCTCTTTGGGGAATGGAGTAGATTTCTACTAGAACTTCAGCTAAGGTGAGTATTTGAAGACTCCCCCACTTCCTTCTGTGCCAATTTACTAAAGAGGAGAGAGAGAGAGAGAGAGAGAGACAGACAGACAGACAGACAGACAGACAGACAGGTGGGCAGGCTGGCCCCAGCCTACCATTATCAGAATCCAAATTGAGGGCACAGTGGCTGCATTTAGACCCCAAAACTATTCACACAACTGGTTTGACCTGTCCTGGTCCATTAACTTTAAAAACAGTGGATGTTTCCAGATGGATGGCTTTTGGCATCCCCAGTCACAAGACATTATGCACCTTTTCTACATTTTCCTCTGTTATTAGTGTTTTTTCTTTTAGGGAAGTGGAAAAAAACCCAAAACAAAACAGGGGAAAACAGTGGGTTACAAGTACAAGATGACAATGATGCCTGTGCTCTTTTCTGTAAAATTCTTTCCTGTAAAATTCTTCCAAGGCGGACTGATTAAATGATTATTTCAAATCAATTGGTATTTGCTTCTGGGGTTTATAACTACTGAGGTTCTTAGACGTCAGTATTCACAGTAGCTACGATAACTACTGAAGCTGGCATTTCAATGACAATTAAGCACTGATTTGAAAGGAATGTCTCTCTCTATAAACAAACCAGCATTTCTCAAAAGAGAGTGCCCAGCCAGGTCTCTTTTCATTTGTTGTTGTTACATGACTTCAGGTCAACTCCAACCTAGAGTAAACATCTCACAGGGTTATTTTGGCGATATTTCTTCAGAAGAGGTTTGCCATTGTCTTCCTCTGAGCCTGAGATAATGTGACTTGTCCAAGGTCATCCAGTGGATTTCCATGTCTGAAAGGAGATCTGAATCTGGTCTCCCAGACTCCTAGTTCAACACATTACAACACACTGGGTCTCCAGGTCTCCTTCATACACTTATAAATGGAACAACTCTAATCTGTTACACTTATAGCAGTCTGATAGTATTTCATATTTCATAATAACATCTAAGATCAGAAGAGCTGCCCCTGTTCAAAATATTATAATAATTAGTTTAATTCATTTTATATAGAGTGTTTTCAACTTGTCTTATGCTGGATCTTCTTTACGTTGCTGCTTCTTGTTAAATAACTACACTTTGACCAAAAGAACAGTTTTACAATGAAATTTAAGAAAGAATGAATCTATTCTTGCACAATAAAAAACAGTTAATTTTGTGGTTTAAAAGCATTATTGGGACACCAAGCATTATTTAGACACCAAATATTCAAAAATACTTCATTGTTAATCTGAACATCTGTGTTTATATTGAGAAATAATCATTTGCCACTGGACACCTTTCAAACAGAAATAATTACTAAAGAATTACAGGATAACTAAATGGGCTCACAGTCAAATTTTCACTCTGCAGTACAAGGCTTCTCACAGGAATTGATGCTTTCTAAAATGGAAAGTGATGCAAGCCCCTGTACCCCAATTCTTGGGGATTTTCCTGCTTATATGGGTGGTGTTCTTGTTATGCCTTGGTCATCTTACGAAACATTGAGTTGTGTTGGCTGGCTGACATTCCTAAGCATCATCTATCTAGTGCCACCACTTCCTGCAGGAATACATAGTTAACAGATGGCCATAGATGGCCGTCCAACCTCTGTTTAAAGGCCTCTGCAGAAACTGAATCAAAAGGTAGGAAATGGGATAATGACCAGAATGCCGATAAAGGAAAACTCACATCCAACTGGACACATCTCAGAGAGTCCATTAGTGAGCTAATTTATCGGTGGTGGGAGTATCAAAGAATTTACTGCAACTTCGTGGTGTCATCCAGAAACTTAAGAGTTTCTCTGAGTAGTGAAGGGTCTGTTATAACCTGGTGGCTTTGTAGCACTGGTGACACACAGTAAGAGATTTGAAAATCACTTCAAATATGAATTCACTCTTGCCCATTACAATTTAGATTCCATAGTTAGGGCAATTCTAGTTGTAGTAACATTCAGAACACCATCTGGTCTGATAGGATTGCATGAATTTCCAGTATTGAGGCCTGATAATATAGAGAAGGTGTTTTGTCATGCTGTGCCAACCACTTGTCCCTCTTAGCTTATAAGGGGAGGGGATTTAGATGGATCTTCTCTGAGGCCATTTCCACACTACACTGTTATAGTGCTATTATTCCACTTTCAATCCTATGGAACCCTTGGGTTTGCAGTATAAGAAGAGGCATTTAGAATTCTCAGCCAGAGCACTCTTGGGCATCAGTAAACTACAAACCCCAGAATTCTACAGCATGTTTGAAGTGGAATAATAGCACTATAACAGTATAGTGCAGAATGGCCTGAGAGAGGGAGTGTTACCATCCTCTTTTTAGAAGGTAGTAATCCAGTTCCTCTTGAAGAAATAGAATCTGGATTCAGATGTAGATGAAAACAAATATTTAGCTATTTCATTTGTTATTAAAATATTTATATTTCACCCTATATCTGAAGACCTTGGGCCCAAGATCTAGAGGCCAGTTGGTAACATTCCCTTTCTGGACGAAGTGCTTAAGTGAGCCCTCTGCAATGAACACCACAGCAATCTTGGATAAATCTGATTTTTCAAGATGTATTTGGTTTGAATTCAGTTTCAGGTCTGGGATTAAAATAGAAACCATCTTGATCACTTGGAAGGATGAATTTCACCAACAGGGCCTTTGTCTTGCAAAGTCAGGGCAATGGCTTGCTTGCTTGAGTCCATCCACCTGTAATGTGATCTTCATCTTTTCCTACTGCCTTCTACTTTGGCAAGCATCATTGTCTTTTCAAGTGAATCATGTTCTTTCACGATATCACTGACTGAATTTAGTCATATAGGCTTCTAGGAAGAGTTCATGCTTGATTTCCTCTAGTACCCATGTATTTGTCTTTTTCAGCAGTCCACAGAGAATTCTTCTCCAGCACCACATTTCCAATGAGTTGATTTTCCTCCTACAGTTACATTAATTATGCTGCTTAGTTATTGTGGACAAGAATGATATTTCAGAAAAATAAGTGCTGTTAAGGAACATTTCATACAACAAGACTGGATAGCTTCACCTTTGGATACTCTCCATCTGACAAAATGCAAGATAGCAACAGATATTATGTCGGTTAAGATGGATACTTGGACAAATATTGAATACTTGAAGGAAACATATATTCAAAATAAGTTTGAATATCTCAACTTTAGCTATAGATTTGGCAGTTTACTTAACTGGATTTGTGTCATGGGCATAATGATTATAGGTCTACTGATATGATTTTGAATATAGGGATTAAATCTAGAAACAGTTAAGGAATGACATTTGGCTATTGTTACCTTCAAGTGATGCATTTTCTTTTGCATGAAATTAAACAATTTTAGAAACTGATCAAGTCTGAAGAGACTTTTATTTGTATGAAAAGACAGACACTGACAAATGTATTATTTGCTTATACTTCTGAAAAAGATGAAGGAAACTTCTAAGACATTTTGGAAGAAGGACCTAGTTATTACGATTGGACAAAGAGCCTGGCAAAAACCACTTCTTATGAATGAAATACTTTCACTCTGTAAGAAACTATACCTAGCATGCAAAAGAAATGAGTGAATTAGTGTTATGTTTTATTGTCTTTGTCTTTAATAGCATATGTTTGATGCTCTGCCCTTTCGTGGAAAGGGTGTTATAAATAAATGTTGTTATTGTTATTTACTGTAATTTTTACAAGGTTTTCTTCCTTATTACGGTCTGAAATCAAAAATACAGACTAAGCACTTTGGATAACTTTATTTTTCAAGGATAATTCTAATTAAGTGTATAACAGTCCTTATTGTTATTGTCCTATTAGGTCATTAACAGAGCTAATAACTAAAGGAAAATAGGGGAAATCAATGGGAGAGTTTATCTAGGAATGTTGGTTATGTTACTATTGTAGAAATGGCATCCAGGTCTACCACACCTTTTCAACCTATACAGGTTGGGAGGGTAATGTATTGGATTAGAGCCAACTGGGAATTAATCCAGCTAAGACTGAGACATTGGGGGGTCTCTCTGGTAGCTGTTCACTCTCTCACACAGATCAGGTGCATGGTCTGGGCATGGTTTTAGAATCTTAAGATTTAGATCCACCATTTTTACTAAAGGCACAGATTGCCTCAGTGACACAGAACCTTTTTTTATCAGTTTAGACTAATAATATCAGCCATGGCCCTACTTAGAGAGAAATCATCTCACCAAAGATATAGGTGTTCTAGTAAACTCTGGTTTGAATTACTGTCATTTATTGTATGTGGCCGTCCTTTGAAAACAGTCCAAAATCTTTGGTTAATCCAAAACAGGGCAGCTAGATTGCTTAACTGGTACCATGCATCATTGTGTTTTTAGTCTCTGCTGCTAGCTTTACTATGTGTTATTTCTGTTTATTGTTTCAATATTTACATTTTATAATTTATTGTGCATTGTATACCATCCAGAGAACTTTAGCTGTTGTGCAGTCTAAAAGTGCAATCAATGAACACATTTTAAAAATTAAGAAAAATGTTGCTTTCCCAATATTTACATCTTTGGTATTCAATAATGGTCACATGCTCCAAAAAACAAAGAAGGTGCGCTTTTGAAAAAACACAAAAGCCAAAGAGGCTTTACATAACCAATTTTCTACTGCTGAGACAGCAGCATGGTCCTTTCTCTGCCCCCAAACAGGAACCAACATCAACCAGGGCAAAGGATTTATGTACTTCCTATTGGGGACAGCTGTGGATTGGACAGAGACAAAAGTGAATTGAATTGTATAAAAGCATTTCATTTTAAATTATTTTGAAAGACAGTGCATAAATCCTCAAACTAAAGCAGCATTAAGTATTGTCTTTCAGCTATTTAAATTGTCCAGTTCCCTCAAGGCCTTGGATTAACAAGGTACTTTACTCTAAGCACGCAAATACACACACATGCTCTGAACAGTTCACCTCTGTTTTAGCCACCTCACCAATCCCACCACTGGGATTTTCTAAACAAAGTTATTATTGGAAACTAATCTATCTAAAAGTGGAATTTGTTAGATCAAATGACTAAGTCTTTTGTCACATAGCTCAGCTCCTTTGGAAACTAACACATAATAAAATGATGTGCTTTGATCTAACAGGCTTACTTTTGAGGTAGTTTAGACATGACTCAGGTCATTTCCACACTGGACTGTTATAGCGCTATTATTCCACTTGCAACATCCTATGGAATCCTGGGGTTTGCAGTTATAACTATAACAGTCCCGTGCAGAATGGGGATCAGCCTACATGCAAACCTCAAGACAGGCCTTCTTCATGTTGACACTACATGGATGGAGCATACTGTAATGTTTACACCAGAACTGAGTTACTTTTTTAAAGGAATTTGTTCTCGTGATTCATTACAGTGTTTGGTAATAATTCACTACCATTACTCAATGGAATGCGTGAGATACATCTATCCGTACATACTGTTCTCCACTAGTTTTATTTGTTGTTATTGTGTGCTTTCAAGTTGCTTCCAAGTTAGGGCAACCCTAAAGTGAACCTATCACAGGGTTTTCTGGGGCTGAGTGTGTGTGACACACCCACGTTCACCCAGTGGGTTTCTATGGCCAAACAGGGCCATAGGGTCTCCAGGGTTGTAGTCCATCACTCAAACCATTACACTATGCTGGATCTCAAATCAATTGATGGTATTATTTGAAGCTTCATTATTACTCGCACCATACTGCACTGCATTATTTATTTGCTTGCCTTTCGGGGGTTTTTAAAATAGTGTTTTCAAGGTGTCAGAAAAGGAAAAATGTCCTGTCAAAATATCACTAAAGTGCCTTCTGAAAGTGAGATATACAGAGTAGCTAGAAACTATTATGTTTGCACCAGTAAAGTAGCATCATTTCCATCCATTACTTCAGATATAAATCTTTGCTTACTTCATTCTTGCAAGAATGAAAAATTTCAAATGTTTTCATCCCACTAGGTGAGATTAAAAGCATTATGTACATTTTTAAATTATTTTTCTCATTTGGGGCCTTTTTTTAAAGCTTTCTTTTCTGTCAAAAAATCTGGCCAGAGACCTGTCAGGGCACTGTGCCACTACAACTTCTGGGTTAATCTTTAGCAGGATGTATCATACTGTCATGGATATGCCATCAGAGTATAGCAAATACAGTTATCACTGTGAATTTTCCTTGAAATAGTGACAGATCCCTGTCTTCCCTGGAACTGAAGAAAGAAATACTAATGGAGGAAGAAAAAAAACAGAAGCTTTTCTTTAGTAGTGAGAAAGACACAGACAGTGAAGCGGATAGGTAGTTTTGAGCTCTAGAGGACATGTTTTGATCTTGAGCTCTCTCTGGGGAATCTGATGGGGCAGGAGATCTGCTAGTTGTACAAGAGCAATGCTGTTTGTTTCTGACTATGTTCAGCTTGTAATGTCTGTAAATAAACTCAGGCACTGCAAAAACAACACCATAAGTTTCCAGTGATATCTCCTTCAAAAGGAAATAACCAAGTACTGCCTCCTGCTATTTCTCAGGGTCTTGGAAAGTGTGAAGCTTGTGACAACGTATTAAAAGTTAGAAATTGATTTGTCAGATGTATTTGTCATTTTTTAAAATATAATTTGAGACTGTGAGTCAGCAGGAATCTTAATTTACTCTCCAGGATACGTTCTTTCAACCATTTAGTTCAAAACTGGAAGAATAAAACCTTCCTATTGGAGCATTACATTTTGGAAATAGAAGGAAATAGAAGGAATAATCTTTTTCTTTATTTTAAAAAAAGGCATACCACACTTATGCCATAATCATAGATGCTTTCAGTCATTTTAAAATCTAAATTGTTAATGGGCACAACAGAACTTAAAGAGATAAACCAATTATATTACATCTTATACACAAAGGAAATTTCCCCATATCTTGCCCCAATCCCTTTTATTCTGTTTAATGAGAACAGCTTTAACACCGAGCCACATGGGTGAAAGTTTTGGCACTGGGTGAAAATTTAGACACATAAAAACACATTTTAATTGTGAAAGACTCTCTTTCTGCCTAAAAGTTCTGCTAAATGCATAGAGATTAGGACCAGAGTCAGGATGTATAGCTCCTAACCGCCTCCCATCCACACCTATCATTGTACATGAAGTGTTTTATGCATCTGGAGATCACCATCAGGAGTTACAATTTTGTGATATTCCAGAATATGGCTTGGTAGCTTCTTTCTGAGTAGGCCACTTCCAGCCTTCAATGTTAGACATTTAGCTGTGTGCGTGTGTGTGTCTGCATGCTTTCACATTACCTCTCAAGTCATGGTGAGAGTTTTCTTAGGAAAGGAATACTCAGATGTGGTTCATCATTCCTTTCCTCTGAAACAGAGCCTACAGTACCCAGTATTCCTTGATGGTGTCACATGCAAGTACTAATCAAGGCTGATCTTGCTCAGCTTCCAAGATCAGACAAGATATGATATCTTCAAAGAAAGATTGGCTTATGCATTTAAATACTTTAGATAAAAATTTACCTTTGTACATTGCTTAATACATAGTAGTTTTTTTCTGGGAGAGGTCTTCGTCCAAACATCACATTAAATAACAGAATTCCAGGGTTAAAGGATTCTAGTCAGGAGAAGTCATAGAATCCATCTAGAAAAGGAAGAACCTGAAAGCAGCCTAGGGAGCATGACACTTAATTCTGAGAGCCAGACAACTTAAGTGAGATGTAGGTTGTGACAGTCTATATATAGTTCTACATTTCATGCTTATATTTATTCCTGAGGCATTTATATTTTTTTCTTTTTTTTCCTTTTCTTTGGCACACAAATCCCTGAAATGGTTTACCGCAAAACTTTAAAAGTCATCACAAAGCCCTTGGTGATAGGCAATGTAAGAGATGATTGAGCTTTGCAGAAAATGAAAATCAAATAAATTGCTTCATGCTTTATTAGAAGTAGCTCTTAACTTCTACTAACAGTGAAATATCCTGTTCCTTGCTTATTGAATGGTAAGGAGTACTCCTAGAGATAGCTTTTCTGAGGGGATGGGGCAATGAATTCCTTTGGGAAAAAGAAATGTACTTCAATGCTGAAGCAGGGAGATTTCCATTGCAAAAGGACTGGGACAGGAAGAAAGCAGAAATACCACAAGAGAGTGGTTGCACTGTAGAGAGAGGCAAATGATCTTGTTTGTGCTTGCCAGTGTTGTGTTAATGATATGCTAAACATGAAAGCCTCTTCCCCCCACTCATTTATTGTGGAACAACAAAAGGGAAGGCTCAGTTCCAAAAATAAAGTGTGCGATATGCTAAAAATTGCACAGTTAGTGTATCAGAGAGCATGTAAAAAAGACAGAAAGATAACACATAGGTACAAAATGGATTGTTCTGTATCATCTTTTTGAATTAAAAGTGCACTGTCGATATAAATCTATATCTATTGTTAGCATTCAGCTAATTTATTTTTACTTTTCTTTTTTTACACTTGTTGATCTGTATTTAAAACATAGCTCATAAAAGGTGAACAACTGTGAAATGTTAATTGAGATGGCTCATAATGAGTGGCATCACTGATACTAAAGATCATGAAAACTCCAACAGATGCCCTCACTTCACAAAGGTGTCAAGTGAAGCAGAATTATGTGAGCCTTATCCTTAACTATTTATTTATTTATTTATTTATTTGTAACCAATATTGAAGGCAACCTTCTGTCAACATAAAAGGAAGCAGAGGAAGGAGTAACTACTAAGTCCTCCCCGCCTCCGATCCATTTTCTTGCTCAAAACTGCAACCTGTTCCCTACCCTATACAACTATGCTGTTTTTCTCCTCATTGTTACCTCTCTCATCTTCCAGGAAACAAAAAGCAAATGGAGACAATTATGAATGCAAGAATGACCAGAAGAAGAATTAAGCACCTCTTGGATCTGTCATTTGTAGGCTTTTTTTTAATGTTGAAAAAAATGGGGGGGGAGATGCACACAATGACTTATCAGATCTTGGAGTCAATATACTGTCATCTGATCATTGGAAAATGTGATACTTCAACAGATGGAGGACAGTTAGAAATCTGCATTGTACTAAGTCATACCATTGCTCCATCTCTATACCTGAGTTGGTCAATGAACACAATTCTCAGAGTGCTCGCCCCACAGGCTGTTGGGATTCCTTCCAGTGCCCTCCCCACACTGAAAAACATTGGCTGACAAAAAATGAGTATCACCCGCAGACTTTCAAAAGTACACTCTGCCAAGTAGGGGATAGTGGGATTAAGGGAAGACAACATAGCATTTAAATGGAAAATTGTACACCCAAGTCTTTGGGCATATAATACACTCCCCCCCCTTTTTTTTTTTTAATGTAGAGTGGACAGGTCAGGGAATGTGGTGGTGGTCTAGTGGTGGTCCAAAATGGCTTCCAGACCCAGGGAAGTTTGCCCTCTGTATACATTGTCAAGCAGCAGTAAACAAGTGACCTGCCCATCCCTATCTTGGGATACTAAGAGATGGACATTAGGCCTGTTAGAGGTGAACCATGTGCTCTGGTGCTGAACTATGGCAGCAAACTCCAGCGTAGCTAACAATTGCACTTCTATAGTGCTAAGGTTCTATTTATATCCAAAAGATGCAAGCGGTTCTCAAGGGGGCATGCCTTTCTTCTCTACTGCTCTCCCTCTCTTGTTGTACAGAAATGCATCCCACATTATTTCTTTCCTCCTATAGGACCTGTTCATACATGCTGTTTATGTTGATTATATGCATGACTGGAAACCATGCAGAACTGATTACTGATTACATAGTGAGCACAGTCAGAATGTTCCACAGGTGTTTCCAGATGTTATGATGAATGCACATGGCTAGCAGCTATGATTTCAGACCAGAGCACTTGCATGTTCAGTGATCGACCTGAATATATTGTCTCCACAGAGCTCTATAATGGCAATGTCATGTAAGGACATCCTGACATTCTTTTCACATCTACTAAAGATACAAAATAGATACAGAAAGTCACTGTATGGTTATCAGACATATTCTTGTAACAGAGGTAGTTACTGCCGTATGGGAGGGGAAGATTCTTCTGTCCAAAGATTCTGTCCTGCTGCTCCTTCCTTTCATTCTTTTCAGCACAGAAGGCATTTAATAAATCCTGGCATACCTTCCAACTTTTCACAGATGAAAACAGGAACATCCTTATTCTCCTGTACCCCCACAACATCCACACTCTCTAATACACACACATGTATACACACATTGGCTTCTGAGCCTGAATGTGTTAGGTGAACTCACTAGAACTTAAATCCTCCAGTAGTTCTGGCTCTACTTAGCAGAGAGCTTTAGTGATCTGAATGTAGTCTGAAAACATTTCCTATCTGGATGTTCTTAGATTAAGAAACAGAAGAGTTTGGAAGGAAGTAGCACAGTGACATTTGATAGCATATATACATAATTGTATGTTAAATTCAAGACATGTATGCATACACACTTCAGAGATTTAACTTAGAGAAAACAAGAGGCAGGAGGCTGAAATATGAAGAACTCTAGTGCATGGATATACACTAGAGAAAAATAAATCTGTCAATTTTGGCACTGTTCCAGTCCTCATCTCTTTCCATCAGATTTCTGTATCACTTAGTCTAAATGAATCTTTTTATGCTAAGTGTATGTTTATATGCAAAAATTTATACCCATTTTCGTGCACATTTCTGCTTATATTTTTCTGGAAATGCATGACTAGCAAATTTTATTCTTCTACAGTTTTCCCCATATAGCCTTTTTGTACTTTCCCGCATAATCTGTACATTTCTGCATTTGCTTTCCTCTATTGTATTAATTTTGAACATATATTTTGTTCAAAGAATGGCATCATAACATTCTGAGCATGAGTACCAAAGGATAACTATGTTCCAGTTTGCATGTTGATTTAGCAAGTGTGAATTTGTAAGTTCTTATCAAAATGCAAAACGTATAATTTTTGTCCCCCCCGAACTCTACTATGCTAAAACAAAACTAATCTATAGCAAGATATCTCCTTTAAAAGAAATCTAAGTACAAAACCAGGACAGTGATTTGATAGGAGTAATTTAAAACAAAAACAAAGATTGTCCCTGAGAAAGATAGGGCAGTTAGAACTTATGCCCAGAACTTGGTAGATTATTTTTTCAAAGTAAATAACAACCACTGTATCATAATTCTAAAATTCTAAGCAAATAGCATTTGATACAAATTTTTAAAAAGTAATTCTCTGCTTTCCTGTTTCTCAAAAACTACAACAGTTGTTTTAATTGCTTTTCAAAACTTATATGAATGGTACAAAACATACACAGTTTTCATCAATCTGACTCTATTGAATGCTATCACATAAATAATGGAATAATTTGCAAATATGTCTGGCAAAGATTTTCCATTCACTCCTGGATCTACTGTTTCATGTAAAGTACTATGTGCATACTCATCAAGCATTTACAGCCTACTTGTATCCAGCACTGAGGCAGACTAGAGTAGTCATATGAATGTGCTTACATGGGCTGTCTGGCACTACAACCTATGGCACAAAATGACATAATTAACTGAAGTATATAATCAGAGACAGGGAATGTTCTCAGAGAAGCAATCAACTCCAGGGATTTCACTACTATTATGTAATTCAGACAAAAAGCAACCATGTTTTTAATTGCCATTAACAGCCTTGATCTTTTAAGACTACTTCATGCATTGTATTTTTGCCAATAAACATTATTAATTATGTTGGGGAAAACTTATATTGTGCTTGGGGCCTAAACACTTAGAGGAGTGCTTCTTCCAATCTGCATGTGTTTTGCAATCCTTCAGCAAAAACCTCCCCTGGACATCTTTTCTACTGGAGGTACAAGATCCAGCAAAAACAGAGTAAGCTTTTTCAGTTGTACAGCATGCTCCTTAGAAATGTCCACATGCTGTCAACCTTGTAAAAATTTTGGTATCTGATGTAAAGGTTTTTCATTTACCAAGACATTTTTAATTTGCTGGATGGTAACATGGTTGGATTTTATTTACTGTTGGAATACATCATTTTGATTATTATAATTTATTGTATTCTACCTGAAGGACAAAAATGTTTGAAATTAATAAATAAATTAAAAGGGGAAAAAGTGCCAATCTCTCTTATGTGTCACATTGATGAATGAAGAAGCTACTATGATTCAGTGGCCCATGATGGTCTTGGATTTAGTCATCTAAGGTACTGAAGAAAATCATGATGGAAGTTGGGACTGAATTCAGTCTTTACGGATTCAAGAAGTTAAGATAAGGTGGAGACGCCTGCATGATGCACATGACTGGCTACTATGCCTCTTGACATGTGATATTCAGATATTTACAGCACTTTCAACAAGAATAACCAGATATTTTGCAATTCTATTTTATTGGAGGTTGCCTTAGAGGAGACTAGGCACAGAGCATGGCAGCCAGCCATGCTGTATTTTGCCCATAGAATGAACTGGTACAGTATGGCAGTCAACTACAGAACCTGTGGTTCCATCAGCCCTTAGCCAGTTTGGCCAATGGTGTAAAGCCATGACCACTGTAGGAGCTCATCAGCATCTGGAGAGCTGAAGGTTGCTTGGCCACCAATCCATCCATCACTTTATGGGAACCTTTCTCAAGGAGACTATGTTTTCTTTAAAAATAAATGAAAAGATATAATTGAAAAATATCCACATATGAATTATATCCACATTTTGTAATGCATATATGACAGTTCATTTAGGTTCTACCTGCATCTTATCAACTCCTAAGATAACTGAGGCTGGACAGAAAGGAATACATTTGCAAAAAGAACAAGAAAGAACTGAATTATCTTAGTTAGTGGCACTGTGTATAGAATACTTTCCCATAACTTTAATGCTTATATGGCAAGGTTGCTGGCACAAATTGAAAAATATCTTGGATCCAGGATTCCATTAATGCTTCTATTTATCTTGAAACCTGATGACTACACTCTGGCATATGACTAAACAATCTACAGTTCCAAATTAACTTTTAACTTTTGCATCTAAAACTTTCCTATCATTTCCTACTAAATATTTATGTGTCATAATGACTTCTCACAAAATCTGTATTTTATTTTCTTGTGGATTCCAATGAGATGCAGCTAGCACAGAAACAGAAGTAGATTTGATTTGGTATGTTTGAGTTAAGGACAGATATTTGAATAATGAGAAGTTGTCTGGAAATAGCTTGATAAGTGTTTGAGTCTTGGTTTATCTTCCATATGAACTGAAAGGTATATGCAACATCAGTTCAACTGGCTTCATCTAAGAAGGTTTTAAGCAAAGCTGTGTAATACATTTAAACCATTGGTGATTCCAAGCTGAAAGGGCTGAATGTAAATTCTACTGAAGTTGTGGGATTTGTTACCATGTAATGAATACTGCACAAAGGTATGGTTAGACTGAACATGTCTGTTCATGCATTTAAATATTTAAACCTGATTTTTATATCGAAAGGCATTGGGCCGGCCCAAGACAATTTGATGCCTGAGGCAAAGCATCATATCCCCCTTCTCAATTCCAACTGGACTACTGACAAGATTGTATCTTCCACAGTACCTAAGGCAGCAGAACAGAAGTGGCAAATGGCGGCTCTGGTGACATTGGGTGGCAGATCTCTTCTGAGTTTTACTCTGAGCTCTAAATTAGTTAGCCAAGTTGCTGAACTTATTTTGAGGGATTAGTCTCAGCTCCTTAAATAGCTCATTTAAAGTTCTCACTAAATCTCAAGATGGATTCAGAAACTGCCATAGATCACTCTACATGAATAGGGCTGTCTCTTCAACATCCATGCATATGAAGCCAAAGCACCATAGTTGAACAACACTGGAGAACAAGAGCAGCAACGTATCTCACTTACATCAGGGATGGGGAGAATGTGGCCCACTACACCAGCAGTTCTCAACCTGTGGGTTGCAACCCCTTTGGGGGTTGAATGACCCTTTCACAGGGGTCGCCTAAGACCATCGGAAAATATGTATTTCCGATGGTCTTAGGCTCCATTCCCCCTCGGTAGTGGTGCGCAAGTGCGAGCAAGTGGTGCGCAAGTGCGAGCTGTGCACTTGTGTCCTCCTGCCCCCTGTTCAGAAGGGACTGAAATCGCTCCCCTTCTCCGCTACCGGGAAAACCTCCCGTCTGACGGGCCAGCTTGGGGGGGGCGGCAGCTCGGGGGGCAGGCCCCCTCCTTGCCACAGCCCTTGCCCCACTCACCATGGAGGGGGGCGCTGCGGAAGGGCCGGGGGGGCCGCAAAGCGGCGCTTTTCCGGGGGGCGACCTGTGCCTGGCACAAAAGACAAAGGCCGCTGGGATTCCTCCCCCCAGCCAGGGTTGACACTCTGGAAACTTTTCCCACACTGCCCCCCCAGCGGAAATGAGAGCGAAGCAGAAGCAGAGCCCGGAGGGTCTCGGAGCTTTTTCCCTCCCTGCCGCCCCCCCATTCCTGGCCAGCGAGGCGGCCTTTGCTGGGGGGAGGCATTGTAAATAATAAATAAATAATTTTATGGTTGGGGGTCACCACAACATGAGGAACTGTATTAAAGGGCCGCGGCATTAGGTAGGTTGAGAACCACTGCACTACACAAACTAAAATCTTGAATAGATTCATCACTCCTTGACACACTAGGACCTCCAATTATGAGTGCAGACTACTTTAGGGGGCCCATAAGTTGCTACATAATATGCACAGTACTGTTCCTTAGCGAAAGAAAATAGCTGCACGATTGATTGATTGACTGATTAAATATCCTTCCTTAATCCAAACATACAACCCAAGGTGGCTTACAGTACTGTAAGATCAAAAGAAACATCCCTGAATCTTCTGCCCAGTGCACTTGCTGCTTAATAGTAGGGGTCAGCCCTGTAAAGCTCAGGAGGGAATTACTATAATTGACAAATGGCAACAAGGCAGTGCTTAACCTTTTTCTTGTCTGCCATTTTTTCACTGCAATCCCCTCCTGCACCAGATGTCCCTTCCCCAATGGAATTCCAGACATATGTTTATCTTCAAAACATGCGTATGGAATTGTACAGAGTAAAAGTACTTTTGAGGGAAAAGAAAAGAGGTGAACTGAAAACGGATTGATGTGCTGAAAATGCTTGTTTTATTATTATTAAAATCAGTCCTTTGGGTATACATGTAACCATATTTGCAGCTGCTTTAAGCAAATCCAACATTCCAAATCAATTCATGTTGAACCACACCAATTTGGATTTGGTCCAAAGGGGACTGGATCCAACCAACCTGAAACAATTTGAACTGTCCAGACCTGTCTAGAGAAAGAGTTTAATTTTTTAAAACCAGATAGTGTGCCTCCAACAACACCATAGTAGGAAAGTGCTGTGGGGCAGGGGGAACAATACAGATTGATGACGATAACTGCATTTTGCTCTCTGACAACTCTAGTTTGCACCACCAATCTCACCAGCACTCTCCAAGAACAATGCCTATGGAGAGAGATAGTGTGAAGACACTAAACTGAAGCTGTTGTGCCAGTTGGTACTCATTTGCCAGATTTAGCTGATAACAACTGATCTAGTCTGCCTGCCCACCTGTGCCAACTGCTGCTGCTGCCTACTTGCCTGTCTGACCACTACACAGCCTTTTAGCCTTTCAATGCAGAATGTAAACATTTTGAGCTTCCATTACATCTAGTCTTTCATAGCATTCCTTAGTATAACTGTTCTTGAACTCTGCTTTCGGGGACTCTTAACATGTCCTTCTAATACTAGGGAGCTCTACTCACCTAGAATAAGGAGTTTATTTTTCTTTGACTTTCTCTGCTCTTTCTCTTGCATTTTTTGTACCTTGTAAGTATATACACAGTTAGTTCTTTTCTCCATGAATAATTCACACACATCACAAAAACTAGAAACATGGTTAACACAAAAATCCCCAAATCTACCTTCCTGCTTTTTGCTAGGGGCATTCTGCCCTGAAAGGGCCAACATGTATCCAAGTTTCATGCTGTTGTGATATATTTTTTTAATTCCATAAATAAAATTTCCCAAGTCAACAGAAAACCCAAGGATTCATATTTTTGAATCTTAATCCAGATTAAAGATCTGGAGGTCCAACTTGAATTACTGAACCAAGTTCTAAATCAGATCAGAGGACTCTTGCATAGCCCTAGTACTACCTACTTACACCTTGCATCTTATTGAAATCAGTAGCCCTTCAGTGCCTAATTAATCACAGTTTTAGTCATTAACTCTTAAGCATATTACCCCCCATTTTAAAAGAAAAAGGGAAAATGACAAAACATTGATTTGCACTGAAAGCATTTGGCTGGTGTCATCAATGAAGTGCCAAAGTGGTCATATGAGGTCATCCACAAAGGTTTCAGGTTCTGTCATGGTGATTTTGGCCCTGCCAACCCATAAAAAATCCAGTCTGCACACAGCAGCAACACATCCATGCTGCCCTCCTACAGATTTTTACCACAAACAGGGTCTTATCTGTCCTTAATGACCTTCCAGATTATTTCATATTGGCATCAAAGAAAGATCATTTTATGCTGTATAAACCACTACTAGGATTTACCTAGATAAGAAGACCTTTTTGAAAGGTAGAAAGTACCACAGCTTCTCATGAGGAAGTCAGGACTTGGGCAAGTCTGATTTCAGGCTCTAACAAATATGGTCCCTAAAATCCATGGAGGCATTAATTTCAGTGGAAACATTATACCAAATGTCATTTTGTGCAGTTTCAATTTTGTCCCCTTTTGGAGGTGGCAGTAATAGATCTTAAAAGACAAAATCCACAGCTGGGCAATATCATTGTCAGAACCAACCAAATGCCACAGAAACATATCTTCAGAGGATCCTCTGAAGATGCCAGCCACAGATGCAGGTGAAATGACAGGAGAAAATACTAATAGAACATGGCCTCAAAGCCTGAAAAACCCACAACAACCTATGGATTCCGGCCGTGAAAGCCTTCAACTTTACATCAAACATCTCTCACTAGAAATCACTTTACAGCTAGTAATGCATAGTGAGGTAAAGAATCAGAAGCCACACTTTTATAAAACAAAGAGGCAGGGTGAAATTCAGAGACCTGTCCATTGCTTTCAGCAAATGACACTCGTTCCTGAGTTAGCGGAGAGCAGAAGAAGGGGAGGTCATGATGCACTGCGTAACACCAAAGCTGGAAATTACCTTCAGGTTTCCATTAAGAGGTCAATTACAGCCAAATTAGCAGTATTACCTATTGGGTGGGGGGAATGGAAGACTTAGTATAGTCCCTCTTAAAGATATATAAAAAGATCTTAAAGATACATAATGGAGACAGACAGAAAAGAACCAAGGAATTAACCTGAAACTTCTTAGGGGAAAAAAGTATTTTCTGTCTAGAAATCATCCAAATAGGACAATATGCATTATGAAATCATTTGAAGGGTAGCCCCAAGACACATGCCAAGCTCAATACTGATTTGCCCATTTTCTGTGCTGAACAATGCTTTCTAATGTAAAATTGCTTTGTGTATATTATAAACCATCATAGATGTAATGTAATATCAGTCCACCTCCATCACACATAGCCATTAGATTGTTCATTTCTGTTCCTAGAGTATAATGAAAACTCGATGGCTTAAAAGACTGAAATCAAGGCAGGAACTCATATTGATTTATTGTAGCAATTTTTCAGCAAAGGGACAAACTATTCACCACTGCAAAAAAAATCATATAAAATTCAACACTTATTATGACAGGAAAGTGCAAGGGTGGATTTATGGGCTGGTTCTACAGGTAAAACATGAATATGGGATTGGTGAATGTTACCTAATTTTGACTAAACTTTTGACCACTCCTGAATCAGAACACATAAGCCATTTTTAGTACTGCCACTGGAAAAACATGTGTGGCACTGACAGTTGCAGTAAGAGGCTTATTCATTCGCTGCAAACCTATTCTGTAAGTTCACATGAATATAGGCATGTGGTTTAGAGAGCAATGTTCATGCTGGCCCTTTCTGCTCCACCCTCCCAATCTGCCATAGGGACTGGAGAAGGATAGGATTGTAACAACACTTATGCATAATGTCATCACTGTCTTGTCCTTCTCCTATCCCCAGGCAGTGTGATCATGCTGCAAATCATTGACGAGTTTTCCTCACTAATGACCAGTGATCATGCCACCATTGTGGACTTACCTTGTCTGCAGAGGCCCTAGAAGCACAATGGCTCTGGTTTCTGCCCCAGTGCAGCCTGGGAAACTACCTGGCTGCACTGCAGTAGGAAGAGGCACGGCCATTATGATTCCTGGAACATAGAAGCAGCCAGTGCAGAGGGGAGCACTTCTGCTATGCTCCCCTCCCAGAACAGCTGAAGCCAAGACCCACACTGGATGTCTCCACAAGCAGGTATGGTGTGAAAAGGGCTCCTACTACCCTGTCACCATTGCCACATGCTTTTCAGCCCCCTATGTTTTTGCACACCTGTAGAGTAGTAGTAGTAGTAGTAGCAACAACCACCCCAACTTTTGCTGAATTCAGAACTCAAGATGACTTAAAACAGATTTTTAAAAAAAAAATGTTAAAAATTCACAAAATACAAAAGTTGAAAAGTGATTAAACCATCAAAAATAAATAAAAGCAGTTAAGAACATGAATATTTTTTAAGAAAGGCAAAAACACAACAGCAAAATAAAATACCAGATAGAAAATTCAGCTCATTGTACGAGACCCATCATGCCTAAACAATCAGTCCTCAAAGGTCTGTCTAAACCAAAATTTCTTCACCTGTTTATGGAAAGAATGTGGGGAGGCTGCCACTCTAACCTCTGAGAAGGAAGTTCCAGAATCTGAGAAGGCCATCTCCTGTATTCCCACCAGATATACCTATAATGGTTGTGGGACAAAGAGAAGAGCCTCCCTAGCAGATCTCAAAGCAGAGGGAGAATACAATCCTTCAAATAACCTGGACCTCAGCAGTATAGGCTTTATAAAATTAATACTTCGTGCCTGGAAATGGTTTAGAATCCAGGGGAGCTGTTGCAACAAGGGAGGTATGTGCTCCCTATAGACAGCTCTACAGAAGGTAGTCTGTCCTATGGCTGGCATTTCATATCGTAGTTCTGGATTTGTAACTTGGAGTTACAAATCCATAATTGCTTCATACTTACATATTTATAATTATGGCACTATTGCCAAAATCATAAATGCTCCTCAAACCTACCTTAACAGCCAGCAGTCACACTGAGCAATGGAGGCCTGTTCAGCTGATGACTGGACTGCATGAGAATAATGATGTTTCCAGCTCCCTCCTTCCAGGCAGTGACAATCAGAAGCAGGAAGCCTGTCACAATTCCCCATTGCAACATCACTTGTTGGTGGGAGGGGGTTTGAATTGCCATCTTTCTGCACCTCAATTGCCAGCTGAAAAGACTCAAGGTGATAGGTTTGGGGGAGTTGGACCAGGAGACATGACTTAGTTACAAATGTGTAAGAAGCAGACAGTGTAGGCTGGCCCCATGACTTAGAAACAGAGCGTGAAAAGATTATTTGGAAGAGGGGGAGATTCTGGCAATGCTGATGGAGTTATTCAGGCAGTTGTAGGAAGGAAGGAAGGAAGGAAGGAAGGAAGGAAGGAAGGAAGGAAGGAAGGAAGGAAAGATGGAAAGGAAAAATGTCCAAGCTCAGCTTAGAACCTTGAAGCTTCTTAATATACTGATCATACTACTGATGTATGTATGTTTATGCGTTAACATACCTACAAAGCATTTATGCATGAGGAAGAGTGGGTGTGGATATGAAAGCAGGACAAGTGAATATAGCTCCTTATTCTTTTTCCAATTATAATCACATGGAGAATAACACCTGAGAAGGGCACATGTCATTGAGTACATGTGCACCAGAATCCTATGCATGATTTTGCAGAATTCATCTCACTGAGCTCAATGTGGATTGCTCCTCACCTAGATTAGAAATGTTAGGTTAGGGTCTTGGACTACGATTTTGCAGACTGAAGTCATAGACCCTAGTGAAGCATTTAGCACTTCAGTCCTATCAGACGTCATAGTGCAGTAGCGTTGTAGCGCTTCATAGCACTTCCTGTTATTGCAGATCCAGCAGCGGGCAGGCTAGGGGTGTGCCCAGCTTGTCCTTCCTTCAGCAACTCCCATGGCTTGATAACTTTCTATCACCTCTCCACGTTTATTATAAATCTCTCCTTTGAGTTAAAACTTTTTATTTTTTAATACACTTTTAAGCATCATAAGGCAAAAGTGCAATACTGTACCAACGTGTCATGCTGTTACAACATTGCTGCGTTAGTACTGCTTCCAAAAAACAAAACAAAAAAGGCAACCCAAAATCAAAAGAACCCCACCCAATCAGGGGAGGTGGGGCAGGATGAAGGTGAGGAAAGGGGATGGCCAAAGACACTGTAGCATGGAAGGAACCACCTGTGGGAATGCCACTACCCATCCACTTAAGGCTAAAGGGTGCAGAAAGGAGAGCTCTCTAACTAAACAGCATTGCATGAATGGCAATGCTGCCATAGTAATGCTATAATGCACTAATGTCCTCTAGTGTGGAAATGGCTTCTCTCTCTGTCTGAAATCATAAGGTTGTTGTGAGGGTCAAGAAATTAGGATAGCCATGTAAGCCACACTGGATGAAAGACAAAACATAAATGTATCAAACAATAAAGTTTGAAGGAGATAGCAGTTTAGGGTCTTCCAGATGGCCAATAGTCCTGATAAAAGGCAGGCTAGTCTGTTCCTCTGTTGTACATTCCCACAACTACTCATGCTGTAAACAAACTGGGATGCATTGTTCTGTGGGAGGTGTGTTTAGATATGATGTTGACAGAGTTTCTTTCCTTCCTTGCAGCACGTCATCAGGGATCACCCAGAGGTAGTGCAGGAACTGAGGCAAAGGATCCTAATGAATGACTACCTCTACCTGTATCAGGAGGGGGAGGGGGCGGGGGAGGAGGAGGGGGATGACGACCACCACCACCACCTCCTGCCCTAGGTTTTAAAAGTCACTGTCTTGGGACTTCAGCAGAAATAGACTGAAACAGGAGGTTAATTCTTTCTTTGTTATTACATTTATTATTGAATTTATATTCTGCCTTTCTTCTGAGATGGGATCCATCCTTTCATTATGCAACCCATCCCCCATTCCCTATAACAAACAACTCCTGCCAAATTCTGAAGCTTTTCATCAGTCTGGAGGAGCCCTTAGTTCATTTCAGCATAAGGAAAGGTTGGGGAGGAATCCAGCAGCACCTTTGAGACTGATATTTCAGAATAAAGTTTCAGGGATGGGCCAACCGAATCTTCGAATCCTCAAATCTTTGGCAGGGATTCGAGATTGGGGAATCCAAATCCCTGGGCCACAATAGGCAAACAGAATCTTTCGAATCTGCCACGCAAACAGTTTGTTGGAGAGCGGGACGCCTGAAAACCTGGGAGACCGGGACACCTGAAAACTTGGCAGACCAGAATACCTGAAAACTTGGGACCAGGACAGGATCCTGCTCCTCATGTGTTTCCCCACCCAACATGGGCACAGGTGATTGGCTGGCAGACCTGCATAAAGCCTCACACGCCCTGGAGGCCGCCATTTCTCCCTCCTGCTGCCTGTGCCCCTAGTGCTGCCTCTCCCTGCGGCTGCCTTCCTCTGCAAGGTAATTTTGGGATAGGGATTGGGAGGTGAGAGACACAGAAGCAAAACTGAGTTTGCGGGGGGGGGGTCTAGGAGGTTGTGGGAATGTCCCAGGGGGTTCCAAAGACTGCAAGAAGGGGTTCAGGGATTCCATGCAAGCCATGCCAGCCATACTTTCCCCTTCACCAGCTTTCTTTGGTCAATTCTGGGACCAAGATTGTCATGATGCCACTTCGTCCCTTAGTTTCTGTGCCTTGAATACATGAATACTTCAGTTAACCCATTTTGAAGCTCCCTTTTAGAAAGTCTTTTTATGCTTCTCAACCCCTTTTCCTCTTTTTCCTCTGTCTAGCTGCAAGTTTATAAGCAGAATTGCCATTGGAAGGGTTGCAAAGGACAGCTGGAGAAACACAGACTTTTGGTCTTGTGTTACAGCAGCATGTCTGTGGTAAAGAATGAATGCCAAAAAACCTGAGCTGAGAAAGAATGGGATTCTACTCTAGCTGATTCTATAGGAGGAGTGTGTGTTGCCTACAACAAACGAGATGAACAGTAGCTGCCTCCAGAATTGTTTATTGAGCATGCATTAATCTGTATTATTTTTTGATTTGAGACTGAAGGGTAGGGATTGGAAATTGTTGAGACCGGCCTAGAGATTTGACTTGAGTGTCCCTTGCAGGACTTGAGGGTAGAGAACTGACTGAACTAGAGGCGCGCACGTGTGTGTATGTGTGTTTTTAAAGTGCTTTCTTTGTTGCAGGACTTGAGACTTGACTCTTGAGACTGCAGGGTGCAGAACTGAGATTGGACTAGGAGGCTGTTTGTTTGTGTGTTTTAAGTGCCTTCCTTGTTGCAGGACTTGAGACTTGACTGGAAGGTACAGTCTTCTTGAGATTTCAAGGACAGCTGAACATTTCTTTGCATCGCTCCCTTACAAAGCTCCTTCAGACACAATTCTGGGGTTTGTAGTTTTACAAGATGTCACAGCCTTCTCTGCCAAAGTAGGGCTAACCTCTCATCAAAGGTAATTATGGCTGAGTAGTTAGCATATTTTCTCATTGTTCTCATAAACATTTACTGTGCAATCCTCAGTGAAATGAACTCAAGTCACCTCTGGGAAAATTCTCTTTTATTTCAATGGGTCTTAGTTATGTTGTATTCTTGGAGGGTATATCCCTTGCCAGGGCCAGCGTGGTGTAGTGGTTTGAGTGTTGGACCATGATCCAGGAGACTAGGGTTCAATTCCACACTTGGCCACGGAAACCCACCAGGTGACATTGGGGACATCACACTCTCTCAGCACTGCCATCTTCATCTTAGAGTCGTCATAAGTTGGAAGCGACTTGAAGGCCTTGAAGGCCCATAAGAACAACAACAACAGCATCCTCTACCAGGCGAAAAAAGTCACCAAATGTTAAATTAAAAATCATAATCATACTAAAGGCTTTCTGTATCCTGTAATTTCTTAGTTGCCGGCATGTGGCATTAGACACAAAGTTCAGAATCCTTATAATCTCATCTTATAAAGCAAGTTTCTAGCACTTATAGGTGCTGGTCTGTTTTTACTAACTAGTATTTTTTTGAAGAAAATCAAATGTCATAAGGACATTAATTTAGCAGTGAAAGTTTCATTCTCTTCCTCTGTTACATGAAAAGGGGGAAGGGATGGAAAATGCATAAACCCCATGCTCTTGCAAGCTCATTCACATGCTAAGAAACTGGTTTCCCATTACATCTGAACAGGCCATTAGCTTGATTGATTATGCTCTACAGATATAGATCCAGATTCCCAGAAGAAAACAGAAATTAAGTGTTAACTATGTTTAAAAACTGCATAACTTAAGTTCCCTCTAATGAAAGCCAGCATTGGGGCTCCTATTCCAAACAAAAGTTTCTGGTTGGTACTTTCAGTTGAATTATTCTGGCTTGACCAATGAAAAGAATGTCAGTTTTCTATGAACTGACAGGTCTATCAAGCCAAGCATGGAACATGATAGTCCAATCCAGCCAAATTTAGGATACTCCTAATTCTAGATGAGTCACAGTTGGATTAAGACCTGGGCCCTTAGAGAATTGAGTAACTGGAGCCTGCAGTTGGCAGTAATCTGATTTGAAGGAAATGGAAAATCTCTCATTAGACATCTCTGTTGCCTGCATTTGAGCACAGCAGTAAATAAATCATTACTTACAGACAACTCCAAATGTAACCAATATGAATAACTTTGAAAATAAGCTAGAATATATTTGTTCCTTATTTTTCCTGGAAATTGGTTCCTCTCAAAGAAATACCGAAAGCCAGTGCCCAAGTTGGTCAACCACTCCACAGACTTTGGTGACAAAGAAGGCCTATGACTAATGCATGTTTCATTACATGGGTATGTGTCTTTTCCGCTGCTTCCTATTGGGATAAACATAGCTTTCCCTTTGTTCAGAATGCCCTTGGAGAATTCTGATATGGCTGGCTATAATCCATATTGATATAAAAAAGGCAGTCAGCCGTTGATCTCTCTGAAAGCAATGGAAATGCATGCAGGTTGGAGGGAAGCAGCCATTCAATTCAACAGACATTAACACTGATGCCAAAACTGGTGTCACTTCAGGTCATAGTGTGGGAAAACAGCTGACAGGAAGCAGGTATACCTTAGGACATGACCTCAGTCTCTAGTGAGACTCTGCTGTGCATACAATGATTCATGAACATAACCTGATCTTTTTTCTTTTATGTCTGGAAGTGCTCTACAGGGGGAAGTCCCTACTGGATTGTGATGTGAGATGTTAAAAAAAATAGTGAAGATAGGTCAAGATAAGCATTCTCTCAGTTTCAGCTTCTCTTCTCTGTGTGCCAAAGAGAAATGTTCCTGTAAGCACAGATCTTTCCTCTTTTTCAGAACAACACTGGAAAGTCTTGCATATACAGAAATAAAGGTCACTAATTTCTCCTTATCCTTTGACTAACAGTTGGACACATGTGATTAGCAATAATATTAGTTTTAATTATCATGTAGTAGTTTGGAATTTGTATGGATCTTTCAAGTTATAAATCCCAGATTTTTTTTTTTTTAAAAAACCTATATTTCAAATCAAATTCCACACTGTCTGGAGAATTTCCAGAGGTATTTACATCTGGCTTTCTTGGATTTTTAAAATGCATCCACTCATTAATCCAACTTAATGTGTCTGTAGACTAACTTTATCTTTTCTATTTTCTCTGAATTATTCAGTTCAGTGAAAGTAGTTCACAACACAGCATAAGTGTCTTATTCTCATCCATACTACATAGAAATGGAATGGAAATGGACTGCCATTCACCCCTCCAACTACATACTACAATCAATTGCAAATGAACACTGCAGATATATCATTTTAAAAGAGAATGCATGTGTGTACATTTGTTGCCACCCTAGTACCATGAAAACCATATACCAGAAATTTGCCATGTATAGTAAGGGAACCCAAAGGATATGCATCTTTGAGTTATTAATCCATTCAGATGTGTCTATGGCCTACAGTACCATCTTAGCTCCCTAGGTGGCAGACTTCCCTAACCATGACATAGGTATTGTTCAGGGTTCTCACTATTATTAAAAGAAGGGATTTTCTAAGATGCCCACTTGTCAAAAAGTGTTGCAAAAGATACATGAAGGTTAACCAAGACAGAAGAGAAGCAAACAAAAATTGGGAAGAAAAGAAAACGAGACTCCAAAGTAGCAATTTACAAGACAGGCAACAAACAGGATAGCCTTGGCTATATCCAGAAGAGCTGAGATTCCAGATGAGAAACATGCAAAGCAGAAAGCAAACAGAATAGCAACAAATGGAGCCAGGTACCAACTCTAAAGGAAAAAAAGAAAGAAAGAAAGAAAACTCTGAATTCTTCTCAAATCTGTCACTTAATTATAATTATGGCCCATTAATTACAACTTATCCAGTATCAGCTTCTTCCATCCACTGCCAAGCAATCAGATAAAAGGGAGAACCTCCCAGGATATGTTGCAATGGTGAGAGATTCAACTGCCCTAAATCAACAGGTATTCTTGCTGTGAATAGCAGCCCAAGTCCAACCATAGCTTCACTCACACAGTTCCTCATAACATGCTGAATTCTGACAGTTTCATCATGTTACTTCTACCCTTTTGTATGTCACACTATAAGAGGTATTCCTAATGCATGTGAAACCATGTAGTTTTTCTAGTTTAGAGTAAAACAAATGAATTGATGCACTACTAAATGCCCTGACATGCAAGGCAATCAGCAGTCTATATACATATGTACCCATACATATATAAACAGACACAGATATATACATATGTTTGTGTACTCATATGCAAGCTGGAGTCATAACCAATAACAGCACACAGCCATAAGGATGGACCCAGGATCTTTCTTACATTGAAAATTCAGGTGATCCTACTCATATATTGTATCAGGTAGTTTTCTTAGGTTTTTTTTTTTTCACTTGGGCACATGGGAAATGTGTTTCGTTCCCCTATTTCACCCCTGGCAACAGTTAAGAGCTATGACTCTTAAAACACAAAGAACATCTGCATTAAGAAGTGACTTGAATAAAAAGGCATTTACATTTTAAAGTGTTAGTGCAAGTTGCTTTGTAAAATAAAGCCATATTGCTCATCATTAAAGGTTATACTGTTAAATACAGTTATACAAGTGTAGAGGTGGTTCAAGTTCAGGCTTGCAAATTTTAAAAAAGTATAATAAACTGCTTCATTTTTTTCCAAGCCTCACAAATATGATGACATTGTTTGGGCATTTCTGTTCCTTCCCAAGAAGAAAATCTAAGATGTTGTAGATATTGTAGATGTTGCTGTTGTAACAATTTTTTGATGCTACATGCATTGAAATACACTTTGTAGAGTAGCATAGACCAAGATCCTGGACTGGAGTGTGTGGAGTCTAACACTCCACACATCTAGTTCTGTGTATTTCACTACTCCCAAGGCAGCAATCAAGCATGGGGGGGGGCACACTGCTATAGCCATTTATTAGTTTGAAAGGAAGAGGGAGGAGTTCACCAAGCAGTGCTGCAGCAAGCAGGGGATAAGAAATGGCGTTGCTCTGCTGAGGATCTGGGAACAGGACATCATTTCTCTTCCCTGGCTGTTAACTGCAGACAGGTTCTGTTTGGTTCTCTCTCCCTTGCTCTCCTGCAGACAGTAAACCACAGCAGTGTCCCTAGAGCCTGAGTTTGGAAAGGAATAGATAGATAGATAGATAGATAGATAGATAGATAGATAGATAGATAGATAGATAGATAGATGAAAGATACAATGTGTCAATAGTATATATGAAGACTGATATGAAACTATGTAGTAGACTAGCAAACGCTGTGTATTTGCCTATGGATACAGATTATTTGAGAAAGGCCAGTGAGAGAGGAAGCGTTTGGAATGATGTAGAGTGAGTGAAGATGGGAGAGTCAGATAGAAATTATGTTGAAATTGAAGGATATAGTTAGAGAAATAAGGACTTGGGGTTTGAAGAAAATTGATGGAATGGTGAAATGGGGGGATATGTGTGTATTTGTGAGAGACTGGTATTCTCATATGTTGGTGTTCAGTATGGCTGATACTACAAAGTGTCAGTATACTGGAGAATGGCAATGAGCTAACTACTGAATAACATAACTCAATAATTAATAAAACAATCTTATTCATTACAACCATCTCTAAAGCTTCATCACTACCAAGGGAGTATGCTGGATTTCAGCCTTCAAGCACAAGGCCTAAATTCCAACTATAATTGAGCCACTGAATTAGCCAGAAATTGATAAATCCAAACATATGTAAGTTCCATAGATTCAATCAATTTGGTTCGAATTAACTTGGTTTAGGACTAAAAGTTACAGACTTTATACAGTGGTAAGGGCTGGATCTAGTAAAAATTCTAATGGTGGCAACACTCTGGAAAAAATTTTTGAAGGCATGTGTGTTTGTCACAGAAGGAGGGAAAGGAACACCTAAGATGTTAATGTTAAACATTAACAAAATACCAACACCTATGCTCTGAAAAACACTTCATAATGTCAAAAAACAAAGGCTGGTCAATTGATGTGGAAAATGCATGACTTCTGAGCAGGTGAAACCCTCTCAGTATTGCCAATTTCATACCACCAGCTGTGTAGTTCCCAACTTTTGTTTCTCAACATTGTAAGTTGTTCGCCGCCTCGATCCATATGGAGAGGTGGGATACAAATAAATAAATAAATAAATAAATAAATAAATAAATAAAAACACATCATGCCTAGCTCCAAATCCTTTTGATCACAGCTCCAAATCCTTAAGACCCACATTCCAGAGACACTTCAAAATAGGATGACACCCCAACCATTCCATAATAAATAAATATAAAAAATCCAGTCAAATCTTACTTCAGCACTGGAGATAAGATACTGTTCTCTATTACATATAGAGGCAGTGGAATAGCGGGGGGGGGGGGTACAGGCAGGGCACATTACACACAGCCCTGCTCTTCAACTCTACATTGCTGCTCATATTCCACCACATTTCCTGTCTAGTGGTAGAGTCAGCCCTGATGTACTCCCACAATATGCAGTGATCCATTTTAGACTTGCAAACCAGTCTGCAATTTTAAGATTATAGGCATGTGAGACATTTACTCAGCACCAGTTGTCTATCTTCACATGACACTACAGTCTTCGAAAATGACTGATCTGAAAATTCATTTTCTTTCATTCTTAGGGGAAAAAAGAGGGGGAATCACACTAACTGACAGCAAATTTTTGTCTTTTGTACACTTTCTGAAATATTCATAATGTAATTATTGTTGCATAGAACAAGATACACACAAGGCCTTTAAATTTAACTCATGCAATATAATAGTATTAGCTGGCCAAACTTCTGTAGAAATTTATCAGTTTTGCTTCTGTGAAAAAAAATTGTAATAAAATCTCATGGAGATTTAATGTCATTTGAAAAAAAATAGTAGCAAAAATGACACCTCCAGATTCTAGCACACTACACAGGGACTGACAAATTTTAATCTGGGAAAATATTCATGGCTCATTGTTGAAGCACTTCTTTCTTTTGTGAAGGTTTCAGGTTCATTCTTAGCAACACTAAGAAGATCTCAAGTAGCAAGAGAGTGTCCTATCTCCACTATTTCCAGTCAGCGTGAAAGGCACGGGGCCAAATGAAGCAGTATCCTGGACCAATGTAAGGCTATAGAGGTAATAAGAATGAAATATATTAAAGTTTTAATAACTTACAGAAGTCTAGTTTAGTGCAATTACAAGCCATCACTTGTTCTTACAAGTATGAGCCTTTATCCATACACTCCGTCCTCATAAAGGAATGGATTTTAGCTTCTCATTTGTTCTCAGAAAATTTTCTTATTTCAACACAACCTGAGAAATGTGTTTGTACAAACAGCAAACATTCAATAAACAAATACATTAAATAATAATAATAAGTAGAAGCAGAAGCAAGTTTGTCAAGTATATACGCATTTTACGCTTCCCTTCTTCCCTCTTTCTATTTTGATTAACATGAATTGAAGCAATATCTCTTTTGAGATGAACTGGAAAAGTGTAATTACTGAACAAACACTAGAGACCCTTACTAAAATTAAATGCCTTGTGTATGTGGGGGAAAATCATTAAAATCATCGATGTTAACAGCATCGTGAACAAGTCTGATTTAGGGTGGCTGTTGAGAGAATCTTTGAAAAATAATACCCTCAGTGCTCGACCAGCTGGCTTACAGAGGAACAACTTGAAAAGGAGATAGAGGTTAGAATCATAGAAATGTAGAGTTGGAAGAGACCACAGGGGCCATCCAGTCCAACCCCCTGCCATGCAGGAACACCCCCAAAGCACTCCCAACAGATGGCCATCTAGCCTCTGCTTAAAAACCTCCAAAGAAGGAGATTCCACTACACTCTGAGGCAGCATATTCCACTGCCAGACAGCCCTGACCATCAGGAAGTTCTTCCTGAGGTTCAGGTGGAATCTCCTTTTATAGAATCATAGAAATGTAGAGTTGGAAGAGACCACAGGGGCCATCCAGTCCAACCCCCTGCCATGCAGGAACACCCTCAAAGCACTCCCGACAGATGACCATCAAGCCTCTGCTTAAAAACCTCCAAGGAAGGAGACTCCACTACACTCCGAGGCAGCAGATTCCACTGCCGGACAGCCCTGACTGTCAGGAAGTTCTTCCTGACGTTCAGGTGGAATCTTCTTTCCTGCAGTTTGAATCCATTGCTCCTTGTCCTGGTCTCTGGAGCAGCAGAAAACAAGCCCAAGCCCTCTCCTTCCTCTACATGGCATCCCTTCAAATATTTAAACATGGCTATCATGTCCCCTCTTAACCTTCTCTTCTGCAGACTAAACATACCCAGCTTTCTAAGTCTATCCTCATAGGGCATGGCTTCCAGGCCTCTCACCATTTTGGCCGCCCTCCTCTGGACGTGCTCCAGCTTGACCATGTCCTTCTTGAATTGGGGTGCCCAGAACTGGACACAGTATTCAAGATGAGGTCTAACCAAAGCAGAGTAGAGTGGTACCAGTACCTCCCTCGATCTAGACACCATACTCCTATTGATGCAGCCGAGAATTGCATTGGCTTTCTGGCTGCCGCATCACACTGCTGACTCATGTTCAGCTTGTGGTCTATGAAGACTCCTAGATCCCTTTCACACATACTGCTATCCAGCCACGTGTCCCCCATCCTATATTTCTGTATTCCATTTTTTCTACCTAAGTGTAGGACCTTACACTTCTCTCTGTTGAATTGCATTTTGTTAGCCAAGGCCCAGCTCTCCAATCTGTCCAGGTCATTTTGAATTTTGATCCTGTCCTCTGGCGTATTAGCAACCCCTCCCAATTTGGTGTCATCAGCAAATTTGATGAGCATGCCCTCTATTCCTTTATCCAAGTTGTTGATAAAAATATTGAACAGCACTGGGCCCAGGACAGAACCCTGTGGCACCCCACTAGTCACTTCTCTCCAGGATGAAAAGCAGCCATTCGTGATCACCCTTTGGGTTCGGTCAGTCAACCAATTACAAATCCAACTAACAGTAGCCCTGTCTAGCCCACATTTTACTAGCTTCGTTGCAAGAATGTCATGGGGGACTTTGTCAAAGGCCTTACTGAAATCGAGATATGCTACATCCACAGCATTCCCTTCATCTATCAAGCTAGTAACTCTATCATAAAAAGAGATAAGATTAGTCTGGCATGACTTATTTTTGAGAAATCCATGTTGACTTCTCATGATTACCACGTTGCTTTCTAAGGTTGCCTTATAATCTTTCCACAGACATCTCAACAAAGCAGACAGCAACGCAGGGTGCTGCATAAATGGCCAACAAACATTAGAAAAATAGTTTCCTATCAACTTTTCCAAATCAGCATTTGTACCAATAAACCCAGCCTAGGACAATTATCACACACACACACACACAAATCACTGAATATTCCCCACCTTACATGCACTTGCCTGGCAATAAGCCCCATTGAACCCAACAGGATTTATGTATAGGATTGCACTGCCAGCCTGCAGCCCTAAGCGAATATAACAGAGATCAAGATTCACTTAACCCAGTACAGTTTCCTTCTGCACTGGATTCTACTTCCCACCTTGGAATCTCAGTATGAGGAACCAAACCTACAGCTGAGGGACAGACATTTGCTGAGAAGCCTGTGGCTCCTCCAAATGTTATAGGTCATAGGTACAGGAGAATAAAATTTGGTAAACATGCCCTTAAAAGCTATTAACCCAATCCCATTTTTAGAAAGCTGTCCACCCACGTATATGTATATTAGTGATTTCATTACCTAAAATATAAAAACAGCCACATTTTATACTGTTTCCTTGCCTGGTCATGCTAAGTAACATCTACTTAGGCAAAAAATGCAACATACCATAAAAACCTCAAGGCTGACCTTACTATATGTGGTTTAGGAAAGGGTAATTGCAATATTTACTCAATTAAATGAAGCATTGAAGCTGAAGCAATTAATATTATTAATTCATATTTCAGGGATTTCATGCAATCTGCTACACTGACTGAGGCTCTGCCCACATAACTGGCTGATTTGCATGGCAGATGTGAGATGAAGTCATATTTAGTGCAAAACACTCATCAATATTTGCAGAATTAAACACATGTCTAGAGAGTAAGATTCTTGGTGGGTTCTTTTCCCAAATCCTATAAAAAGATAACAGCAAACCCATAACATCCAGTAAAGGAGAAGTGTCCCAATTATTCCAATATCATGTAACTTAAGAAACATGCAATTAAGTACAAAAATTTCTCATAAGCTGCAGGCTACACAGATTTCTTTGCCAAGGGCAAGTATTAAACACAGGTAAAAGCTGTTTTGTATAGACACTTACCCTTAAGCAAGAAAATGTAACAGTTAAAGCACTGACCCAGTTGCTGAAGGCTTGTATCATTTTTAAGGACATGATGCATTTGAAATACAAGAAATTATATTCATGATAAGCAATAGGTAATTTCCACACTATACTGTAATAGTGCTATTCCACTTTCAACATCCTATGGAATCCTAGAGGTTGCAGTTTAGGGAGGGGAAATTAGGGAGCCAGAGAGCCCTTTGGCCTCAGTCAACTACAAGCCCCAGAATTCCACCGGATGTTGAAAGTGGAATAATAGCACCGTAAACAGTGTAGAGTGGAAATGGCCATAGATATGTTACCTCAAAAAAATATATACAGAAAAAAAGCACGTGAACTATTATACTTTATGTTCTCCAAAGACTGATACAGACCACTTCCACTGAACTTGCTAGGTGCAAAGATATGTTACCAAGCAGAATTTGTTTTGCAATTCATCATCACCACAATTGTTACTGCTTTTAGGCCCCATTTCTTCAATGGGATGACAGGTTGCTCATGACTATGAAAATGGACCTTGGTGAGTTCTGGTTGGGTGAAGAACAAAAAAGTTGTATAAAACCATCTCCATAAAAAAAAGGGGGCATTCTATTTAAATACTGTCCCTTTAAAACAGGGATAGATAAAACAGTAGCCCACTAGAAGCTGGGCTGCAATTCTGAGCACTTCTTTCCATATCTATGCTAGCAAAGACTGATGGGAGATGCAGTCCCAAAACCCTTTGTCCATCCCTTCTTTCAATGTTTATGCAACAAACATCTGCTACCATGTCACCGACGGTGAACCCAGCCACCAGAATGTCAGGATTAGATGCATTAAAAAAATATTCTGCAGCTCGAACTTGAGAGATTTTGAGCAGGCAGCACCAAATTCTAGCAAAATGAAAGCTCTAGACTAGGACTGGGAAAATATCATCTTCTAGATTTTGGAACAGTTCCCACCACCCTGGTCAATGATCATGAATGGAATTCATCAATGTCTGCTGGGCCCAATGTTCCCCAGCCCTGAACCAGATGCTGCTTCACAGCAGCAACCCAGAGTAGTTCATATGCTATCTCCTCCTTCCTTTAAAACATTCATATTAGTCCTGCTTTTCAATCTAAGTGAGACAAGGCTCTATACAAAACGGCACCTTACACTGAGCCTGGAAAAAGGTGGACAGACTGACCTAGAATAAGCATAACTTGTTCAGAATACATCTAATATATTCAGAATGTCTGCATTTATTCTTTTAATCTGTTAAGTGAGGTGGGAGAACAGAACACACAAATATGAAAGACTTGGATCTTTTTCACTGGCTGCAACCATGACATCATCTGACACTCAGCTGGGGCTCCTCTATTCCCTCTGAGTGTAGCAGCAATCCTTAGCTGGAAGGGAAATGAATTTTCCTAGCAACAACGAGTTGTTATGAACTATCCCTGAAATAAGCCAAAGCATTTTGATATGGCTTTTTCTTGAGTTGACAAGAGCCATTAGATTTACAAAAGACTTCTTCCTGGTGCAATGAAAATTGCTAGAAACATTTCATAGATGTTTAGATAGATGGAATGCCTTTGACAGTGTCATGATGCCTCCAAAATTTACTGCTGCAGTTCAGAACCTACCACAGCACATCAAAATTTATCACTGCACCAATTATCTGAGAAGCCTTCTTAGACTATAGTCTGAATAGCTTCCTAAAGAATTCTCAGATTGCTGGAACTGATCATATATTTTACCCACCAAGATATCTGGTTGATGGACAAGATAAATAGCTCACATGATAAGGAAATGATGTGTAGGGGAAAACACCATGTCTATACAGTTTTCCCTTATCTTGCCACTTAGGAGATAAAGTCATAAACCTGATTACGTTTGAGACCCTTCAACCTTTAATCTATGGTCTCATCATTCTTCATATTGCAGCTCACGGTCTTTCTAAACTGCATACTACTAATTTTGTGAAGTAAGATCATCCAATCCAGCCCTGCTTTGTTCCTCATCCTAGTGCTATAAAAGTTCAGGGTGCTGAATCTCTGGCATCAAGAGAGCTCCCAACAGATGCATTAAGGAAAGTTACCAAGTTACCAAAATCATGTTAATTTGTTAAAATCTTGTAAGAACTGTTCCTTGGAAAGGTTTAGTTTATCAGAATGACATTATGCATTGTCCCAGGTGGTAAGGGATCCATAAGTAGTTTGCATTCCTCAAAACAATCTTAAACATCTGCTACTTTAATTCTCCTAAAAAAAAAACTTGAATATAACAAAAAGCTACCTTGATCTCTCCATTCTAGCTCTCATTTAAGACCATGAAAAAAACGTTCTATCACTGTCCATACTAAACTCCCAAATGTGTGAAACAGAGCATTAAAGTTAGGTCACCATTTGGCATGACCTCATGCAGCTACAGAAATCTGACCCACAGTGTTTTGAATTGCCATTCATAGAGTGCCTGAAACCTGCTAACAGATGCTGTTCAGAACTGAACAATGCATCACCCTCTGTGGTCTCTCTGAACTGGTCAACTGACATCTGCAAAATCAAATAAGCTGCAAAACAGTATCAATAAGCCATACTTCTCATCAAGTTTCTGGAAGGCTTTAATGCATCCCTTTCTTCCTTTTAGGACTGCAGACAAATGGCATTGAGCACAAACTCAGCACCACATTCATGATGAAAAAACACAGGACTTGAGCTACCCTACTTGATGAAATACCATCTACAGTTCAACCACAGACTATGAAATCATATAAAAGATTCACGCTTAGAAATGTAAAGGCACAGAGTTCAGTGCTTCATGGAACAGAGAAGCTATAATAGAACAATCTGTCCTGATTTCCCTGTGACCTTCCCCCTGTGGTGCAATCCTTTCACACAGTTTTCTTCTGTGTCACAACCCTAACATAACAACAGTTCCGTAAATCCAGTAGGAAACATCTGATGATGGGCCCCTTTCCATCAGCAGAATCAGCAGGAAGCAATCTCCCTTTCTCACTGCAGCCTCTACCATGGAAACGTGTTCCAAAGGGCTGGATCCCTCCTAAGAGGCCACCAGGAACTGCTGCAGAAGTGGGAGAAAGTTCTGGTTCTACAGCACAGTGCAACACTGAAGCTAGGCCACTGAGTATTTCCTTTCTCACCAAATATTCTACCACCTGCACTTCCATTAAATCCTTCGGTGAAAGATTTAATCAGGATGCTGTTGTCAAATTATGCAGCCTTGTGTAGAATGTTCAGAATAGGCTGTTAACATTCAGTATTTATAACATCAGGATAGGGAGAAAGCTTTAATCAATGGCAGTCGACAAGAGCTTGCCGTGGACTAGGACTGAAATTGCATTTTTCCGAGAGTCAAGTGCTGACATTTTTTCCACATATAGAATAATATGGGTTGCTGCTGCCCTTTGAAAAATGGCTAGACGACCGAGTTCTACAACACTGCAGTTCTCCATATCATGCATCCCAAACTGTAATCCTATCATCATTCAGTTACATACAGCGTTAGTACATCATGGTATTTACTGTTCTTATATTTCAGAGCTCTGCTTTCAGGTTAGAGGGCAGGACAGATACACATCCATCCTCAAAACACAGAGTTTTTCTGTCCATCAGATTAACAGAATTTTCTTTCTTAAATGCTATGCAGCATAGCTTTTCCATTTCCCCTAAAAGCAGAGCACCTTTATGAATCCTTTTGCATACTGCAGGTAAAAGAAAATCATTTCCTCCCGCAATATTAATGTCACCAAATTAAAAAAAACACACCAACACACCTTAATGGGATTATTTTTCTAATCACTCCTTCTCTATATTTTCAAATCACAACTGGCAGCGGGCCAAACTAGATATCATAGCAGCAGAATGGGGTGTTATCATGTCTCCTCCAAATCCCTACGAAACAGCAGTGATTTAAAGTACATTAGAAGTAGGACAAGGATTGTCTACACTTTTCCTCCTGGAACTGTCTACAGAAGCTTTTTTTAATTTTTTTTTCCAAAAAATTGAAGTAATCTCCATTGATTTTTTTAAAAAAAGAATTGTGGTAAGTAGTTTCTGGAGAAAAGAATTTCAGACAGTGGAAGGTTTAGCATCACTCATCCTTTCCATCATCATTCTGGTTTAAATCTCCCATAAACTACACAAGTAGTTGGCACTGAGGTTGGCCATACCACCATCATTTTTATCTTGACTTCCAAAATACATGGCTCAGTTACAGTCTTTGAAAAGTAGTGTTTATATATTAATCTTTGTACTAATATCTGGTTCTCCTAAATTATGTTACAGAGACCAGAACGTTACTGAAGAAAACTAATTTGTAATTTTAATCATTTCATAAATATAATTTCATCAGGTCCACCCAATGGGCTGTTTTCATTAAAAAATCCTCCTCCCTCCCAAAAAAACCCAGTTGTTAGCTCATTTAGCTGTCTACTGCTAATATATTTTTCACCATTTTCTGGGAGACTTGGCCATTTATGTGTGTGTGTGTTTAAAACACAGGGTGCACCCCACCTGAAACTTCCCTCATACTTCCACAACAAAGTCTGCAGCCTGCTGTCAAAAACTAACCTTTCTAGCCTTCTTTAAACCAAACAAGCCACTTGGAGATTTGCATTCAACCATACATCCCAGAACTGAAAACACTGATTTTTAAAAAAAAATAGATTACAGGGTCACCTCCATGCCCAAAAATTGCCTCTCATTGCTGCTACCAAATCTACCACTCTGCTGCAAAAAAATAATCTTACTTTATTTACTTACTTATGCTTTTCATAAACTATGCAAGGCACTTAGTAAGACACTCTAGGAAACCTCTGAGAATTGGCAAAACTAGTTCAAGGCTAAACAAGGCACGCTATTCAACTCAATTCTGTCCAGCAATTCTATTCAGCACCACATCTCTGGAGCATTATAGCACTGAAACTCTACAGACTCCTGGCTAGAAAGAAGCAATCGCAAGGCAAATGATTTCTTTTTTGCCCTTGAAGTAGCCCACTGATTCCAGGAGGCTTCTGAAGCACGTAACATACCTTGTATGGTTTAAGAAAGGAAGAATTGTTTAAAGAAAAAAGAGAGAGAAAATAAGTGTTTTTAATATTTTTAAAAGGGTTTTTTTGACACCAGGTAGAAGATATGGAAACAGAAGTGGGAGGAAACTTCCATCGGACATCATGATATTTTTTAAAAAGAGAAAGACTAAAAAACGTCAACAGTGCCATTTAGGGATAATGAATAAATGTCTTGTTACACCAAATGTGTGTAAACATTTGTACATGGCCATTAAAAGGCATGATTATCAAGGTAGTTTTATGTGCATGTGCCTTCAAGTTGCTTGTCAAATTACAATGACCTCTACGAATATCATACGAATACTCAGAGGTGGTTTGCCATGGTTTTCCTCTGGAATACAGCTTATAGTACCTGGTATTCTTTGGCAGTTTCCCATGCAAACACTAAGCAGGCCTGACGCTGCTGAGTTTCCAAAATCAGATATGATCCTTTTTTAATGCAGAAAGCAATATTGTCCCAAACAACAGGGTAACTTCAACTTATTATAGCAAGCTTGAGCCCAACTTCCTCTTGTGCTTTAAATACAAACAGCTGAGTGAATCAGTTGATGGTCTTTCCTAGACATCTCAGTTCAAGCAGGTAGTCTGCTCTTTTAGTGTTATCTTCTGGACACATGCATACTAAAATAAGGTACAGTACATTTGTCCCACTTCTTCAAGCTCAGTTTGAAAAACTCTTCTGGGGAAAGAGGCAGATTATTCTGCAATATTACATACTCAGGCCAATAAGAGCTATGCAACTCACTCTGACTGCCAGCATAACACAGCTAGTCCCGCTCAAGGTTGATCTAGTGGGTAGAAATAAATGTAGACAACATGTAGTGCACAGGTTTCTACACTGGACATAAACCTATCTGTATTTGTACTCAGGAAGCAATCCTGAATAAAAACATTTAAGAGTAATTCATGATACTATCAGAGAGCCAGCATAGTATAGTGTTTGAGCATTGGACTATGATCTTGGAGACCAGGGTTCAATTCCTGTTTGGCCATGAAAAATCACTGGGTAACCTTGGGTGCACTGCATACTTTCAGCCCCAGAACCCCCTGTGATAGGTTCACCTTAGGGTCACTGTAAGTCAGAAACAACTTAAGGGCACACAACAACTACAACATAATGCTACAATCTGATGAGAAGTACTTTTGAATAAACATGGGTAGATTTGGGCAGTATAATAGATTTATTGTGGCATGTGTCACCTTTCATAACTAACAGACTACTTTATTAGATGCATGAAGAAGGTTCAGAAGGCAATAGGTACAAATCTATATCTACCACAGATGTATGCAGGATCATTCAATTTAGAACAGAAGCCTGATAGTCTCAGTGGGAAGTTCAGTACGCTGCTCAAGTCACTTCTCCTCTTCCAAGCCTTTCGTATTTGTTATTTGGTTTCTAAGTACAAACTGTAGCATACATGAATCATGATATCCACCCACAAACAACAGAAACTTTTGGACCTTGTTGCAGATCATTACAATCACCAAATCATGACGATCTTCTACACTAACATAAACCAAAGACCACAGAAATTTTGAGTTGGCTATAACAAGGATGTCCAACCTAAGTAAATGAAAAATAATTGAGATGTAATGCTTTTAGATGGATTATTAAACAGGTTCTACATCCACCACAATGAAATATGTTCATGTAGGCAAGGCAAGCACAATCTGGTAATAGCCAGTCCATCATCCCTGCTCTGACAGAGGAGAGCAGAGGGATATTTGGGGTGGCTACGAACCTACATAAACTGCAACATACACACATCTTTACAAAGATAAATAGGTGCTGTTAGGCAGATAAAGACCAAAGGAAAAATATTATACTGGCACTAAGACAGACCAAAGACATGAGTAGCCTGAGTATTCAACTACCAGTCTAATTTGCTTATGTTATACAAGGTCAAGATGATCTCCACACCACATACATACTTGTTAAAGTCTATGTTAAATGAATTTTAGCACATTTTGTATGATCTTTTAGCACATTAATATAATGTTCCTAAGGAGGACACCATTCTGGCTTATTATAGCACTGGATGCTTTCATTCATTCCATAAGGATATAAGTTAAACATTTTTACCCTACCCAATATCCATGTACACTCAATAAAGTAACTTTAAAACAATTTTTAAAACTCTTTAAACTTGCAAAAATGTGGGTTAGAAGGCTCAAATGGTATAGTGGAATGCAGTATTCCACATTTACAGAGATGTTCCATTGCCCTTTTCGCACGGCATTTTGGAAGCGAGAGGGCCCCTTGAGCATTGCGTAAGTGTGAGGAGCAGTCTGCATGACACACTCACATTTATGCGACGCTCAAGAGCTTGACGCGAAGCGCACACAGATTTTTTCATTTTCCGCTTCAAGCCGAAAATGCTTCACGCTCACGCATCACTCAGGGGCCTGAGGCGTACTCACCTGCCGTGCAAAGCCTCCTGAGCCACATTGGTTGCACTTCCTGCCCCAGCACAGCCTCCAACTCCCTGGCTGCACCGTGGAAGGAAGGGGCGGGGTGCAGGCAGGGCGCTTGTGTGAGCAGGAAGGAGCTGCGGAGCTGAAGCAGGAGGCTTGCAAGAGCGTTCCTTCCAAGGCTTCTCACACAAAACCCCCAACACAGCAGCATGGAAAGGTAAGGTGCAGAAAAGCCCCATCATGTCATAGCATTCCACATCTATAGGGTAAGCTCATTACCCTAGACAAGGGGATGCTACCTGTGGCCAGAATGAGACTCTTTGTTTCTAGTTTATAGGATTGTTCTTAAAATCTTTACAGCCACATGAATCAGTTTTAACTGACTTTCCTATTTTTCCATCTTTGCTTATTTTCCTTCTTTGTGATACACTCGGCCTTGTCTCTGAAGGTAATTCATCTACCATGACTTTACCCTCTCCACTGGAAAATGACCCACAGTCACTTCTACACATTCTTAATTCCCTTCTCCTACTACTGCCACTCCTCCTAACCAGATGTACGTCCCTATAGGACATTAGTCCAGTACCAAATGAAATTCAGTTGTTATAAGTTAAGCTGGATGAACTTTCTGGAGACCTAGAAAAGGACCTGAGAGTGTGTGACCTCATGATAGGGTCTTATCCCTGCCTTAGGGTCAGCACAGGTCAGAAATGGCTTGAAGGCATATAACAACAACAAAATTCATAGAGTCATCATAAATTGACAGGTGACTTGAAGGCCCATACACACACAATCACTGCAAAGACAGCCCACTCCATTCAAATAGGGAAAAAATATTATAGAATCTATAGAACTGTAGTTAACAACATGCTTGATTATTTTATTGATTATTGGTTACTTTATTATTTATTTTATTATTTATTCTTTTATTTTATTGATTATTTAATTGATTATTTTATTATTTTATTTTATTGCCTAATTATTTTCATAGTCAGATATCTCAATAAGTACAAATGGCTATAGGATTCTCTTTCTTACATATATGTTTAGACTACAATAGTTTAGTTAATTCCAGGTTAAAAAGTTTTGAAACCAACACTTAGTAGAAACAACTTGGAAGTGGGTAGAATTCTTAGTATCCAGATGGTCCACTACATAAAAGGTCTTCATCTACCCCAGAAACTAAATTTTAAGGCTCTTAACCTGGAACTTTTGCTGGGATCCTCATGAGAATCAGTAAGCTAAATAAAGGGATTGTATAAGGAGAACAGATTATAAAAGGAAGGGAAAAGCAAAACAAAGGAATGATATTTGGTAAGGTGGGTATGAAACAGGTTCTTGAAAACTGAAGTAGCTTTTTTTTCTCACCAAAAAAAAAAAAAATGAAGATGAGAGCAAAGGCAGGAGACAGGAGTAAATAATGGACAAGTTTTTTTCATCTTCATTCCTCTAATGTGTTTCTTGCATAAGTAAAGTAAATTTAAACACCCATTTAGCATTTACTGAAGAGTTAAAAACATCCCCCTTTCCGTGAGAATGTAACTGAATTAGAATTTTTACCACCATTTTTAACTTTTAACTCAATGTGCTAACTTCCCCATCTCTGCCAGTTTGTATATCCTATTTACTCGACCACAACTGGAACCAGATCTGGCTGCTGACCCCTGCTGCAGCTGTAACATCTAAAAAATGTTCATTGCCTTATTGGCCATTGAAAGCTTCTACCCAAACATTCCCTCTTCCTGACAGTGGCTAACAGCAGCATGGAAATGGTCCATGTGATCCAAGGACTATCTATGTTACACCCACAAAATAAATAATCAGTTATCAGGTGGCAATTTTAGCACCTTTCCCATAATTATTACATGGAGATTAAATCACGCAAGAGAAAAATTAAATTAAAAGGCAGTATTTCCCTTGCTTTGTGCCTGGCCCTGGTGCAATTTGATCCTTTCTACTACAAGAAATTAATTTTAATCAAGAAAAAACAGATTGATGATAAATGAAAAGACAGACAGACAGACAGCAGGTCTAACACAAGATATTTTGCTGCCCTAGATGCAAGGCAAGAGAGTGCTCACCTCCAATTCTATGTACAGAAGCCAACTGGACTGGCAGTTCACTCTTATTTCAACTCTGGCAATGGGACAGTTCTGTTCACCATGTCTGACACAGCCAGCTAGCTTTGGCAACTTCTAAATGAATTGGGGAGAATAGAAGGAGATAGCCAGGATGTCCAGCAGGAACAAGCAGGGAAATTGCCACCACTGCCTCCCAGCCTATACTCTGATGGTGCAGTGGTTAAATGCTGGTACTGCAGCCACAAGGTTGTGAGTTCGATCTTGGTTGACTTAGATTTCCATCTTTCCAAAGGTTGGTAAAAGGAGTACCCAGCTTGTTGGGGGCCATTAGCTAAAACACATTGGAAACCGCTTAGCACTTAGCTGATAAGCAGTATAGAAATCCACATGCCATTGCTACCATCTGAGGCAACTGCCTCACTCTGGATTATGGTAAAGCCAGCCCCTATAGAAAAACAAACAAATAGGCAGAAGAGATAATGGGCTTTGCCTGCATAAAGATGGACCTGAATGCTTTAAACCAGGTATAATTTTTTGTAGAACAGGCATATTATAGGAGAGACAGGCAGAAGGTAACTCATGGTTATTTGCAAGCACTCAGAAGGGATATTTAACTACCAATTGTTTAATAATAGCAACAGCGAAAAAGGTTTTCTTTCTTCCCATCCACTACATTAAGCTGATAAAAAAAATAATTGATGGAACAATCAGGAATGGATTTTTGTGTGTGTCAAAAGATTTCTGGGCTTGGTTCTGGTGCCAATTACTGGGTGGAGCATATTGGCATCTTACTCTTTAATTCTTATCCTAAATCTAAGCCACTGTTTTTTCACCTGATTGATAAACATTAGGATACTAAGGAAAAGCTGTCTAGATTCAAAAAAAGAAGAAGAGGAAGAAGAGGAAATCTGGAGCCTGCTTTTAGAAAGCTGAGATGCATTATTTCTGGTAAAAACAACCAAAGCAGCATCAATATCTTAATTCCAAGAATGCTTGCTTAAGTCCCTAACAGAAAACTCAACAAAGTATCTCTTGGAACCTTTAGGCAAATTAGATTTTTTTTCTTTTCTAAAAATGTAGCATAAAATTGTCTTGGCCAGGGCACACTTCATGACATACATGTTTTATGTTGACCTTCATAAAACAAGAACCTTCTAACAGGGAAAACAAAAATGTTTATCACATTCCTTCATTTGTCTGTTCATTCATTCACTCACTCACTAAGCCTAACATTCTGTATTCATTCTGAAATTAGATGTCCACAAATTGAAAGGATTAAGGCTGAAATCCAGATTGCTGTGAGCAGGGGAAATAAAAACTACTTCTGCCATGCACTCAGAATCAAAACAGACTATTAGGTATTTGCAAAATTAGCCATGTTCTTTCTCTTCTGCGGTTTGATTTTCCTCTGGAAAAACTCTCGTGTGAGCTGCTTACATGGGGAAAATAGTTGTTCCATATGTAGAAGCCCGTTTATGTATGCAAAGGAGCACTGCTGCATCGCAGCTTTAAATCATGAATGGCCTCTATTGAACTGCAATTTTTTTGTGTGGCTTTTAGTCTTCAGCGTTGCCTGAGCCATATATCCTTGATCATAATAATGACTACAAATAGCTAATGGAAGTAAATGGATGCAGAATTAAATCCTCAATTGCTACATAATACTTAAACTCTGAAACTTGAAATGAGGAGGGAGGATTATTGCCAGAATAGTATTTGTCAGACGGTTGCCACTTCATACATAATAAAAATATAACACAAACACACATTCAAACCTTAAATATCCAATCAGAAATATTTTCCTTATCAATCCCATTTAAGCTGCAGTTCATGTGAAAATCAAGTATTTAATACTCTCTAGCCTCTTTCAAGCCAAAACTATAAAATATGCAAAATTTGGCCTTGCTGTGCAGAATAAATACACTGATCTCAAAGAAGACACAAATCTCCTATGGCGAGGTTCTAAGACTCTTAAATTCCTTTACTTTCCAGTTTGGAATATCTATCACCCATTGCCATTCAGGACAAAGACAACAAAGAGCATAAAACAAAACCTTAACTCACTGAGTTCATAGGAAGCTAGGATCTCATTTCTGGAGCTTGTGATTTTTATCTGCAGCTATGCATTTCATATTACCTTTCTTTCTTCAAAAAGTATATCTTTTTTATTTGGTCAGGAAAATGGAAAGTACCTTTGGTATAAATCACTTGTCCTCTGCAGGTTTCTTTTATTCATGCTTCTTTGTACAGATGGAAATCTGATATTGATTGGCACTCTGATTTCTTTAGATGCTGTATCAATATGAAGAAAACAACAGAAGAAGCAATTAAACTTTCTGCATATCAGTTATTGTTGCATTCCACACAAGAACCCTACAGTAAATTCACATACAAAGATTTAATGTTATAAGTCTGGCTGCCATTTTGATAAATAGAATACACAAAACTGCTATCGCAGATAAGCTATCACGGACTATTTTTTTCCTGTCAGAGTAGCCACCTGCCTAATAGTTGCAGGCACAACACAAAGTATATCACTTTTGTTATCCCTGAGCATGCATGGGCACGCACACACACACACACACACACATAAATATCAGAAGGAGAGGAGGAGAGAGAGAGAGAGATCTTTAATGAATGTGTGATCTTTAAACAAATGGTGGTGCTTCAGAAGCTTTACAAATATAAATAATAATTATTTGGTTCTTTGTCACTTCTAAAACGGTAGAAATAGTCTCAATCTCTCAATTAGGACAGACAATTATGAATCATCAACAAAAAGAAAACATGCTTGCATAAAATTGGCATATACTAATTTATATGTATAGATTCAAATTCAGAAATAATTGCTGTTAAGTATGTTTTTAAAAATCCAATCAGTAGGGTGACAACTGTGACCACTGGACCTGTATGGCTGCTCAGTCTGCTATCCAGGGGCTAACTGCTAATTGGCAACTCAGACAACCTATTCTCTCCCTTCCTATGGTTCTTATCTTTAACTGGAACAGAATTCAAAGGACTTTCCTATGTAAAGTAGGGCAGAAGAAATCCCCAAACCTTTTGGTAGGCTACCTTTAGGCTTTGAGAAAGAATCCACAGAGAGAAGCATTCCAACCCTAGGGCCACATTTTTAAAAATATCCAGAATGGAAAGTGGGAGGATTTTCTAAAATATTTTATCTTTAACACATACCCTTTAACATATAACAGTGCAATTAAATGCACTTTATTAAGACTGTTCCATTGCATCCAAAATATCATTGTGGCTTAGATGAAGGGTAGTAATAAATTAAAATCTTTCTCCACTCCACAAAACCTGAACATACTTGAATTTAAACAACAAAGAAGCAACTAAAATATATGAGCACAATCCACTAGTACATTAAATACTGATGCTCCCTGTTCATTTCACATGGACAATTAAGCATAGTTTTAATCTACTGAAACTGACAAGATTCAAAAGAGCAGTGTATCTATCAGATTGCATCCCCTATTCCAACCATTCCTCAACATTAAATAATTAACACCTCCACTGTAGCAAAACAACATGTGAAACATGCCCTTGTTTCATAAAGTGAGTCTCTTTACATATTGAAAGTTGTGCACTGAAGTACAACAAGCAGAGTGACAAAACAAACAAAGAAAAGAATACTCACCTACTTTTCATCAACCATTCTGGCTTGATCAGATTTTGAACAGGACCTCAACAGGTTTAATGTTTCTGTAGGCTTTATGTAACAGTTTCTATCCAAGAACCTGCAGATAAAGCCTCTAGGATATGTTCTAATTTTAGTAGGAAAGAGTATGAAATAATTGTTAATTTGAGCGTATTAAATACACAATGCTTTAATTAGTTTTTTTAATGAACCTGCAGTCAGAAAGCACAATAAGCATGACATGACGATGTAAAATTCTGTCATTTGTTCCCAATGTTATACCCAACTACAAACATTTTTATTACCCTGAAAAGCATGTGGTATTAATTATTCAGATGGGAGTTTGTTTTCCTCTATGAACCAAGAAATCTTCATTTTACACATAAGTGATACCTTCACACATGCAATGATTTCAAAAATATTGTGGAAAACTGTAAAGTATTAAATCTGTTTTCTAGTTTCACAATTTACAGCAATTTTACATACATGTTCTTAAACCAAATCCTATGGAACATAATGACCCATTATTTCAAGACAAGAATAACAAGAACAAGGTTAAAAAATGAATGGCTGATGTCTTCCTGTGCTTTCTCTGGTCAAAAGGTAATAAACATTCTTCTCCATAGAAAAATATAGACACTTTTTTCTATTCTTTTTTAAAACTTCCAAAAGCTCAAAACAAGTAATGCTTTTCTGCATCTTATAGGCTTTATGTGCGTTTATAGGCATCACGTGCATTCAAAGTCACCAAACTCTCAATACTCACTTCAGTAAAAAGTAGGGAAGGGAGTTTAACACTGTTTTTGTAAACCAACATTAGCCGAGGAGCTATCATACTTTTAACAAGGAAAAAAAACAAAAACAGCTTGTTTTCAATCATGAATTGGATAGTCAACCATTTATCCTACTCGTTAAAACAAGGGGAGGCTGCATTCCTTTCCAAAGATACCATTTATTGAATGTATTTCTGCTATAATTGAGGTATGCTCACATTAGATGGGAGGGGAAGGATTATGAGGACTGCTCTCTTTATCTTTTGGAATGACCCTTCCCTGCAATTTGTTAGAAGGCTCAGGGGTATGATTTGTTGAAAACATATGGAATCCAAATGTGAGACTCGTAAATTTCATTCAACATCCCTGTACCTTTTCCTCATGATCTGAAAACTGTGAGCAATAACCAATCTACGTAGCCAGAGCAAACACATTTAAATCCCTGTGAATTCAAAGGCAGAGTTGAGTTTATGTTCAACCTTCATCCATTCCACTGAGCTTTGATAAGTACTCAACTTTGCCTGAACTGGTTCTTCTGAATAATAATACAGGACTCCCAAATGAAGTTTCAATTTACACTGGTAAGTCATGACTTTAGTGAACAAGTTCTTAGTTAACATCACACCCTGTTTGAACCAGGACAGTATGAACAAACAATGAAACTTCATGCATGTTACTGTGGCCAGTAGCCATCTCAAAGAGCCTTAATTAAAAAATGTGCTTTGGAAATTTAGAGTCAAAAGATGGCAAAGATAAGACTTTGGCATGGAAGACAGTAATGTTGAGGGGAATGTTTTAACAACAGCAGAACAGTTTTAATGAAGATAGCCCAATGAGATATTTCTGAACAGTTTGGGCCAAGGGAAGCCAATGATCAATATAATGCCACAAGAAGTCGCTTACTTATATCCAGGAGATAATAATGGGGGGTAAAAACACACCTCACTATTCACAGGCAGCTAGAGGGGACAGCAAGGGCCGGCCGCTATACCCATCAAGGGCCAAGTACAACATCACTCATGCTGCATTTGGATCAGGTATCACCAGTCTTGAGCCTTAGAGATCTCTACCAATGAGTGACTTAAGAATGGCTTAGTTATCACTCAACAGTGTTTTTTCAGGCAATCAAAGTGAATCTAGTGAGTCTAAGAAAGGAAGAATGACATCACAGCCACAGGCTCCTCCCTCTCCCTCTGCATATGCATTATAACTTTTGAAGAAAGCTGTTCACATACAGCTGTATTTTTGAGATGCAGACATGACAATGAATGCCCCTTTGTTTGTTACCTGAGTCTCAGATGACTAGCATTTTATTTATTTTATTTTAAATGAATAAATTAAATTGTATTTACCTCAAAAGAAAAAAAAAGCCTTGTCCTTTAGAAAAAAAATGGCACAACTTTTTTCCTAAAACACATTTTTCAGTTCTATGGATTCCTTACATTGATCCACTTAATTGACAGTTAACTGGCAGTCATCACTAATGTTACTGTGAATTGGTTTTAAATTTTCATTCCGCCCCCCTTTTTTTTCATTTTTGTTGCATTCATATAAAATTGTGTTAATTTATACACTTTCTCCCCATAGAGGGACTCAATGTGGCTTGCAACATGTTAAAATTAAACATCAACACAATACTTAGGAGCATTTTAAAACAAGTCTTTGAGTATCTTTTAAAGACTTGTTTAAATTGTCCAAGGTATTTTATTGACTTTACACGTGGTTTCATGTATGATATTGCTTTAATTTTAACATGTTGTAAGTCACCTTGTGTCCCATTATCGAGATAAAAGAGGTCAAATGGAATGTTCTGAACGGGCCCTGTGCCCGGCACCCACCAACCTGACTGACTGCAGTAGCAAGCCAGAGTTCAGGCCTCCGACTGTCTCGGGTCTGATTAGAACCCTATTGGTAGCTGCATCACCTACCCTATTGCAAAGCAAACACTACAGTCACACATTCTATATTGCTTCACATCACTCCAAATTACAATACTTTTCCAATGGAAGTAGTCCATGCTTTCTGTAATATGACCAATAATTAATCTACAGATTCAAATTTGCCTGATTGCCCAATGAGAATGCACCTTCAGAATGCAACTAGAGGGAATTCTTTTTCAGATTTTCCTCACATCAAACACTCCTTCCATATGGAACTCACGTTTGAAAGAATTAATGTATGTCTTATCCATGACGTGCCACTTATCTGTGAACAGGGAGGAGTTTTAATCTTCCTTCTTAACAGAGGATTCACACAAGCAGTCTCTCACCTGCATTCTCAAGCAGTTCTGCCCCCAGAGGAGTGGTATACCAAATGCTTCTTCTGGGTGTATAGATCATTTTGTTTTATGGTTAAAGAGCAATGGTAGATCTCCTATCTGAATAGGATCAAAGGGCTCAGTTCAGGTGGAAACATGTCTATGGTTCTCATTTATTTGTTATTCTAAAAGCATATTATTTTATATTACGCTGAATTTTCTGTTAGAAAATAATTATTGCAAATGGATATTTTGCTGAACTTGTCTTGCAGGTACACCTGGCATGGAGCATTCTACTTACTCCTGTGATGCCCCATAGTCCAGATGACACACATCCACCTTTGCTGACTACAGAAATTTATTTTCAGAATAAGAGGTCAGGCTGATAAACTGCGCATCCCCTCTAGCCACACACTACAATTCTATGAATTTAATTTTCAACTGATATCCATACCTCCTGATTTCAATGCTCTGGCAAAAGTCATCTGCCGTCTAATGCTTTACCCTTAAATATAAACAGATTCATTGCCACATCCTTGGACATAATAATATTGCTTTTTCAAAATTACTTATTTCAAAGTTTATGTTCTACATTCTTTCTACATTAAATCTATGATCTGGCTTGCAACAGTATCAATTGTACCAATAAATTTTCTAAATTTGCCCAAAATGCTGAACTGATCAGTTCTTATGGTTTTATCATATTTATGTTACTATCCACATCCTAGAATTCATTATCTCAATCCTACATTTTTTACTTCATAATTTAGCACTAAAACTGTGAGAGAAACATCACTACTCCTACCCACAAAAAAAGGTAGAAGACTTTATGGATAAATGATACTACATTCTAGTACAGTTATCATCCACAACAGCTGTGCAAATCCTATGATCAATCATTTTTGACTAACATTGTTAACCGGAGTAGAGACTCAGCATGATGTAGTGGTGTGAGTGCTAGACTATGGGCCTTTCTGCAATATACTGTTACAGTGCTATTATGCCACTTTCAACATCCTGTGGAATTCTGGGGTTTGTAGTTTACTGAGAATTCTAAATGCCCCTCCCTAAACTGCAAGCCCCAAGATTCTATAGGATGTTGAAAATTGAATAATAGCACTAATAGCAGTGTAGTGAGGAAATGGCCTATGATCCTGGAGGGTTTGAATCCCCACTCAGCCGCTGAAACCCACTGGATGAACTTGAGGAAGTCACACTCTCTCATCCTCAGAGGAAGGCAAAGGCAAACCCCTCTAATCAAACCTTGCCAACCTCAGCCCCAGAAAACCCCACAATAGCTTCACTTTAGGGTTGCCATAAATCAGAAACGACTTGAAGGAACACAACAACAAATTGTTAACTGGGCTTGGTTTGCCTGATACCCTCCCTAGAAAAGCTCCATCCCACCATATATAACTTGTAAATTAACACAAAAGATGTAGGTAAAATTCATTTTTGAAAGCTATTGAAAGATGATATGATGTACATCCTTAATCTTCTTAGTCTATTAATTAATTATGGTCTGCATATCATCTTTTACAAGTAATTATTTTAAATGGGACTATTGTGACAATATCAAAAAGCATATTAAAGTTGGACCATGGATGCTTGTACACAAACATCTAGTAAGAAATAAAGCTTATTGGGTGACCTTAAGCCAATCAACATTCCTAGTCTACTTTTCCAGGTTTTTGTAAGGTAAAAATGCCATATGATCACATATGACAGTCTCAACTCTTCAAAGGAAAGGTAGATTACAAACAGTAAAAGTAAACAGGCCATCAAAATGAGAAGGGATCTTGTTTTCTGCTTCCTTTAAGAGATTTGGCTGAAAATTGTTACGATCTTTTTTCTACCAAAGCAAGATTACTAAAGCTGCTTCAAAAAGACAGTAAAAGGTGCTCATCTTGACAACCTGAGTCCAGTCAAATGTTTGCTTCTCTGCCATAGCTCTATTTCTACTGCACAATTTATATTACATCAGGGAAAATTTCACCATTTCACCAGCACACACCTCAAGATCAGTTACATTGCCAGGTGGATCCCAAGTCATTGGAAATGATGAATCTGATCCTGTTTTAGTTCAAACCTTAAAAGAGCTATCCAGGGAGCTGAATCTATTTTGGGAATAGTGTGAAAAGCCTTGAATAGCTGTTTTTAGATTAAGATGCAGAGTGGATTCGTTACTGACATGGAAGTCACCGACTGCCACTAATTACTCCATCTACATGGAAGCAGGGTGAAACTACATCTCCAGAGCCACTGCTTCTTAAGACAGACACAACAGATAAAGCAACTCCCACCATGTCGCTACTTGGTATTGAACAAACATGTTTACATACCGTCTTAAAGAGTTGTCTATAACACAGATTCTGAACATGATACAAGGAAGGGGGTCTATGAAGTGAACCATCAGGCAACATCAGGTCTTCAACATGCAGCGCTCATTACCCTGGAAATGTTTCAGGCAGCAGCCACAATGAATCTCCTGAAGGGAAATGGAGGGAATTTGCTTTCTCATATCTTTCCCCTTTCCTTCTCAAACAGAGGGAGAATGTTGTCAAGTACAGCTAGACTAAAATTAGGCCAAATAGTATTCCTTTTCAGAACACTTGCTTGTTCTGCATTTCACTACAAATGTAACCAAGCTGATACTGAAATGTCATTTCAAAATTTTTCCCATTGATGTAAAATAGAAAATCAATATTCCTTGAATATTTGCCAAACATTGATTTTTTGGTCTCTGTACTCAATAACCAAAGATATTTCATCTCGGCATTTAATATCTGACAATATGGAACATCAGCCATGCAATATTAGATTGTATTTCATTAGCTGACATACAGTGGTACTTAGTCATTTCTAAGTATATGACACCAGGCATTCCATGGCATTTAGCATTTGACAATATCTGTAAGCTGATATTATGTGGGGCCTAGTATCACATATTACTCAATAGACAACATGCAGTGATACTTGGTATTTGCGAATATTTAATGTTCTGCAGCTTATAAGATCCCACATTTATACTTGCCAAAATATTAAAGAGATTTGATAAACCTAGAGTTCTAAAATTTTGAAGCTTTCAGGTAAAATACCAAATTCAAAATTTGAATTCAAATTCTTCACTAATATGAATATTTATTTCAACTCTACACCTGTCCATTTTGTAACTAGTGCTGTTCTTTGGGGTTACCATTCTGTTTAAGAGCTCTTAGTTAATCGACTCTAGAGATTTAAATGCTTGATTATAACTTGCTTCTAGTTTTGTAAGAGAAAAAAAATTATTGCTTTTTTTAAATTGGGGATGGGCAATTCCCAAGGACTGAGGGACTCTTAACACCTCTTAACTAGTTGCAGCCCCTGCCACTTACGAAATTTAGTGTTGGAGCTGGAAAAAAAGGGTATTTTAACAATTTCTGCTAAAACCAGGGAGCATGCACCTTATTTGGCAGACATTGCTTTCTTCAAGCCTCCAGCAGTTTTTCAGAACCATTTATGGGTACCCAAAAAGGGGGCACATTTTATATACTGTTTGTATTAAAGAGAAAGTATCTTGTGAAAGCAAAAAGAGTTGCAACTGGTAGGAAGGACCCTTGAGAGCCGTTGGATGGCTGCAAAAGATCCCCTGTATTGCCCAGGGTAGAATCTTGTGGCTCAAAGGCTACTTTTCCCCAATTCTGTTTTAGATGATGCATGTAAATATGAAGGCGGTATCATCTTGAAATACGTGGAAGATGACACTTTTAGCCATACAAAAAAATTGAGATCAATATAATCCAATAAATCAATTAGATGTTATGGTTTCAATTATCTGTTAAATAGCGAAGACAAAAGGTAACAACAAGGCAAGAAATACCAGCCACTATGACTGACTGAAAGCTGGCAATACCAGTTTGGGTTTGTTTTTTAATTTATTCCCTCAAAATGCTCTCTTCCTGTCAGCTCTAGAATTTTCAAGTTATTTCCTTAATCCATACCATATACTCTTGCCCCACTGCTATTTAAATGAATATGATCTGTAAATGGACCTTCCTTTTTTAAATTCCAAGCTCATGCTTCTGTTCCTGTAATGAACACAACATTATCCGTGTAATTCATGATTCCACAATGTGGAATCTACAAAACTCATGTTGACCATATCCTTAATTCTGGATTTAGCATTGACTTTGTGCTTTGTCTAGACAAGCATTCATCAGCTGGAATCCTGCTGGTGTCTTATACCTGCCTAAACTCCTCTCGGAAGTGGCTGGATATTCTTGCCTGATGCAGAATTGCTATATTCAGTTCAAGATTGTGGAAGTGGAGTTGTACGTGTGGTACCATTGCACATGGATGCACACTGTGTGAATGTACATGCCACACTGCACATTATGACACTGCACATTGTACATGGAGATGTGCGTGCATCTTTGTATGCAATGTTGCAATGCACTAACATGGCAGTAATGCACAACTGCTGTGAAACTCCATGAGCATAAAGATGCACTTCATCTTCCTAAGGTAAGATCTTGCCCAGCATTTAGAGAAACACTTTCTTATCACACATACAGTTCTAGAATGCAAAGCATCTCATGGTGGAGCTTCCACAGTCTACAAGAGAAATTTGGGGATGAATGGCTTGCAGCCTTGGCCCAAACATCAGATTGGATGAATATGTATGCCATCTTTTTTAAAGATGCTTTTCACTGTTTGCCTTTCACACATGCACTTTTCAGCCTGAAACGCTGTTTCAATGCAGAGAAAATAATGTGTGCTTCAGCTAAAGATGGGAACAGGGGAGGAATCCTGAACCAACAGCAGCACATTTGTAAGTTAAACACTACTAATCCATATCCTTTCAATAATGTATTACTATTTCAGTCCTCGTCCAGTACACAGAACTATTTAACCAGTGTCAAAGTACCGCTATTGCTCATGGAGTCTGAATGTCCAATTAGGTATGAAAGAAAATATAGTACATTACAAACTAATTGCCCAATCCTTCAAAGTCTTTTCTTTGCTGGATAACATTATCTCTATGTTATCTATGGCTATTGCTATCACTGATCACCATGCCCTCCTACTCCAATCCAAACATACACAGGCACGCACGCACGCACGTGCACACACACACAAAATACACAGACCTAGCCCCTAGTAGGAAAAACATTTCTGTCCATTAAGCAAAGCAAATGAGTTAGCTTGTACATGATCTTTTTTTTTTTTTCAGTTGATGGTTTGAAAAAGATTGATTTAGGAGGGGAAATGATTATAAAATTTTACTTTACAATCCTTTTTTTCCAGATAATAGATATTCATAATTAAAAGACTATGGAATTCATGTAAAGTTATCTGCTTAGCCAATCAGCATCACGCAAAGAATAAATACATGAAAATAAAGATGTGGGATTCACTCTTCCAATGATTGTCATTGAACATTAGTAAACATTCACAGTATGAAGTCTCTGTCAGAATTTCTCCAGCATATAAAGTAGTGCAAAAAAGCAATCCAGTCACTTTTCCACTGCATCCAGACCATGTGAAATGATTTTCTTACTTCATTTCTTCCATATATTACTTAACAAATGCTGCAAGATCTTCAAAAGACTGATACAAAAATAAACCATTTCTGGGGCTTGGTAGCATCTTCAACAATTGGACATCCATTGTTTCTTTCTTATATAAAAAAAATATTTAAGCATTTTAAGATTAAATTTGGACTTCCCATAAAGTTTCCTACAATAATCCTTAGCATTTGGAAATCAAAGACTATGGAATCCACTGAATTATGGTAGCTGTTTTAAAGCATTAACAAATGAATACATGGCTACTGAACTTCATTATTTCTTACATAGTAAATACCTTGAAATGCTAACTCTTTACCAGTGGGCAGTGAGTGAGGTGGACAGTTTAAATGCATCCTTCTTAAAAGTAAAATTATCTTCCTCATGTGCAAAACTCCTGCATTCTAGTAAAAATATAAACTTTGAAACTACTTCAGGTAAAGCCCCCTTCACAAGGTATATCACTTACTTGATATGTGATACAAATTTACTAATGCTTTGTAATTCATGTTTAACCAGCAAATGGCATATTTCTATATGCTTGTTTGGACTCCATTTTGCATATTTCATTTTTTTAACCAATGCACTCTTTAATGCATAAATAGGTTTGGGAACAGTCAAAATTAAACATCCGTTTCCACAGATTTTGCATTTACACAGTTTTGTTTTGCTGTTTCATTCCCATTTCCTGTGACCTGACTTTTTTTTTCCTTCACACAGAGAGACTCTTTAACTCCTTCCTCCATCTCCAAATATTCTGATTTGTCCTCTGTGGAAGAAGATGATGAACTTCGGAATTTCTTCAATATAGTTGGAAGGTACGGACAACTGACTGCATTTTGCGTCAGCTGGGTCTGTTCCTCATTCTCAGTCTCTCTGTGGTAAAAATAGTTAAAGTTGGAGACAATCACTGGCACTGGTAAAGCAATGGTCAACACACCCGCAATGGCACAGAGGGACCCGACTATCTTCCCACCCACAGTTATAGGTTTCATGTCCCCATAACCAACTGTAGTCATGGTCACAACAGCCCACCAAAAGGCATCCGGGATGCTTTGGAAATGGGTGGCAGCTTCATCAGCTTCTGCAAAATAAACAGCACTGGAAAACAAAATGACTCCAATAAACAGGAAGAAGATTAGGAGCCCCAGTTCCCTCATGCTGGCCCTGAGAGTGTGACCCAGGATCTGCAAACCCTTTGAATGTCTAGATAGCTTGAAGATGCGAAACACCCTGACGAGACGGATGATTCTCAAGATGGCAAAGGACATGGCCTGTTGACCATTACTGCCCTGCTGCTGGGCCAAGTCCGTGCCCAGGGTGATGAAGTAAGGCAAAATGGAAACAATGTCTATGATGTTCATGATGTTCTTGAAGAAAGCTGCTTTGCTGGGGCAAGCAAAGAAGCGCACTGTAAACTCAAAGGAGAACCAAATGATGCAAACGGTCTCAATAATGAAAAAGGGATCATTAAAGATGGTGTAACCCCCACTTTGCAGTAGGGTCTCATTAACATTCTCCAGGTTCTGGGTCAAAATGAGCTCCTTCTCATCTCTGAACTCTGGTAGCGTCTCAAGACAGAAAATGACAATGGAAATCAAAATGACCAAAACTGAGACGATGGCAATGATTCGGGCTGGGCTGGAGCTCTCGGGGTACTCAAAGAGCAGCCATACTTGTTTCTTGAATTCATTTTCAGGCAACACCTTGTCATCTTCTTCCTTGACAAACCCTTCATCTTCTCTGAACTTGAGCATGGCCTCCTCCCCAAGTTCATAGAATTTTACTTCCTCACTGAAAATGTCAAAGGGCACATTGACTGGCCTTTTCAGACGCCCACCAGACTGATAGTAGTATAAAATTGCATCAAAGCTGGGACGGTTCCTGTCAAAGAAATACTCATTCCGGAGTGGGTCAAAATACCTGCCCCGCTTTGCCGGATCACCCAGCAGCGTCTCAGGGAACTGAGCCAAGGTCTTCATCTGGGTTTCAAACCTCAGGCCAGACACATTGATGACAATCCGTTCACAGCACTCATACTCACTGTAGCGGACTGAGGTGTAGCCTCCAGGTGCAACACCATCCTCAGGAGGGTGGTCTGTAAATGAGAGCTCATCTTCACCATCTTCATCATTGTAGTAGAACTTCCGCTCCTCATCTTCCTCATCTTCTCCATCATCTTCCTCCTCCTCCTCTTCCTCCTCATCCTCCTCACTCAAGTCCTTGAGGATCTTTTCTTCAGAGCCACTGAGTGGCAGCAGCTCAGAGCAGGGGAAAGAGGAACCAAACTCCCTTCCACCAAGACAGTGACTCTTTTTCCTCCGTTGTTTTCTTCTTCTGCCATTTTGATGAAAGCCACTGCGAGATGCATTCCCGCCACAGGAAGATGAGGAAGCCCCACGATTCTGTTCCTGGTGGTAGTGATGATGTGGTCCTCCTCCTCCTCCAGAACCCGTTTCTACTGCTGCTGTTGCAGCTGCTACAGCTGCTGCTGCTGCTGCCCTAGACTGTGCTAGTCGCTCTCTTTCTCTGGCTCTTGCTTGGGCTGCATATCCATAAGGCATGTGGCTGTTGCACCCAGAGCTATCTGCGCTTACCATTGCAACCTCCATGTTGTATTTGTTTGTTTCAGAAGACCCAAGAAGAAAACGAGATGTCTGTTTATTCAACCATCATCATTGGGTGCTTTGCACGAGAATGACAAGACCACTGAAGTTTGGAAAGCCATTTTTTGGAAGAAATGGAGCCTCAGGCAAGCAGCAGACTTGTATTTTCACACTGTAGATTTCTCAGAGGCAAGAGTTCCATTTCTTAGTGTCCAGAAGGTTTTGACACAAAACTCCTCAAGGGTATGTATACAGGTACAGTACAGAATCTTCCAATGCAGCCAGGAAATATATCTGGATAGTGTCCTTTTATGTGTGAAAGCTCATTGCTTAGCATTTTCTTCAGTGGTTTGTGAAAAATCCATAGCTCTCTGTTCATGATTTTGAATGTTTTGCATCACGCAAGAGATGCACCTAAATCAGGAGGATGGGCAATTGTTTTTTTTTTCACATAAAAATGGACTTTAGTTATCAGCATAACCAAGTGCAAAACAGTCAGTATTCTTACAACAGCTTAGCAATGAGACTGCTGATGAATATCTTTAGAAAGTTGAAGGAACGTTCTGCTTTCACTTTGTTTACACAGTGAGGAGGTCTTAGCACACCCACTTCCACCAGTCTCTGAACAGCGTTTCAAACTGGGCAAAGCACTGGCCAGGTAAGCAACAACAATTTAGGGAAGAGAAGGTGGATGAGGAGGAGAGGGTTGAAAAACTGGCTCGTTGTTCCCCACTGGAGAGAAGGGAGTAGAACACCCTTTGGTTAGTCCTGTGCAGTAGAAGTGCTTAACTTGAGGCACATATAGGCAAACAAAAAAAATGGGAATGGGGGAAAAGATTGGTCATAATCCAGATTAAGGTATTTCACATCAAAGGCTCAAATTTGCCTACTTGTACTACTCATCATTCCCTATCACTGCACACCCACACACTGCATACACAATCTTTCTGTGTCTATGTGCATCTGTCTATATATAGAGTTAGAGGAATATGCAAGCATATACACACCCACATTTCATTTGGAGTTCTTTTATATCTAGGGATTGGATTTTGAATGCAAATCTAGACTGCAAAGTGCAGGTAGGTCTGCATTACATAATATATGTGGACATATACTTGCATATAACATAGATATGAATGCAGAATAGGTGTCATGAATATAACATAGCTAAGTACATAGCTTGCTATGGTCTATGTCTGCACAGACTGTTTCACACTGAGTACTTTTATTACTAAAGGGAGAATTTGTCTGTAAACCAATATTGCAGTGTGTAATTAGAGTGACATTATATTTGCAGGAATAATACAGCTGTGCCTGTACAATGTGATCATGGGTTGCCTAGATTGAGGCAGAAAATCCTTGTAGGTTAGCTGTCAACCCTGGCTGTAAACTAATGGATGTATAAATATAATCAAGAGAAAAACATGGACAAACGCCACCCAGAATCCTTTAGAACAAAGCACTGTCTTTAATACATTTATCAACATGATGATTCCAAGCTGCATCTTTAAAACTAAGGGGGAGGGGAGGGAAAATGCTCATACACTTTCTAAAATCAAGGTCTGCCTTTGGAAAGGATGACCAATTTTCTCGGGGGTAGCGGGGAGAAAAGAAACAGACAGCATGAGGCAGTATCACATAGAAGAGATTGTGTTGCATGAGGAATCAAGCAGCAGAGGCAACTGAGCTCCCACATGCGAACTACACACATTTTGCGTTTTAAAAAACATGCTTCAGAGACCATCTCCTTAAAAGAGCCACGGCTCGTATCTAACATAACCCCCTAAGCATCATGCGCGGGGAGGGGGGCGAGGAACATTCCTGTCTACTTACCGCTGTCGGCAGAGAAAAGGCAGCGTTTAGGATCTGCAGAGAGAGAGGGAGAGAGAGAGGGAGAGGGGGGAGGAGGAGGAGGAGGAAGACACGTTTTTTTTTTTCCGGAGCAACCTGTTTTCACAGGTGCGGCGCTCGGGAGGAGAAGAAAGACGGCCGGGCGTTTGAACCCCCTTCGCTTTTTGTGTGTGTGAGGGGCGGGCGGCCGAGGGGGTGAGCAACAGCTCCGGAGGCACCCCGAGTTGGCTTAGTCGGGAATTCGGCGCGCGCGCCCTCCCGCCCGGCGGCGGTCACTTCTTTTTTCCCGCTTTGAGCTCGAGACCATGGACCACCTCACCATTCACGAAGGGACGAAGAAATCCAGGCGGCTGTCTTGGGAAGAAACCGGGTGGGCGGTAAAAACGGGGGAAGCAAGGAAGCGCGAGGGAGGAGCGGGCGGGGGGATTCTGACGGAGAGGTGAAGGGCTCCGGCGCTGGCCCTCGCCAGGGGACCCCGCTCTCTCTTTCGCTCCCGGAGGTGGCGTTGCGGCCAGTCCCGCTCGCGCTGCTTTTTTTTTTTTCCCCTTCCCGGAGCCCGGCAGCCTCTCTCTCTCTCTCTCTCTCTCGCACGCGCGGCGCAATTGTTGCAAATCACCCGTTAAAAATAATCCCTCTCGCACCGTGGAGGCCGACTGTTGCTATTGACAAAAGGAGATGCTGCGCCGCCGCCGCCGCCGCCGCGCGCTGCCTGGTGGCGGTCCTCCTCCTCCTCCTCCTCTTTCCCGCCCTCCCCGGGGCTCCTCTGGCGCGCGCCTAGGCAGCCGCAGCCGCCCGCCGCTTTATTTTGGCCGGGGCGAGCCGTGGCTCGGGTTGGCCCAATGTAGGCACCCGAAGTCACCTGCTCGACGGGCGGCCGGGTCCACTTGTCGCTGCCGCCGCCGCTGCTGATGCGCCTCCTGTTCTTGTTGCGCACATTGTCGGCGTCGCCCTCCTTCCCCAACCCCTTTCCTCCTTTATCTACGGGCGGATTTTTGAGGGTGTTTTGGGGAGGGGGCAGGTACGGGGAGCGGCTTTCTCTTCCCCTCAGGACGCTCCCTTCTCGCCTCACGCGCCTACTGCGTATCAGTTAGTTCATACCTTCTTGCGGGAAGGCGAGTACTGTTGCGCGCGTGGGCAACCTCCCTCCTCCTCCTCCTCCTCCTCGCTTTTCTCTCTCTCCCTCTCTCTCCCCCTCCGTCCGCCTCCCCGCACACCTTCTTCTGGCTCCCCCCCCCCTTTGCAGGAGTCTCCTGCCCAATTCTCAGTTATGTTTATCCACTGAAGGACGAAACGGCTGAGCTAGGTCTGATTTATTCCCCAGGTTTTCTAGCGCTCGGTCGGCCCCTACTGGCCAGTAGTGCCCCTCGCATCGCGCATCCCCCCCCCCAACACACACACTTTTTCTCCCCAAGACCCCGACGCCAGCGCCGCCCTCGCTCCCTCCTGGTGTTCTTTCCTGTGGGTATCAATCTATTAATTCTTGAAAGAAATATCCCAAAACTAAATTATAGATCGCCTTTAATCTACCCAAAGGCTCAGACTTTAAAAAAAAAATCTGGATCACTGAAGTATCTGGCCGTTTCCGCACTCGCCTGTTATAGCGCGACGATTCCACTTTCAACATCCTCTGGCATCCTGGGGTTTGCAGTTTCGGGAGGGGCCGGCCGGCCCCTCCCGAAACTGCAAACCCCAGGATGCCAGAGGATGTTGAAAGTGGAATCGTCGCGCTATAACAGGCGAGTGCGGAAATGGCCTCTGTGTAGAAGAAGGCAGCAGAAAAGAAGGGAAAAGTTTTATGCGGGAAAGACAGACCTGCGGCTCTTTTTGTGTATTATTGGATAAGGAAAGGTGAGGCTTGCTGCTGTATACATTTGGATCAATCAGCTCGCTCCCCCCAGTCATTGGCAACCCACCCTCCATATGATAGGGATCATCTCACCACTGTCCAGAGGTGCCCACTCTCATTTGACCACTGCTATATCCAACGCTAGGGATCCTAAGAAGGGCAGTGGCTGCACAGATCACTGGAAGATTTTAGGGCAGTTTGCTCTGGAAATGTATGACAAGAATGAAAAAGATTGCTAGATTGGTCAATAAATTAGTTGATTTAAAACATTACTGTCCTCCTTCACAGGATCCCACCATCTTCATGGGCACATCTGCTGAGAACACAAGACATGGACTTCTCAGTGGCGGCTCCCAGGTTTTCGAACTCACTTCCCAGGGATGCTAGGATGGCTCCCTCCTCCCTTTTGTCCAGCAGCAAGTGATTTTTTTTTTCTATTCTGAGAGGCTTTTAGGAACGGACCGCAAGAGTTTCTTATAGACTTTTACCTTTTAAAAATACTCATTTTTTTGTGATTATAATTTTATGGATAGTTTAATTGTATTTTAACAAAAACTTTTTTGTATGCTTTTACTTCTGTATTAGTATTTAAAAACCTATATTGGCTTTAATTTTAATTTTTATAATAACAATAACAGCAATAACAACATATCCCAAGACAGTTCACAATGCAGATTTGAAAACAAGGGCCAAGCAAAGCAGATATACAAGGAACTAGTAACACTTTAAAATCAACTGATACAAGTTCACCAGAGGTTTTAAAAGGATCTAAGAAACATTTAAAATATCTGGGAGAATTGGAACATTTTTCCTTGCCTCCTGAAAAATAGCAAAAAGGGCCTTTACAGGATCTCTTAACACTGGGCAGGCTGATGTCGGAAATAACCTCACTTTCCATTCATATCTTTGTCTTTTCCCTTAATATACCTGAGTACTAAGCAGATCTGAAACCAGTACCTTGAAGTTGGCTCAGACATGAACCAATAACCAGCAAAGCCCTCGTACCAAGGGCTGATTTTTACACTAGAGGAGCAGCATGGTTGCCACTTCCCAACAGTTCCAACCTACAATACTCCTGGGCCTATAACCCCACTCGGGCATTGTGAAACATAGGTGAAATGAGCATGCAAGCAGAGAGAGCATGCTAGTCCTGCTTCCTCTCATCCAGTCCATTGCTTTCCTCACATGAACAGAAAATTTCTGAAGATTACCTCCTCAGTGCATGCACAAAAGAGAATACACTGTAGTGTTTCAGAACCTTTATATACACACATATACAATATATCAAGATGATGCTTTCCTTGATACTTCCCAGGAAACAGGTGCTGGAAATTAATTCCCTTATTCAAGTTCATAATTAGAAAGTCATTCCATTAAATCCTGGCCTCCAACCAACAAGGTCTAATGTCAGAAGGCAGAATACCTCACCAAGCCTAATATGCCTTTAAAAATAATCGAAATTGTGACACATCCTGACTAATGGCAACCCAAGAATGGCATGCAAATATTACTCAACTGCTCCATTTTGGGATTCTGCTGTCCGTAAATTGCATTGTGAATGATAAGTGGGGAGACAGGGAGAAAGAGAGAGAGAGCAAATTTTACTTCTCAGAATACTTCTGCTCCCTGAAGTATCCCAGTGGATGAGTGCCAATCACTGGTTAGTCACGCTGGGCATGATCCAGCTGTGCTTAACCTTTAACTTCTCATTGATTTCAGTTGGAAGTGAGCATTTAATTCAATGGGCTTAAATTTCTTTTGTTAAAATCAATGATATTTTATCTATAATACTGACTTCTTACTTGAGGGTGTTCTAAAGGTGATTTTATTATTACCATCATCGTTAGGCTCTGCTCTTGAAGAAAACAATGATGGTTTTGTTTAGCAGAAAAACCTCTAAAACAGTGTATCATGCAAAGAAAAGCTCATGAGTCTTGGAACCAAAGAGGTATCAACATTTGTATAAAAGTGATTAATGAGAGATGGGAGTCTACCTGCCATTTGTTTAAATTCTCTGCATCTTTCATTGGTCTATGTGCTCAAGCATTTTGCTTCCTTCTTACCTTCCCCCTTCTTCAAGAAATTAGTGTCTTTGTTCTTTTTCTCTGAGAAGGGAGCATCTCTGGGGCCCCAAATCCAATAATGGCTGCTAGTTTACACCTCCACATGAGAGCTAGGTTTTAGGGACTCTTGTAACCAAGCGTAGGTCAAGTTCTTATCTCCGTTCCTAAGAGGTATTTCCTAAGACAATAAACATAAGTTGTCTTTTTTTTGTCTTACAAGGGCATCCACAGTAATTACTCCTGTTTCTACTATAGGCTCCTGTTTGCACTATCCCTGCTATACTTTGCCAAATATAGGCCATTTCCACATTAGCCTGTTATAGCGTGATGATTCCACTTTCCACATCCTCTGGAATCCTGGGGTTTGCAGTTTTGGGAGGGGCCAGCCAGAAATGGCCATAGATACCAAATAGTCTGATGTTTGTTACTCTTATGATTGATCATAATGTAGAGGCATGAAAGCTGTGGTCCTCCAGACGTTGTTAGACTCCAACTTCCACAGGTCCAGACAGTGTGCACAATGTTCAGGGATAGTGGGAGCTGTAAACAAATCACAGTAGTAAGCAAACCCACTCAGCATACATGCACAGGTGTTCTAAAGCTGGGAAGTAAATACTATAATTGAATAAAACTAGATAAATAAGATGAAATCTGAATTTACAAATTAGTCAGCCACACATAACAATTAATTTAAAGGACAGTATTTTTTTTTTAAAGAAACATTTTAAAAACCTGTTGACTCGAGTTTAATGGCCTGGTAATTTTCCTATACAAATAATATAGATGTTTCTCATTATATTCAGTGGGGGTTTCTCTGAGTAGATATGTATTAGAGTTTCTAAGTTTTGTACCATTCCATCTAGAAAGAAAATCAGCATGCACTATCTTTCTAATCTATCTAAGCAAAAATCTATCAAACCTGTTTCTGTCAGACAGACAGCCATATAGCCTCGTAGGCATACAAATGGCAAATGTAATAGCACAAATATTCCCAAGTTGGAAAAAAATTACAGAATATTTAACCGCAGCCACAGCACAAAAGATGGTTATTTCCATACAAGGATGAAAAAAATAAATAAAGCACCAAAGCTGGCATGCTTAAATCAAAGATGCCCAGTGATAGACATGTTTGAGCATCCTGAGCCAGCCAAGGGGAAATGAGTAACTTTCTATCCAACTTCTCCAGCATTTCACTGATTCTAATGGTTTTTGTTCCTTTTGTTTTTATTTTGTGAGTAAGGAGAGGATAGGAGAGAAGCATGCATTTCTCCCTAATCATGAAGACAAGGGTTTGGATTCAAAGAACTGCATGTAGACACGCAAATGTGAATTCTACACATGCAATGGGGTTTTCTTGGCCCTATGTGCTGTAGCCTGTGAAACCTACCCCACAGTCAGTCTTCCTAAGGATCAGGGGACCATCTGAAATGTTGTTTGATATAATACAAGGAGTTGTACCTGAGACAGATCCACACACCCATCCTCTGCAACTGACTTGAATCCAAATTAGGCCAATTTGGATCCAAGGCATTAGTTGTAATCCCTCATTTTTTAAAAAAAATCTCTGGTTGCTCACAAAGGAAATCCTGTGTTTTTAACAAGAATCACAGTCTTTCAGTGCTTTCTTGCAGACGTGCAATGTAAGCTTTCTTGCTGGAAACCTGCAAGCATTTGTGTGTAGTTTCTTACTGCGCTGCAGTCCAAGGTTTACACACAAGAGTGGTCTTGTATAATATTTAGACTCTGGACTTAGTAGTCATATGGGAGGGGGCTGGCTCTAGCTAGTATGTATTATTATGTATTACTTCACCTATTTCCAAATGTAGTAAGCCCTTAAGTGTCTGGAGGGTACTCTCGTTTATTCTCTTGAAAGCAACATGGAGCTCTGCTTCTGAACCCCACTTTGATGGCACCACACCATATCAGCAATTGGACAGAAACTCACAACGGAATTCCAGGGACCTCCAGATCGGGCTAGGCAGGAGTCCTGCCTGAAATCCTGGGCAGCTTCTTCTTATCAGAGTTTAGATAGACCAATTGTCTAATTCAGTATAGGGCAGGATCGTATGTTCCCATATGCCTAAGGAGGGAGAAGATTGTAGTCATCTACAACCCTGTTAATATACATACTTTGTTGCTGTTTGTATGTGTGAGCTCAAATTCCAACCCTTCTATGAAGCTCACTGGTAACTGCTTGATGTTACCTCCTAGGACTACTGTATTGCCACACTGAAATGATGTTCTGAACTCTTTAGAGCAATGTTGGGATATAAAGGAAGTAAACAACAAATAACTTACTGCTGCTTGGAGAAGAGAAATGGGGAAAGAGTACCTGCAAATCAGAATGCTTTCTGCTTTGTTTCAGTCTATACAGAGGCAAGTTTTCCCTATTTTGTAGACTGTAGCTATACATGCAGAAAAGCAGTGGTGATCATCCAAATGCTAAAAGAGGAGTAGACCAAAGCTCACTAAGGCCCTTTTTGCACAGCATTTCTCATGCGAAAGGGCCTCTGGAGCCTTGTGCGATTGCGAGGACTGTTCCACATGACGTCCTCGCAATTGCACGACACTGCTGGGGCCAGCAGACACCGATCACGCAGTATATCATTTTCGGCTTCTTGCTGAAAATGATGCGCGATTGCACATCACTCCGGGGCCCCACATGCACTTACCTTGAGTGCGGAGCCTCCAGACATGCGGCCCTTGTGCCTCCTCCCCCAGTGCAGCCTTGGAAAGAACCTGGCTGCACTGCGGAAGGAAGAGGTGGAGCCCTCACGCTGCCTGCCGACCAGCATGTAGCTACTGCGGAGAAGCAGAGGGGATGAGAGTGCCTCTTGCAAGAGGCTGCTCACGTGGTCCCTGTGTGCCCACGCCAGAATCAGGCGAGCTGCGGAAAGGGCCTAAGAGTGACTCTACGTTACATCATTACAGCAGTCTGATACCACTTTAATTGCCATGTGCCCATTCTATGGAGTCCTGTATGCAGTATTTAGAATTTTATACTTACTCTTCAGAGTATCCCTGAATTATGAAACTAGAGCTCTCTAGCAAAGAATTCTAATTCCATAGGTTGGAACCATGGCAGTGAAAGTGGCAAAAAAACTGCTAGAACTGCATATACTCTAAATATCAGGGACACTAATGCAAAGGTCCTCAGTTCACCAATGCTGATCTGCAGAAGGCCATAGTGCAGAAGGAACCTGATAGCACCTGTAGTTTTTTCCTGCTTTTCCCCACTGCTGCCAGTGATTGAGAGACAGAGAAGACAATGAGAATGCCGAATTATAAAATGACTCACTTACAAGCTCTGGCCCTGTCTTCCAGCAGTTTATTCTGACCCACTGAACACTACTAAATGCATCTCACATGCATCTCTCATATCTCAGCATGCATCCCATGCAAAAGGGTTCCCCATCCATCTATATTGGGCACACATCCACAGTAGTAGATAAGGTGCTCTGTTTTCATTCTCCCAGTCCCAACTGGTCCATTTAACTGGAAAAAAAATGTCAGGGCAGAAGTAGTGCTGACTGTTCATGGGAGCCAGGGTATCCTAAAAGGGAAAATTAAGTTTTCCCAGTACACGTCAATTTGTTCTCTGAAGTTCTAGTGCCTTTGTTCCCCTGCACTGCTGAAGTGTATAAAGTGGTTGAACAAATAGGGCTTGCTGAAAATGAACTTTTCTATGGTTAGGAGGACATCTCTGAATAAGAATGTTTCCAGATAAATAGCTCCTAGTTTCATACGTCAAAATACATTGTGGAACTATCCTATCTTTCCCTCCTTCATAGATTTTCTTTTGTAAGAAGAAAATACAGAACAAGTGATGGGACAACACAGAAGGGTTGCAAAACAGAAGTTGCCAACACCTGGAGCCCCTGTAAAATTGTGTAAATGAACCTCACATATAAATGAACCTGGAAACATTCAAAGGCAGATGTCTTATACAATAGTGAAAAGGGGGGGGGGAAGTAATTGAAACAGAGACTTGAAGCCATACGAGTCCTCCATGATTCTGGAAATGGTGATTTACAAAAAGTTCTGTAACAGATTTGATAATTAATTGCTTTAGGGCTGGATGGTGAAACTTATGTGCATTCATTTAATCATCTTCCACGCTTTACTTTTGCTTCCCACACATTTTCTAGTAGCATTTTCTTTTTAATTAAGATAGCTGCATATTTGTAGACAGAAACAGTTTAGCTGACTACTGAAATGTACTTCAGTAAAAGAGATGTTTAAACTGACCCAGTGTTGACTGAGTCAGTTGCAGCAGGTGAGATCAAAGCCTGAAAGGTTGACAAATCCATAACTTGGAACAAACTGATAGGCATCTGCTTAACTATAATTAAATCATTTCCCCTAGTACCTTCAGTCTAGCAACACATTATGATGGTAATTTAATAAGAGATAGCATCACTCCTTTTGCAGTGTAACTATACCTTTTAGTTACTTTTATCACTACAGGAGAGAAGCCTCACTAAATGATGGGGCAAGAATGTCTCACACAGTTTGAATGGGGGATCATGCTGTGCTGCCGAATTTGAAACATGTGGATGGCTATTTTTTAAATAAAATCCCTGTTTTAATTACTTCTCAAAAATGGAAAAGTAAAGACTTACTTTTTAAAAAAATATTGGAGATTCCAGAAAGATTAAATGTTGCTGTTGGGTGCTATATTTCTTGCTTTCATTAAAAAAAAAGAAAGAAAGAAAAAGAAAGAAAGAAAGAAAGAAAGAAAGAAAGAAAGAAAGAAAGAAAGAAAGAGAAAGAAAGATAGATAGATAGATAACATATCTGTTGTCCTAGAGCATTTGGTGGCAACTCCCAGCACCAGACAAAATGTTTTATTCCCACCAATAAACTTTCTTTTTAAAAGTTTTTTAAAAATCCAAGGAATATCACAGAAAACAGGGGGGAGATTTGTATTGTTCAATATTTGTCACAAACACCACATTTCTACCTGGATGAGAGGAGGGAACAGAGCTAGTCTCTCACAATGCATTAAGATTTCTCCCTTTATGAGCCTGCCTGGGCCCTGAGATCATCAGGAGAGCCCCTTCTTTCTTCATCCCACCACTGTCCCAAGAACAGTTGGTGGGAACGCAAGAGAGGGCCTTCTTGGTGACTGCCCCTAGTCTTTGGAACTCCCTCACTAGGGCGGCTAGAACATTCCCACTCATTGTTGTCCTTACATCAGCAGCCAAAGACCTTTTTATTTCTGCAGGCTTTTAAAACAGAAGGCTTTAAAGAACGGATTAGGGGATCTGTATTGTTTAAGCTGAACTATTTTAATAGCTTTTATCTTTTTTTAAAAAAAAATGCTTTCTGTTCTATTAACTGGAGGTTTGAATTATTTTAATATTCATCTGCAGAAGGCCATAGTGCATAGTCAGTTTGTAATCACTTAGAAAGCAATGCGGTAATCACGAGAAGTCAACATGGATTTCTCAAAAATAAGTCATGCCAGACTAATCTTGTCTCTTTTTATGATAGAGTTACTAGCTTGATAGATGAAGGGAATGCTGTGGATGTAGCATATCTCGATTTCAGTAAGGCCTTTGACAAAGTCCCCCATGACATTCTTGCAAAGAAGCTAGTAAAATGTGGGCTGGACAGGGCTACTGTTAGTTGGATTTATAATTGGTTGACCAACCAAACCCAAAGGGTGATCATGAATGGCTGCTTTTCATCCTGGAGAGAAGTGACTAGTGGGGTGCCACAGGGTTCTGTCCTGGGCCAAGTGCTATTCAATATTTTTATCAATGACTTGGATGAAGGAATAGAGGGCATGCTCATCAAATTTGCAGATGACACCAAATTGGGAGGGGTTGCTAATACACCAGAGGACAGGATCAAAATTCAAAATGACCTGGATAGATTGGAGAGCTGGGCCAAGGCTAACAAAATGCAATTCAACAGAGAGAAGTGTAAGGTCCTAAACTTAGGTAGAAAAAAATGGAATACAGAAATATAGGATGGGGGACACGTGGCTGGATAGCAGCACATGTGAAAGGGATCTAGGAGTCTTCATAGACCACAAGCTGAACATGAGTCAGCAGTGTGATGCGGCAGCCAAGAAAGCCAATGCAATTCTCGGCTGCATCAATAGGAGTATGGTGTCTAGATCGAGGGAGGTACTGGTACCACTCTACTCTGCTTTGGTTAGACCTCATCTTGAATACTGTGTCCAATTCTGGGCACCCCAATTCAAGAAGGACATGGTCAAGCTGGAGCAAGTCCAGAGGAGGGCAACCAAAATGGTGAGGGGCCTGGAAGCCATGCCCTGCGAGGATAGACTTAGAGAGCTGGGTATGTTTAGCCTGCAGAAGAGAAGGTTAAGAGGGGACATGATAGCCATGTTTAAATATTTGAAGGGATGCCATGTAGAAGAAGGAGAGGGCTTGTTTTCTGCTGTTCCAGAGACCAGGACAAGGAGCAATGGATTCAAGCTGCAGGAAAGGAGATTCCACCTGAACCTCAGGAAGAACTTCCTGATGGTCAGGGCTGTCCGGCAGTGGAATGTGCTGCCTCAGAGTGTAGTGGAGTCTCCTTCTTTGGAGGTTTTTAAGCAGAGGGTAGATGGCCATCTGTCGGGAGTGCATGGCAGGGGGTTGGACTGGATGGCCCGTGTGGTCTCTTCCAACTCTACATTTCTATGATTCTATAATACTGTGGATAATTTAATTCTATTGTAATGTTCAGTTTTTGTATATTATCAGTAGTATTGTTCATTTAAATTGTAAGCGACGAGTCCCAATTTTGGGAGAAAAGGAGGATAAAGATTGTTGTTGTTGTTGTTGTTGTTCTGTTTTTTAAAAAAGAAGGCATGCCCATGCAAGCCTCATAACATCCAGAGCCAACAGGGAATGAAGACATTGAAGAAATATGAATAATTGGTCAATAGCTTACAGTGTTGTACAGCTTCCCTCCTCCTCCCTTCTCCTCTGTAAGTTTAACCGGGAGTAGAGAAACTCCAAATGGATGCTAAAGTGGTGTCACAGTAACCAGTAGCTTGCTTCCTCACTTACTTTCTCAAATAATAATGCATGATTCCAATGGAACCTCAGTTACCATGTTGCTGGTGCCCTCTAAAAGCTATTATGACAACAAAAAGCTATGCTTGAGAAAGCAATGTAACAACATTATAGACATTGTCACTGCTTTGCTGGCAAACTTTAATGAACACAATGGGAATTCTTTTGAGAGTCATAGATTCAGTACCTGACACCAAAGCACACATGCCCATCACATTATTGCACTGCCTCTCACCAGCAAAATGAAATAAGTCTGGTGAGCAAGATCTGTTAGCCATTGTGGATAGGAGAAGGGTGCAGGCATAGATGCTTCATGTTCCTCAGCATGACAACTTTGTTCAGCCTGAATTGAATTCCTGTGCTCCTATCAATATTTTGACGGTTTAGTTATAGCTGGCTTTTACAGTATTCATTTCCAGACTATTCAGCAGTCAAAGGTCAGTGTTGTTTCCCCTCCCCTTTTCAATCCTGCAAAGGCATCACTTTGCCTCAGAATGTGGAATTCAGTCAGGGCACTCATGGCAATAGAATTTATGAACTATTCACATTTCTATGGAAAGCATTTTCTGAAAGAAAGTAAGTAGCTTTGCATTTGAACATTTTGTACATTGCTATAGTTCAGGGAGTGAAAGCCAGCATAGTATAGTGGCTAAGCATTGGACTATGTCTGAAGACCAGTGTTCAAATTTTCAATTGGCCCTAGAAACCCACTGGGTAACCTTGAGCAAGTCACACTCTCAAAATGGTGAACAACTCAAACAAATGCCAGAGAGAGCCTGAGGATCTGGGAAATGGTGGGAGGCTACAGCAGGGTATGTACACACATCAAGAGAGTGTTCAGGGTGCAAGATTTGCTTTTAGATTTTTAAAAAATATTTTCAAGCCTTGTTTGGTTGAATCTGAGGATGCAGAATCTTTGGATACAGATGGCCAACTGTATTGCAAATGCCAAACTGTGGTCTTCTCTAATGTGACCAATAGGAGACTTTTCTCTCTTAGGTTTATAGCAGAAGTGTGTTGAAGGAAAAGGCTGTGGGATTTTTAAAAGGTTCATGGTTAGGGAAAGCATGGAATTAAATTTGCTCTCCCCATGTCTGCAGGCTTGTTGAAATTCCTCTCCAAAGCTTTTTTTTTTTAAATACCCCTGCTGTTTTGAAAAACCTATATAACATGGGCCCCTTTCGCATGGCATTTTCCATGCGAAAGGGTGCCTGGAGCATCGCGTGATTGTGAGGACCGATCTGCATGTCACACTCACAATTGCGTGATGCTCCAGGGGCTGGCAGGAGCCGATCGCACCACCTTTTCATTTTCAGCTAGAAGCCAAAAATGGTGCACGATCGTGCATTGCTCCCAGAGCCTGCATGCACTTACCTGGTGTGCAGAGCCTCCGGGGCCGCGCCGGTCGTGCTTCCTGCCCCAGTGCAGCCTGGGAAGGTCCCAGGCTGCACTGCGGAAGGAAGAGGCAGGGCTCTCGCACGAGCAGGCAGCTTGTGCGGAGCTGAAGCAGCAGGGATGCGAGAGCTCTCGCCAGAGGCTGCTCACACAATCCCCACATCCCAGTGCCAGAAGAAGGTAAGGTGCAGAAAGGGCCATGGAGTGTAGTTTGTCCCTCAGATGAATGTCAAGCACTCAAAAGCTGTCGTGGTTGAAAACAGAACCAGCATAGCTTTGAAAAATCAAAGAGGCGGTCCAACTTTGCATTTGATCAAAAGAAGCAAGAAGGAAACTGTTCGGGACACTGTTACTCCTCAAAGAGGTTGTTCCTTAAAACCCATCTGACTTTCTGAGGTGACATAAAAATAGATTTAGAAGAATTAGGAGTTTATTAAAATAGCCTGAATTGAAAACATTATTAACAATTACACAGAAAGCAAAATAGGCATTTGTAGCAAATTTGCACTTTAATCCTAATCCTGTTAAACAATGTAATTATGTCAATGACAGTTTCTGACTGATGGCTGAAATTATATGTGCCAAATCTCTTTTATACACAGTGATTCTCAATTATGGGTGCTAAGCTTGTAAAAAGGCTAAAATCATGTTAATACACAAGGCTGGCTCCAATTCTGAGCCAGTAAATATTAACTTTGGCAATAGATTTTAAAAAATCTCATGGCACAACTATGTTGGCTTCTGTTAGTTTTCTACCTACACTGTGCTAAGCTAACCTAAGGTATCAAATCCAAACATATAATGACAGAGGCACAGGTATTCATGGATACCCATAACTCTGAATGTTTCACCAAAATTCTGGCTCTAATAAAAATCATGTAATTCAAATGTACATTCAGCAGCCGAAACACACTATTGGCTAGCAACAGGGCCAGCCCTACCATTGAGCAAAGAGAGGCAGCTACCTGAAACAATAGATACTGAGAAGGAAGGATGCAGCAGCAAGAGGGATGCAAGCCATAGGGCCCAGTCTGCATTCCCTAACTACCATGCTGCTCTCAGGTACAGTAGAAGATCACATCCATCAAAGCATCACATCCATCACCACTGCTGAAAAAAGATTCAGCTGCCAGTGCAGTCAGCTTCCATATATGACATGGGAGGAGGACTCGTCTTGTCCTGTGCCTCATGCAGCAAAACATCTTGGATGGACCCTGACTAGCAGAAAGCTTTCTTTGCTGCCATAGTGTTAGTAGTTTAAGCATTGAACTACAGCTCTGGAGACTAAGGTTTGAATCCCTGGTGAGACATGGAAACTCCTTGAGTGACCTTGGCCAAGCCACACCCTCTCAGCCTCAAGAAGAAGGCAAAAAGAAACCTCATCTTAACAAATCTTCCCAAGAAAACCCTGTGATAGGTTCATAAATGACTTGAAGGCACACATTAGATGTGTTCCTGGGAATTACTTCCTTGACAGAAACTTTGGTACCACAGGCAGGAATAACATGGAAAGAATAGGGATAGGTTCTGTACCACACACAGAAAACACAAACACACAGAAAAAAGAAAGAAAGAAAGAAAGAAAGAAAGAAAGAAAGAAAGAAAGAAAGAACAGTAGTTCAATAATTCTGAGCAGACTTTTTACCCAGAACTAACAATATGCCTGTGTGAAATGAAACAATCAAGTCGTATAAGCCTTGCATAAGCAAACAAAGATGTCTTCATAATTCTAGAGATCACTTGAAAGCTTCTTCCAAAATGCATCCAGGGACAGTTTTTTCTTTCACCAGATTCTATGTTTCTTACATTTTTTTTCTCTTGGTGGCCAGACATATAGATCTATCCTTTTTTTAAAAAACAACAACAACATACTGGTAGGAATTGGTAAAGTGGGCTTATCTAGTTTTCGCCTCTTGTATTTCATGCTTGCTCAGCAAGTGATTCTTAGAGTGCTGCTGTTTGCCCCCCTTGTTGTAGGCAGGCACACGTAGCTACAGTAGGTTTGCCTTTTTTTTTCTCCCCAGCTTATGCTTCATTGCATTGTTTACTACAGAAACAATGCTGCAAGCTGATAATGAAAATCTATGTTTCTCCAGTTCTCTTTTACTCTGCTCCCAATGACAATCCTGCTTTTAAAAAAAAAACTTGAGCTAGACAGAGGTTAAGGGGGGAGGGGAGAAAGAGGGCAGGCATAAAAAGATTTTGTAAAAAAAGACATTTCTTTGTTAGAGGCTTTGTTAACTGAAGTACGCAATATTACTGCAATGCATTTGCTTCCTTCATTTCCTCTAAGAACAACATCAGGGCAATGTATGGGTTGTCTTATTGTATGTTTGTAACAATTTCCGGGAGGAAAGTTGGGTTGAGAGATAATGACTTGCTCAAGATGATTGGGTGTCTAGAGATGTGGAAAACAGCAGAATTTATAGTCATGGGTTTCAGCCCCATACCAAAACACTCCTGGTTCTGAATACTCTATTAATTTGTTTTATTATTTCACTTTATTTTATGTTGTTGTTGTGTATAGCCGTCCCACTCCAGAAGTACTCTGGTTGCCTGACAAACATATATAATATGAAAATACAGCATAAAACTGTTAAGATATTTTTAAAATACAGAGAATTTTAAAATTTTAAACTTTGGTGCTCTTTAGTTCTCCTCTGTAAAGATCTAGGGGGATAGAAAAATTGTCACCTGATGCTGAAAATAATAATAATAATAATAATAATAACAACAACAACTACTACTACTACTACTACTACTACTACTACTACTACTACTACTACTACTATTTCAGGGCTCCCCAATATCATTCAGATGGTGCCAGATGAGCCTATCTGGGGAGGCTATACACAACCAGATTGCCATCTCTGACAAAGTTTTTCCCCCATTGGCTACCTGCCTGAGTGACAAGGGCACACCCTCTAAAGAAAATCTTAAATATTCTGGTAGAAGAAGGCAAACTGCAAAGTGACCTGGTCCCCAGCTGTTTAGGGCTTTAAAGTTTAAAGTGAGGAATTTTAAATTGGGCCCAGCAGTGGACTGGGAGCCAGCGCAGCTGACAGAGCAAGGTATGATGTGTTAAAATTATCCATTCCCTGCTGATAGTTTCGTAGCCCTTTTCTGCAGCAACTGCACTTTCCAAACTGCTTTTAATGGCAGACCCACATACATCACATTGCAATAGTCTAAATGGGAAGCTAGTACTTCAGCAAACAGAGATTATCACAAGAAACTGTGTGACTGTTCTTCAGGAAATCTCAGCTACCATGGGGGGAAACCTAATAAGACTTAGGCAGGTAAGAAGAGGATGCTCAAATGCTGCAGTGAATGGGGAATCAAGATTTTCCATTAGAATATGCTTTTGACAAAGTGTGCTTGTTGGTATGCGAGTGTGTGGGCATGCTTGGAAGATAAAGCAATGTTTGTAAGCTGATAGGACATCAAGGGAAAAAACGCTTAAAGACCACACTAGATGGAGATATGATAATCCACTGATCTAACCTGTTAATACTTATCTTGTGTGTCTCTAAGTTCTTTGAGGACCACAGTTTCATACACTCCACAACTTCAGATGGAAAAGGGCACAACAACATTAAATCTCAGGCATCCAGAGGGCATTAGGTTAGATTGTAAGTGTCTTGTAAGACAGGCTTTTACATGTACAAGGCCATTGGCTACTGTAAACAGTTTCAAAGTGTCAGCAAGACCATGACTATCAAGCCACTCCCGCGTCGTGATACATGGTTCATGATCTGGTTTTATTTTGGAGGGTCATCTGCTTTGCCAAGTGCTTTGAGGACAGCTTGATTCACATGATAACTAGGAGAGTGAACACATTTCCTTTTAGCAGGTTGTGTGCATTTCAGACTTCTCGCAGTAAGACATGTGAACTTGAAGTGACATATCTTACTGCGGGGACTATGTAAACCCTCATTTTGCACACGTGTGAGGATTTATACACCACACTTTCTCATAAAAGCTCAAGGCATCTAACAATCTGCATAAAAACACAGTTAAAATTACAAATTTCAAATATCTAAGGTCAAAAATTAAAATGTCTGCCATGCTACAAGAGCAATACAAACAAGAAGCAGTAAAATATTTCCTAAACACTTGCTTATGCCCTGAACATATATACAAATTAGCTACAATTTTAAGTTGTACCTGAAATAAAAATGTGGGAAACAAACAGATCTCTGATGGAAAAGTTCCATAAGTATGGTGCCACCATTGCGAAAGCCCTACCATATGTGGCAGCCACATTATTTTGAAGCAATTCTGTTAAATTGGGGGTAGAAAAGAGGTCCCTGGATCCCATTTTTGCAGTCCCTGAAGCCCCCTGTCCAAATCCTCTGGAGCACTCTGAACCCCTGCAAAGAATATTTAAATTTTTGGTGTGAGTTTTTTTGGGAGGGGGAAAAAACTGCCCCAAAATCACACCCAAGCCTCTCATGCATGAACACATGCAAAAACATCCTCCCCAATACCCTAAAAAATGCCACAGAACTTCCACCTCCTCTCCAATACCTTATTTTCCTTCCATTTCTCCTTTAAAATGATAACAGGAAGTGCTGTCATACCACTTCTAGTTCCTATTTTGAAGGATTAATGGAGGGAAAACAAGGCATTTTGGCATGCACCATAGAGGGGCCAGCCCATAGGAGGTATTCACTGTGGAAAACTGTCCGTCTGTTCCCACATGATTGCCCACCCCTCTTTCAGGTCCTATGTGGGTTGGTACTGGATCAGGTAGTCCTTTAAATGCCTAGTTTATGAACTATGTAGAGCTTTGGTCTAGATGAGCACCTAGTAGCACTGAGCCTAGAAACCAGGTGAAACCTGGCCAACTAGATTGTATGGCAACCCTGAATATGTAGTGATTGATTATTTTTTTTTTATTAAACTGTTCATCTGCACTGAGTCAAAGCTGATCTGTGTTTCCTATTATGACCCTTTCTTCATTGTCACTAACCTATAGCTAAAAGACAATACAGGAATGGATCTGTGGCATCCCCTCTGTGTTCCACTTCAGCAGAGTTTCATCCTGCACCATCTCTCTCCCAGCTATGGTACTAACTCAATAAAAGGAAGAGCTAATGGAGACATTCCCTTTTGAAATTGCCACAGGATTAAATTTGCAAGTTGTACGCTTTTACCAAAGTGCAAGACAATGAAGGGAAAGACCAGAGTTGTAGCTCAAGCTAATATTTTCTCTCTCTCCCTCTTTTTTTCCCCACAACAGCCAGAGACCCTTGAAGTAAAGGAATTCTTCAGGACTGAACCATAGAGAATAGTCTGAGGTAAGTCAAGAGACAGAAGTTGCAAAATAAGCCAAAACCAAGTTGGGACCTAACACTAAGCGAGGACTGAATGACAAACCAAAAGGAAGGGTTAAGGAAAAAGCCAGAACTCAGAACCAAGGAAGTAGAAGGAGGCAAAAACATACCAGTGCTGAGAAAGACTATGTTACTCAGACAAAGTTTTGGCAGAACAGGGAGTCCTTTGTACTTCTTCCTTCCCAGCAGAATATAGCAGACAAACTCTGTGGGTCAATTCAGTCAATTCAGCTTGTAGGAATGCTTCACTAAGCAACTGCCACCTGCAGTTTTGCGGTTCTCCAGATGAGGAATTTACAGATAGCTCCCAAAAGGTCCCTTTGAGACAAAGCCTGGTTGCATGTTTCAGCATGAGTTCTGTGAAACCGAGGACCAGCTCAAGACATTTTTCTGTCCCTTTCCTACAGGCAGGAGCAAAACTAGACTTGCTGTCTGTTGGCTGGTTTGGTTTTATGTTCCATCTTTTTTCCCCAGCATTGGGGCGCAAGACACCTTACAAAAGTAAAACAAATACAATATAAATAAAACATACAAAAAGATTGTCATCAAAATGTCACATAATTATAACCCACGACAACAATTTAAAACAGGTATTAAAAAGAAAAAAGATAAAAAGCAGAACAACACGCTATTAAAAGTCCTTTCTTTAAAAACAAAAACTGATTCTCAAAAGCCAGTCAGGTTTGGGTTTTTTTTTAAGTCATTGCCTGCCAATAGAAGATCAAGAAAGAGAGAGCCAGTCTAGCTGTTCTAGAAGGGGTGTTCCAGTACATAAGAAAAACCACAGAAAGGGGCATCTCTTGCCCATCAAACATCTCTGTGAGGGTGATGGGACTGAAAGAAAGGCCTTTCCTGAAGACCCCAGGCAGCCTCATGGGGAGAATATGGTCCTTTCACTGAATTTTATTGTAGCTCTGATTGTTGTGTTGTTATTGCTGTTGTGCGCCTTCAAGTCATCTGATGGCAACCCCAAGGCAAAGTTATCACATGGATTTATTCAGAGAGAGTTTCATTGTCTTCCTCTTGGTGGAGAAATTATGACCTGCCCAAAATCACCCCCTGGCTGAGCAGTGATTCAGACCTAGTTCAACACTCAAAACACTGCAGCACATTGGCTCTCTCTAACTCTGGTACTGAAACAATGTCCTCTGACACACCTGACGGCAGCAGGTTGGTTTGGGGGTGAAACCCCAAAGGCACCAGATCCCATCTGATACTGGAAGCTAAGCATTGTCAGCCCTAGTCCATAATTGGATGAGTGACCACCAGTGAATACCAGGTGCCGTAGGCTTTACTGCAGAGGAAGGAACTGGCAAAAAACACTTTTGAGGATTCCTTGTCTAGGAAAACCCTATGAAAATTTATAGGGCCACCATAAGTCAACAGATGACTTGACAGCACACACACATACACACAAACATAGGTGAGGTCTCAAACAAAGGGGAAAGGTCAAAGAACTCAGGCAGACTGACTGAGTGGGGTGTGCATAGCTGCATCTAAAATTTGTGACCTAAGGTGGTTTCCTTCTTCTGGCTAATATTTAGGCTGGTACAGGAAAAAACACTGAAGCATTTTTTCAGAGTTAAACTTGGAAACATTCCCTGCTGAAGTCACCCTTTCAGATTATAACTGAATGTAATGAATGAATATAAAGGAGAGAAAGAAAGCAGAAGACTCCACCCCATCCTGGCCTGTCATTCGATTGGTTGCTCAAATGGACATTAGATATACACAGACTGAACGTGCATAGGGTATGTAATTGCAGCTACATGGTTCTTGACCTCAAGAAAAGAACCTATGTGCATGGTTGGTATGTACATGCATTCTCAAACAGTCACCTCCTGAACTCAGAGCTTTCCATCATAATCTTGTTTTGCCTTCTGTGCACACTTCTATTCTCTGTATGCAGGTTATACCCTTATACAGATATCTAAAAGTGCCTATACATGTTAACGGCATATATAATTATCTATATTTAGTATAGGAATATTTTTCTGTCCTGATATTCTTGGACTTCAACCTCCAGAATCCCCAGCAGCATGACCATTGGAATGGGTTGATGAGAGTTGTAGACAGAAAAATCTTTATAGTCCATGATTCCTCACCTTATTTGGCACTTGGAACCATCCACAGACTATTATTAGGGGTACAAATTGACATATAAAATAATCATAAATAAGAAAACACACCACAGAAATTACACTAGAACTGATTTCCTGCCATTTTAGTATTTCATTGAGTACACTGCCTCTCACTGCTATTGTGTCGCAGCTTGGCAAGGTTACATTTTTTATCTACAAGTCACAAAATTCTCCAGGCATCATGGCCAGTGAGCATAGTGACTGGGAGATTCTGATACTTTGGTCTAAAAAGATAACCTTGTTACACTCCATATATCAGGTCAGTACAATAGGGACCTGCCAAGCCAAATTCTTCTCACCAGCAATGAGTATGTTAGCAAATTAAACACCTATTAAACCTCCTGCTTTGCTGCTTGAGTAGAACTTGAAAAATGGTCTGTGCTTGTGGGTGTATATGTCACTGACTATAACTGCACTCCAGGACTAATTTGAGGGGTCACAGGTTGTGCAAGCCTTAGCGAGGGTCATTCTGTTGTAATTGTCATAAGTCAGAGCTCCCCATATAAGAATGTTTGACATAAATTGAATTTACTGTCAGAATGTAACAGTGTTATTTTTGTTTTTATCATTCTTGTATTTAAATAGTGCCACTACTTATTTAAAGGTGATGCAAACACACCTTGCACCTGAAAAGAAGATAGTGAATTATAACAGTCCCTAAATCCAGAAGGATGTATTTTTAGCATCCTTAACCAGCTCCTGAGAAAGCTCTGCACTACATAAGCTCTATTTTCACCTTACCAATAGGCTCTAATATTATCTGGCACGTTGCTCTACTGCTGAGTAGAGAATTTTAATCCTTTTTTTTCCCTTCTAGTTTGAGCAGTTTGCTTCTGTGAACCAATAAGCAGAATGCCGAGCATCCAATGGGCTGGTTGGATACAAAGATACCTGCTTTCTATTTTTATCTGCAATGTTCAAAATACTAGAGGTTTGGCAGCTCTTATTCTTCCTTTGTCATTTCTGCGTATGAATGGCTTCTTGAGAAATATGTTGCCTACTCTTTGCCATTGGTTCTGTTTAAAACGAACATCTTGATAATGTGCTATCAAATAAACTGTAAGGATCCATGAAGGGACTGTTCTGCTGGTGCTGCCTCAGACCTATTTATGTTATGGTAGCAGCAGTGTGTGCCAACCATATGCACCACATCAACACAGCACTACAGGGGCTGCTGTTCCAGTAACAACAATAATCTCCAATCAATAGCTCTAATTCTTGTGCAGCAACGAACAGAAAGGGAGGAGGGAATGGCAAATATTCAGCAGGACTCAGTCTAGAGATATTCCAGTCCAAAAGTTGTTTGGTCACTATGGATTCATCTATTTTCGTGCAACACGGGAGCCTGTTCATACCACACGCTTACAGCACTGTGATCTCATTTCAACTGCCAATGATACCATTCCATTGCAACTTAGGGAGGGTTACTTACAGTCCTCTGCCAGAGAGCTCTAGTCCTTCAACAAACTACAGATCCTATGATTCCATAGGCAGTAGCTAGAGCAGTTAAAGTAGAATCATAGTGCTGTAATTATGCAGTGTGACAGGGCCCTGGATGTTTTGTGCCCTCTGCCAGAAAGAAAATAGTAGGGTTGAAGTTAAAATGCAGCACAAAATGAGATAGTTCCCCGTTTCTTTATTTGCCTGCCAGTTTCTCCAAAACTGGTAATCCATCAGATCCCATGGTATCCGGACTCATGATATGAGAAATATTCCTATCTATCTGGAACGTTCTCACTCTAAAATTCTCTCCGAAGGTACAGGAGAAAGAGTGAGAAGGTATTTGGAGAGATGGAATATGAAGATGGAGTTTCATCCCATGTATTTTCATCAACAGCAGCATGGACTAGGGGGTGGGTGTTAAAATGGTAGGACAGGACAGTTTTCTCAATTTCCCTTTCTTCTCACAGGTTATCACAGCTACTTCCCATGCTCTTCTAGAGAGTGTTCAAATCCTCTGGAGCAGATTTTTGAGGGCCACCAGGCTCTACAACGGAAAAAAGGAATTAGAAAAGAAACACTCTTACCTTGTCTTCCATTAATAAAAGCATACATAGAATAAAAGCTATTCCAAGAACAGAAGGGCACAGCTGGACTTATTTCCTAGTATCCACATCCTACATAGTTTGCTTGAATCCCTATGGAGGGAGCCTTCCCCATTCATTTAAATCAACAGGTACTGTCACTGGTGCCAAGCGGCAGAGGGGATACTTTAGGATCTTGTGTTCTATGCTACTGAGCACTTGCCCCTTTCAAGTGAACCACACTCCATACAAAAACTGCTGTGCTATAAAGATGATTAGATTAGATTGTTAGATGATACATGAAAGATGCATCTATATCCAAATAGATCCAGATCTTCATATTATTTATTTCTATCAATCTAATGTATCTATGTAGTAAACAGAGGTATAATTTCTTCCCTTCTTAACAGATTTGATTCGGGATAGGCATTTTATTGTTAGATCTCTTAATAAGAATACTGAGTGGGTTGCTTAATGGTTATATTATGGGGTTTTTGGACTGATATAGATTATTAAACTTTTGATATGCCTTGAACAAAGTATGAATAAACTGGCAAACTACTGGTGTTATATTATCTAACTGATGTACTTTGGTGATTGTGGTTAATGATTTATTACTGTCAGTTTATTTTTTGTGAATTGTTTTTGGCATGATTTATTTGTGGGAAGTGCAGTGTATAAATACACATGTTATGACTATGGCTGTTGTGACTTGGTTAGCTGCAAATACAGGGGCCCACTGAATACATCTGTGAACAGTGAATAAAAACATGGATAAATCGCATGGCTCTAATAGATCCACTGTACTTGAGACTAACAATAGGATTCAATCCCATATTATAAATATAGTTGAGCTTATCATTTAATCAAAAAGGGGAAAGCAAAGTTGAGGATGCAATGCAACTGTGGTAAAAGCAGCAATAGGAAAACCAAGATGAAAAGTGGTGAAATTGCTTTACAACATGATATTAGTAACATGTATCAATGGCAGTTGATACACACATACACACACATTATTGTAACTGAGGCAGCTTGCAAACTGGTGGCTAAAATGAGATTTGAGCCAAATGCTTAGCATTTCAAAGCTGAAGGAAGAGAAGGTGAAGATAAGGTGAGAAATTAACAGTGATCTAGAACCAATGGACTCATTGAATCAATGCAAAAATACATAACCTGTGAGTGACCATGTTCCCACTGACTCAACAAGTCTCTTGTAGTTGGGACTATCAACTGGATTTAGGCCAGTGTGTGTTCACTGCAATCATTCAAACTTAGAAAATTATGTTTTGAAATCAGATAAAACAAAATCCCACTGAACAATCTGTTCCCTGCTTTATTAGTTATGCTCTAGATCAGCTGGATTCTCAAAGGTAATAGACCAAGAGTCTTCTCATGCCTTTCTTTTAATAATAATAACAACAATAATAATAATAAAGAAGGAGGAGGGGGAGGAACAAAATCATGGTTGGCATGGTCTCTATGTCCATAATTTTCAGGAACTTCTTTCCTTTTTTTTTTTTTTTAATCTTTTGAATCCAAAATGTTCCCTCTTCCATCTTCAGTCTGTTGTTTTTCTGCTTGGGAGCAAGTCAACAAAATGCAGAGCTAGAGAATATTGCAATCTGAAGTAATACAAAATGGTATGAAGCTCTCAGGCTTATCATTGCAATTCTAAGAATGTAGGGGATTTCCATTAATATCATCTCCAGCAGACTAGAGGCATGTGAACTTGACAGATTTCAAAGTATCTGCCAGGGGTTTATTACAAATAGGATAAGATGAAAGATCACCCCTAGTTATGGGTTTTGTATAAAGTGTCAGTAATGATATACGCATTCTGTCCTCATGTGGAGGGAGGGAAGGAGGAAGAGAGGGAGGGAAGGAAATTCTCTTCCTAATAAAGGAAGCAGCACTAGTTTTTGTTGTGCCAGGATAGAGGATCGAATTTGAACTTTGTTTATTCCCAGACATCCAACAAGTTGTGAGACTATTTTTAGTACGTATGTGGGAATTATGACACACATAAGTAATAAACCATACAGAAATTGAATCATGCATTGCAGAATTTTTAGCTTTTTTATTGCCATTCAGATGGTGATAAGGAACTGTCTCATAACCCAGGAGAGGCAACAGCATTCTGGGGCTATTTAATGTATACAGAAGCTGTGGGATTGTATACTTTTCTCTTCCAGCCAATGTTACTTATTTCTGGGAACCAGTTCTGGCGTAGCCATGGCCACATCTTCTCCACCCCTATTTTAACACAGGGTGTCTGATAGTGGGAAGTTCTGCTGTATTGATTAATTATGCTAGGAATAGTGCCTGACAGCATTGTATATGATGAATGGATGTTTCATTATATAATACCAAAAGATGTAGGCATGTGAGATTCAGGGTCAGAGCATCACTCAAGGTGTGTGAGCCTTCTCCCTGAGTAGAATATCAATTTGGTGTCTCCTCAAGCCTTGATCGTAATCTGTCTCCAGTAATTTACTCCCAAAGAAATCTGTTTTACACATTGCATTAGTGAGGGTACAAGAAGGCCAAGTGTGTTAGGTTTTATTTATATATTTATTTCCTTTCACAGTTCATTACTGGGGTGACAATTGTCCTTGAGTGAGCTTCTTTGGCAGCTGTTGCCAACCTTTCAATTATTCCTTTCCCATTGCAACACTTTTTTCCAAATATTCCTTTCATGCATCATACCTGTGCCCTGTTCCAGTGTTCCCACATGCTGTGCCTACAGAAGGAAAGATAACTAATGATCAGTGCCAACTGCTGCTACTCAGGGACAGCCCAAGAGATTCTGCTGCCTGAAGCAGAACAGCAAACCCAAATCCTACTGCACTGTACCTTCGGATGCTTTGGCAGAGAACCCCACAGGTCCCTCTCTACGTGCCTGGTAGTAAAAATAAGAACAAATAAATTAACTATTTATTGTCCTTCCATGAAATCCCAAATCTGCTGCCTGAAGCAGCTCCCTTACTCTTGTCTAACAGTAGGGCTGGCACTGTGACTATTGCACTAGTATTAGAGCTGTTTGGGTCTACAGTGTGTCAGCAGGAACAGATCTACTGACTACAAACTACTGAATAATAAATACCTGCCCACACTCTTCCTTGTTCAACATCCTCCCAAAGATTATCAATAAATCAGACGTTATACGTCATCATAGGTTTCAAGATATCGAAAGCTATTTGCATAGATATCATTCAGGTTATATACCATGAACCTGGAGATCTATTCATGTAGAGAAGTTAGGCCCCAACCTATGACCATTTTACCTGGGACAAGATACCCTGAATTTAAGGCAACTTGAATTCTTCAGAGCAGTCATATATAAGAATGCCACCATATCCAAATAATGGCTTCAAATCATTTAGTATCTGTGGCCGGATTCAAACAATAACTAAATTACAGCAAAAGAGATTTATTAAAAAAAAACCAATCAGTAATAGGATGACCAGATCACTGTGATAGTGGATAACACTAGACTAAACACTAAAATCAACAAGCATCTGAAGCAGTTACCGGTATACCTGCTAACTTCCAAACTATCTTTTTTTTTAGTTCTTTATATATCTATTACATTTATATCCAGCCTTTCATCCAGTACATAGCATTCCTCGTTCCCATTTTATCATCACAAAAACAAGCCTGTGAGGTTGTTCAGGATGAGATAAAAATGATGTCCAACTCACCCAGTGAGTTTTATGGCCTAGCGGAGACTTGAACCTCAGTCCCTGAAGCCCCAGTCCAGCACTCGAACCACTATTCCATATTGGCTCTGAGAAGTCTAAATAACCCTATTTGCTTAAATGTTAAGTAACTCTATTGCTATTCATATATTTGATTCTTTCAGTTGAGCCATTTCCTTATGGGCCTGACTGTATGGTGATTCCAAAAGCCCAGAGATGGAGGAACTGTGCCACAAGAGTGGTTAAATATCTGTGAATTCCAGAATGTGTGTTTCAGTTTAGAAACATCTGACTACATTTGCATCAGTCATGAAAGGCAACTAAACAAAATCAAAAGTGACAACATGATTTAATTAAAATGTGGGTTACTCATGTGAACTATTCAAAGTCCAAGTGTTCAAAGAGAGCTAGTCTGCAAAGGAAACAAACCTTCATGCTTTAATCATGAGCTGGATATGTATATGTGCTTTCTGTTCACCTGATGACTCACAAAATGTTAAATCCCTTAATTAGTAATAGTTAAATCAAGATCACACCTGGAGCCCAGAGGAAGAATACTGCATTGTTTTCATTTTGTTTTTCCAAAGATGTCACCCTATTGTCTTTCACATTTGTTCCCCTTTCTGTTCTGTTCTTTGGAAAAGATTCTTAGTCTTTTGCTGGCATGAGAAAGTTTCAGACAACTTGGTTTTATACAAATGTATGCAATTGCTTTGGAGTGGTTTATGCAGTTCTTACATCTCCCATTTCTTGTTCCTCATGTACACAGTACAGGGCAAGGATGTCTATAGTTGGGGAGTCAACTGGGTTTTGGTTGTCATTGTTGTTTGCCTTTAAGTTGTTTCTGACTTATGGCAATCCTAAGGCAAATCTATCATGGGCAAGATTTGTTCTTTGCTTTCCTCTGAGGTTGAGAGCATGTGACTTGCTCAAGGTCACCCAGTGGGTTTCCATGGCTGAGCAGGAATTCAAACCCTGGTCTCCAGAATTATAGCCCAACACTCAAAACACTACAATACACTGTGTCTTATACTTTGAAGGAGCTATTCTAAGTGCTGAACCTATTAACCATATAACAGGTTCAGCGCCTTGGATAACTCCAGGGCCACATGATCAATGGGTCAATGAGAGCTACTGCCCCAGGCCCCTCACTAGCTGGGAACTGATGCTCACTAGCTAGGGCCTGACCCTAAAGGGGAAAGGTGTCATTTGTTCCTCTTATTTTCCAGTCCCTTCCTCCTGTTCTCCAATCACTTCTTACTCCTCCCAGTGTTTCTGTTATCATTTACATCTTGCAGTCTCCTTTAACAATGAAGTCAAACTGCATGACAGCTAGTTTCACAGTAACTGCAGTTCCCACATGAAGATTTGGATGCCACTCTTTATTATGCTCTGTATTTCCTCTCCCACAAATGGGACTCAGAGTACCTTAAAATTAAGTAGAGGAAAAACAGTTAAAACCAGAAAATGAATTTTAAAAACATTTAAAAATTACAGTACATTTCAAAAACAAACATATGAAAGAGAACATACAGTAACCATCCATTTAGACGCCCCTTCTTCAATAAGTGAGTTGAGCTGCCACCAGCTCACCTGGATTTTATTTGAAGTTATATGACTATCTTTGCCCTCTAGCTTATAGGCTAAGGCTGGCAAGCTCTTCAGTAGTTACAAGATTGTACACTGGATTTACGATTGCATAGCTTTTGGGATTCACATTGTTAATGACAGAACATGACACCCAAAACTTGCCTTTTCAGCCATGCAGCATGCCAGCTAAGGGATTTCACAGTAGCAGCAGATCAAAGCACTGTGAAATTATATCTATGGCACTCTTCTACTTGTGAGGCACATTAAGAAACCCAGTTGCAACAGAACCCTGAGAGTTCCAGATGCCTGTTTTTAACATGCCCTGTGACCAGGAGAGGGCAACAGACATCATTTCCTGGTACCCCAATCTGCAGCTCCTTGGAAATGCTTCAGCTGGCTGAAAAGGTAGGTTTTGTGGGGGGATGGCATCATCAGATGTAGTGATGACCACTGAGCTCTGTTGTCATAGTTATGAAGGATCTTCACCTATATTTAAGACACAATACACAAGGAAAAAGGAACAGAGAGGAAATGGGATGGCAAATTCAGCTCAGCACTTATTTTGACCAATTGAATAAAAATTGGTCATGCAGCCTGCCAGAACAGCTACTGTGAGTCGATACTTGAGAGAGAAAGGCAAAGGTATCTTCTTCAGCCACAGCTTCTCCTCTTTTCACAGATTCACTGAGTCTAAATAGCCAGATGGTAGAATGCTTTCCATGCTGCTAGACAAAGCAAACAGCTTATCCTCCTGAGACATGTAGGGCACTGAATCTGTAATTCCCTCAACCAGTTGCTCACTGGTTACTCAACTCAAATGCAAAATATAAGGGAAAAGTCTTCATATGGTTGCAGTAGCTCACTGGGTGATGAGGGTAGATCTCTGTTTCAGCAGTAAGGTCCAAGCCCAATGGAGCTATGCCTTTTTGCTGTTTCCTCTCTCTGTGTTCACAGCAGTGACACACAGAAACTGGAGGAAGGGCTCCCAGAAGTTACTAGGTTGAGGTGCTTGACTGCTGGTCCTTTCTCTCTCTGAATGGTCTTTGCCTGCTAGTAGAAAGACCTCTGCAGTTCCTTGTAGAATGCCAAACAGGTTCATCTGTAACCGCCGCAGGTCTCCATAATTTTCAAATCTTCATGAGATTGAAAAATGTCATATTTGGGGAGTAAGCATTTTCTTTTCAATGGACAACTATATTTTTATACAATGGAATCTTTTAACTGTTAAACATCTTCAAGCAAATAACTTGTAAAATAAAGTCTATCAGGAGAACTGGAATATGTTGACTCTAATAGTATACTCTTAAAATAATCTTAATAATACTCTTAAAATAATCTTGAAAAGCCTCTTCATCACTAGACCCAGGGGATTAGTTTACAGGTAAGCAATCAGCTTTAATATGAAGGGCAGTGGCTGAATTAGATGTATGTGCACATGCACATATTTAGTCACTTGTGCAGAAGGCTGCAATGAAGGGTCACCTGGCTAAAACTGTTAGGAATCCAGGAGTAGTGTGATGAGAGCTGTGCACTGGGTTTATTGGTTTGGGGAAAAGACATCCCAGGCTCCAATTCTTCCTCTCTGCAGAACCTTACAGGCTACAGGTTTTAAAAAGTTAATGAGGGGAGTTAATGAGAGTTGCTCCAAAACCAAGGAAAGAAAAAGAAATCAAGTTGAAGAAAAGCTGATTTTGAAACACAAACTGTAATTTTGTTATTAAAAGACAGAAAAACATAGCAACAGAACCCAGCAGAACAATCTATGTTCAATACAAGCTGCCTCACAAAAGAAAAGTGGGGGGGAGAATGGCACAGGTGCTAAAAATCCTACTTTTGACCAAACTAAGGATACTAAAGACATACAATTAAGTTCAAGGGACTGCAGACTACACATACACATGGATTCTTTTACCCTCTGAGGAGAAGAAGAGTCCATTTGGCTGGCTGGATGAGAAGCAGGGCTGCAGGTCCTTCTCTTGGGGGACTCTTTGTGATCCTTACAAGCTCTTTCTGGTCTGTCTCCAAAAAAGTCCCTTCTCTGACATTTTTCCAGGCTGCTTCTTTCAGCCTTTTTTCTGTTTGAGGCAAAGGCCTGAAAGTCTGTGTCTGCAAGCAGGCTCTTTTCTTCTCTTAGGGGAAGCAGATGCTTTCCAAGTCTGTGTGTCTGCATTTAATTCTTTCCTTACTTGGGGGCTGTTGCCTTCTGGGAGAGGCTAATATGACCTTAATTTTATTCTCTGGAGATTCAAGTTTAGATTTGAGTATTGACTTCTGCTCTTTACCCTCTGGATACTATTAATGGCTCTTAAGTAGTCTGAGGAGATGCAAACAATAGCTTTCACACACATAGGACAAAACCAGTGCAATACAGCCGTTTGCTCTCTTTCAAATGCAGATGGGATTTCCCAACATTTCTAGACAATGCACATTACCTTATAAGTGGGAGTTATTCTAGTCTGAACCAGTTTTGCAGGGCTTCCATTCAGTGGAAGTAAACAAGTCAGTTAGGTACTGATTGTTGCCCTAAACACATTAAGGAGCCATTTCCTTGTCAGCGGGAGTGGGAGGCAACTTTTGGTGGGAAAGTTCCAGCTTGCATTTTGAAATGGGGCCTGACTTAGAATCATAGAGTTGGAAGGTACCACAGGGGCCATCCAGTCCAACCCCCTGCCATGCAGGAACCCACCTCAAAACACTCAGATGGCCACCAGCCTCTTCTTAAAAACCTCCAAAGAAGGAGACTCCACCACACTCTGAGGCAGCATATTCCACTGCCAGACTTTTGTACTGAACAACAGCACTGGGCCCAGGCACCAACATTCTGCATCTGTTATGGAAGGAAGTGCCCCTTTTCCCCACACGCATCAGTCTGAAGAGGTTGATGACTGAAAAAAAAAAATTAGGGGCTCCATGAAATCCTTCTTGGTTTCAATATTAAAGCACTCACAGCTCTCTGTCAAGGATCAGGATACCCCATCTTCATCCTCAGAAGAGGAGGCCTCAGACTTGCTTGGCTGGGTGGTGGACCCAGGCCTTCAGTGAGGGGAAGACCATGAAACTCCTCTTCCCTGCAAACTGTGCTGAGGAAAGCTCACATTTCTAGGTTCTGATATTTTGAGCACTCCAGTCCTCCATTGTATAGTAGTTTAGCTTGCCAAGTCTGTTAAGTAAGCCCACAGTGGCACATCAGTGCCTTTAGCTAGCAACCCAGGCTGGTTTTCTGCAAAAAGCAAAGCCTCTGGCAGGCAGATTGGAGAAGGGGCCAAGGGGTCTTAAGGAAACCAGGACTCTGTTTAAAGATTAGGTCTTGTTGAAGTGTATATCTTTATTAATTTCCAAGTGGAGCTGTCCATGGTGTTGACTCTTCTACCTGTTTTTCCCCATTGAGGTTGTAGCTAAGTCATCAACCTAGCAACCTGATTATGCCTAAGATGTACTGCAGGCATTCAAGAGCCCTGAAAAGTGCTCAGACCATTGATCAGGAAAAGTACACTATCCAGTTCTTGGAAGGCGGTTTTAATCCTTAGCCCCATAGCATTCTCCAATGCGAATGATACAAGCAGCCAAATCCTAACAGATCCACAATGGGAAAAAAAAGGAAGAAAAGGTATCATACAGATGCCACCGAAAAATCATTGATATAGCATTGCTCTAGTCAAAATCACTATGCTTTGCCTGAGTTAAAATAAAAAAGAACAACAGCATTCACAGATCTCCCACATTAGGTCTGTTTCAGATCTTAATTTCCAGAAGGGAAGTTGATATGTTGACAGACACAAGACAAGATATTTCAGTATTGGCATCATATTTATGCAGCTTCCTGAAAAGTACATATAGCTCTCTTCCTGTCTTATTTTAAGTAAGTCCTATAAAAAAAAGATTTTAGATTACTGTTTCTGTTGATTGCACAATGTTTTTCTTACTGCTCTTAAATAATTGTACCTCGTGGACTTATAATTGATTATAAGATGGGTAGAAATTGTGTATATTGTCCTTTCTGTTTTATAATTTTACCAAACAGTATTTTTCAGGGAAAAGGTAAGCCTCATATGCCAGCACATAGGGTAAATGTTCGTTTTGATGTCTGTTTTGAATTATTCTTACTGTATTTGTGCACTACTTCAGCCAAAATTGAAAGCAGTCTAGGGTTCTGTCTTTGTAAAGAAAAATAAAATAAATAAAAGATTTTTTTAAAAAAGTCAATAAGGAAATGTTCTTAGGGCATATGCAAATTATGAACTTATAGTGATCCCATAAAAAATATTTTCAAGGCTGAAAATTCTTTGTAATATTCTAAAACCCTTCCTGGTGAGATGAAATTTAGATCTATACTTTAGATGTGATATCTTCTCTTCCCAAATGCAAAATTCATTGAAAATCTTAAGCAATAGGTTTGAAAGAAGCAAGAAGAGATACTTTACTCAGAACAGGGATGAGCAAAGTAGAACCCGGAGACCACATGTTCTCTTCAATCTGTTTTTTGTCAGTCTCAGACCCTCTAGACTCAGTGAAATACTCTTTTTCCCTTCTCCCACCTAAAAATTGTCTTTCTTGGAAGCCTCTGGAAAAGGCCATTCACCTTTTCAATTGGATCCAGTGGTTCCCTACACCAGTCGTTCTCATACTTCAGTGTTCCAGAAGTTTGGGACTTCAATTCCCAAATTCCTATCATTGTCAGTGCTGGCCAAGACTTCTGAAACCTCTGGGAGCTGAAGTCTAAAACATAGTAAAGACCAAATTCTGAGACCTAAAGGTCCCATTCCAGGAGAAAAGTGGAATATTGAATGAATGAATGAATGAATGAATGAATGAATGAATGAATGAATATGTTTAGATTACCTTCTACTTCAGGGGGGAACATTTTTGGAAGTCTGTACAATTCCCAGTGGGTGCCAGTGGTGGAAAACTGTTTCCTAGATCTTCTGCATTTGTCACCCCTCACTACAGATGGAAAGAAAATTAGCAAATATTTGAAAAACTCCAGTGAGGAGAATCCTGTATGGCAAGCACCTTAATATTTTGGGACTTATTCTGTGCCACATATTTTGTGTACAAAATGGCATTTGCTGCCTGGGAATGTTGTTTTCTGTATAGAAACCAACATTTTCTATGTGAAATAACTTATTTTTTTTCCCAGAGTAAGTCCTGAGCTCCAAATAGTCTTTGAAAACTATGTGTGTTTTGAGGACTTTGTCACAGCAGGGAGGAGATTGATGAAGTTATTCATTCTTTTGAGAGGGATAAAATTAATGAAGATTTACATCCCTACTTCAGCGCAGAACAAAATTCATGCACTTAACTGACTTACTACCAGAGGATTTCCTAAGGGGCCACTTCTATAAAGAAACAGATAAATGATGATTAAAGGAGCAATCATGATTAATTATCAAAAGCACAGGAGCCCTCAATAGCCAGATAATGAAATCAACGTCTACAAATGTAAAAGACTTCCTTAAAAACAATACCTGGATTTTTAGAGCAAATAAGCAAAGAAATATGAATCTGCCATGAGCTAGAGATCAAAATTTTGAAAATAGCCATTCACGACTTTCACACAAATCAGCCTTTGTTATGTGCTTATTAAGATATCTTTTCTGCCAAGGATTCACTGAATGGTATTGTTTACAGACTGAATTGGTCTTGGATCTTAAGTCTTTTCTGACATGAATTATTAACAAAAGAATGAATTCATCATCACTATTTGGTGCTTTTGGTTTTTTGTTTTCGTTTTGCTTTTTGCTGTAATTCACTTTACTCAGACTAATTTGGGTGTGGGTGAGCTTTATATTTTCTATAAAGTTTATTTTCTCTATCTATCCTGCATATTATCTTTATATGCCAGCTTCTCACAGCCAGGATCCTGAGCTAGATGGATTGCTATAGCAATCTAGGAGGACTGCCGTGATCATACAATTAGGCAGTGCAAACACACAAACAAACAAACAAACAAAAAACTGTTCTCAATTGTTAGCTGTTTTTTGCCTAACCAAGGATGTTCTATGATGTTCCTTTCTACCTCTTCCTAGTGATGACTCCACTAATTAATTCTATTTATATCCCACCTTCCCTTCAAAGAGGGTACATTGTTCCTCTCCACATTTTCTTCTTACAATAACCCTATGAGGAAGATATAAACAACTCCTGTAGCACCTATAAGACTAGCTGAGAAAAAGAAATGTCTAGCATAAGTTTTCATGGTCTCCAGCCCACTTCATCAGACGGTCATCTGATGAAGTGGACTAGAATCCATGAAAGCTTAGCTAGAAATTTCTTTTTTCCCCCAGTTCATTATTGAGATGCTACAGAATCCCTTTATATCTTTTTAAGCAGAAACAGGCTAACGCAGCTGTGTCTTTGAATACTACTCCTATTAGATAGATGTCGGTTGAGAGAAAGTGACTGGCCTTTGCTCATCCAGTGAGCTTCATGAGTGAATAGAGATTTTCGATCCAGGTTTCTTTTGCTCCAGATGAACCTCTGTCTATTAAACCATGCTGACTGTCCTGCCATTGCTTCTAATCTGGCAGGTAATATTTTCATATTATCTACTGGCATGATCTAAAGTCACCTAGCTGTAAGCAAGATATGTATAAACACAGCCAACTAACTCCTTGTTTCCTATAGCTGCCTGGCACAGATATGCAGTGTACTTTGGAAGGAAGCCTAACATAGGTATGGGTATGTTTCCCTCCTTTCCCATCCACCCCATCCAGAGGGAAAAGATCATAGAACTAGTGAAACGAATAAAGTATATTATCATGTATATTTCAGTGTCTTCATATTGTGCCTACATTCACCAATATGTTGTTCATTGAGCTATTTCAAGGCACAAGGTTTCTTTATTTACTCTGATATCAGTGCTGTATCAAATAGAAAGACTTTGATGTTGATTTTGATGAAGTATGCTGTTCTTTTAAAGCAACAGGCAGTATGTTGTGCTTTTAAAACATTTTCTTTTCTATTTTTTTTTTTTTTTTTTTTTTTGCAGTTCCTTATCTCATTATAATGCAGTACATGTCTCGTATAAAATGATCTATGAAGTATGGAACTTAAGGATCTTCCTTGCATAATCATATGTGCCCCATTAAACTCTGCAAAATATGCATTGTAAGTATATGCTGTTAATAGACTGGCTTGCTCTTTCTGTTTTCTCTTTTGAAAAATGAAGGGTTCTTCAATAAGCCATCAGTGATTCTACTAATGTTTTGGCCATTAATTCACATGCAACCTCCTGTGCTTCTTCGTCTTAAGGCAAACTGCAAGATGATGATGCTCTTTGGCCTTCAGAGAAAAGGGAGCAGAAAATCAATCAGTGTCAGCACACTGAAAAAAAGAGAGATTTTTTTTTCCTTTAAAAAATTATTGTTGAAATTAGAACAGAAGTAACCACAAACAGCTTAAAAAGAACTAGAGGTAACAGCAAAATCTGCCACTGAATCTGTTGGCACTGAATTTTTCCTGTTCTAAAGGGATCAGCATCCTAGACTGCCTTCTCTGTAAAGAATCTGTGGCCCTCAAAACGTATGGAGATATTTATGTATGTACCTCTGGAAAACACGATCTTACTTTTAAAAGCAATAGAAGATGATAAAGAGATACAAATGAAGGAGAAAAACAAAACACATTTTTGTGTATAGAAGTGTGCATCAGTGGCTTTGTATTTGTTTGATTTGTAGCAAAATGTTATTATTATGTATTTTATTTTCACTAGAGTGAAAAAAATAGCCAGAAAGACCAGATTGTGGATGATGGAGTGAATGAGAGCATGAAACCTGCTGAAACACATGTGAGTCAAATTATGTTTGATTCATACATCAATGGCTATAAGTATAACATAGAAATTGATTGATATGCAAGTATTTGGGCATGCCAATAAACGTGAAGGACAAAGGTTACAAAATAACACATGTGATCTAAAGGAAATACAAAAATACAGAATAAACAAAGGGAACCAATATAGGCTAAGAACCTTCTAAGCATGAACGGCAAAAAAATTTCACTGGGGTTTTGTAGGGATTGCAAAATTCCAACACTAGACTCCAGAGTGGTCAGATTTCTCTTCTAATAAGATGATACAGCTGTCACCTTGCATCTTTATCATTGCTGTTGTTCTTACAAGTGATTGTAATGCCCCTGACATACTGGAAACTATAGATAGCCCATAACACTTGGACCCAGGTAATGGTCAGCCCTCGCTGTGACATGCAAACACATTTCCTCATCAAGATTGTTCACACATGGTTACATACAATTTAATTTTTCTATACTTGTTTACTGAATTTTTGGGCCTGGTTTATTCATCCAGCAAAATGATGGGATGGAATGAATTGCAGCAATTGCAACTACTGAAGGTGGGCATTGTTTTAAGTTTTCCCAATTGTAAAATAATAACATTTAATTCTTCCAAGTAAAAAAGCCAGCAGATCAGACAGATTACATATGGCACTGCTTTTTGACTTGCAGGGTACTTCTTTTCTTTTCTTTTCTTTTCTTTTCTTTTCTTTTCTTTTCTTTTCTTTTCTTTTCTTTTCTTTTCTTTTCATACCAGGGCATGTGGAAACCTGGGACGCTCCATCTTCATTATTCTGAAAGTGGTAGAGTGCATTCTACCATCAAAGAACTCTGCAGCCTTTTGGCTTTATTTTGCTGCTTGAATAAACCAGACCTTGATGTATGTTGAATGTCTGTATTTCATTGAGAAGTACTACTTCTGAAGTCAAACATAGCAAAACTAAGTCTCTGTTTATAGTGCTATATCTATGGTGATTCATTCCCGAATCATACGGCCTTAATCAAGTGATGAACATGTACATGAAAAGTCAACTCAGCAGCAGTAGCAGTGAAGGGTATACTTAACAAAAGGGGGAAGCTGGTGGCTTCCGTGTCAATGTGGTCCTGAGCCTTAAGGGGGATATCAGGGGTGCTGTATCCTGCCTCCAAATAGATTCAACATCTTAGATAGAACTTTGAAAGTTTGGACTAAAAGCTGGACAGGATTCACCACCCAATTGACATGGAAGCCAGCAGTCACCATGGGATGGGTGAAGTTTCTCCAGCATAACTTCTGAAGAAAATCCAGTATAGGAAGGTGATGGGACTTTGTCTAGATACAAAGGTACAGCAACTCTTGCTAAATCTAAACAGGCCTGAATCTGGTCAAGGCTTGAACAGGAAGCTGCTGTGAGTTCCATCACAGAAGTGAGACATAAACGTAATTAATACATGTTGTGCAATTTGCATTAGTAAGGCCAATAATGAAGAAAAATCCAATTGGCATCTGCAGGAATCCTCAAGTTACATTGTACAATTGAAACTAACTATTTTTATACTTGTGCCACTGAAAGTAGCTATTTTTAGCAGAGCATGATCTTCCTTAGGCTATAGCTTACTCCTGAACATCTGAGCCCCAAAGAATAGAATGGAGATACATTATCAGAGACACTACTGTTCCAAACTGTTCCATATTTTAGAAATTTTGTTGAAGCAGTCCTTTGTGGAATACATGCTCGAACATGAAGGAAAAATTCTGACAAAGAAAATAAATGAAAATGTTTGATCAGGTGTCATTTCTTTTTTTAAAAAAAAAAATCCAACATCATGATGTTCTCTTATACAAGTTCTACCAAAGTATGCTTCCCTTAGAAATTATCTGGTATCTATGACAAAAACTAGAGCAACTATGATTTAGGAATTGTTGACGCTTGTATAGTGTTGTTGCATACTAGCCAAATGCCTGTCATTTATGATGGGAAGCTTGGGTTATTGTAATGAATTTATATAGTGGGATGCATTTCTGTACATTCTGCACACAGAGGTGTGTTGCGCACACACATATGCACACACATAAAAGTTGAGATCTCTGTTGCTGTGGGATGGTTTGTCCAGTGTTAGTGATGCAGAACATTCTTGCAGTGCAAATTTATCCCAAACACTGCACTTTTTTTCTTTCCAGCACAGCAGGTGTAATCCAGGGAGGCAAGACTGTGCATTTCCCAAGTTTCCAAACCAGCACAGGGTCCCCTGCCCAAACAGTGATACTATTTATAGTTTGGACAGAGTGTATAAAAGAATCACCCTAAGATAAATGTCAGTGTGCATGTTAGAGGAATGCTAAAAATACCACACTTGAGGGCCACTAAAATCCTGCTGCCTGCACTGCTTCATAGGAATGAACTGTAGCATTCAGTTACAGGGAGAGCAGGCTGATGCTCAGGACAAACCCTGGATGGTGATCAGAACTTGGAGGGAACATATTGATTAATTCCTTAATCATTTAATTCATTGTTTTTTCTAGTGATCAAGTGGATGTCTTTCCCTCTCACTTTCAGTTAAAAAAAGGAATGCCAGTTGCAGGAGAAGAAATAATAAACTGGAAGAAATGTGTCTCATGGCTGCATGATTTCTTTAGTTAAAAGACTACGGGAGGTGGGGGAAAGAGAATTTTCTGGAACCCTGGTCAGAAAGCTGGGTGTATGGAACAGAAAAAGAGAAAAAATTGGTAAAGAAGAAAAGAGAAGGGAAAAGAAGAAATGGATTAGTCTTGGGATGAGAGACCTTTCAAAATGTCCTCCTCCATGAAATGGCCCACCATGTCCCACAGACTGGAAATGCTCAATATTCCTTCCAGCCCTGAAGAAAAGGGGTGCCAGGGATTGCAGTAACCACTGGACCATTGGATTGATCTCTCATGTAATCTCTCATATAAGAGTTTCACTGGGTGTGGAGCAAGAAAGGTAATACACAAAACTGAAGTTTAAAAAGGAAGAGGCATTAGGGATCATATTTCAAACATATGTTGAATAATGGGGTATACCAAAGAATTTCAGAAGAAAAGCATCTTTGTTTTAAAGATTATAGCAAAGCCCTTGATTGTGCAGATCATGAAAAGCTATGGATCACTTTTAAAGAAATGGGTACGCCACAACACTGAATTGTCCTGATGCATAATCTGTACTCAGGATAAGAGGCTACCATCAAGACGGAATATAGAGAAACAAAATGGTTCCCAGCTGGCAAGGAAGTAAGACAAGGCTCCATTTTATCACTTATCTGTTTAACTTGTATGCTGAACATATCATATGTAAAGCAGGATTACACTCAGAGGAAGGAAGTGTGAAAATTGGAGGGAGGAAAATCAACAATTTAAGCTATGCAAATGTCACCATACTACTTGCAGAAAACAGCAGAGACTTAGAACAATTACTGAACAAAGTCAAGGAAGAAAGTACAAAGGCAAGTTTGCAATTGAACATTAAGAAAACAAAAATAATGACCACAGATAATTTACATAAACCTTAAAGTAGACAATGAAGGCACTGAAATAGTCAAAGATTTTCAATATTTTGACTCAGTTAAAAATCAAAATGGAGACCATGGTCAAGAAATCAGAAACCTGGGACTTGAAAGGGCAGCTATAAAGAAACTGGACAAGATTGTCAAATGTCAAGATATATCATTAAATACTAAGGTCAGGATCGTCCACAACATCATATTTCTGATTTCTACCTATACTTGTGAAAGTTGGACAGCAAAGAAAGTTGTTATGAAGAAAATCAACTCATTTGAAATGTGGATGCAAGGTCAATGAATACCATGGACTGATAAAAAACAAAACAAAACAAATGAATGGTATTTGAACAAATCAAGCCTGAACTCATCCTAGAAGTCAGGATGATTAGACTACAGTACTTTGGACAGATTGTGAGAAAACATGGCTGAGCAGAAAAGAAAGTAATGCTTGGTAAGGTAGAAGGCAGTATGATAAGAGGAAGACTGCATTACAGGTGGATAGACTCAGTCAAGGAAACCACAGCCCTGACTCTGCAAGACCTGAGAAGGGCTGTTGGCAATAGCGTGACTTGCATATCTCTCATTCATAGGGTTGCTATAAGTTAAAGTTGGCATGTGCCACTTTCCCAACTACACTGTTATAGTGTTATTATTCCACTTTCAGCACCCTATGGAATTCTGGGGTTTGCAGTTTACGGAGGGGCCTTTAGAATTCTCAGCCAGAGAGCTCTTTGGCCTGAGTAAGCTATCAACTCCAGAATTCCAGAGGATATTGAAAGTGGAATAATAGCACTATAACAGTGTAGTGCAGAAATGGCCTTGGTAACAATGAACAACAGCAATGGAACAGAAAATGTTTGGAATCTTCCAAGAGGGCAGAGAGAGAGGATTGTACTAAGCTTTTCTTCTTCTAGTGACTAAGTTCTGGGCTGGTGTTTTATAGTATAATATATTATTGTTGTATATTATATTTTATAGTACAATATACAATTGTTATATACTATATTTGGACCTTTTCAGAGTCCCTTCAGCCCGAACATATCCTGAATCTATTATATTCTGGGCAGGTTTCTATTGTATATTATAGTAATATAATATTTCTTGGTGTGAGCGGCAATGAACCTCAATGCAATTCTCTAGTGCTAGTCACTTGGTTAAATAAATGTTTTGGCTTCTCCTTCCCTCTCTCTTTCCCCACATTTCCCATTCTTTTTTTTTATCCACCTCTTCCTCCTCCTCACCTATTTTTTCCTTCCCCATCCTCTTTTAATTATACATTAAAGATAAGATAGGGATAGATAAGAGCAAGCTTGTTAGATATTTTATTATTATTTTTTTAAAAAAAAGATGCCACAAATTGTATTTGGCTTCCCTGGCTCTCTTCTGCATGCAGAACCTATGCTCTCCCACTGATCCTTGCAGATCTTTTGAGACCGCAGTTCTTGACTGGGAGGAGGGAATAAAAAATGATGCAGTGACTTAATTGGGCAGTAAAATATTCTATGTATGCAGAGTTTCTTAAAAATTTCAGATAAAGAATTCTCCACTCTTGATTTGATCAATCTTTGTAGCTATCCCCTTATTGCTATACTTGGAGGGTGTCTGTCCTCTCAAACTGAAATAAACCACTTTCTGTTAACCTTCAATAAGCAAGGCATTTGAAGAGTAAGTGAAGTGTACATGTTGGTGGTGTGGAAAGAAAAGAGATGAGATCCCCTGCTTTGGAACAGCCTTTACCACCCTGACAGTTCCCAGACATGCTGGACTCCCACCATGCCCAGGCAACCATCTTATTAAAGACTTTCTAGTCAATGGGAGTAGGATTCCAGGATGGAATTAGGTACATTTAAAAGGACAAAACAGCCGTTTTGAAAGAACCAGTGACAAAATTTATTTGCCAAGTTTCATGCCATGCTCCATAAATCTCATGCCCCATACTAACAGTCTAAAAAAAGTTAATTAATAGTAACTTAAGGAACTAAAAAATTCAATTATTAGTATTTACCTGATGAATCCAACTTTTGATGTATAACATTACCAAATTAATTTTCAAACCCAATGTTCCAAGGTCTGAAGGGAACTAAACCTGCTTATGCCTTTGCTAACAGAGTTTGGAAAACTCACTTTTTGAACTATAATTCCCCAAATGCTCCTTTCAACATGACCACTGGTTTCTGGGTGTCATAGTCCAAAAAAATTAATATTCATAATCTTTCCAGCCTCTACTTTGGTGCTACTAGCGGCCCATCCTATCAACTATCAGGTCTGTTTCCAGCTACATAGAACTGTTGTGAGTTCTTTTTCTTGGTCAAAAGAAGATGCAGTGGAATGTTAGGACAGTGTCATAGGATGCTGAACGCTAGGTTATCTACATGGGGAGGCAATCAGAAAAGAAAAAGGCACCTTTGTATTAAGGTTTTTCCTCTCAAACAGAAACAAAATTCTTCTTTTTCAGAGAAGATGACTTATTTTCAGAATCACATCAAGTTACTTTAGAGACCTGATATACAGTTCCATATGTGACATAATTTGCTTAACTGAAGTAATTTGAAGTGATTCCTTTTCTTTGAGAAATCTTGGAGGACAGGAGAAGTTCCAGCAGACTGGAAGAGAGCAAATGTTATCCCCATCTTCAAGAAGGGAAAAAAAGAGGACCCAAATAATTATCACCCAGTCAGCCTGACAGCAGTACCCAGAAAGATCCTGGAGCAGATCATTAAGCAGTCAGTTTCTAATCATTTAGAAAGCAACGCGGTAATCACGAGAAGTCAACATGGATTTCTCAAAAATAAGCCATGCCAGACTAATCTTATCTCTTTTTATGATAACTAGCTTGATAGATGAAGGGAATGCTGTGGATGTAACATATCTCGATTTCAGTAAGGCCTTTGACAAAGTCCCCCATGACATTCTTGCAAAGAAGCTAGTAAAATGTGGGCTGGACAGGGCTACTGTTAGTTGGATTTGTAATTGGTTGACCGACCGAACCCAAAGGGTGATCACGAATGGCTGCTTTTCATCCTGGAGAGAAGTGACTAGTGGGGTGTCACAGGGTTCTGTCCTGGGCCCAGTGCTGTTCAACATTTTTATCAATGACATGGATGAAGGAATAGAGGGCATGCTCATCAAATTTGCAGATGATACCAAATTGGGAGGGGTTGCTAATATGCCAGAGGACAGGATCAAAATTCAAAATGACCTGGATAGATTGGAGAGCTGGGCCAAGGCGAACAAAATGAAACTCAACAGAGAGAAGTGTAAGGTCCTGCACTTAGGTAGAAAAAAATGGAATACAGAATATAGGATGGGGGACACGTGGCTGGATAGCAGCATGTGTGAAAGTGATCTAGGAGTCTTCATAGACCACAAACTGAACATGAGTCAGCAGTGTGATGCGGCAGCCAAGAAAGCCAATGCAATTCTCGGCTGCATCAATAGGAGTATGGTGTCTAGATCGAGGGAGGTACTGGTACCACTCTACTCTGCTTTGGTTAGACCCCATCTTGAATACTGTGTCCAGTTCTGGGCACCCCAATTCAAGAAGGATATTGACAAGCTGGAGCAAGTCCAGAGGAGGGCGACCAAAATGGTGAGAGGCCTGGAAGCCATGCCCTATGAGGATAGACTTAGAGAGCTGGGTATGTTTAGTCTGCAGAAGAGGAGGTTAAGAGGGGACATGTTAGCCATGTTTAAATATATGAAGGGATGCCATGTAAAGAAAGGAGACGGCTTGTTTTCTGCTGCTCCAGAGACCAGGACAAGGAGCAATGGATTCAAGCTGCAGGAAAGGAGATTCCACCTGAACCTCAGGAAGAACTTACTGACAGTCAGGGCTGTCCGGCAGTGGAATCTGCTGCCTCGGAGTGTAGTGGAGTCTCCTTCCTTGGAGGTTTTTAAGCAGAGGCTTGATGGCCATCTGTCGGGATTGCTTTGAGGGTGTTCCTGCATGGCAGGAGGTTGGACTGGATGGCCTGTGTGGTCTCTTCCAACTCTAGATTTCTATGATTCTATGATTCTTTTAAAACAATGCGTCATTCATCTTTTCTTCTTCTTCATGTTAAAAAAACTAGTCATGGACATGTGGCTTAAAAAACTAGGGTGTGTGAAGATAAAATATATTTTTCCCTGGTGGAATGCAACTGGGACATGTATTATTACTACCACTGCTACTACTACTATTCTCCTCCTCCTCCTCCTCCTCCTCCTCCTCCTCTTTTTCTTCTTTATTTATATCCTGCTTTTTTTTCCAGGTAGGGACTATATAGGTCCTTTGACATATTCCTCCAACTAGTCAGCTAAACTTAACTGCATTGAGAAGAAGCAACATTGACTCATTTATCTCAGTAACACTGACATGCCCCCATTTCTCTGTAACACCCCCCACAACTGCTCCCTTTCACAATGAAGTCCCAAAAAGGTAGATGAAAGGTCACATTTTGCAATGGCACGGAAGTGGATGCACACACCTTCTGTCTATTTTAGCTTAGCACTAACCCTAAGTATTCCTGGGATTCATGAAGCATTTAACAACATAGTTCAGACCTCCCCCAAGACTTCCCCAGACTTCCCATCATTTCCAGTTAGCATAGCTGTTTCCCAATGGCCTTCTAAGTGACCATGGTGAGAGTCAACCTATCTGGAGGGAATCAGGTGAGGAAGCATGATAAAAGCTATTGCAGCTCCACTTTCCTTGCCTTTTTTTTTTTTTTTTGCTGTTTTGTTTTTAAGAAACAAACTCTTTCAGTATCTTGTTCAGCCTGCAGAGAAAGCCAGCTCTGGATTTGGAAAGTGTTTGCCTAAGGTCTGATAATTCAAAAGCAGTTAAATAATTAAAAGGTAGCAGCAGCAGCTTGTTATGACTTATGTCAATGGGTGGGAATGTGTTTCCATGTCATGAACATTAATCATATGCAACCTGGCTTTCAATTGTTACTTGAAGCTTGAATATTACCTCCACAGTTCGAACACTGCCTAAAGGAAAACAGAACCTAATTAGTGCCAGGTTTCAGCTCCAGAGTTCAATATTCTCACCTCTTTTTCATAAACCTTTTGCTCTGTTTCCCCCTGGAATGAAAGTGAATTCTCAGATTGCACTAAATGAATCTGGGTAGATACCGTATATCCTCATGTATAGGACGACTGGCGTATAAGATGACCCCCAACTTTTCCAGTAAAAATATAGAGTTTAGGATATACTCGCTGTATAAGACCACCCCTCTTCCAACTCACACCAAATAAAAATTAAAAAAACATCAGATTTGATTTCAATATGGTAATTTTAATTCAAAGGCTTATGACATGCAGGTACTTAGCAGGAAAACTGTCACTTATAAACATAAGGCTGTTTGTCATCAAACATGTAAACATAAAACAGTGCAAGTGGATTAAACTTTTCCTAATTCACTCTATAGCTTAAAAGAAGGACAAGACAATAAACCCATGGGAGCTGCGATGGCAGCAGAGGAGAGTTGCCTCAGCGGCGGGGGAGGGTGGGGAGTTGTTTTGGGGCAGGCGATGGCAGCGGCGGCAGAGGAGACTTGCCTCAGCGGTGGGGGCCGGTGTTTGGGCCGGCGTCTAAGACGACCCCCCAACTTTTGAAAAGTTTTTTGGGGGTTAAAAAGTAGTCCTGTACATGAGGATATACAGTATTTTCAACCCCATCAACAAGCTCATGAAATATTTTGCTTTTGCAGATGCAGTGCTGTCACAAAGCCAAGGCTGGCAGGGTTGAAGCACTGGGATTCTTTCATTAGCAAGACTGATGATGTCATCTACCACCTCCTTCAGAAGAATCATACTTCTGTAAAGTGTGTGTATGCAAGCACATGCAACACAACAGCATATAGATAGAGACCCATGCAACTGCCTTCAAGATTTCCTTGGGGGATGTGAAGGGACTGTCATGATGACTACTGACTCTCCCAAATTTATCACTACATGAGTACAACCATGAATGTATGGCTAAATCATGGTACATTGTGAGTGTTTTGGGGGCCAGAAATTTAACAATGGTGAGATCCTTCCCAAAGGGAGACCACAGTTGCTGATGCCTTCTATGGTGGTGACCCTTCAGATGTTGCGGAACTACAAATCCCAGTTTTGCCTGTCCTTGCCAGGGCTTCTGGGAGTTGCAGTGTAACAACATCCAGCAGGCTGCTCTGTTCCTATCGTTGCTGTTACATTTTGGTAGAGGGAGGGAGAAGAACAGAGTTGTTGCTCCCCAGCGAGCAGGAATCTGGGCTCTTATTGCCTGGCTTTAAGTAATTTCAGTGAATGAGCTTAAAGGGAGTGGAAGGACATGTTCTTTGGAGTTGTGCTATGAGCTTTCTTTGTTTTTTTAATTTCAGACTTTGGAACTACCTGACTTGGTATATTGGACTATTTATCCAAAGAAGGTTCTGGGAGGTTGGAACATTTTTAGAATTATTTCTTGAATTTAGAAATAAGGTGAATTTGTGGGACAGTTCTTCAAGCAACTCTTGCATTGGTGCTTTGTTGGTACACTGAACTCAGGGGATGTGGTGTATGTGTGTGTGTGTTACCCAGTTTGGAATATGTTAGCATTGTTTTCTAGTTGCTTCTTTTAAAATGCAAATGTCTGCAAAGTTTATAATTGAGTTTGCACTATTCATCTTAAAAGTTAGCCCCATAGAACCCAAGAGACTGGCACACCTGCACATATAGATAACAGTTTTCCTTTCAAACTCCATTTAATATTAGTTTTCCTTAAAATTGTGCATGAGAAGCCCAAGATGATTTGAGCACCCTGTTATTCCAACAGAAGGAGGCTCTGTTAGAGGAAACTGTAAACCTTGCATTCAGCATCTACCTCCTGGAGTGCTGAATCACCTAGGCCAAACTCAGCATTTTTGGATCACACAGTGATCTGAACAGTTGGGGCAGGGGGAGAAACTTTATTTCAGTGTTGCTGAAAATGCTTTTTTGGAAAAAGAGCTTTTTATCTATTTTACTGTGGGTTTGCAATTTGAAGATATAAATTTGAAGATACAAAGATTCCATAGAATTATATAGAATAATAATAATAATAATAATAATTATTATTATTATTATTATTATTATTATTATTATTATTATTATTTGTTTTGGACATGGTGTAGTAATTTGAGCTATGAACTACAGCTCTGGAGACAAGAGTTTGAATTCCAGCGCAGCTATGGGAACCCATTGGATGACTTAGTTTTTTTCTGCATAACAACACTTTTGCACGTGGTCTCGTCACAATCCTGGCACTGCCTCTGCTGAGATGGGAGTGTGCCACCAATGCTCCTCTCTGCACACAATTGGCTGCCTGCAGATGGGAGCATGAGGGACACGCTCCATCCTTCCCATGGTCTTCTTCCCATGCTGCAGTAAGGGAGGAAAGACATAGATTGCACTTTTGGCCCTTCTGCATGGCCAGCTACAACAGAAGGCTTGCACAATTGGGGATTTTTCCATCAATGATAAGAGCCCATGATTGCGTTGACTGGCAACATGAGAAGGGTGGGATCATGATGACTTCATGTGGAAGTGTCGTCACAGTCCCACTCCTCTTGCGTCCCCGTGCCTGGATGCCATCGTCATGTGGAAAAGCCCTTAGACATGGCAAGCTCTCTCTGTTTCAGAGAGAGAAGGCAAGGGCAAACTCCCTTTGAACAATTATACCAGGAAAATCCCATGATAGGCTCACCTCAGGGACACCATAAGTTGGAAATGACTTGAAGGCCCACAACAACAACATTTAGGACTTTACTTGTACAGAATGATTTATTTCTTATCGCATTGACCATATTGTTATATCTTTTTCCTGATATTATTACTAGGATATTTCCTTTGAATGAAAACTTTGGTAGCTGACTTAGTCTGATGTAGAAAAAAGACACAGAATCTTGTGAACTTTAAAAACTAAAAAGTTTTATTTGACTTAAACTTACATGGGGTGCAGTTCACTTCACTAGGTACTTGCAATCCACCAATATCCATGCCACATAAAATGTGTCCTTAAGATGCGAGAAGACTCTTTATTATTATTCGGGGTTCTTTGTTGGAGACCTTTTTGATACCAAAGATGAAACTGGTAACTAACGCAAGATGAACATATGAATTAGCATTTGTTGTTGTATGCCTTCAATTCATTTTCGACTTACGGAGCCCCTAAGGTGAACCTATCATGGGATTTTCTTGGTAAAATTTCTTCAGATGGGGTTTGCCTTTGCCCTCCTCTGAGACTGAGAGAGTATGACTTGCCAAAAGTCAGTGCGTTGGTGTGTTTCCATGGCTGAGGAGAGATTTGAACCCTCGCTGGCTCTGTCATTAGCATTAGCTGTACAACTTGACTTTGCCTCTCTATAGCTGGCTGCTCCTTCCTGAACAGGGACAGCCTTAATCAGACTCAAACTATCACGGCCATGAAAAATGACTCTGGTACACAAAACAATAATTACTTGTTGAATATTTGTTTTGCACCCCTTCAGATTTTTTTTTAATTCCAACATACAATTATTGGCATTTGTCTTCAGATTTCTTCTGTGCACACTTCTTCTTTTATGTTCACCTTTCGTTTCTTATCAGTAGGGCACTGATGAGAACCTCTGCCATTCAGAGAAAACTATACTGGGCTGGCTGGACAAAAGTTCTGGCATTTGTTAGTAAAGCCAACCATTATAGCTTTCCATACACATGTAGTTTAGGTTTTGTATGTTGAAATCAGCCTCACACTTTATTCAATAGGTGCCATGCCGAGGTAGACTATATGTGCTTTATGGTTTGCATGTAGCCCTTGAATCCCCTTGTAGAGTCTGCACTACCCCCATCATCATCACAATCACTGCCACTGAATGTGTCTCCTCTATCAATGCTCAGTTTTTCCCCTTCCTGACACTACTTTTAGTGATGAAAGGAGAACATATGTTCTGACCAGTGGTCCCAAGGTCTGTAGTGGAGGAAGAGGATGTTCTAACACCCTTCTTTACCACAGACTCACTACGATTGTTGCTCAATTCTAGAGGTAACAGCAGTAGGGGAGCAATGCAGACCCAAAGGGTTGTGAAAAAGCCCATACATCTCCTGCACTCCTCAAAGTTGCTCAGGTCTGCTATAATATGTCCCCTGGATGGCATGACCAAGGTTCTCTCATGTCAGCTTAAGAGGAATCCTGACAGCAGTATCCTCGGCTACTTGACTTTATTGTAAATGAAGCACATGATATGTAGGTCCTCAGTGGTGAACTAATCAAAGTCCATTGTACTTAATAACTGGAATATTGGGAATTCAGTCATGCTGTGTCTGATATCTACCATCTTGAGGTATAGTGTCTCTTGATGAAATTCAGTCAAAAATTGGAAAATTAGAAAGAAAATTAGAAAGTCAAAAATTAGAAAATTAGAAAATGGAAAGGTATGAATGAAGAAAAAGGTCTCAACTCCTTGTCTCCTAAGTATCTAAAAATGCTTCTTACATTTTAAAGAGAAGGTTCTGTCTAAAACCCAACAAGCTAGTTTTCTTCTCTGACCTGAAAAGAAGTCTGCAGGTCACAGATCCTCCGCCCAAAAAAGTGCCAAGCAAAGAAAGAAAGAGCAAAATAATAAATTGGAGTATAAAGGCGGGGGTTACAAGAGGAAAGGTAGAAAAGTGTGTCTTCCCTTTTGATTTTTCCAACTTTTATAGCTCTAATTTCATCCAAACTTTTTTATTTGTTCTGTTCTTTTTTTATTTGTTCCTTCCCTAACTGGTTCATTAACAAACTTTATGTCTATTAAAATTGGTCTGCATTAATTTTTATTTCAAAAGTTTTCATTATTTCTTTCTTCCCGGATACTGATTTCTTTTGAAAATCATAAACTTCTGTAACCCCAATTCATTTGTGAGCCAAAGCTTTCCTGAATCTTTTGTCTTTGTTCAGTGGAGCTGGTCACCCTTTAGGCCTCAAGTCTTGCCCAAAGCACTAGAAGTAGAAAATGGATGTAACCATGTTCTTCTGACAGATTACCTATAGGCAACTGATTGACCATAGAGCAAACAGACTAGAATACAGAGACTTTTAGTTTTGATCCAGTATTCCCCTACCTAGCCTGGTGGTGGTGTAATTGTCAAAAAACAAAACAAAAAAACAAAAAACAAAAAAACAGTCCAGATTCTACAGTTTCCAGAACTTGAGTAATATAGTGACTATAGATGTGTGAGCAATGAGCCAAGAAGCCATCATTTTACATTTCAGACAGCCATGAATTCACTAAGAAGCCTTAAATATGAAACAAGTATTATTCTTACATATTAATGAAAAGCTGATTCACCAATAGTGTGACACAGAGATGGATGTTTCCATGAACCCAATAATGGGGCGTTATTATCACTGGGACTTAAGTGTGGGCGAGACTATGACTATCCTAAGAACAAAGATTCACAAAAGTTTATTCTGCATTGTATTTTAGTGAGTTACTTGCACAGTGTGATTTGTCACCAAAACCAAACAATGAAATATAAGTCCATGAGAGAATCTGTCAAGTTATTTGAGTCACTCACCCCTCCTGTTCCCTTCCATGCATCAGCCTTCTGCTAGGATCCTATTCTATTTGATTTTTGCTCTACTGATTGTAGAAGAAATTAAAATGATCCAAATAGACTCTGTGGAATAAAGAAACTATAACTAACCAAGATTTGTACACCACCTGCAACACTTCCTGAAGTGAAATATTGTGGACACAACATTCCATTCATCTGTTTGGGCACCAAATAAGATGCTGGCTTAGGTATGCATTTGGTGCATAGGTACAAATCGTTATGTTCTCAAGTTCTTATTCTCTAGTTACTTAAATCAGAATACTAGGTTACTTTAGGGACTGCAGTATGAGAACTGCAGCAAGTGCAAAATTCAGCCCCTTTTTAAAAATGAGGATCAGAGTCATAAGAAACATGTTATGCCAGTTTTGAAACAGTAATACAGGCCTGTTTCTAAGCACAATTCAAGGTGCTGCTTTTAATCTGTAAAAATATTCAAGGGCTTACAAGGCTCTAAAAAGACTAGCCTCTCCTGCCTAAAAAGGACTTGCCCAAACATTAAAATTGGCATCAAAAGTCCTGCTCTGTGTCCTTCTGCCAACTGAAGTATGGTGGGTATTGATTGGAAACAGTGCTTTCAGTCATGGGACTCTGCTTATAAGACTGCTTTCCCCAAGTGTCACAGTTTTTGATCTAAGTCCAGTTGCTGATCCCACCCAAAATGGACCCACTGAATCAATGGAACTTATGTATGTGCTGATTACTGAACTGCAATTGATTAAATGAGTCAACTCATATTCATAGACGCCTAGAATAACCTCCAAAGAAGAGTCTGCCATCTTTCAAGGCAGTCTGTTTCATTCACTCTTACAGTAAAGAAGTTCTCCCTGATGTTTAGGTAGAATATCTTGAATCTGAATCCACTGGTTTGTGTTCTAGTCTCTGGATCAACAGAATACAAGCTCACTCCACCTTCTACATGATGTCCTTTCAGATATTCACATCATGTCTCCATCTTCTTCTCTTCATGCTAACAACTCCTAAGCCATTACCCATTACCATTTTGGTCATCTTCCTCTAAACATGTTGCAGGTTGTCAATATCCTTCGTGAACTGTGGTGCCTGGAATGAGACACCGTATTCATGTGAGTTCTGAACAAAACAAACTAAGGCCACTTCCGCACTAGAGTGTTAAAGCACTATGATTCCACTTTCAACGTCCTATGGAATCCTGGGGAATCCAGCCGGCCCCTCCTGAAACTGCAAACCCCAGGATTCCGTAGGTGTTGAAAGTGGAATCATAGCACTATAACACTCTAGTGTGGAAATGGCCTAAGGATTGGATTTGGGCCAGAGGTAAATCCAGTTATAGATGAACAACTGGATGTAGAGCAGGGGAAGGAATTACACAGCCTTCTAGATGTTGTTGGGCTGCAGCTACCACCAGCCTTAGCCAACTATTGCCAATGGTAAGGAATGCTGTAAGTTGCAGCTCAACAACATATGGACAACTGCGTGATTCCTGTTCCTCTTTTCCTCCTTTTGTATTTTCAGTACCAGATGAAAACATTTTAATTTGTCCATGCCTTTTCAAACTTTCAGCATAGTCTTTATCCTGTGCTAGCTTTTAAGAATTGCTTTAAAAAAATAAAAGATACAGTGGATAGTGCATACAGTAGATATGCAAGGGTCAGTTCATCTGTATACAGCTCACACACCCATACTAGCCAGAATGACCTTCCCAGAAAGGTTCACCTGGTGCCTACTATAATATCCTTCAACATGTGGGCAAATATTTACTTATATTTATTTGCCCACAGGCCCTTTAAATTATGCAATGAATTAATGATGTTTTAGCTGTGTGACTGCTTATCACACTGCTTTGTTTTGGTTTTTTAAGTTAAGGCCACAGAATTCTGTTCCTCTGCTCTCTATTTTTAAAGTGGCCTTTCGGCGTATTATTTTATGGTTATTGCTGGATGATATTGTATTTTTTAAAACAACTTGTTCTTGCTGGAATGGACTGGGAACCTCAGTTGCCCAGCATTGTTCTCCTACAATGTGCCAACCATATGACTATGAGAACCCCAAAGACAGAACATGACTGCAGTAGCTTTCCCTCAGCTGTGTGCTCCAGCCACTATTATTTGGAGGCATACTGCCTGTAATACTGGAGGTAATACATAGTCAACATGACTAGTTGTCATTGATAGGTTCATCCTCCATGAATTAGTCATTCTTATTCTGTAAGCCAACCAGAGAATTTCTGTTGTACATAAAGTACTGATGTCTGAATAAATGCATTTCTGGTCTTGGTTGTAATGCTGGTTTCTGTTCTGAATGAGTACTTTCGCTTCTGTTGCTTCATTGATTACTGATTGTCATTTATTTTACAAATTGCATTGGATTTATATAAGAGGTTCTGGGAGCCTTCACTGGGTGAAGAATGGGATAGAAATCTATTACTCATATAAAATAAACATGTTGATATTTTAATGTGGTTCCATCCTGAGGCTCCCCTCCATCTAAGATTTGTTTATCACTGAACTGAGGAAGTCAGCTATTTATCCATGTCAAACACTAGCTTTCTTTTTCACTTTCCTTGGCATTGCAGCATAAAGAAATAGAAATAGCATCAGGGAATGACCTTTTGTCCTCTTGCTCTTTAAAGAGTTCAGTAAAATCAAAATACTTTGCTGTTCTGTATGCTGCTAAATTAAGTCCATCTGTATCCAGGACATTGTGTCGCAGGTCAGAGAGAGTAGGCTCAGCTGTGACAAAGTTCAAGTGCTGGGTTCCAAATTAAGAAACACAGTGTGCCAAGATGAACACTTATGCCGCAGCTGCTCTTCGGCCCCAGCAATGTGGTTCATGACTGTACGAGACCAACAGAGTGGGTGACCTCTTTGTTTACACTTCTCGCACTGAATACCATCAACATTACATGGAAACCACAGAGGGGCAGATGTGTTTGTTCTTTAAGCATCGTTGGAAGATCCAAATGGAAAGAGTCAGAGAAACAGTCCTGTCAAGTTCTTTACATATGATCCATTTTGTGGAGATCTAAGGTATAAGGGCTGTCTTGCACATTTCAGTTCCAGTGCTTGAAGACATGTAATGGAAGGACTAGAGCACTCTGACTCAACTATGCATTTAGGATAGGAGCAGCATTAGCCACTCAGAAGATTTTACAGGGCTGCATCCTCCAAACACATACCATATATGCTTTTTTTCCTAAAAAAATACACTCTGAAAATTGGGTGCATCTTATACACCAGCAAATATGGGTAATACTAAATGCATAGGGATGGGAGAGGGAGTGAAAGGAGTTCTCCCTGCTGAGGCTAAACAGGAACAGAGGAGGTGGGGGAAGCCTGGTGCAGCGCTCCTTTCATTCCCCTCCTTTCCTGTGCATTTTGCCTCGTCAGGGTACAAAAAAAAAAAAATCCTGAAAAATACTCCTTGAAAAATGGGATGCATCTTATACGCCAGTGCATCCAATATGCCAGCAATTCTCCAGAAAAGAAAACCTCTTTTTGGACCCCCCAAATTCCACCAAATACCTTTTAGGAGGGATGGGAGCATTTTCCCATGTTTTATGTCCAGGTGAATCTTTTTAAAATTCCTGCTTTCCACTTCCTGTTTTTTAAGGCCTCTCCTGGGCCTAAAATGGTCTGAGGGTCCAAAACACCGTGATTTTGGGGCCTTGGGAATGCTAGGGACCACATAAATGGCCCTGAGGAACACAAGCTTCCCGTTGGCTGCCCTTTGTCCATGAATCAAATGAAAGGCCGTATTTCCCCAAAAGTCAATTCCAGGCAGCAAGATTTTTTTGAAGACCATTCTGGTGCCAATGTAATTCTTCCTTAATAATACTGTATAGCCATATTTTGAAAGACAATTTCCCCTTTAGAGTAGTGTTTTGTTGTGGGGATACTGGATTGTACTCTGTTAAGTGTTTGCTAGCAAAAAGAAAAGCAGCCTGTATTGAGAGAACCCTGGACAAAGATAAAGTTTGATCATAAGCAGAAGGTAGCAGATTCAGTCTGTAGCATCTCCAAGTTGGTTTGCAAAAGAATCCTGTCTGAAATCCTGGAGTCAGTGTTGACAACACTGAGCTAGACAGACCAGTGGTTTGATTCAGCACAGGACAGCTTCTTATATTCCTGTCTACACTAGAACTACCACCTCCACTGAAATGAAATAATGTTTCTTCAGCCTTGCTAATAAGAAATCTGTGCTATTTCAAAAACAATGGAACGTTTCCTCCTTTTTTTCTCATTTCTTTTGTTATCTTGACAACCGTTCTTTCTCTTGCCCATTGAACTAGAGATGTATTCATTTGCAACTGTTCCTCACATTATCCAGAGAAATGGAATTCTTAACTGCTACATTATTGCCATATCCCACACTTGCCATAACACAGATATAGTGCAATGTCTGATCTTTTCCTATTAAACATTTGTGAAGGACAGCTGATTTCCTCTTTTCTGTACCAGGTACAGAATGCAGGGCATATAAAGATTTTCAGTTTGAAAGAACCAAATATGTAGAATTGAATCAGACACATTTTGCACTTAGCTCTTCTATATATGTCTTTAAATACAATTTCCTGATTGCTATGAATGCAAAGGTAAAATATATGTAGCCCTCCATTTAAAAAGATTGTGTTTCCATGTGTTTTCTCAGGAAGAAATCAAAATAAATTGAATTCTGCTAAAAGAAAACAAAGAGAAAGGGAATGAGAGACAGCAGGTACAAATACAACATTTTTCTCCTATAATGACTTGAAGACCCAAGCAGATAACCCTAGGAAACAAAGTCATTGGCAAACTTTGCTGAGACTTTTTTGAAACAATAGTTTGCATTCTTTTAGATGATGGTTTGGTGGAGAAAGCAAGAGGCAAAAGCACATAAACACTGAAACTTGTTTTCAAACAACATTTAATAGTACTTTTTCATTTCATTCCAAATTCTGACACTTATCAACCCCCAGCCCTATCCCATCCCCACACACAAAGCACTGCAAAACCCACCTGGAAGTTGAAGGAATCTTAGGAACTGTACTAGAAAGATGTAATGTTTTTCATAGTTTCTAACAAATAATTTTTGAAGTACATTTATAGCCTCCAACATGTTCCATGCAGAGCACATTATTCTCCTGACCTTGTTTTATCCTCAGAGTGTGCAGTTCTGTAATGCTTGAGTTCATTAAAGTTCTCTGATTTCTACCCCCAGGCTTGCTCCATCTTGGTTCTATGTGCGCTGCATGGAAATTAAGAAATACTTTTGTCTACACACCCCCGCTGATTAAAGTGGATTTGTGTGTTTTCTGTGCACACATTTCCAATGTGAGCATTTTTTTCAGATGCATTCTTTCACAAACTTAGCAATCTACAAGTTTCTGACAATAAATTACAATCAGTTCCCTGGTTACAAATGGCATATTACTGGCAGATAGGGCATTTGTACTTTGTTTAACTGCTGGAAGAGATCCAGTCCCTACTTCAAAAAGGGGCAATCGAGGAACTTCCGTCTTCAGCCAGAACCACCAGCTTCTTCTCCTGATACTTCACGGTACCGAAGACAGACGGGACCCTGCGGCCTATCCTAGACCTCAGAGGGGTGAACGACTACATCCGCCCCAAGAGGTTCAAGATGGTCATGCTATCCTCAATCCTGCCTTTCCTTCAATGAGGGGACTGGTTCGCCTCCATCGATCTTCGGGATGCTTATTTCCACATCGCCATTCGTCTGCAGCACAGACGATACCTACGGTTCGCGGTCTACGGCACCTGTTACCAATACAGGGTGCTACCGTTCGGACTCTCTACCGCGCCCAGGGTCTTCACCAAATGCATGGCCCCAGTGGTATCATACCTGCGGACGAAGGGCGTCTCAATCTACCCCTATCTAGACAATTGGCTGTTGGTAGCGTCCTGCAGACAGAAACTCTACAACGACATCCACCGGACACTCACACTTCTGACCCATTTCAGTCTCCGGGTCAACCCGAAGAAGTCCCAGCTTGAGCTGCAAGGGTGCTAGACTTCATTGATGCAACCCTAGACTCGGTATCGGCAAAAGCCTACTTACCAATGGACCGTGCACGGATGCTTCATCAGGCTGCATCTACTGTCTTCAACACCTCAACAGTAACAGCGAGGAGAATCCAGCAGATCCTCAGGTACATGGCCTCCATTACCGCCGTGACCTACCTCTCCAGGCTCCATGCACGGCCTCTTCAGCACTGGTTCGTCCGAGTTTTCGATCTGCTCCTGGACGACCAGAGACGTCTGCTTTGACTACCTCCGCAGGTGCGGCACTCCCTGCTATGGTGGCAGTCTTACGACCATCTCCTGTCAGGTATGCCCTTCTGGGAGCCAACTCCACAAATCACAGTGATGACAGACGCCTCCCTTTTCGGATGCGGTGCTCTCAGAATCCGGGGCCGGTGGATTGATGACGAGACCATCCTCCACATCAACGCCCTCGAGCTGCTCGCCATTTGGAAGGCTCTCAGGGCATTCCGCCATCTGGTGACGGGCCAGACGGTGTTGATCTTAACAGACAACACAGCGGCAGTATGCTATATCAACAGGCAAGGAGGGACTCATTCAACCGCCCTCCTCAGCATAGCCCTCGACCTCTGGGACTGGTGCGTCTCTCTCCAGATCCATCCAGTAGCGGTGCACCTGGCCGGGCAGGAAAATACCACAGTGGATGCACTCAGCAGGGACACCTCTTCCCACCACAAGTCATCTCTCTCCAGTGAGGTGTACCAGACGATACGAGAGCGGTGGGGTGAACTGACGATCGACCTCTTCGCCAGCAGTCTCAACGTGAAGTGCCGTCGTTACTGCTCAAGGGCCGACTGGGATCGCAATTCCATTGGCGATGCCTTCCAGTTCAGGTGGAGCAAGGGATTTCTCTACGTATTCCCTCTGTTTCCCCTCCTGGGCTGAGTGATATCAAAGATCCTCGCAGACCGAGCCGACATCGTCCTCATAGCCCCGTACTGGCCGAGGCAGCACTGGTTCACGCTTGCTCGAGGCCGCTCACAGTCGTCTGCTCAGGCTTCCGACAACACCGGATCTCCTGTCACACTCCAACGGTCTCGTGCTCCACCCAGACCTCCAGCTCCTGGCCCTCCATGCCTGGTGGATATCACCTTAAATGATCCCGTCATCGGTAACGTCTTGACTGCGGCCAGGAAGGAGTCAACATGCTGGAACTATCACTACAAATGGCAATGATTCATGGCATTTGCAGAGACATGATGGGAGCCGGTATCGCCTGTCAACCTGCCTACCATGCTCCATTTCCTTCTACACCTTCGGCAGCAGGGCCTAGCCTTTCCTTCCTTGAAGGTCTACCTCACCACTATCGTGTCATACCAACTTCCATGATCTCCATTGGCGGCTCTCTTCCGTGACGGTACTGTGAAGCAGTTTATGAAGGGCCTGCAGCACCTTTATCCACTGGTATCGCCACCGCTACCGCCGTGGTCACTTTCCTTGGTGCTATCAAAGCTGACGAAACCGCCCTTCGAGCCCATGGCGACTGCAGATGACAGACTGCTCACCATGAAAACTGCCTTCTTGGTGGCTGTCACCTCTACCAGGCGGGCGGGAGAGCTGACAGCCCTACAGTCTGACGAGCCTTACCTCACGTTCCACAGGGAAAAAGTGGTCCTTTGGCCTGACATCTCATTCTTACCGAAGGTGGTGTCTAACTTCCATCTCAGTCAGGACATCATCTTACCAACCTTCTACCCAGACCCGACTATGCCTTTGGAACGATCCCTTCATTCCTTGGATGTTCGTCGGGCCTTGGTTTTCTACAAGGACAGGACTGCCTCTTTTCGACAGACTCTGCACCTCTTTGTGTGCTATGGCAGGCATCGAAGAGGCCACTAGGTACCCACCCAACATTTTTCAAAATGGGTGGCCCAGACTATCCGGTTGGCGTAAGAGCTCGCCAAGAAGCCTCCACCAGACTTGCTCCAGGCTCATTCAACCAGAGCCGTGGCAACATCTGCAGCCCTCCTGCGAGGAGTCGACCTGCAGGAACTCTGCCATGTAGCGACCTGGTCCCAGCCATCGACCTTTGTGCGCCAGTACAGGCTGGACAGCCAGTCCCATCGAGATGCTCATTTAGGACGTGCTGTGCTGGCTTCTGTTCTATAGGACCTGACTCACCGTCCAACCGGTAAGCTACACAGTCTCCTAGTGTGTGAGGCACAGAGACCATGAAGAAGAAGAAGAAGAGGTTGCTTACCTGTAACTGTGGTTCTTCAAGTGGTCATCTGTGCCCTCACACACACCCGCCCAACCATCCCCTCTTTTTCAGGTCCCTTATCAGTGGACTACAGAACTGAGGAGTGAGCGTTGCTCGGCGGGAGGAGCATGTGCAGAACTGGCATGGGGGAGGGGTTCCCGCCAAGCTACTAAGCTCTAGAATCTTCCGAATGCTACTGCGCACGCGCGAAAGCTCCTAGTGTGTGAGGGCACAGATGACGACTCGAAGAACCACAGTTACAGGTAAGCAACCTGTTCTTTGTCTGCACATTTGTCTGTTTGTCCACATCAGCATATGATTGGCTGTGTGAGGTAAGAAGACCTCATATGATTGGCTGGCTGTGCAGATTCTATGGAACCCTGGGGTTGGCAGTTTAGGGAGAGGCCTTTAGAATTCTCAGCCAGAGAGTTCTTGAGCCTCAGGCTGGTTGCTATGGAAATGAGGCCTACCATCAATAACGATGCCAGAAAAATTTTGGGAGGCATATGTGAGAAAAATAGGGATGGGACGAGTCCAGAATTTTCCAAATCTGAATCCAGATCCGAATCCCTGGAAGGTTCTGGGAATCCACGAATCTCATGCATCTTGAATTTTTCCAATCCTTTTGGAAAACTTTTTAAAACTGGAATACTGGAATAGGCTGGTTGCTATGGAAATGATGCCTAGCAGCAAGAAGGAGGACAGTGTATTCCCACAGGAACCCAATCTCTGTATGTTAACAACTATGAATACAGGTTGGATTGGGGAATACGGGAAAAATTTACAGGTACAGAAATAGGCCGGTTGCTATGGACACAAGGCCTAGCAGCAAGGAGGAAGATAGTGTATTCCCTCGGGAACCCAAACTGTGTATGTAAATAACTCTGAATACAGATTGCAGTCGGAAATATGGAGCAAAGTTACAGGAAATGGAGAAGACAGTTTGGTGAGTTCTTAAGAGGAAAATAAAAACCCTGGCAATGCCAGGTATATACACTAGTATATACATAAACATATGGCCAATTTGCTATTAACAAATATATATATAACCTTAAATAACATAATAGTTGTTTTAAAAACATTTACATTCCTACTAGTATAAACTCCAGTCTGGAATATAGTTCTGATGAAGACTAACTTTAACATTTCTAGTGTGAAAAACTGAATGCATAAAGTTAAAACAGTCATATGGCAGACGAAGCACATTTTGCTTTTATCCCTGCTATTTGTTTCTTCAGCCCATGATTTAATTTATACAGGTGGCAGGCTTGCAAAAGTATAATAAGTGTACTTTTTTTTTTATTTAAAATGATTATGTTACCATAGGTACTCTATTTCCTTAGGAAGAAATCCAAATAAATTCAAAAGGGACGGGAAGCAAATGCTGATGCTCTTCCTAAAGATATCATACAGATATCAATTAACACTGAGAATTAAATATAAAAAGTGTCAGTATGCGAACATGGTTCTGTTAGATGAATGGCTACCATTTATGAATTTGGAGTGGGGAGCACTAAAAGGAAACACTATGGATAAATATTTATCAGGGAGTCTGTTCCTTTCTGTTATTTTGTTAATATACACAATATTATAAAGCACATAAAATACATGCATTCAGAACAAACATGGGGCTGTACATTCTAAACAAATATGCCATAGACTCACAGACTCATAACAAATAAATCTGCCTGTAGCCACACCAACTATAACTTAAGTCTATTCTTTTAGAAAAGAAATAAGAGAGACTTAGAGGTACTGTTGCCTATTTTAAGGTACAGTCTGCCCTCCACATTCATGACAGTTAGGGGTGCAGGACTTGCACAAAACAGAAAAATCGTGAACAAGATTTTAAAAGCCCATTCAGCTCCTAGGACTAATCAGCCCCTGTCAGTGTCAGTGTCAGTCCCAGAGTCCTCTGATCTTCCTCCCCTCCTCTAACATTACCTTCTCTTACTTCCCACCCCCCATCTAAGCATCTTCCCATCTTTCTCTTTCTCCAGCAGCCTCTCCTGTACCTTCTCATACTTCCCATTCCACAATCACCCTATGAGCTTCTTCCTATCTTTTCCCGTTCTCCAGCAGCACTTGCTCTGCCTTCTCTCACTCCCCACGGTGACCCACCTCTAAGCCTCAATTCCACTCTTTTTCCCTTTCTCCTCCTCCAGCAGCGCCTCCTCTTCCTTCTCTTACCCTACAAGTAACATCCTAATGATACGTTTCATGGGAACTAGGATAGGCCAGGAAGGAACCACCTTTCTCTTCACATTTTTAAGGAATGTAGTAATTGTGTGAAAGTAATAGTCAGATTCTAGAATGTATGTGTGGAATTTGGTCTTTGCAATTGAAAATGAGAATAAGAGAAAGCAGGGAACTAATCTGGGTTTCTGTAGAGAATCCTATGGGATGGTAGATTCCTCCAGACATCTGATGGAGAACAGAAATCTGTTGCAGAACATATGCTGTGAACATTCATTTTGTTGTCTGTCTGTACACAACACCAATTCTGAGGCAGTTCCAAAATTAGGGCCCCATTTGTGCACATGTGTGAGTGGTAACATAGGAATTAAATGAATAAGTGAATATATAATAAACAAACTATTAAGTGCAATAGAAAGCAAGACATAAGTCTTCATCCCCAAACCCAGTTTCAGCCCAGCAACTGAATCCAGGAGCACGATCCCATGCAGGTTAGTAAATCTGAAGATGTGGATGACAGCAATTTCAGAAGATGCAGGAAATGATTGGAGAAGAAGAGCAAGCAAGGTACACCTTTTTCCTTTAGAACTGCACCTCTATCCAATTAAGGGCCTAGAGAAATTATGCCAACTCAACCATGGACAATCTGACCCTGCTTGTATAGATGTATAAATGCCATCATTCTCCAATTACTTGCTACTAAAAAAAACTAAGTAAATGGTGGGCCTCTGAAGCATCTCACCATTCAGTAGTGCATCAAAATGAGTAAACTGTGTTTATTCATGAAAGTGCAACACAAATAGTACTTTTTCAGAGCATCTGGGGATTCTTTCAGACAGACACATGCTGGAGGTTGCCAGTCAAAAGACCTGGAACAATATAATTAATTTTTCCTTTCTGTGATAAGGGGTGGGGAGAGAAGAAATAATCATGGGAAAGCATAGAAGGGTTATAAATGGAAGATTACATTGTCTCCTTCACTTCAGTAAAATTCTATGAAGGAGGTGAGATCATTGCCCAGTAGAAGTCTTAGTTAGTCCTACAGCAAGCTCTTCTCACTGTTATAGCTGGTTTTGTATGAGATCACATGAAAAACTGAAGGTGCAGATACTGTGGTAATTTGATCACTGTTTGGAACTCACAATGACATTTTTATTGATTTCAGGGACACTCTCTTCCTAGTATTTTTTTAATTTTTATTTTTAAAAATTGGCTTTACAACATTAACAGTAAATTACATAGCTACTGTCTCTTTTGGATGCCCTGCTTCATCATAGCCTTTATATTATATTAATCAGCCTCTTCTGGTTATAGATAGATAGATAGATAGATAGATAGATAGATAGATAGATAGATAGATATGCCAAAATATTGTGCCAAAATGTACTACGTACTATGAGTTGGTGGTGGTCCTTGTTCCACAGTGAAACCCAAAACCTAAGATATAAATGGATTCCGCATTAATTCACTTCCTAGTAAATGTGTTTAGGACTGTAGCCTTTGTTTATCTTTTCTGCCAACCACACTTGGTTACAATCCTAGCTAACAAATGTCATGCAGTAAGGATGGCTAAGGATCCTGAATTCTTTTGTGCAGTATACCTAAAGGTTATGAGATTAACTCCTGATTGGCGTTGGTTCACTCTAACTATGACAGAGAATCATGTTGCAGCTCCAGGCAAAGGCCTCAGCTGGTTTTACGTCAATGCCAATTATATCCTCCAAGGAACTATTAAATGGAACAATTTATGGACATGCCACAGAAAAGCCACTCATATGTCAAGGATGTACATTTCTGGTATGTCAAAAATATCTGTGCTCCATTCAATTTCCCAACACACAGAACCCAATGTTAATTAATAATTAATTCACAAAGTATATCCTTCCCTTCTAATGTCCATGCATCCCTCAAATTGGCTCACAGCAGTTTAAAACCAGAACAGGATATAGAATGGTGCATTCAGTACAAATACAAGGAAATAAAAATGCAGACACAGATACCATAGATAAAATAAAACACAGGCTGAGGTGAACTTACATCTGTGTACTTCTAGCTGTGAATTTTCTTATAATTACAGATGTACAGAGCTTAGAAGTAACAGTATTATCTTTAAAAATGGATATTAGTTAATGTAAGATAATTTAAAAGAAACATTAACAGCTGGTAACATGGTTATATTTTTCATGCAATGACTAATGTTTATCAGTATTGAGTGCTGCCAAAACTGGAGTTTTGAGAAGTACTTTTGACCATTTCTGTATTTTTAAGGGTTTTTTAAAAAAGAAAAATAGACTGAAAAGTAGACTGGTGCAATTTTAA